>OY728131.1:487081118-488281118 GCA_963277665.1 Viscum album | reverse complement strand
TAGTCAAAAATAAAAATGAATAACTAAGTGTTCATTAAAATGATAAGGTTTAAATTGATATAAATACCTGGGAAAAAAATTTTGTTAATGAGATTAAAACCCTATCACATCTAATATTCTAAATGGGAACATTTTGGTGGTTTTTATGGTTTTTTATTTTATTATAAATCAATACTTTTGGAGATCCCAAAAGTGCCCCTCAACTCTATTATAAACGGGAACCTCCTCCCTCACCTATTCACATCACATTACGATATCCATATTGGCCATTCCATGCCCATTTCACTTATAAACATCTTTATTCACATTCTCGATGTTCTGTTCTTCTCAAAATAACAACTCTAGTTCTTTAAGGGGAGATTTAGAGGGAGAACGTCAAAGAAGAGATAATCTACTCTACCAATTATTTCAAATTATTTATTCTTATACTTACTCATCATTATATATTTCCATTATAAAGTAATAAAATCAGTATATATTATATTCTAAGATATTATTATGGTTATTTAACAACCATATTCCACCTTCTATCCATCCTATGAAAAATGAAATCACCACACGTTCGTACGTAAGACTTAGCATCTTCAATATGTGGAGTAATATGTTATTCACTACCACATCACCTGGATGGTTGTAATGATGAAAACAAAAACTATATATGATTTTTATAACAATATAGTTATTCTTGAACAATATATATATATATATATCATCAACATCCATACAATTTCATAAATAAATGAATGATATCATCGCTCATGTGTTTGTACAACATACCATCTCCACAATGCAATTCAATTAATTATACATGATCATCATTAAAACATGATTATATAAATGAATATAATGAATAAATATTATAAATTTTAATTTAATTTAATTTTTAAATGATATAACTATAATCTAATAAGGGTAATTGGAAGTCATTCGATAAAACATGCATAAGAAAATGAAGTAGTTAATACCTGAATTACAAGTATTAATGAAAAGTTATTAATAACTGGACGATAATATGATCATATATGACATCATAAAAATTGAAATGATTATATAATAAGTAAATTAAATTATTTAAATGATTATAATGAAGTATCTGATACATGCAAAGGATATCAGACTTAAATTAAAAGATTATTTTGTCTCACTTTTATTTATGTGGGACATATGCCTTATACACTACTTATTTATTTTGTGTGGTGTTTCTTATTCCCATGAATGTTTTTACAATTATTGTTTTGATAGATATGATATTTAATATTCATATAATTTTATTTATTTTATGGGCCATAATATTCTGGTGATTTTAAATTTTTATGGGGTAATTTCACAATCACATTATTATCCAAGACTGTTTATGTGTATGCATTTACTAGGGTATATTTATCATCCATGACCATGTTTCCTAGTTATGTATTCCAAATTATTATTTCTCTTCTTCTACAATTTTAGAGTTCATTTTATCTAGTGGTGAATGTTTATTAAATTGTTTGAAAGGAATCATTTTTTTTTCTATATGAGTTACTTTTTGACTTTTCCTACAAAAGTAGAAGGATGATGTTTTTTTAACTTACACATAATGAATGGATTGTTAAATTTTCATAATTCATTTTTGTACATAAATCTTATTCTGCATTATTTCAAATTTATTTTAAAATAAATTCTTTTATTTTAAAATGGAATGACATTTTCAGAAAAGAAAACATTTTTGAAGAAGGATATTTTCCTAAAGAATTAATTCCAAGTGTTATATAAAAATTATTTTCTATCTAAGATGGAATTAATTAGTATGTGTATGTTTCATGTATAATATTATTATTATTCTGATGGTTATTTTGTATTGATAATGGAATTTTATTTATGAAATCCATTTTTACATGGATTATTTTATGGTGGAATGATGTTTAAAGAAACCCATTTTATTCCTTGGGTTATGTTGAATGATTTATGCTATTGTGGAACACATATGAATGATTTCATTATAAGATAAGTGTGACTTAAATATCCCTCCAATTCATTGAGTAAATATTTATATCTCATGATATATATAGGAATGAAATGTTAAGTAAATCTGGTCCATTAATGAAGGGATGGAATGGTAAGTAAACATGGTTTAGTAATACAAGGCTGGAATGATGAGTGATATCAGTTTATTAATGGAATTTTTCCAATTTTATGGTCTTCAAAACTAGACTTGGTTAATATGGAAATTATTTTCTTTGCATATGTATTTTCCACAATTACATGATTTATGCTAATTCTATTTTATCATTGTTTTTGTTTCATTATGATTTATTCCTTATAAACATCCAAAATTTATATCACAACTCATGATTTTGACATTTGTTATACATGGTATGATTTTAAAAAGTTATGTTCATGTTTTTACATTATTATGATTATTTTTTGTTTTATATTATCCATGTTTACCCTTACTGAGAATTTGAGATCATCATTTCAATATGTTCTATTTTCACCTGGATATAAATAATGGTTTTATGTAGGAAAAATAAAGGGAAATATATTTATATAATATGTTGTAGATCATTCAACAAATTATAATTATTTTTTCCATGTTTCCATATTCACTAAACTAATACGGACTTTGGGAATCCATTTGTGTAATGTGTTATGTATTCCCCAAAAATGATGTAATGTCCATGTACAAAAAGCTTGGGTATTTACAATAGTTTTATGGTCTTTTGAAACTATCCTCCTTATTCCATTATGTGGATTCAGACCATGTTATTATATCATTCACTTAATTATATACCACTACATTGAATAGTTTTAGCTTGAGGGGTGATTATAAACAAAGCTATTCAATTTATTTATTGTGGAACTATTGAAAGTATGTATCTTTTTTCCTTTGACGGAGATATTTATTCGTTTCCTAAGAAAGTAGAATATGTATTTTTCAACCATCCAAATTGTAAATATGGATTTTTTATGATTAGTTTATCCATTTTTTTGACATAGGGAAAAGTATTTTCATTTTTTATGTCGTTATTCGTATATGAATGATTATTTTCTCGTGTTATTTGACTATACACCTTGTAACATCCTTAGCCGAATCACTAGGTCTATGTTGGAATTACACATGACCTTAGACATACCACATTATATTCCAATGTTTTCTAACTAGTGGAAACGGTCTATAGTAATCTATGGGGAGACTATACCCTCAATTTGAGTGACCAATAACATATAAATAACCAAACATGTTAACATTATACAATCAAAGTATGAAATAAAACTAATAATATGAAATCTATAATTATGAATGTGGAGAAAAAAGACTCGACAATCATACAAATAAACTAGTCGATTTCCCCTTGGCCTCGTTATGTACCCAAGATGAAAAAAAGTACTAGAGGATTTTGAAACTCCCATACTCACCTCATACAAGTCTCTAGACTCAGAACAGGATAAACCACTCAATGATTAACCCGTGGAATCATCCCAACCTATACCTGTAAGATGCGAGGGTTTCACTGGTACCCATGTGTCATTGAAACCTTGGAAAGGTGTGAGTAAAACACAATAGGACACCACCAATGTGGTTCCATATATGACTAGTAAATGAGTTTTATATACATGTGATATGATCTCCATTAATAATAAATTAAAATAGAAAAAACATAATTGATGAATAATATCATATAATCATAAACTAATCATAAACATTCCACACCTCCATGAACCCTGGATGTACCTACTTCATATCAATTCAAGAATAATTTCAACCAAACGCATATTCAAAATACCTCCCTCAAGGATTTAGTCCTGAAAAATGTTTTACATGTACATCCAAATAAGATAGTCAATTTGTATTTTGACTAATCATTTGAAATATCTCTATGTGGAGGGATTGTCTATATGTCTCAATATATAACCAGTTTCCTAATAAACATATTATTGGATGGAATAGTTTAAGAACATATATGACACAACCTACCGGTTGGGATTTCTCAAATACATGAAAAAAAGGCTATCACATTTTGGGAAACTGGTATATATGGATCAAATTATATGCTCAATAGTATAATACATAGGAATAACATATTTAATGTGTAAATAGAGTATGAAATTTAAATATCATATCATATCGTTATATAGGATTATAGATCAAACATGAAGTCATATTTGGATAAACTCATAGCTTACATGAATCCACATGTGATCAAGCATAAAACATAGGTCAAATGGGTATAAACACACACACACACACACACCATATGTAAAAAACATGATTAAGTCTCCCTTGATACACATTCACACACATGTGTCATGCAACAAAAATGGTCTCATGGCTACATTACGAGTCCAACCTTGACCATCTTCATTCATGAAATGAGATTGATCAAAAATTTATACATGGTCCTTGGTACCTTATCAATTAATAAGGAATATTAATTTAATTAATTAAGATACGTCATCAATTAACTAATTTTTCAAAGAATGCAGTCTCTTATATTAATCGACTAGATAAATAAAAATATTATATTTGGTTTTCTATTTAGTTATCTAATGATTTTATGAGTTTCAAGGTCAACCACCTAAGGGTGAAATGAAAACATACGAAATTAAAATAAAGTAATAATAATCATTAGGGTCATGTATAAAGAACCATCTACCTTAAATGAATCCAAAAAACCAAATCCAAGCTTAACAGCCTTGAGGGAATCATCCACGTCCATTAAGAAAACATCAATCACCATGTGTTCCTATCTCCGATTCAATAATTCCAAATAATTAATTTTAACTATGTTATTAATATTTAAATGAATATGTGTAAACTCACAAAAAACATAGAAATTCATACTTATCTAATTACTTACATGATATTACCTCCTTATTATAACCATAGTGGAAGTTCTGTATCATGATTCCAACTATACTCCATGAAAATTTACTTAGTCGTAACATCATCCAATGGAGTTTGAGCCACTCTTGGTGCCCTCCCCATTCTCAAGGTTTTCAATGTCAATCTCAATGTTTTTAAAAGAAAATTCACCCAAAGAAGAAATTCATATTACATGGTTCAAACTTATCAACAATTATTCCAATAACTAATTCCAAACAAATAGAAACACTATATTTGAAAATAGTTTCTTTTTCCTAGTATTTATCCATTGAAATATAAAACTAAAGAAGGGTGGAGAGAGAGAGAGGGTCTTCCATTCCTGGAAACCAAATGAAGGACCTATTTTGTTAAAAGAGGACTTCACAACTATTGGGTTTATAAAAATCTAAACTACTCTGAAATTAGAGGATATCAAAAATTAATGGCGGTAAGGTTATGATGTTTTAGAATAAATCACCAAATGTTATTTTTTTGTATTAAAAATCAATCATTATATTCATCATTTAATGTGTCTCTTAATCACTTATTAATGGTGAAGCATTCAAAACTTTCCAAATAAGAGTTACAAAATATAACAATTTAATTATTTATTTTTCAATGATTTTAGGATTTGAAAATCATGAAACAATGTTACAGGGTCAAACTTGGATGAAGAAAAGAAAAAAATTTAATTTCAAGCAATTATTTCCAAGAAGAGAACTAATTAAGGGTAACATGGTTTTACCCCATCATAAATATTATTTATCATGTAAGTGTAATTGTCTCTAACTCTAAATAGGTTATAAACCTAGAAATACGTTTACAAAGATCTAGTTTACCCTTACATGTGCTTAAAAATTATACAGCTACACTTACGTAAAAGCAATATTACCATTACAATGTGAGGGTTTACCCTTAACTAAGCTTTTGAAACTAGGGGATAACTTTACTAAACAAATAGAAAATACACCATACCTTTAAACATCACCGGTTATACCTTCATGAATCCCTTGTAAATATGGATCTATGAATATGAAATTCCAATGTTACCATTATGGAACAAATATAAACTCTATATTACCATAATGAAACTAAGGTAAAATCACTCCACACTAACATTGGTTTTTTAAACTTATATTACCCTTATTTAACCCCTGTATGATTATGGTTACCAATATGAATCCTAAAAAATACATGTTTATGTGTAATATTTTTTGAAATTGTATTTTAACCAATGAATAATTATAAAATTTATTCAAAATATGGTCCTATAAACACTTTAAAATAGAGAGTAATATCATTATCCCCCTCTTAAAACTAATAAAACATGAGATTTATTTCTAATGGTATTGGTAAAAAATTAATCCACTAATCATGAAAATCATACTCATACAATGTGAATCCATGAACAAAATTAAAAATCTAAGTTAAAATCTCATTATTACCATGCATCAAGAAAAAAATAACAACATCCATATAATATGAAACACTAGAATGTCCTTAATGAATTCCATAAAATCATCAAGATTCCTACTTCTATAGGAATATATATAAGAAACATGTATTTTAATTTCCAATGACACACCTTGTGGGGATCAGTCAATCAAACATGATAAAATGTAAGTCACTGGTTAATTACAAATGCCAATCCTCATTCCTAATTCCAAATAAATCCAATGTGTCTTCACCAACCAAAATGAAACCTAAGAATAATGACCATTACAAAAATTTCCGAACTAGTTCTTAAAAACATTTATTTACCTTATATGATTATATTGATGCATTTCCAATGTACAACATATATGTTTATGAAGAAATACCTATCATAACACATCCAAATGACTATATTAAATGGTATATGACCTAAACAATAGACTCTTCATGAAGCCAAAAAACCAAAATATATTTAGTATTTGAGGAATTATTAAATAAATTATGAAAAATTATGGATGATAGAACCACGTTTAAAGGTATTTCCTTGGTTAAATCACCAACTACATGCACCATTAATAAGGATTCAATTGATTTATAATGCACCAATGATCTTACTTCCTCTCGGTTCACTTTTATTTTTAACTAGTTATGAATCCCTCATCTGGTCTCAATGTAAGACTATATATGAATAAAATATCAAATATAAAACATGGAAACATTTTCGCCCCGATCCACCCTATATTTGTATTTGGGTTTCACCATGATTAGCCAACAATTTTTCTTAATCCAGATTACAAAACTTCACACAAGAGAGATCATTCACCTCCGATGGGATTAGTGCTCCCCATCATATGAGTGTCCATATAGTTCCCTCATTGTCCTTTCATAGGTAAACCAAGCACCAAATTAGATGATTATAGAATTCAATGACTAGGAATGATCACCCATTCATACCTAATTATCAAGAAATCACTAAGGACTGGACACACTTGGATCTCCCAAAACATAGTCCCATACACTATACAATTCATTATCAATGCACAAGTTATTATCCTATAGTCAAGGAGTGGGTTATAAATTCCAACCAACATGGGTCTTTTCATCTTAAACAATATGCTAAAAAATCCATGATATCTCTATAGATGAAAATACTATGTTTACTGCAGATTAATGCCCTGATCCATTTGTTGTGTCATCTCTCCCCATGGAGATATCTCTACTCATAACAACCATGGTACAACCAATCGCTATGACTGTCACACCAAAAAAAACAGGCTATTAATTATAAGGGTGACCATGAACCAAAATGTATATGACTTACCACCACTATATATTCCTAGTTCATGAAGAATACCTTTACATTCTCAATGGTCTTCCCACCACCCCATTTCTTTATGTGAAGAAAACTCTAAGAAAAAACCTGTTAATAAATTACTAAAAATCATGTAATTGAAAGATAGGAACAACAAAATCTATATTTACTCCAATAGTGTGATTTCTCACACATGTCATGGACCATTGGGACCTGACTCACATGCCATATTTTCTATCTAGACAACACAAGGATCTATATCGTCAATGCCTAAAACATGGGGTTCATTCTATGCCTCCTAGATTCCACCAACACTATCTTCCTCCTAGGTCTACCCACATAAGTTCTTCACATCGAATTAAACAATATTACTTTTCTGATGTAATATGTTATGAAACCCCAAGTCAAATCCTTGATGCATCAAGAATCCAATCCCTCTAATATCCAACATTGAATCAAATGTACTAGAAATAAATTTTATCTATACTCCAGAGTAGTAAGTAATATTTAAAGACTATCCTATGTTACATTCAAGGGTTATCCAATTATAAAGGCTATTTTTTCAATGAAAACCACCCTTAAGAAATTAACCGTGACTATCCATTCAAAAGAAATATTTCTACTCGGATTACCTACATAGAATGAGACACCATATCACTATTAACTAGATGCACACCATAAATTCCAAAACATCGTACAAATAAACCATATAAAGGTTTAATTGAGGTCTAAAACTCACTAAAAATTATCTAGGAACATCACTAATACATTCGAACATAGCTTTACTCTTAGAAAAACAAATCTAGAGGCCATAGACACCATGCTCTGCTAAATAAAATGCCACTGTGTGAAATGTGGAAAATTCCACATAGAATAAAGTTGAAAACTTAATTAACATCTCCAATCGTTGGCCTCTCACATATGATTATTTTATATGAATTTTAATCACCAAAAATTATCCATCAATGTATACAACACCACTAATGCTAAATCATCTTTATCGTCGTTGTCACTGTCAACATCACTACTATCATCATCATCCCAATTCAACACACTGTAGTCTCATATGGTCCTATATTAAAAGTATAGAGGCATAAGGGTTCAGCTAAAAAATTTTCATCAAGAAATCATATGTTCCATCACATTACAATTATATGAAAACAAAAAACGTAATCCAACATCATCAGTACAATTTCACTTAAGAAGGATATATGTCCTATAAAACCCAGATGATGAATATGATGTATATAGTTACTCTCTAAAATATGTCCAAGTTTAAAATCAATATGAAATTATAAACATAAAAATTATTATTTTTAACACATGGCGAAATCATATAAAAACGCCACAGTATAAACCAATAAAATCAATCCCATTCCCAAATAACAAGGAAATTCCTTTGAAATTCTGTTTGTGATGCACCGGTCCGAGTTTCCACACATGCGTTTAAGAAAATATATGTTAAATGTATACCAAATCCAAAAAAAAAGAAAAATTGGTCACCGTGTTCTGTAATAACATTTTGTGACATCCTAAATCAAATAATCAGTTATAATCAAAAATTCCACATAAGATTATATGTGCCTCCCCATATGTAAGAGGCTTCAAACTAGTGGCGAGGGTCAATAGTACATTGTGGTGAGACTATACCATAAAACAGAGTACATAATAATAAGTAAAAAAGATAAACATGTAAATGTTATTAAATAAAAGTAATTATAACCCTAATTACCATCAGTAAGTATGAATTCATAAAAAACAACTCAACTGTCATAAAATATAATATTCTATCACCCACTTGGCCGATCAAACATCGAAAATGGAAATAAAAAAAATACAAGAGTCTCTACAATACTACACCAAACCTCATCCTAGTCTCTGAACATATAATGAGATACCCCACTCGGTGTTCAGCCTCAATCCATAGACTTACCTATACATAGAATAAGTGAGGGCTTCTAAGATACTCAAATTCCTTGAGGACCCGAGTAGTCTGTGAGTATATGTTGGTAGGACACCACCAAGATGGTTATATATACAAAAAGTAAATGAAATTTACATGTATGTGATATTAATAGCTAATAATAATGTAAAATAGAAAAACTTTAATTGTGGAAGTGTATCATATTATCACTAAGTAACCTGTAAAAAATAAATAACCATATTCTATGTGGTTTTCCATTACCAACCCTCCATGATCCTTAACCACACTTGCTTCTCCTCCATAATAGAAAAATTTTAACCAACCACATATGAAACACCCCTACCTTGAGGATAGATTCCAAAAATAAATTTTACATATCCTACTAGACAGGACATTCCATGTACATATAGAATGATCATTTGACACATCCTTCTTAGGAGGTATTTCGCATATGGATCAACCCATAGTTGATTGCTAGTCAGATTTTTCATTTGATGTATTATTATACAAATACATGTGAAACATTCCTCTGATTCAAATATCTCATGTATAATCCAACCAATTTCCAACACAATACTCTCTCGGGAAATATTTTATATATATCAACCTCCATCCTCAATAGTAAAAAACATAGGATCAACAGAAAAAATATTTAAATACATGATGATAGATCAATATCACATCATATTAAGGTACTAGATGATAGATCAGACATCATGAAATATAATTCATTATTTATCAATATGATAAATGTAATTGTGATCAATCACCAAGAGAAGGTCACATGAGAACACATTGACACTTCATTTGATCATGTGTTAAGAAAAGGTCACATGAGCTACACATGAACATAGATGTGATAAAGTAATAAAACATGGTATCATGTATACAATACTAGTAAATATTCATCCATTTTCAGTCATGAAACATGGAAGAGAAAAATGTCCAATGAGGCCCTTGGTAGATTTTTAGTTCATTAGGATTATTTATTTAATTAGTTAAGACAGTAAATTTAGAAAACAATTATGTAAGGCACTTGGATTCTAATTTTAATTATCCAGATTAATGAAAATATTTTTTTGGGTGTTCTATTTATTTTTGTTGAGATTATATGTTTCTTAAGGATATCCACACAAGGGTGGAACAACCGTATATCACATACCAATTAACGATGAATAAACCTTATGGGAAGGTATAATAAACCCCTACCTAACATGAATCCAACTCCACCCTAATCAATATTAGCATATTTTTATGAGTTTTCTAAGTCCAATCATCCAAAATCGATCACCATGATTTTTTACATCACATTCAAGAATTATAAATAATTAATTTCAACTAAATTACAGTTAAAAAAATTATTACATGGAAAATCACAACCAAAGGTGGAAGGAATAATAGAAAATTTTCATATATGATATTACCACCTTGTCTGAATAAGGGAAAACCACCCATAGATGGGCTATAATGTGATTTCGACATCATTTCAGTAAAATTAAGATAACTACAACATCATCTAATAGATTTTGAGGCACTTCTTGTGAACACCCAATTACCAAGGCTATTAGAATCAATTTTAATTGTTTGTCATGGATTATATAATAAAATCACATATGTGTATTATTGTATTCAAAACTCTCTACCAGGATTCATAACACATTTTCTAAATAAATAGAAACACCAAATTCATTAATTTTTCCCCCGCTACAGTATTTATCTCATGAAATGTATCATTTATGAATAGAGGGGAGAGAGGATCTTACATTCCTGAAAACCCAAAAATGGCCCATATTACATTGATGAGGACTTCACAGATCAAATATTTAGGAAAATATGCACTACCTAAACTCTAGTGGAGGGAAAAAATGAAGACCTTCATGTTTTAAATTTTTCTTAAAGAATTACGTTGTTTACTTGTTCACATAATTAAAAACTAGGAATTATGTCCACAATTCACATTTTATCATAATATATTTTTAATTAATGAGTGGTAAAATTCATGTTAATAAGACTTAGAAATATTAAAATGTTAAATAATTCATTTCCCAGGATGTTTGGATTTTAAAATTATAAAACTACAAAACAAATCCTAATTGATAAGAATGAATAAAAACATGACTATAAAAAAAATAAAAAAATGGTGTTACATTAGGGAAACATGGTTTTACCCTTATGTATATCTTATATGGCATGTAAGGGTAAACTATTTTACTTTATATAGGTAAAAAACCCAGACATACCTCTACGTTGCTCTGGATTATGAGAATGAAACATTATAAAATATGGATCTACCTATTCAAAATGGATAGAAAACCCTTACATTGAGATAGTTTACCATTACACAACCTTTAAAACCATGTAGGTACCTTTATTAAAAACAATGAAACTCCACCATAAGATTATATAGTTGAAGGTATTCCTTTTAGAAATCCCTTGTAAATATGGATATACCCTTGCAGAACTCCAAAGTAATTCTTACATATAATAAAGGATCACAATATTTCCTTTACGGAACTAAGGTAAAAAAATAATTTCCTTATAAATGGTATTAGAACTCATATTTATCTTATGTTACCCTTATACATCCTTGGTTACATTTATAAAATCTCCAATGTATATGTGTAGTGGAATTATTTATTGAGAAAAAAATATTTTCACATATGAAAACAAAATAATAATAATGAAATGTGGGTTTTAAGAATATGTAAATATTGGTAATTATACATACCTTATTTATCATGATGCATTATAATCATGATATCCTTTTTATTGAATTATGGATAAGTATCAACATTTTATATATTAATCTACTAATATGGATGATTATTATAAATGGTGATTGTATAATGTTTAGTCATTTTATTGTTTGATGAATGTATTAGATTTAAACTAATGATTGGTATGTCATAGAATTATATAACCCCTCAGTTAATTTAAAAGTATCATCAAGAAAAACAATATATGATTTGGGGTATACCTCCCACCATATCGATATATGTCTTAGGAAAAGGCCATAATAGTATGTTTTGATTTTTTTCATTATATATTCTATCATTATGTTATTTTTTGTTATTTTTATCTGTTTTTTCATTTATTTTCATCAAAAATTTATTCTGTCAATTTCAATTTATCATTGAATTGTGATTATTACATACACCTTCCATAATATTAATTCTTTTTTCATTCCATTATTATATAAATTATGTATTTTCCTTTACTAAGCATTTTATCTCAACACTTCTTATGTTATTATTTCAATTAGTATTGTAGAAAATTATTTAACATGATTTTTCTAATTGGATATCTTTTTTGGAGAATGTATGGGATATATTAACGTAAAACTACATATTAAGTGGTCATTATATTGTCTAAAAATTGTAAATTTGTTGATAAAGATGTGAATTTTACTAGATAATTATTTTTACAAATTCTCTAATGATATAAAGAAAAAAAATTCATGTGAATGCATGCAACATAATATTTTCATTAACCCATGAATTTAATTTATAGTTATCTATAGTAAAATATAGTTGTTATCAGATCCCAAAGGTAAATTATGTTTTATGGAACCAGATCTTGGAGTGTGGGTTCGAGGTGTGAAAAAATGATAATTATACCATATATATATAATCAATGTATAAAATGATTATTTGAATAAAAATTATTTGAATATGATTAAGTTTATGTTTTAAAATATACTTCCCACGCATTTATAAATTCTACTTGATAAAATTATTTTAAATTTTTTAATCAGATATTTAAAATTAGGTAATAATGTCAATTAAAAGTTTGGTCATCAAAATTTATTACTAAGATTAAAAATTAACTACCATGGTATGAATAAATTAGGATAATGTTTATAAAGTTAAAATGAAATGAATAAAAATATAGGATCTCTCCAAAATGAGTGGATGATGAGAATATACACCCACACATACTTACCCTTCACACTTTTCCATTTTATTTCCATTGACATTTTTATAGTATGATTTCATTATTGAAATATAATGGTTACTTCAAAAACTACCCTCCCTTCACTAATAAAAGTTTAACACTATGAAAACATAAATACATAGATATCATTATAATTTATTCTTCAAAATGTGAAAAATTAATAATCTTATAACCATATCCCACATCTGAAATCCCCAGAAAACCATTAGTTTTTATAAGTCTTTCTTTCAAAGGGGTTTTACTAGATAAAACCAATATTCCATCATGAGTAATACCTTCAATTACTCTTTAATTATACTATAATACTTCTTAAATAATCAAAAAATAGAATTATATAGGGAAATTATTATCATTAGTGTAATTAAATTTTACTATATTAATTTAACAAACATTACTCAATTACTTACATCCACTAAGGGAGACAAAAACATTGATCATCCTTACATGTGGACTACTGCCACCTAGAAGAAATACTGTTCAATTTTCATCACCACCTATGAGTGAAGGAATAATGGGTGGAGTTTTTTTAATAAATATGGTTTATATGTCATAGAAAAGACTAAATTTACAAATTTTAATACATCATCATTTTTCCATTCATTGAGAAATGTGATCTTTATTCATGCACATGGAGGAGTACCACCTCCACTGATAAAACATGTCATTTACTATCCCCACCCATCATTGATAGTTCCTAGAATGAATTTAATGATGATATATTATTTTTATTTAATTTTTAATGTACTATATATGTCATGGTGTCATTATATAAATGCATCCACTTATTTATTAAGAAATTATAAAAAGCTACTATATTTGTCGATTTATCTTTTTATGTAAATGATTTAAAAAATATTTTATCATACATTAATATGGGATTTAATATAATTGTAAAATTATGTAATATTCAAATATATAATATTATTTAATTATTTGGGGAATATTTTTTAAAATTTAAAATAATTATTAATATATCATCTTTCTATCAATAATCGAGTTGAATAATGGCTCATCATGATTACCATTTTCAAAGGTCATAATAACGTATTCCAACTAATGAAATTGGGACTAATGAAGTGATTTAAAATAAATATTTTTCTATATACAATAATATGGGAATGATAAACATAAAAAAACATAGTGAGAATCGATCTCGCATTTTTTAATTTTTCTTATGAAATAGACAAGTGAAAGTTCTAATACTCGATGATTTTAGTAAACTATAATCATTTAATTTATTTTTAATAAGTGTTTATAAAGTTATTATAAAATTTAATTATTTTTATATTATTTTTATGATATAATAAATTAAGATATCTATTTTCATTATATAGGAGGTTAGAGGATGGTAGAGTAAGCGATAGTATAAGTTAAGTGTTTTTTCATCTCAAATTCAAATCTTTGAGACATGTTTTGTATTATTAACATAATTATATTTAAATAGTGTATATAATTCCTAATTTAGTTTTATATAAATAAATATCTTTTATTCATCGTAATTTATTTTCTATTTAAATCAATGTATCCTTCAAGAGGTTTTTTAATTACTCCTCAAATTGTAAGGGTTTATTGCATCAAATATTCACTGCTTGGGACATATTTCTTAATATAAAAAATGTTTTCATGGAAAATAATATCAACTACCACATAAATATTTTATATCATGATTCCCTAATTATTCATGTAACTTAATGTTCCAAATAAAATTCAACCCTTCAAAGGGTTCTGATCTAATGTTTTCTATGCTCATAAGGGATTTTTTACTCTCAATTATAATTCATTGAGAAATGTTACATGTCACGCACTATGTGTCATTTACAATTTTTTTTAGGGATTTATCATCCCCTAAATGTTATATAAAAATATTCCTTCTAACTCTTAGGATCTATCAATCAAAATCAGTTTCTTTTATTCAAATGTATTTTGACTAATGTCTTACCCCAATCATAAGAGTTTTTGGTAACTCAATTTTCCTTCATTGAGTAAATTTTTTTCAAATATGTTGTGTATATTTTACCTTCGATTATATTATTTGGGATTATACAATTTTTTAAATGTTTATTATACAATATAGTTTTATGATATATAATTTTTAATAGAACATATCTTCCCTATGAAATACTGATAAGTCAATTATAATTTTTTGGGTCAGAATGTTTTATCTTGAACTTTTTTCTTCCAATGACTTAGATTTTTAAAATCCATTTATCCAATACTTCAATTGATGGGTGTTACCATACATTGCATACATTAACTGATTGGTGGAATTATTAACATAAACTTACAACCATCTTTTATATGGTTTAAATACCATATTCGAAATTTAAGTGCCCAATCAGTGTAGTGTATCACTAAGTGGGGGAGGGGTGAATCAGTGATACTATTTTTCTTTCGAGTTCTATTTCAGTAGAAACAACCATCACCTCCTATTAATAATATAATTCCCTACTGAATACAAAAAAAAATCACACATCTATAGGAACACATGTATTTATAAGGTTCACTAGTCAATAAGAATATCCACTTTATATGTATGGTTGTAACTAATCCAATACCATACAATCCACTAGAAAATTATCCTTAGATTAAATTGAGTATGATATAACCATACACTTGGGTAGAACTATGAATCAATCCCACTAGTGTGTGTACACACTCTTAGAAAAATAGGGAAAACAACTTCTTTTGTGATTACTCATGTTACATGCACTTCTTTTTTCGTTCAATAATTTATACAAGTATAACAGAATTATTCAATTACTTACGCAGAAGAATGGTAAGAAATTCCTAGACATAAGTTAATAAACATAGAGTCCAATTTCCCAGTTTAATTATCTGAATCTGATTCTTCATGGTACAACTGAATGGGCACCACTTGAAACCTTGTGTACGTTGAAACATAGTACGATTCTTCCTCAGCCTAAAAATATTATGTATGGTAAAACCCGGTATGAAAAAATCCATTCCAATTCTTCATCAGTCCGAGAAACATAGTACTATGATAACTAGTATAGAAATATTTTTCCGATTTGTTAAAACCAGTACAACGACCACATTCCGATTAATTCAGCATTGTACAATAGTCATCCAAAAACAACATTCGTCCTCGAAAAGTGTATTCAATACAAGATTGTCGGTATCACATTCAATCTCTCAATATTCCGAGATTCTCTCCATTCCATGATGAATAATACTCCGCGAATAGAAATTCCGAAGTACAATGTACTTTCTCTCTTTTTATAGGTGACCTAAAATAGGTTACGCAGGAATTCCAAAACAAATGTTTTCCCGCTCACCTAAATTCACCCACATCTTCATTTCTCCTGAAATATCAGTGCAATTATGACTTCATCAACACTTCTCTATTTTTCTCAGAACTTATTCAACCATCAACCCTTCTACTTTAAAATCTGATTGCTGAGATTGATTATGATCATCAAGAAAGCAAGGGTCTAATCATTAGATTCTGATTAATGCATGTCGATTTCTCAATCCGATTATTTAGAATTGTTTTGAATCAAAATCTTTTATTTGATGGTTCACCTCCCCCTCAACAAAGAATTCAGAAATATCCATCTCTCTTTATTCTCACTTAACCCACGTGAGACAATACAATTCTTATTCACTTATCTTGACCCACTTGATGAACTTCATACTTATTATTCACATTTCCTGACCCACTAGAAGAACATCATACTTATTCTTCACTTTTATTGACCCACTAGATGATGAAATTTGAAGACTGACCAGAGAAAGATTATTTCAAGGTACAATCAACAATGGTTCGGATAATCTTGGATAATATTTTTTCTGATTATGATCATCCTACTTCTAGACAACCTTTCTCATGGAATCACATTTCCCATATGCACCTCATTCACTAGAACCTCCTTTAATCAGCACTACTCTTCATTAGCATTTCCTTCCACAATTTGTACCACCTTTTGTTATTGGTATTATCTTCATTATAGGTAGAATTCCTCCATTAGATTCACTCTTCTCAGCCCCACTTTCTAGTTAGAAATATCTCTTCTCAGTATGGATTTCCACCCACCATTATCTCCTCTCGGTACTGCTTTCCCATTAGCACCAGTTTCTCCATGGCACCGAGTTTTCTTACTAGAATTACTCTCAATCAACACCTCTTTCATCTGTATCACTTTTTTTCATCCGAAATAGTCACCACATTTATAATGCCCATCAGTAAAAAAATTTCAAAAATTATCGACATCACTTTTCTTAGGAATCACACTTAGAAATCCTCACTATATTTATCCATTGGTATCACTTTCTTAAATTGGTATAATCTCTCCATTATTTATTTCTTCCATCAGGATTTCAACATGAGTAATCACTTTAATATACGATACCTGATAAATAAAAATCAGAAAATCATTGTCACACTTTGAACATCATATTCATAGTTACTCTGATTTAACTGAAAATTAGGCTCTAATCATTCTGAAAACCAGGCTATGATTCTTCTGAAAATCTAGGTACAATTATTCTAAAAATCAGTCTCTAATTCTTCTAAAAATATGGATTTTATTTTTCTGAAAATAAGGCTCTGATTCTTCTAAACATATAGCTCTGATTCTTCTGAAAATTAGAGTTGGATTATTTTGAAAATCAGACTGCGTTTCTTCTAAAAAGAAGATTCTGATTCATTTGGAAACCAAACCTTATAATGATTCTTTCCGAAACAAAGAGAGGTTATTTCCTTTCATCAAACCATCTTAAAAAACAAAAGGAAACATATGATAACCATCACCTTCATCATTAGCATGGTCCTAACAATACCCCCTTTAGATTTTTTGTGAACAAATTTTTCAGAAATCACCAAACATTGTATTTTAATGAAATAAACTACTTATCAACAATTCATAAGCCTACATGAGAAAAATCATTGAAGGAAACAAGAATCATTGAAATAAAAAGTATTATTTATAAAAGTAGTGATAATTAATTCCTCTATATTTTTCACTCACAATAATTATTTAGCATTCCAGGAACACAAAAAAAATTCTTTCCTACAACCACTCCCACAAATAGTTAGAATAGTTCACAGACAAAACAATGGTAAATTCACAGCTTACCTGTGGCTCTCTATTTTTTGAAATAGACTTATAAAACAATACAATTCTCCCCCTTAAACAAATACAAATCTCATAGGATATAATGGAAAGAAAAATATACCTCATACTTAAAGAGAAAGTGTTTGGGAACCCATGTTCAACCTCAATTTTGAGAATGATTCCTTCGGTAAGGGTTCTGTGAAAATGTCATCCACTTGTTCCAATATTGAAACATATTCAAGATTTAATTCCTTCTTTGCCACATGTTTTTTATAAAGTGATATTTGATATCAATTTTCTTTGAATGATAATGTTGATTTGTATTTTTGGTGAGATTGATTGTGTTTTGATTATCACACCCAAAAAGAAAGGGTAACATCACTTCAACAAGAAAATAATCCAACTGTTTCTTCATTCACATAATTTGAGAAGTGTCTTGAGTGGAAGAAATGTACAAAGCTTCATACTTATTAAGAGTTACTAAATTATGTTTCTTTGAATACCAACTAATGTAATTATTTCCCATAATTTACACTCCAACATATGTGGATATTTTATCATCAACATTTCCTGCCCAATTTACATCTGAATACCCCAAAAATTCAATACTATACAAACTGCAATACTTGATTCATAATTTTTTTGGGCCTTTGATGTATCTGAGAATTATTTTTCCAGCAATATGATGTGATTCTATATGAGTACTCTAAAATCTTGCACATAAGGTTACAACATAAACAATATTGGGTCTTGAGGCAGTCAAATACAATAGACTTCCAATATGCTTTTGATACTCTTTCCGATCAACTCAATTTCCTTCATCATATATACTAATCTTTGTTCCTACTGAAGTTGGTTTGGATATAGGTTTTTAGTTTTCCATGTCGAACTTCTTGAGAAGTTATTTAGGACTCTTTTATTGGGAAAGAAATTTTTTTTCTTTATTTTACATGATTTGAATCCCAAGAAAGTATTTCACTTCCCCCAACATGGATAATTAAAAAACCCTCTTCATATCTTTAGAAAATCATTAAACACTTCTTTCATCATTCCCATAAATGATAATACCATCAATATAAACTATTATGATGAGGAAAAACTATTGAATTTCTATGATATACAGATTTCTATCCACTCTTCCTTTCTTGAAGTCCATCTTCATTAATAAAGTATGAAATTTGGAATAAAATTCTCTTAGAGATTATTTTATCCCATACTAGGCTTTCTTTAACCTACATACATAACTCCAATATTTCCCAACAAACAATTCACATAGTTCTTCAATATAAACTTCATCGTCAAGATCACTAATCAATAATTTGGATTTGATATCCATTTGAATGATCTTGTATCTTCATTGTACTATAATAAAAATAAAGATTCTTATAGTTTCCAATCTAGCCATTGCAGAAAAGGACTCACCAAAATGAATTCCTTCAACATGAGAATACCCTTTTCAAACTAGTCTTGCTTTGTTTCTCATAACTGCGCCTTCTTTATTCAGTTTTTTCCAAAAACCCCATCTTGGGCCAATAATGTTTTTGTTTTCAGGCAAGGGAATGAGTTCCCATGTATTGTTCTTTTCAATGTTTTCAAATTATTCATTCATGGATTGAACCCACTCTAGATTCTCAAATGCTTCTTTCACATCATTTGGTTCAAGTTTGGTATGTAATAAATATCTATAATGGTTTTTTGGTTCTTATGGTTTGGACCTTCTTATGTTGATCACTAATTATATTCTTAGCTTCCACCTGTTTCCTCAGCATAGGATGAGACATACAATTATCTACCTTATCGCTAGAAATGGCTAAGTCTGATTCTTCATCTTGAGAAGTTACACACTAGCCTATGTTTTTATCATAATTTTTTTATTCATCTTTCTCAACTTCCTCTTCAACATCAGTATTTCTTTATTTCCACTTCTTTAGATAACCTTTACATTAACAGAATAAACAATTCTAATGTATCTTTGTTGAATCATCTATAACATCTTCTTTTCGAGGCCTAGCCAAGAAAGATTATATCGTCATCCTTCTGCTCAAACTTACCATTGCTTCTACCTTTATTCTTTATAATGCATGGACTCCTGAAAACTCTATCATGCTTCATAATTGGAGTAATTTCATAAGACAATTCATATGGGGTCTTATCTATTTGTGTCCTATAAGAAAACTGATTCTGAATATAAACAACATTACTCATAGATTTCCTCCAAAAGTAATGTGAAAGTATATGTTCAAGTAACATGGTTCTTCCCATTTCCACTAAGATTGAGTTCTTTATTTTAGAGACCACATTTTTTTGGGTGTATATGGGGAACTCTATTCATGATGAATTCCATGATTCTCAATATATTATTTAAATTATTCACTTTTGTACTCTCCACCATTATTAGTTCTCAACTTCTTCATAGGATACTCACAATATTTTTCATCTTTTCTTCGGATGATTTTAAACATTTTTAATCTATATGATTTTTTCTTCATATACATGACAAAATTAACGTGAGTTAAATCATCCATGAAATTGTTTAAGTATCTATCTCTATTTGATGATTTTTCTCTCATTGGGCCACATATGTCAAAAATCTATTAGCTCAAGGGGTTGCATTGAAAAAATATAAAACTTCTTATAAATAATATTTGTAATTTTCCTTTCTGATAGATAGTTCAACAACAATATATTCTACTTTTCAAATCAAGTATATCTCAAACATTTTCTTTTTTAGATATATTTCTCTTGTTTATCTATCCCATGTGTCCAAGCATTTTATGAGACAACTTATTATCTTCCACTATACTCATATAAAAATAGTTTTTTATATCAACAACATGAAACAAATTCCTTTTTTACGTTAGCCTCATGTAACAATATTCCCATCTTCTTAACTTTCCACAAAAAAATCTATATTTCTTGAAGATAAATTTGTTGCCCTCATCACAAAATTATGAAACAGTTAGAAGATTATGCTTCATCCCATCACCATACAATGTTTTTTGGATTTTATCTTTTATTTACCAATTATGGATGACCCAACACCTTTGGTTATCAATGTTTCATCATTGAAAAATTATACAGTTCCATCTTTAAAATCTTTTACACCCTTCAAAAATTTCATGTCTCAGCCATGTTTGAAGAACACCCAATATTAAGTATCCAGGGTCATTCTCCTTTTGTATCTTTCAATGGAGTTTCAACAACAAGATATTTTTCTTCATTCAATTGTTTCTTCATCTTCGGATTTTGATAATTAAGAATATTTATTTGATCGAGAAACAAAACAATACATCCTTTTGATATATATCAAGGTTGTTCACATCTCTCACAGATAGTTTCTAAGGGATGAACCCTATTTCCAATCTTTATTTTTTTCTTTTCAAAATTATTTTCAACAACCTTATCATTATTCTTTAATTGAGTATATTGACTCCCCCTCAATCTCTGCCTTTCATGACATGTGGGATAATAATAATTTTTTTGTTGAACCAACACATAATTGTTATTTTTTCTAATACACCACAATACCAGAAATACCCCAAGAAATTATATTTTTCTCTGAAACAAGTGTACTTATCAGAATCGTGATTATGTTTCTCAGAAACATTCTTTCCTGAGACACCTATCTTTCTATTATAAATAGAGTTATTCAACTTCTTTTCTAAATTATTGGATTTAGATGTATTTGAAACCTTCCCGAATTTAGATTGGTTCAAAATAATTTTTGACATAGATTTCTTTAAATATTTATAATTTCAAGAATTGTTGGTATTTTCCACATAAACAACATTCCCATCATTCTTCATCTTCAAAAAACAACTTCATTCTTATTATCATCCTTTAAAGGTAGCTTATGATGAAACTTCTCCAGATTTAGTTGTCAAGAACATTCACCCACTTTAGTGATAGATTTTTTGAAACTAGTGTTTCCCAATTTATCTTTTGAGAGTTTTTGGTTAACAAGTAAAATATATATTTATTTTTCCTTCAATATCACTTTGATCTTTTCATTATGATTCTTCTCATCTTCAAGAGATTTATTTAAATGATAAATCTATTTCATCGTTTTTTCTTTAAAACATTTTTTATTGCAAACCAAATAATATTCATTATCCATTTTTTTTGTTTTTATGTCTTATAATCTTTCCTAAATATTCCTTCAATTATTACTTAAAATGAATTTCATGTTGTGTTTATTCTTCTTCTTTCGTAGAACTTTTTCTTGGGTTTTTTTCATTATTCACCGTTGTAGTGAACGTATTTTCAATACCATACTCAACTAACTTTTGAGATTTAGCATCACTTCCTTCTTATTCTTCTTTTTTAGATAGGAAACTTCTTCTTTTTGGAATTGAATAATTTCATTTCTTTCCTTGAATTTCCTCTATCACCATGTTTCTTCTACAATATTATTGTCTTCATTAATTCTTTATCACTACCATCTTCATTTTATCTTTGAGGACAATTAGCTACAATGTTACCAATTCCTCCTCATTCAATGCACCTTAAGGGAACTTTCCCTTTGTATTTCCCTATAACTCTTTTTGAATTCATAGAAAACAAGGATAAAATATCATTAAGATTTTTCCATACCTCATTTTCAGAATTAGAATCACCAACTTCTTCTTTGATTAGAATCTTTTTAGAATTCCCCTTCATTATACCCTTCAAAGACATATATCTATCAACTTTTTTCTTTCTCTCCATAGCTTTCTCTATTCTCATCTCATAAGTAATAATAGTGATATGAAAATATTCAAGAGATAATGTCTCAGGGACTCGATATTCTACTGAGAAAACTTTTGCATCATATTTTTTAGGTTAGATTCTCAAAAGAATTTCAAAAATTGTAAAGTAATCCATTTTTTCACCAAGGAATCTAATAGTAAATACTATGCCATTCACCATGGTAAAAAAATTCCCAACAGACTCATGTTCAACCATATTAATGTTTTCAAACATTAACATTCATATTTGAAGGTTTTCCTTCCTGACTTTTGTATTTCCTTCCTTAATGGTTTCCAATTTAAACCATATACCTTTAGCTATGAAACCACCTTTCACTCTCAGGAATTAAATTTCAGAAAGTAATGATAATATAACATTCTTGTCACTTCCATCATTCTCATGAGACCTCTTGTTAATAGGTGTATGTGGACCTTTATCATCAATGGAAGGAAACCCAACTGTTGCAAATTCAAGAACATCATAAATAATAGACATAATATATGGAAACATTCCATCTTTATATATATGATAGTTATTTCTATCAAAGACCATAATACATTTAATTTTCACATAGTTCAAGTTATCCATCAGTAAATAATAGTGAAGGAAACAAGGATCTGATACCAGTTGTAAGTGCCTAGTTAGTGTAATATATCACTGAGATGGAGAGGGGGTGAATCGGTGATACTATTTTTTAAGTTCCCTTTCATGTAAAACAACCTTCGCCTCGATAATATATTTAATTATCAACTAAAAACAAAAAAGCACACATCCATAGGAACGTAGGTATTTTCAAGGTTCAATATTCAATAAGAATAGCAACATCAATTTTATGGTTGGAAGTAATCCAATACCATACAATCCACTATAAAACAATCCTTGGATTAAAATAAGTAGGATATACTCTAAAACTAGTGTAGTAATATGAAAAAATCCCACAATTGCATGTGAAACCACTTAGAACAGTAGGGTAATACAACTTCTTTTGTAACAACTCATGTTACTTGAGATTATTTTTAGTTCAACAAGTGTGTACAAGTGTAAAAAAATTCTTCAATTAGTTACCTCGAAAAAGGTAAGAACTTCCTACACTTATGTTAAGAAACTCAGAGTTGAATTTCCTAGTTTGATTATCTAAAACTGATTCTTCCTGATGTATCTGAATAGGAACCATTTCAAACCCTCAATAAGCTGAAACTCAGTAAGGTTCTTCCACATTCCAAAAATCATTTGAATTTTAAAACCCTGTAGGAAAAATCCCATTTTGATTCTTCCTCAGTCCAAGAACCATAGTAAAATGATTCCTAGTGTAGAAATACCATTCTGATTAGTTCATCCTGATACGAAAACCACATTCCGATTAATCCATAATTGTACCACAATCATTCGAACACAACATTTTTCCTGATGAAGTGTATTCGATACAAGAAATCTAGTATCACTTTATACCTCAGAACATTCAGAGCTTATCTCTATTCCATGATGAAAAATACTCTTCTGAAAGACCTCCCAAAGTACAAAGTACCATCTCTCATTTTATTTGTGACCATAAATGGGTTAGGAAGGAATTAAAAAAACATTTTCCTGCTCACGTAAATTCACCAACATCTTTATTTCTCCTGAAATATTTGAGAAATTATGACTTCATCAGTGATTGTTGAATTTTTTGAAACCTTATTCAACCTTCATCTATTATGCTTCTGACTCTTATTGCGGAGATTGATTATGATCATCAGGAAAAAAGGGCTCTAACATCATAATTTTATTCTCCCATGTCAATTAATCAATATTATTCTTTAGAACCATTTTGAATTAAAATCTTATATTTGATGGTTCAGCTCCCCCTCGACAAAATCATTCAGAAATATCCATATCTATTCATTCTATCTTAACCCACTAGAGGCAAAAAAATCCTCTTCACTTATCTTCACCCACTTGATAGAAAAAAAACTTCTTCTTCCCTTTTCTTGACCCACTAGAGCAACAAAAACTTCTTCTTCACTATTCATGACCAACTAGATTAAGACATTTAATGATCGGCCAGAGCAGGAGTCCTTCAGGATATGATCAACTCTAGTTCCGATCATCTTTGATATGATTTTTCATACTATGATCATCCATCTTCTGGAAAGTCTTTCTCTCAGCATCTTATTTCCCATCTTCACCACATTTAATGGAACATCCTTTCATCAGCACTACACTTCATCGACATCGCCTTCCACCATTGTTACTGCCTTCCATTATCAAAACTTCTTTCATCATCATCATTATTCTTCCATTAGCTTCAATATTCTTGGAACCACATTCTATTAATCAATATCTATTATCGATGCGGCTTCAAAATCAACATTATCTCTTCTCAGTACCGCTTTCCCATTGACACCACTTTTCCATGGCACTGTGCATTCTCACTGGAATTCCTCTCACTCAGCACCGCCTTGATCGACATCAGTTTTTTTTCATCGGCCATCCAAACCACATTTTCAATGCCCATCAGTACCACTTTTTCAACTATCATCGTCATCAATTTTCCTCAGCATCATACTTTGTAATTAAAACTTCTGTTCTCCATCAGTATCACTTTATTCAATCAGTACCATCTCTCCATTATTCTATTCTTCCATCAATCTTGCATCACAAGTTCTCAAATTAACTCATGATCTATGATAAATAAAAATTATAAAATAATAATCACACTTAGATCATAGTAGTCATAGTTACACTTATTCATTTGTAAGTCAAGATTTTATTCTTCTAAAAATCATTCTTTGATTCTTCTAATAACCAGTCTTCGATTCATCTAAAAATCAGGCTCTGATTGTTCTAAAAATAAAGCTCCAATTATTCTAAAACTCTTGCTCCAATTATTTTAAAAATCATACTTTGATTCTTCTACAAATCAGACTTTAATTTTTCTAAAAATAAGGTTCTGATTCATTTAGAATAAAATCCTCATTATGATTCATCCCAAAAAGAGAGAGGTGATTTTATTTCTTCAACCCTTCTTTTACAAAAAAAGGGAAAACAATAAAATAATCGTCTTTGTCATTAGCTTTGTCCAAACACTCCACTGTCATGATTGAATGGTGCTCAACTAGAAATATAATTAATTTAATTGGATTCCTATATGTTTTCCATGTCAAAATCATGTTATGATTATTTATGGAATTACAAATGTTTTCAACATATAATTCTATTTTAAATGGATATGAAACTCATTCTATTTTCATGGGTTCTTTATCATATTTTGATGATTAATTTTTAATGTTGCACAAATATGTTTGGATGATAAAGGTTGGGGCCCTATATCCCCTTTAAATTAAATGGTTTATAGTTTCTATCCATTTATATAGGTAATAACAATTACATTTTAGTTTCACATATGAATGAGAATTGATGGTGTGTCTCGTGAAAGTAATGTTTCTTATATCAAATTTTCTGTCATATTTATAAGGGAACTTGATGTTATGATCTAATGGATCATATTTATTGTCTAACATTTCAATACTCTTTTTATTAAATACTTTTTCCATATATTTAACTTTATTACCTATACATTTTTGGGTTTAATTTTCTTATGTATCATGATTATTCCTATAGGATTATATAATACTCAGTTTTGATATTTCATTTTTTCCTCTTATGTTTACCCTTTCTGAGAATTTCATCTTGCCTATTTAGTTTATTATATTTCCTCATGTTACATAAATAGTTACTATATGGGGATATTATGTGAAGAATTTTTGGGAGGTATTTAAGAGTATGAATTCATTAATTTAGTGTAAAAAGATTCCCTTAGTTAAATGTCAAGATTTTTTATAGTCATTTATTTTTCCAAAATATCTAAAACTAAAAACCTAGACGTTATTGGGAATGTATTTCTATAAAATATATTCTTATATATTATAACTTATATGGTCATTTCTATGGGTTGCTAAAAGGTTTATTATTTAAGGTTTTATATAACATTTGAGATTCAGAATATATCAATTATGGATACAATTTGGCTATATATTTCATCAAAAGTTGATAATATATGGCTTATAATACATTTAAATATAAATAAAACCTTTAGGTCAACTGAGTTAATATTATTGGGATTCATATAAGATAACATTAGTTAAATCCCTAAATACAATTTTATGGTATCATTCAATGTATTTGTTAACATCCAAAAATTTTATTAACATAGAGATCATGTGGTTTGATAAAAATTAAATCCCTATCTAGGTATTACAAGTGGATGTATTATCTAGCATAGATAAACCTTGGTGTAAATACCCTAAAAGGTATATAACTTTTATTAATTCAATCATCACCTGGTGCACAAAAAATAGTCCAAACAACACACCATTTTGGAACTCCTTGGGGATATTCCTTGATCAATCACATTAAATTATTGAACTAATATGAATGACTTATTCCATTATTATTTCAAAAGATTACTTTAATGACTACATGAGCCTATAAACTAATGATAAATATATTTAACTATGTTTACAAAAGTATGTAATTAATGTGTAATTATGAAATACATATTAGGATGGATTTTTAATATTAATATGATCATATACTCTAATTTTATTATTAAGAATTTTGGATTTTGTATTTGGTTGAAATAGGATCATGTCAATGTTTCTGAAAATGGTATGTTTCCAAAAACCCCTATGTCTTATAAGAATGGGGAAGTACACATAATGGGTGAAACTCTTTAGTATATTCATGTAATGATGGAAATTTTGATTATTATTGTTATATATATGGTAGTGTGAAAGATATCTTAAAAAATTAATTTTATATAATCATAGATATTTTTATAAGTGAGTAATATATTTTTAATATATTATTGATTTTTTTAAATTTAATAGATTTATGTCAAATATTTAAGGATTATTCTACAATTTGTTTTCATTAAACTACTACAAACATATATTAAAGTGTGTCAAAAATTATCAACACAAAAATTAGTACCCTATAATCAGTGATTGGATTATTACATTTCCACTATATATAAATAATCATATCCCAAGTGATCAAATAGTCTAGTAGTCTTGGTAAATTTGATAGATACATGAATGTCACATTAATTTGAAAATATTAATACAAAAAATAATTTTCATTGAGGACATAATTATTCTCTTTATAATATCATTTAATATCAATAAGAGTACACTTTCTAGCATCTTGGGGAAATGAAATAAAATAAGTGTGAGCTCAAAAGATCAATAATGGGATGTGTATAAATGATTATAAGTTGGAAGATATAACAAATACGTAAAAAAAGATATATATTAAAAACACACACCATTCATTTGATAATGTGAGTACATTGAGAATTCATGACTAAAGTAAACATAGAAAATACATGCATAATGAAAATTTGATGCTTAATAAAGGAAATTCATAATTGTATACATTCATGAATAGGACCCCTAATCTATGAGATCATGATTTTTTCCATCAATTCCTCTAATCCAAGAAATTATAATAATATTAAGACAACTCAAGCAAGATATTAATTTTTTTTGGAATTTTAACCAATATTTTGTCATTTAATAATATCCTATCAACCATTTCATGATCATTATATCAAGGCATATTAACCCAGAAATTATCATTATATGGGCATGCACACACCAAATAAAGAACTATTATGACATGATCTTACAACCTCATTCTATAAATCATGTCAATATATTGTTTCTGATGAGTACTATTATTCAATTGATGGGATTTATAATTCATGGTCCCACTCCTCATATAAATTTCCAATGCATTCCTCGTAATTATAATGATAATACTATTCATTCAAAAAAATTCATATATGTCAATAGTTATCCATATTGAATCAAAAATATGAAATATCAATACTTCATACCAAAAAACCAAACAGGGAAAGAATAAGGATGGTTTAATTTCCACATATCCTAATTGGATCATATGTTAATTAAACTTCTATTCTCATTGATGAATATAAAAAACTACAATTTCATTTAAAGCACTATTCATGAAAACCCCCCTTTCAATTTGAAAATGATTTTTATAAAATAATCTTTTTTAAAAGATTTGGAAAACCTTTTAATTTAATAATAATAACGAAATTTTTCAAGGAATGATTCAAATTATTGATTTTTCATTATGGTTGGAAATTTTATTGATGTTATATTAGTTAAAAAAAATTCCTTTAACATTTTTGTAAGACAAGTCAAAAAATACCACATTTAGAAAATAACAAGAAGATTCCTATTAAACAATTTCGTAAAATTTGAACATGGGTAAAAATTTATTTAATAATTCATTGGAGAATATTTAACATATTTTTAATTTTTTTTAAGGAAAACATGAACAACGAAGAAAAAGATTCTCGGCAGAGTAGAAAAAACTAAGTACGTTTTCCTTAAAAACATTATTTTAGAATCTTGAATACATAAAGAGAGGAAAAACATAAAGGAAAATATATAATTTATATTAATAAAAACATAATAGGAAAAGATATTTGTTTTAAGACATAAAATAAAATAATTCCACCAGTATAGGATTCAACATAAATAATATCAAATAATGTTGAGATTGTGAAATAAACACTTAATGTTTTGGTAAAAAGTGAATCATAATACCCTTGAATGAAATAAGATAAAATGTAACATTATATAACATTAATTTAATGTTATTAATTATATATCATATAAAATGGATTGTATATATTCCACATAAGAGAGGATATTTTCATATCGATATATATGTTCCAAAGAAGAGAATTTGATAGAAGAACCCTTACATTATGTACAATTTCATTCATAAATGTTAGAACCCCAGGAATAATTAATATATGTTTATTATAGATATATAATATAATTATAATCATATATAAAATACCATATATGATTTAATTATAACCTTTTATCACAATTTTATTGAAAATTATTTACAAAAGTAACTATTTTAGGTGATGGGTGCTTCATTTTTATTTAATGTTTTTGTTCAGCAGTTCTAGTAAATATATATTGATTATCATCTGATGATATAAATTATGTTGACAATGACATATATATCATTTATATTCACTATTTCCATATGTATAACTAGAAAAGTAAAGTGGTGATGAAAAATAAATTTCATCGTTATGTGAAGATTGTATGTCGTATGTCCGCACGAGTAATTTTATTATAATTAATAGGATGAAAAGATATATAATTTGTTCATACCATAATAATAATAAAATATCAATATATTTATGATACTATAGTTCTTATTTTAGGATGATTAGAAGATATTTATTGTAAATAGAAGTAGATATTAACATGAAAGAGTTGGTAAAGGCAATTACCTATTCTTAGGTGGACATTTTTTTCTCCTATTAAGGGAGATAAGATTGGAATATTGGGAATAAAAAACCTCTATATCTTGTATAATGATGTTTAGGAGAGAAATTCTATGGGTTAGGTTGATTTAGGTTCCTCAATTTAGTGTTAATAAAATAGAGAATGGGTGTTCTTTTATAAGTGAGGGAAGTGAAATCATTGCATTTCAAAAATTATTAAATAAATAGAAATTATTTTTCATTACTAAATGGATAAAATTGATATAATTATAATATTTGATGAATTTGAATCATTATACTATCATAAAATAATATTTTTACATTTTTTAGTTATGTTTCCCATGTATCTCATAGTTTTAGCACCGCACTAACCATTTGGACAATTAACAAAATTTAAAAGTTTTCTAGATATTAAGGGTCAAGAATGAAATAATTAAAGAAAAATTAGATCCTAAAAAGGAAAGGGATAAAATTTTAGACATAAAATTATCCACTTTTCATATTTTATTATTTTTATGATTTCTAAATAATCAAATAAAATATTTTTCCCCTAAAGTTTCATTAATTTCATTTTGATGCTACTCATTTAATTTAGAATTAAAAGCCTAAAGAAAAATATAATTCAAATATAATCCATTAAAAAATTAGAAATATATTATATTTTTGTATTAAATTCGTGGGACATAATAATTCCTATAAATTTTATTTTTTTTAAATCATTTATTTCATTTTTCTAATAATTTAATAAATACCATGTTAGTGTTGAAAAAGTATTTAAGGAAATTTTTCATTCAAAAATAATTAAAAAGAAATTCCCTTGTTAAAAATAATTTAATTATGTTTATAATAATTTTTTATTCATTTATTACATATTATTATCCTTTATAAAATATATAAAATAAGTTAAAAGCAAGAGAGTGACATTTAGGAATTTTCTTTACAAAAAAATAATATAACTATCACTACCTAGGTAAAATAGCTCCAACATTATATATATTAAAATTTGTGATGTGTATTGTAAAATTAATCCCCTAAAATGAAACAATTTCCATTTTGTGTTTCTTTTTTAAAGCCTTATTGTATTATTTTTAACCTTAATTACATAATTTATTGTTTATATATGTGATAAATTTTCCATAATTACCATTCATGATTACTAAAAACAAATGTGAAATATTTAATAAATTCGACCTCCTAGTCCTAAATATTGTATAAATTTTTAAAAAATAAATTCCTAGAAGTGTGGGAAATCTATTTCAATATAAATATTTAAAACACTTTTGTAGACAGTTTCTAGAAAAATTTGTTTTTAAGAATAAAAAAATTTTATATCGAATTCAAAAATAAAATTGATTTCAATGAAAATTAATTGAATTATAAATATTATAATATAATTAAATTAACTTTTAAAATATTTTAAAAAATAATTTCCTATTTAAATTCTTGAAACAAAAAAAGAGTTTTCAATTAAAATCAATATTTTTAATTATTTACATGAAGATCAATCTTCTTAGAAAAATTCAAAAAACTCAGCCTATGAGAAATTTTGTATAATAATTTTAAAAAATGATATTATATTTTTCAAATAAAATTTTAAAATATACAAAAAGATTAATTATAATATTCTATCACAAGAAATAATGAAAAATATTTTTCATGAAAATATATTTTGAAGAATAATATGTCATTAAAAAATTGAGTGCTAATTTATTAATAATTATTTAATTATTTATTTATATTAGGACCTCTATATATATTTTATAATTTATTAATCATGTTCATATCTTTTAATTCATTTTATGGTTTATAATATTCATATAATAATATTACATTATTTGTTTAAGCTTGGTGTTATGTGTTGTTTACACTATCAGTCATAGTGTTATTTTAAAATATTCTGTTGTCAAATTCTACCACATTTAATAAATTTTCATATAAAATTTTTAACTATTTATTAGTAATAAATGGTTTGATATTTAAAAATAACTTTTATAAACACTTACAATGTAAAAAGGGTTAAGAAAACATCTTCTTAAAAAAGAATGGGATATAGCAATGTCAACTAGAGTAACACATAACTAGGTTTCCTAATAGGATAACATTAATCGAATGTGAATATATTGAAAAGGAATAAAAATAATTTAAAAATAATTATGGATATGTACAGAGATAATTTATTATATGAAATTGAAATATTATGATAAATTTTACTACCAAAAAATCCAAAACCAAACAGATCTGAAAAATAAAATCAATTAATCAAGAATGAAGGTAATAAGATAATATTTATATTTCATAATATAATTTATAGATTAGATAAATTTTTATATTGTCTAGACTAAAAAAATAATAATATTCACTTACATGAAAAGTATAAATTGATCATTTACCTAATTTCCACCACAATCTCATTTTTTTCATCAAGCGATGATAATTCAAGATGAATTATTCATTCTTGAAGTGATAAAATTAATTTTTAACATACGATGTGATTTTAAAAATAATGATAAGTTATTTATCTTATATATAGATGATTTCCAAAACTAAAATAGTTACCACAAGTAATAAAATAATACATTAGTCTCTTAAAATTCAACAATAAACTCCAATGTTCATCTTCATTCATATGAAACATAGTTAAACTTAATAATCATCCAAAATATTTCTAATGAAACTCAAAATCCAAAAAACTGATAGATTTTATCAAATATTTATCTCTATAAAACATAAATTAGTTCATAATGTCACATGATAAACATGTGAATACATTGACCACATATTCTCTTAAAAACACTAATAACCTGAATCACCATAACTACTGCATAAAAACTTAACTTCTTTAAAAAAATAAATATATCCTTATTCATTTTATTCTATAAATCAATGAATTTAGAAAACTCCATCATAAATTACTAAGTCATCATGTCACTAATAATTCTCAGGGTCACTAATATTATACAATTTACATATTCAATTTCAATCATATCTTTATCCCAGCTAAACATTATTAACTCAAAATTAGGAACATATTATTTTTTATCATCCCCTCATTCATGTATTTTCCCAAAATATCACCTTCACAATAAATCAATATTTCCAAATTGGTTTAGCTCTATATATGAATTCAAATCCTTAAAGAGAGGTGACTTCAGTGAAATCCATATATGTTTCAGGATTCTTATAACCAAAAAAATATTCATATAACACTTATAAAACAAATTTCCTAAATATAAATACACAAACACTTTAATCCTAATAATAACATGACCTCAAACTTCTCCCCTGGGCTTTTTATTCTATGTGTTCTCTTGATGCTTGGGTCATTGTTTTGAATAAAACCCAATCTCTTTATAGATTAATTAATTGTAAACTATTGATTTGTATTTTCATTACATTCAAGAACCTCATATGATCTTTCTCCACCCATGAAACAAAAACTTACTCTCATTAAACATGTACCTAAGTGTTTCATACTTTAATAATCAGATGTTTGATTTTTTATCCTTAAATTATTTTACTTCACCTTATTTATTTTTTATTTTTGTTCAGTCATCATCTTAATCGCTTGATTTACCGTAAAAATGTTTGACTTGAATAATTATTTATCTATAATAATGTCAGTTCATACCATATAATCATATTATGAAAATTTTCCAGTGACTAATATCCGGCAGAGGATGAGCATAAGACAATAAAATAAATGATCAATATTACATTCAGTATTACATATTTAGTCCATAGACTAACATTCCCAAATAAAAAAATTGCCCACATATTCAATAACACATTCCTCATACTTATGACTTATTTGAGGAATTTCATTTGCATGTTTGTTCATTTATAATAAAGAAGGTATTTATCAACTAATATCACCTTAACAGTTCTTCATTCCATGATTTTTAGTTTTTTTAATCCATTCAGTGTTATGAATCAATGGAAAAAATTTATCAGAATATCCATTCATATAACAGTATACCATGAAGAACTTTCAAATTTCATTACATCCCAATGTACAGAGTATTTTTTTAGGTACATAACAAATTGTTTATCTAAAAATGGATTTGTGGTTCTACTAAAATGTAAAAAAAATATCACATGAAGTGATACAAACTAGGTTAATCATGTTATGGAGTAGTAGGGTTTTCCATTCGGGAAAGGTTATTTGTCATAACCTAAGTCAAATTGTCTAATATAGTCATGATGTACTCAGTTTCAAAACTAGTTGTATTGGCTTGTCCAGCACAGATATGCCTATATTAATTACGACTATTGAATTCATTTAATCAATTAGGATCCATCACTAAATATTCTTACATACTGAGTTGTCTCATAATCATCATGGATATTAAGCCCTAAAATAGAAATCCTTATATTGGTAAAAGTTCTAAAATTATATAAGGGATTATAATTATCATCATATTTTCTATGTTTAAAATGAATGTAGTTCCCAATATTTCTACTAATATAACATATAATTCCAAGTATAATAACACCTATCATAGTATCCTAGAGTTAGTGGTTTTTTTATTTCATTGAAACTAGATACAAGGAACTACAAACCAAAAGTATGAATAGTTTAGTAGTCTTGGTAAACTAGATACATATGTAAAACTCAATTATATTTTAAGATATAAAATACAAAAAAAAATTATTTTCTTTTAGATCTTCATTATTAACTCTATAATATCCCTTCATTCTAATCATTGTAAACAATCTTCAATTTTTGGGAAAGAAGAAAAAATTATTGTGATATTCAATGCCTTTTACGGGTATTACTACATCAGAAGCTGTAATTGAATAATTAACAAATATTTAACATGGTGGAATAGATAATCAAAAAACATTCCAATCAATTGATAAGTTGAATTCAACAAAAATTATTTACTAGTATCATCATAAAAAAACAATGGATAGTGAAAAATATATTCAAAATAAAGTAAATGAATAATTATAGACATTCAAAATCAAGGCCTCTCAAAAAATACATTATGATTATATCAAGGCCTCTCGACTAAGACATTACCATTTTTTCAAAGCCTATAAACCAAGACTTTATCATACTATCATTTACTCTTATCCAATCCCTTATCAATGTGTGGGTAAGAATACATCAAATACCCAACTAATATGAAAAGATATTATATCCTCATCCAATACATAATGTCAATCCATTTTGTCTCATTAGATAGTCGATGCGTTAAGGGGATATATTATCTTTAGAACAACCTATTACATACATGTCCAATGTATTCATCATGATTAGATTGATCAATAAAATTCATTCTCAAAATTCTATATAAGTCAACAGTTATCCATATTTAATAATGAATACGAAACATCAATACATAACCATTTTAACCCATCCAAAGACATAATAAGTATGATATCATTTAAAATTGTCCCCAATGGAGAATCCGTAAAATAAAGGTTTTTTATCTCTGATGAGTATAAAGACCATGAAAAGGTCATTTAATTCATTCTTGAGGAAAATAGGATTTTCACATTGGAAATTATTTTTAAAAACTAAAAAATTATAGAATAATAGAAAAAAATTGGTTAAAAAAATCAAGAAAACCTATAAAGTAATCATAAATCATTGATAGATCTTGATGTTTAGAAATTTTGTTCCTCTTGTATAAGTTAAAAACCTTACTTTTATTCTTTTGTAATAATTTTTTTGATCGTCTAGAATATTAGATAAATATTTATTTTAAAGAAAATTAATATTAAAACATGTGTAAAAATGTATCTAATAAATAATATAGTAATGGAAGAAATATTTTACGGAAAATATGAATTTGAGAGAAATAGATTTCCGAATGAGTAGACACAAATTACTTATCCATAAAAACATAATTTGTAATGTAGAATAATTAAATATAGGAAAATAAAGGAAAACATGTAATTTATGGATTTAGATAATGCATATTTTTATATATTTGATTTAATATATAATTATAAAATAATTTCCCCAGAGAAGACTTAAACATAAATAATCTAGAATATTGATGAGATTGTGAAATATACCATTACCGTTTTGGTAACTATCTAATCATAATCCCCATGAATAAAATAAAATCAAATAAAACTGTAAATACCCTAATGATATATTGATACATGATATAAAAAATGGCAGTATATGAACCTCATAAAATAGTATTGGATTATATCGTAACATATGTCCAAAAGAAACGAATTAGAGATGAATAACCCTTACCACATTTTGAATTTCTTCATATATGTTTGAACCTCTTGTATAATAAAAATAGGAATGTTATATATATATATATATCCAAAAATGACACACAAATATATCATATGATATATGTTATAATTATATAATTTTGTCATCCGTTGAAAACCCATTCTTTATTCAAATCACGTTTTCGGGAGAAAAATTCATAGTTGTTTTTGAAATTTCTAGTTAATTTGTTTTAATCCTCATAATTTTAATACATTTATATAATATTTTTTAATTTTAATAATTATATAATTACATAGTACACTAATTAGATTCATATTTATATCTATTTAAGTAAATTATTGATAAAATGAAAATTATGTTGTTATGTGGAGACGGCAAGACATACGCACATAGGAGCGATGTTTTTGTTTTTCATATGATGGAAATTATTTAGAATTTGGTTGGACAATAATAAAATTAACATATATTTATTTCTATTATTCTATATTTCTTGTTTTAGTATGGTTAAAAATGATTTAGAGGATTTAGAAGAAGACCTAAAGTGTAACATCCCATGTAAGTAAAGAATAATATATTTTCATATCAATGTCTATTTATGAATTAGATAGTGTTTTAGAGGCTTAAAATAATAATAAATCCAATCTTAAGTATAGAATACTCTAATAATTTTAAAAAATTGTTTTACTCCCTTTTGATGGAAAACCATTTTTAAATATTACTAATGACAATTTCATAATCTCTATTTGTCAAAATAAACTTATTCTTTAAAATTGGGACATTTATATTTACTTTGGATAAAGATCTGGTATTTTTCTGATAATGTTCATTTTTTAATGAATAGTGAAAAGTGTTGTATTTTAATTCAAAAACTCTTTTTAATATAATTTATTTATATGGTTAGATTAACTTTTAAATTGGCTTTAAAGTGAAATTAGAATATATTTTTACCATTTTATCCAATGGTGGACATTGGAATTAATTTCACTTTGAGATTGGACATAAACAAGTGTCAATCTTTTGATAGATATTGTTTCTTAATAACACGCTATTTGTTTTGACAGCGGGATTTAATTATAAAATTAATTAATTCAACTGCTATGTTATGAATTTGGTAAAATGGACATCATTTTTCAATTCGGAATATCAAATATAGCTTAGGGTGAATTTTTTCTATTTTTCTGAAAAACGTCAACTTTTGATGAATAGTGAAACCACTAAGTGGTAGTTAAAAACTGATTTTTTTAAATAAAACAATACCACATATGTAAATTGAATTTAAAAAATAATACATACATGTTTGTCATTATTATGTATAATTTGGTTCAATGGGATGAATTTTTTTTGGTGAATAGTAACTTTTAAGTTTTATTAATCGCGATTAAAGGTAATTAGGGGTAATTTAAGGTAAAAATGATATTATAAAAATATGAAAATATCTTAAAACTTGTACTAAATTTATTGGATGAGTCATGGATGACCATTAAAATCCATGGGTATATTTTTGGGACCCCATGAAGCCACTTGGATAAGATAATGACATTTATGTCTTTTATTTAAAGTAAAAAATAAAAGTGTCACAAACATGTATTTTTTTACTAAAACAATTTTTACATGGGGTTATACAAGTCATATTTTTGACTATAAATATTCATTATAAATCTGAAAATATTTCCTACATCATTTTATTTTTTTATAATTTTTAGACATTAAATAAATACATTTATTTATGACACCATGATGATGCATTGATTACCTCATTAATAAACGATTTATATAAAATGAAATGATAAGGTACAATCTAAGACATAAACTTGTCTAAAACCTATTGGATGGGTTTATTTCTAACCCTTATCACCTTATCATCGAAATATATCATTGTGGGACTTTTAAAATCCGAAAATCATTTCATAATAAAGTAACATTTCATAACTTTCCAATAGTGTCTCTCCCCCATCTTATAAAATGCCCCCACCTCTACCAACCTTACCCACACCTCTTAAGCCATTGTCTCAACCAAAATCTTCTCATTTAATCTCTTCACATCCCTCTCTTCATCCTATAAGCCTTACCTTAGGCGTAAATCTCTTCAAGAAACCCTTTAGGTTAAAACCAAGGGGAGTTACCCGATTTAAAGGTAATGTCTTCTCTTATGTCCTTTTGTTTTATTTTGCTTCTACAACCTCCTAAAATATTTTTATTCTTTTATTTTGTAACTACAAAAGAATCTCCAATATACTAGTATGTTTTTATGAGGAGTGTTTTATTTACACTTACACACACCCCTGTCTAATGGTTAAAGAACATACTGTTTCTGTGGGTGGTGAATTACTGCCTCACGAAACGATGACTTTTCAATCTTCTCTTAACTCCTTTCATGGTAGACATTAAGATTTCAATATATTTATATATGATATATATTATGTTTATGTTTTCCTTATGCTTTTTTATTTTTCATTTATGGCATAACTTTATGGTTTCCATTATGGGTAAACAGGATAATTTCAATTTAGGAAGTGCATACTACGGCCCCTCAAAGTGATTTGATTCATTAATGTCATATGTGAAATTTAAAAAGGATGGAGTTAATGATATTATATATGATATTATACTGGGATTATAATATACCTTTATATCATTATGATTTCATTCCATTAAATATGAAATAGAAATGAAAGTAGCATTCATGCGTACGTACGGCTTATTGTCTCTATAAATGGTGCATTTCATTTATTACCTATAAATTATTATGTCATATTATAAATGCATGTATATACTAGATATATATGATATATATGATATCTAGGTCATGAATATAATTTTGTAGATAATGTATATTTTACCTTATGAGCAACTTGTAATTATAAGAAGTTTATTGTTGACTCAAGTACCAAAGATTGACCAAATGACCGTTATTAACTTAAATGATTACATAATGTTCATAACATCTTAATAAGTGATATAAAAGAAATAATAAACTTTAAAAGTATATTAATCAAGTATAAATTAACATTAGTTTATTATTCAGGAGATTAAAGAATGATCGAGTCAAGTCAGACACGAGGTAAGGGACTTCATCTCAATCTCCTTTCATTGAGGCGTATTTTTTTTATACACAACATTATTTTATATGGTGTATAAACCCCTTTGACTTTTACTTTTATTCGAAATGAATATTTTTATGTGAATCATTTTACTAAACGGCAAAAGGAATGTTTTTTCTTACGTATGCGGCGACAACGAGTTCTCCGCTCTCGTGACTATTATTTGAGTTTCGGCTTCCTCTACAACCCATAACTGTTTTTCTAAATGAAAAATAAATTCCATGTTTAACTTTTTTTTTATTTTGGTATTGAAAATGGTTTTGATAATCTTTGATTATATCAATGTTTTTTATTTATATCTTGTGATTGAAATGTGGAAATGTTATGTTTCCTTTATGCATGTTTTATGTGATACGATAATGTTATGGTTCTTGTGAATTTTTATGAAGACGGGTGGTTCCGTGATAATCTAAGGGCGGGTGAGCCAGATATATCTCTCCAAAGCATTGGGAAACACTAAGGAGTTAAACGTTAAGGTTTCTCCGAAAAGATTTAGGGAATATACTGTGATGGGTATTCCAAACGTAACGATGAGGGTTACTCCCTACGTATGAATGTTATGAATGCCTCAAGTTACCTTTATTTATTATGATTTCTATGAGTTATTCATGAATCATATAATTTCATGAGGTATGTCAAAGTGCTTATGTTTTATGAGTAATGTATGATTTCATTGTTTCTTAGGTATACATGAACTAATTTTTTAATTCCGTATTTTTATATCCCTTATTGAGCTCTTTATTCTCATCCCATGTTTTTGAAATGTTTTTCACATGTAAAGGGAAAAGTACATGATGTGATGATAGTGTCGAGGAAGTGTCAAGAAAGAATCCATGTTTTATTATAAATGTGTTTCCTTTGATGAAAAAATGAATAATGTCTTTTATGTAACCACCTTGTTTAAATGTGGAATGCAACACATGATTTATGATATAATTCTCAAAAAATCTAAACCTGAAATGATCCTCAATGTGTAATCTTGTAAAAACTCAAGATTAATTAATGTTTAATGCTGGGGCCTTATATTTGGTATCAACGGTTGGTTTAGAGAACTTTAGGAGTTATAATTCTATTAAATGATTATCCAAAAATATTTTTTTTACATTATGGTCAAATTGAAATGATATAGCATTTAAATATTACCATGTTGCTTTATCTAATACATGTTTGTTCAGAATGGTTTTCCGCAGAGAGAAATGGGATGTCGTGCTAGGAAGGCATACAGAAGGAAATGACCTTCTAAATCAGCATCCTAAGATGGTCAGAATTGGAACTGAATAGTTTTTTACAGTAATGGAACATTTCAATCAAGCGATAAATGGTGGTGGTATCTGTGCACGAGATCAGCCAGATCAATGGCAGAGGAACATTTCAGTGGTGGAACATTTCATAAGGCAACATCTGCCTTCATTCAGAGGATCATCTGACCCTGTGCAAGCTGAAGGGTGGATTATAACACTGGAGAAGATTTTCGATGTCATGGGGTTTTCAGACAATCAAAAGGTTAGTCTTGTCATTTACCATTTGAAGGGTGAAGCAGATCTGTGGTTGTCGATGTTTGAAAATATTTGGGACGCTGATGAAATTGATTCTCTTGACTGGGATAAATTCAAAGGTATGTTTCTAGAGAAATATTTTCCCATGACTGTTCGACTTTGTATGGATAAACAATTCTTGGAATTGAGGCAAGAGGATGACTAAGTGGATGCTTATGAAGAAAATTTCACTTGATTGGAAAGGTATGCTCCAAATATTATCTGAGACCTTGACATTAAAATCAATCGTTTTTACTCAGGATTAAAGCCAAAATATCGAAGGGCATTAGCTTATCATGAGTTCAAAAGTTATGAAAATCTTGTTCGATGTGCTGGGAAGGTGGAAATAGAGTTTGACGATGATCAAATGTTCTAGGAAAACCAATAGAAGAAGATACTGAGGTGGCAGGAGAAAGGGAAGAATCCTTCAAAAAGGACTGATGGTAAGAAAACTACATTTTCAGTTTGTGATAAATGTGGTTAAAAGCATTCTGGGGAATCTATTTTGAATTCTAGAAAGTGCTACCAATGTGGTAAGATGGGAAATAAGTCTCATGATTCCACTGGAAAAGATCAGGGTGATGGTAAGACCAAATTTGATTTACAGTTAGTGAAATGTTTCAAGTGCAATGAGATGGGTCATTAGGAAAACGAGTGTTCGACAAAGAGCTCGAATGATGGGAATAAATCAGACTACAAAAAGAAAGGTGTGTTGAAATCCTTTGCAACAACTTCAGCAGATTTTGGGCCATCAAATAAAGTGGTATCAGGTACTTTGTTTGTTTTTTCAAATTATGCTAGTGTGTTGTTTGATTCAGGGTCTACACATTCTTTCATCTCTGAAAAGTTTTCTAGTAAATTGGGAATTCTATCTCAAGAAATGACTCGAGAACATATGGTAAAAACACCTAAGAGAAATGTTGACGCAAAAATAATTTATAAGAATCTTTCTATCCTTATCCGTGGAAAGAATATACTTGAAAACCTTATTGTTTTACCTCTAGTAGAGTTTGATGTTATCCTGGGTATGGATTGGATCTCTGTTTACAATGATAAGAATGACTATAGATCTAAAGATGTTTCTTTTTAGAAAGACATTCCATTTTTGTACAAGAATGAACCCTTACTGTTGATAACATATCAATAGGATAAGAAACTTGTAAAATATGTAAATGAATGTTACCTTCCACATATTGTTGAAAACAAAGGAATTATTCATATTAATGATGTTCCAGTGGTAAATGAGTATCTTGATGTTTTTTCTGATGAGTTTCCTGGAATAATACCAGATCGGGAAGTTGAATTTACTGTTGACTTGGTTCCTGATGCTAAGCCAATTTCAAAACCCCCTTATCGAATGGCTCAAATTGAACTTTTAGAGTTGAAGGATCAAGTGCATGATTTATTAGATAAAGGTTTCATTCGACCTAGCACATAACCATGGGGTGCTCATGTCCTATTTGTTAAAAAGAAAGATGGTTCAATGAGAATTTGAATTGATTATAGAGCCTTTAATAACATCACTGTTATGAACAAATATCATTTGCCTCATATCGATGATTTGTTTGATCAGCTCTAGGTAGCTCAGTTTTTTTCAAAGATTGACTTGAGATCAGGGTACCATCAGTTGATGGAAAAGGAAGAAGATATTCCAAAGACTGCATTTCATACAAGATATGGCCATTATAAATTTGTTTTAATGCCTTTTGGGCTTACTAATGCACCTACTATATTCATGGACCGTATGAAAATAATTTTCCAAGAGTTCTTGGATTAGTTTGTGGTTGTGTCCATTGATGATATTTTGGTTTTTTTTAAAAGTAAAGAAGAACACTAAAATCATTTAAGGGTTATCTTTAAAACCTTAAAATAAAATAAACTTAATGGAAAATTCCGAAAGTGTGAGTTTTGGTTACAACAAACTTTTTCCTTGGTCACATTGTTTCTAAAGAGGGAATAACTGTTGATCCTGGAAAAAAAAGTTGTTGAAGAATGGCCATGACCCACAAATGTAACCGAGATTTGTAGTTTTCATGGTTTGGCAGTCTATTACTGGAGGTTTGTGGAAAATTTTTCATGTTTAACTAGTCCAATGACTATGTTAACTCAAAAAGGTTTTAAGTTCATTCGGAAAAAAGAATGTTATGATTGTTTTAAGGAATTGAAAAGAAGATTGGTGAATGATCCAGTTTTGGCACTACCTTCCATGAATGGTGATTTTTTTATCTACAGTGATGATTCATTGAAAGGAATTGGTTGCGTCCTAAGGCAGAATGATCAGGTAATTGATTATGCTTCACGTCAGTTGAAAAATAATGAGTCAAATTACCCTACACATGATTTGGAATTAGCTGTTTTTGTTTTTGCTTTAAAAATTTAGAGGCATCATTTGTATGGAGTAAAAGGTGAAATATATACCGATCACAAAATTTTAAAGTATATATTCACTCAGAAAGAATTGATATTGAGACATAGGATATGGATAGAATTAATCAAGGACTATGACTTCACAATTCACTACCACCCATGAAAATCAAAAAAAGTGGGAGAATCTTTGAGTTGAAAAAGTAATGCTTAATTAACAATGTTTTGTCTGGAACGTGATCCTTTGGTTAAGGATTTGATGATTTTTGGCTTGGATGTTTTTGGTGTAGGTAATTCTTCTGTTTTGTTTCAGATATTAGTGAAATCTTCTCTATTAGACAGAATCATGTAAGCACAGAAGCAAGATAGTGAGTTGTAGAAAAAGCTCGAGCTGGTTTAGAAGGGTATGTTACCTGAATTAAACAATGATAGTAATTGTGTTTTTAGATTTGGTAAGAGATTGTGTGTGCCTTGTGATTCATAGTTGAAGAGAGAGTTGTTATTTGAAGATCATAGTTCTCCATGTTTAGTTCATCCTGGAAGTACTAAGATGTACAGAGATCTTCGGGAGTATTACAGGTGGGATGGAATGAAAAGAGATATTGTTGATTTTACTATGAAGTGTTTGACTTATAAAACTGGTTAATGTAGAGCGGCAGTTACCCAAAGGGATGCTTCTGTCATTACCAGTGCTAGAGTTTAAATGGGATAATATTTCCATGGACTTCGTTTTGGGGTTACCGAAGACACCTTGAGGTAACAGTGCAATCTGGGTTATTATTGATCGCTTGACTAAGTCTTCTCATTTCCTTTCTATAAGAGATACTTTTTCTATAGATAAAATTCCTCCTTTGTATCTTAAATAGATAGTCAGGTTACACGGACTTCCCATTTCCATTGTTTCTAATCGTGATCCCAGGTTCATTTCTAACTTTTGGAAAGGCCTTCAGAAGTCGTTGGGTACTGAATTAAATTTTAGTACAGCTTTTCATCCTCAATCAGATGGGAAGTCCGAGCGAACAATTCAGTCTTTGGAGGATATTCTACGTGCTTGTTCGTTAGATTATCAGGGATTTTGGGACCTATATCTTTCATTGGTTGAGTTTTCTTATAACAACAGTTTTCATTCTAGTATACACATGGCACCATTTGAGGCATTATATGGGAATTAGTGTCGAACTCCAGCATTTTGGGATAAAGTGGTTGAAAGGAAGTTGATGGGACAATAATTGGTAGAAGAGTTGTCATAAAAAGTTCAGCTGATACAGAAACACATGAGAACAGCTCAGAGAAGGCAGAAAGGTTATACAGACAACAGGAGGAAGGATCTCTCTTTTGAGGTAGGTGATCATGTCTTCCTCAAAGTTCCATCATGGAAACGTGTGATGCAATTTTTTAAGAAAGGAAAGGTGAGTCCAAGGTTCATTGGACCATAAGAAATTATGGAGAGATTTGGATCAGTTGTATACTGAGCGGCTCTCAGGTACACAATGTTTTTCATGTTTCAATGTTAAGGAAGTACATGCCAGATCCATGTCATGTTTTGAGTCCATAGGTAGTTTAGCTTGAAGAGAATATATCTTATAAGGAACTACCGGTCCAGATTTTTGACCATAGGGAGAAATGTTTTTTGAATAAAGTCATTCATCAAGTAAAGGTTTTTTTGAACAAACCACATGATTGAAGAGGCAACATGAGAATCTGAAAATGCAATGAGGGATAAATACCCCCACTTATTTGATAAGTAAATAAAATTGTGATGGCGCAATTTACAAAAGGGGGGAAGGATGTAACATCACAAGTAAGTAAAGAATAATATATTTTCATATGTAAGTCTGTCTATGAATTAGATAGTGTTTTAGACGCTTAAAATAAGAATAAATTCAATCTTAATTATAGAATACTCTAATATTTTTAGAAGATTGTTTTACCGCCTTTTGATGGAAACCCATTTTTAAATATAACTATTGACAATTTCATAAGCTCTATTTTTCAAAATAAACTTATTATTTAGAATTGGGTCATTGAAATTTACTTTGGATAAATTTCTGTTATTTTTCAGATAATGTTCATTTTTTATGGAAATAGTGAAAAGTGTTGTATTTTAATTCAAACCCTCTTTTTAATCTAATTTATTTATATGGATAGATTATATTTTTAATTGATTTTAAAGTGAAGTTAGAATATATTTTTACCACTTGATCCAAATGGTGGACATTGGAATCAATTTCACTTTGAGATTGGACATAAACAAGTGTCAATCTTTTGATGGATATTGTTTCTTAAAAACACGCTATTTGTTTTGACAGCGGGGTTTAATTATAAAATTAATTAATTCAACATCTATGTTATGAATTTGGTAAAATGGACATAATTTTTGAATTAGGAATATCAAATATATCATAGGGTGAATTTTTGAAATTTTTCTGAAAAACATTAATTTTTGATGAATAGTGAAAGCACTAAGTGGTAGTTAAAAAACCGATTTTTCGTTTAAATGAAACATTACCACCACTGTGAATTGAATTTCTAAAATCTGGCATACATGTTTGTCATTAGTAAGTAAAATATGGTTCAATGGGATGAAAATAATTTTTTGTGAATAGTAACTTTTATGTTTTATTAATCAATATTAAAGGTAATTAGGGGTAATTTAAGGTAAAAATGATATTATAAAAATATGAAAAAATCTTGACACATGTCCTACCATTATTGGATGAGTCATGGCCGACCATTACAATCCATGGGTCGATTTTTGGGACCCCATGGAGCCACTTGGGTAATATAATGACATTAATGTCTTTTATTTAAAGTAAAAAATAAAAGTGTCACAAACATGTATTGTTTTACTAAAATAATTTTTTCATGGGGTTATACAAGTCATATTTTTTACTATAAATATTCATTAGAAATATAAAAATATTTCCTACATCATGGTATTTTTTTATAATTTTTAGACATTAAATAAATAAATTTATTTATGACACCATGATGATGCATTGATTACCTCATTAATAAATGATTTAAAAAAATGAAAAGATAAGGTAGTATCTAAGATGTAAACTTGTCTAAAACCTATTGGATGGGTTAATTTCAAACCCTTATCACCTTATCTTCTAAATATATCATTGTGGGACCTTTAAAATCTTAAAATAATTTCATAATAAAGTAACATTTCATGACTTTCCAAAAGTGCCCCTCCTCCCTCTTATAAAACGCCCCCCACCTCTACCTCCCTTACCCACACCTCTCAAGCCATTTTATCGAAAAAACTCTGCTCATTTTATCTCTCCACATCCCTCTCTTCATCCTAGAAGTCTTTCCTTAGGCATAAATCTCTTCAAGAAACCCTTTAGGTTCAAACCAAGGGGAGTTACCCGATTTAAAGGTAATGTCTTCTCTTATGTACTTTTGTTTTATTTTTCTTCTCTAACCCCCTAAACTCTTTTTATTCCTTTATTTTGTAAAAAAACTAGTATCAGAAATATACTAGGATGTTTTTATGAGGATTATTTTATTTAAACTTACACACACCACCATCTAATGGTTAAAGAACATATTGTTTTTGTGGGTGGCGAATTACTGCCTCACGAAACGATGATTGTTCAATATTCTCTTAACACCTTTCATGGTGGCCATTATGATGTCACTATATTTATATATGATATATATATTATTTTTATTTTTTACTTATGATTCTGTATTTTTCATTTATGGAATACATTTATGGTTTCCATTATGGGTAAACGTGATGATTTCAATTTAGGAAGAGCGGACTACCACCCCCTCAAAGTGATTTGATTCATTAATGCCATATGTGGTATGTATAAAGGATAGAGTTATTGATATTATATATGATATTATATGGGATTATAATATACCTTTATATAATTATGATTTCATTCCATTAAATATGAAATAGAAATGAAAGTAGCGTTCATGCGTACGTACGGCTTACCATCTCCATGAATGGTCCATTTCATTTGTTACCTCTAAATGATTATGTAATATTATAAATGCATATATATACTGGATATATGTGATATATATTATATATGGATCATGAATATAATTCTGTGTATAATGGATATTTTACCTCTTGAGCAACTTGTATTTATAAGATATTTATTGTTGACTCAACTACCAAAGATCGACAAAATGACAGTTATTAACTTAAATGATTACATAATGTTCATAACATGTTAATAAGTGATATAAAAGAAATAATAAACATGAAAAGGTTCTTAATCAAGTATAAATTAATATTAGTTTATTATTCAGGAGATTAAATAACGATCGCGTCAAGTCGGACATCAGGTAAGGGACTTCATCTCAATCTCCTTTCATTGAGGCGTATTTTGTTTCATACACATCTTTCTTTTATATGATGTATAAACCCCTTTGAATTTTACTTTTATTCAAAAGTAATCTTTTTATACGAAGAGTTTTACTAAATGACAAAATGAATGTTTTGTCTTACGTATGCGGCAACAACGACTTCTCTGCCGCCATGACCATTATTTGAGTTTCAGCTTCCTCTACAAGCCATAACTTTTTTTTCTAAATGAAAAATAAATATTGTGTTTTAATTTTATTTTATTTTGGTATTAAAAATGGTTTTGATAATGTTTTTATTATATCAATGTGTTGTATTAATATCTTGTGATTGAAATGTGGAAACGTTTTGTTTCCTTTATGCATGTTTTATGCAATACGATTATGTTATGGTTCTTGGTAATTTTTTATGATGACGGGTTGTTCCGTGATAAACTAAGGGCGGGTGGTCCCGATATAGCTCTCCAATGCATTGGGTAACGCGAAGGAGTTAAACGTTAAGGATTCTCCGAAGAGATTTAGGGAATATATTGTGATGGGTATTCCAAACGTAACCATGAGGGTTACTCCCTACATAAAAATGTTATGAATGCCTCAAGTTACCTTTATGTCTTATGATTTCTATGAGTTATTCCTGAGTCTTATGATTTCATAAGGTATGTTAAAGTTATTATGTTTTATGAGTAAAGTATGATTTCATTTATTCTTATGTATACATGGACTAATGTTTTCATTTCGTATTTTTATATCCCTTACGGAGCTTTTTATGCTCATCCCAAGTTTTTGAAATGTTTTTCACAGGTCAAGGGAAAAGTACATGATGTGATGATAGTGTCGAGGAAGTGTTAAGAAAGAATACATGTTTTATTATAAATGAGTTTCCTTTTATGGATAAATGAATACTTTCTTTTATGTAACTGCCATGTTTAAATGTAGAATGTAACACATGATTTATGATCTAATTATCTAAAACTCTAAACCAGAAAAGATCCTCAATGTTTATTCTTGTAATAACTCAAGATTAAGTAATGTTTAAGGTTGGGGCCTTATATCTATATAAAGAAGATTCGTTAAATACAATTACCTCTTCTTTGGTATACATCCTTTATATCTCCTCTTAATGGACCTAGGGTTACTCTTTAGGGAATTCTAGAACCAATAGAACATGTAAAAAAATTATAAGACAAATGGTTATTTATTGGTCAAGATGTGTTTCTAAAATATTTCTAAAAAATATAGATAATGTGTGTCCATTAATAAGTGAGGGGAAGGAATATTTGGAATTTATCAAATTATTATAATCATTTAAATATTTTTGGTAAAAATGGATCCAAATTGTTATAATTATAATATAATATATCAATGGGATTAAATTCAGACATAAAATATTATTGATACATGTTTGGTTATGTTTTCACCCATATCTCATATTTTTAACCCCCCTAGATTAACCTTTTTGATAGTTAAAGAGGTAAAACAGTTTTTTATACATTAAGGTTTGAAAATGTAACCACAAAGGGAAAATTGGAACATAAATAGAGGAGGGATTAAATTTTATACAATATCATATCCCCATTCCTTGTTAAATACTTTCATGATTTTTAAATTATTTAATATGTTATTTTACTACAATATCATTAGTGCTATTTTTGATACCATTTAATTAATTTGACATTAAAACACATGAACAAAGATTATATTAGAATATAATCCTTTAAAACATAATTAATTTTTTATATTTATATATAAAATATATGGAAAACAATAATTATTCTAAATTTCATTGCGTTAAATATTTTTAAAAATAATTACAATATTTATCTATTAATTGAATAAATTGTGTGTCAGTGGTGCATAAGAATTTAAGATAATGATTCAATTAGTAAAATTTTAAATTAAATTTCCATGGTAAAAATAAGATAATTATATTCAAAATAATATTTTATATTTGTACATAACATATTATTACCCTTATAAGAACATATAAAAATGGTAAAATAAATAGAGTGACATTTCAAAATATTCTTTACATACAAAAATATGAATGTCATTACCGAGCTCACATGGCCAAAAAATTTCAAATATATGAATTTGGGATGTCTATTTTAGAATTAATCCCATTTAATAAAATAATTTATAGTTTTGGGTATATTTACAATGACTTATCATGCTACTTTTATGCTTAATTTCCCTATTTACCATTTAACGATGTCATTAATTTTATCACTATTACTATTATTAATGCTTAAAAATAAAAAGGATCTGTTTAAAAATTGATTCTAATGAAAATAATTATCAGGATAATAAAGTAATATATTTAAAATAACCTTGAAACCAATTTATAATAAAATGGTTCTTCTTAAATTATTGATACATAAATATAGTTCTAATTAAAAAAGGTTTTCGTCGCTATTTAGTAGATAATCAATCTTCTATTTAAAAAAGTCATGACAAGATAATTTTGGTATAGTAATTTTAAAAATAGTTTTATTTATCAAAATATATATTTTTAGATTTCTAGAAATTTCATATAATATTCAATCAGAAGGAAAAAAAATACCATTTTGAAGAAAACATATTTTGAAGAATAATATCCCATTACAAATTAATTGATGGATTATTTCCAAATAATTAATCAATACATTATAATTTAATAAGTCATATATTTATATTTAAAATTTTAGTTAATCTTATTCATACCCACTAAATCAATATATAGGTTATTATGGTAATATAATAACACTCCATGGTTCGTTTAATCTTTGTGTTGCATGTTGTAACACCGAGAAACACACTGTTCATTTAAAATCTCAAGGATTCAAAAAATAATCATGAAAATTAATTTTATGTCGTGGTTATATTTTGGGGATTGATATTAGATAAAAAATTATTATTCTATGAATAAATATTACGTTTTTCCATATGATTACGTTTTATGTAATAAAGTGTTGAGTGTTTTTTGAAGAAATAAGTAAGATGGTATTTGACACATTAGGATTTATAATTGCTTAAATGTATTTTTGATGTTATTACCATCTTCGTATTATGTTATATGTAGTATTTTATTTTATTGTATTTACTAGTTCTCAATATTTTTTATTTATTGAATATATAATTAATTATTTTAAGAATATATGATGTATTTTCAATGGTTTTAATCCATGTAGATGTAGTTTATTTTAGGAATAAAATGTTGTTTAGATTATATGATTTTTACATGAAGTTACCTGGGAATATGAATGTATAATGTTATTTGATTAAAATATTTATATCATGAACTAAAATAAGAGAATAATATCGATATCTCATTAAGAGTTATATATTTATTGATAATTTAATTGGTTGTTATCATTTGTAATGAATAATTGGAATTATGATGGTGTAAATTATTTTTGTGGGGTGTAATTTAAGAACATAATATTTTGGTATATAAATACCTTAAATTTAATAATAATATTGATTTATAATGAAACACACAACATATTAATATATAAAATAAAATATACATTAAAATAAAAAATATAAAAAATATTATCATTTTATACATAGATGTTAAATTGGAATCTATAAAATGAGGTAACCATATTACAGAATCAATTCTAAAAAATAGGAAATATGGAATCACTCATCGTGAATATTTATTTTAATGTATATTTTTATGAGCATAGTAATGAGGGGGAAACATATAGGTTTTCTCCAGACCAATCCCAAGAGGAAATATGATTGGTACAACTTATGTGAAATAATTTATGAGAAAATATTAAGCTCGTAGAACTCATTATAAAATTCATTATATCTAAATCACCACCTAGAACTTCCACTATTTTTTATCTTATAATTATATCTTATACGATGGTTATATGTTGTTTTTTATGTTAAAACAAGCAAGACATCTATATATAATTTATATTTATAGAATCGAATGAGTTTTTCAATATAAAATTCATTTTAAGATCAATACCATTTTCATTATATGTTATGAATTCAGATATTAAAATGAACTAATATGAATTTTTCAAATTAATTTAATATACTTAAAGAAAATATATAATTCATTCAATAGATATATCTTGACAATACTAAACAATATTTTATCATTATCCGTAATAATATAATTTTATAAATGTTGTTTTTTCATGCCTCATTCCATTATAATGAATTAAATTTATATGAATATTCGAATTTGAATTAAAAAAATTATCTTCATTCAAGAATTTATCATAACAAAATACACTTGGTATAATTTTTTTATCATTTTTTTAAAATAATGTTTTTAGTTGAAACATTTATTTTTTATTAAACATATAGTATTTATAACAGTGTATTTATTAAAATGGTGATTACAAAAACATTTATTTTATTAAATAAAAAAATTATTCATTTTAAAATATTATTTTATCATAGAATACCCATGTCCAAAAAATATAAGACTAAATTTAATGTAACTTTTTTAAAAACTCTTTTTAATATTTTCATTGAATCACGAATTTTCAACGTGATATTTTGTTTTATCATTACATTAATGCATCCTTCCTTTTCTAAAAAATTACATGATTAAGTATGTTTATTTTAAGACTGTGTTTCCAAAAATTTAGAAATTTTATTTTATAAAAATATTTCAAAATTATAAATTAAAATGTTCAAAATAGTTAATAATTCAGTTTTGGTTTTGGTCATTAATATTAATCACTATGGTAAAAATTAATTACCAAGTTATGAATAAATAATGGTAATAGTACATAAAATATAATAGAAAATTAAACAAACTAATAAATATTTTCACAAAACTGATTTAATGAGTTGAATATAGACCCAAAAACACATCAACAATATTTTTTTTCTATTCTAGATCCATTGACCATTTAAAAGTAACATTACCTCATAGAAAATGTAATGGTTACATTCAAAACAACCCTTCCCTTTACATAGAAAATTAAAAACCCCCCAAAAAATCAAAAGACTTCCCTCTTTAAAATATATTATTGAAACTCTACCACATTACTCATAGTAGAACCATCTCCCAATTCTATAATATATTCTTCAAGGCATCATTTCAAAGTATTTTTCCCAGAAAAAATGTATGCTTCTAATGAGAGTATATCTTCAACACACATTTTTCTTTTACTCTATTCCTTAATAGATAATATCCAACATGGTTAATATAATTAAATATGTATCATTAGTATACTAAGTTGTCATTATATTAATTTTACAAAAATAATTCATTCCATTTTATATACTAAAAAAGACCAAAACATTGAACTTCTAAATGTGAAGAGTATCACCTCAATGAAGTGATGTTTTTAATTTTTCATCACTACTGCAAAAGGATGGCATAAAGGATGTATATGAGGACAAGATTTGTTTTATATGTCACAAATAAAATTATAAAAATATAATTTTTATACACCATCATTTTTTCCATTCATTGGTAAATGATATCTTTAATCATGCCTACACCGGACTACGTTCTCCACAAATCATGAATTTCACTTATCATCACCACCCATAATTTATTGTTTCTATAATGGATTTATTGTATATATATGACTTTTATAAGGTTTTTATACTTATATTTATTCCACATTATCATTATCTTAATATATCCCCTGGCATAATAAATAAATTATAACATGTTACAATTTAGGTCGATTTAGACGCCAATATAAATAGTGTTGTAATGTTTATGTCATAAATTATAATCACATTTAATATATTGGTAATATCATGTAATAATTATATAAATAATATTTAATAATTATTTTATAATTTTTCAATTAATATTTAATTTTATTTATTAATATATCACCTCTTTATCGTTAAACATGTTATAAACTAGTTTGGCGTGATTTCCATTCTCACTAGACCAATTCATGTCATTCACCTATTGAAAATGGTACTTATGTAAATATTGAAACAAAATTATTATTATGAATTTAATTATCTGGTATTTATGAACATTAAAACACATAGTAAGAATCATTCATGTCTTCGTGATGTTTTTAAAAGAAATAAACAAGTTAATGTTCTAACACAGAATGAAGAAGATAAACTATAATAGGTTAATATATTTTAATATATTGTTATGAAATAATTATTCAAATGGTATTTATTTTAAATTAATTTTATTATAAATTTAATTGAAATTTTTATTGTCATTATACAAGAGTTTAGATAATGGTTGAAGAAGCTGGAACACAAGGTAAGACTTTTTTCACATAAAATTCGCCTATTTGATAAGTGTTTTATATTATATAATTTTTTGTGGAGTAGATACATCCTAAATTATATTTATATAATGAAATATAAATTATTAAGGTAAATCTAAGTTTGATTTAAATTTCCCTCCCTTACAATAAGTTTTGAGCTAAACACCACTAAAATTATAAGGGTGTCTTGTCTCAAATTTACAGTCCATGAGATATATTTCTTACTAGACAACATGTTTTCATTAAAATAGTGTGTTGAGTCACCCTTTAATATTTTATTTCATGATTATCAATTATTCATGTTATTTAATTTTATACTTGACATTATATCCATATAATGTGTTTTGATTAGAATGTTTCGAACGTTGTATGATTTTATTGTACTCAATTTTGATTCTTTGAGAAATGTTACATGTTTTGATCCATGTTTCCTTTGTATGGTGTTTTATTTATTTAATATTCAATTAATGTTAAAAAAAATTCTTTATAACTATTGGGATATACGATTCCAAATCATGTTGTTTTCATCAAATGCCTTTTGACTCAAGTGTTACCCGAGCCATAACTATTTTTGATAGATAAATTTTTATTCATAGAGATATGAATATTCTATTAAAATTATATCATATATATTTTTTACATTTATTCCATAAATGTGTTAGGTTTTTTTCTATTTTCTTCATAATTACCACATAAAACCTTTTTCAAATATTTCACGATTCATATTGTATACTTCCCATAATGTATATTAATAGCTCAAAACTCCTTTATTTGAGTTATAAATAATTATCTTGAAATGGTTCTTATAATTACTTATATTAAGGGATAAATAGTCTTACATTCCTTTGATTTAATGTTTTTTCACATTGATACCATAAAAATATAGATTAGGGAAACTATTGGATTAACATTATACCTTTTATTTACATTATAAATACCATAAACTTTATCATCTCAATTGAATTATGTTTACCTAGAAAGTTTGAAAATATCTATGGATATAAGTTTATTTGAAACTAATATATCAGTTTATGATTATATATGGAATTATATGAATTTATTTATACGAACCCATTTTAAAGGGATATGAATCTCATTTTATTTCATTGGGTTCTTTATGATATAATGACGATTAAATTTTATTTTTTGGCACACATATGTATTGATGGTGACATGTGGTGTTATATATCACCCTTAAATTCAATGGTTCATGGTATATATATCATAAAAAATATAATAATTTTGAAACATTAGTTTCTATAATGTATAGTAATTGATGTTGTAGCTGATGAATGTAATTTTCCCTACACTAATATTTATTCCATTATTCAAAGGTATTATGATGTTTCACTCTCATGGATCATGTTTTTTGAATATTTTTTTTAATTTTCCATTGATAAATTATTTTTTTCATTATGTTGAGATTTATTATCTATATTTTTGTTGGGGATATGTATTTATATATCCTAATTATACTCATATTCTCATTTATTATCCCTTTTGTTATTTATTTTTATCTCTAATGATTTCCCTTATAGAGCTTCTGAGATCACCCATTATGTTTTATTTTTCCATAGTTATATAATATTTTTCTATAAGGGTATCCAATGGAAAGAATATATCATAGATGTTGATGACTAATAATTTGTTTATATAGTGTGAAAATTTCTATATGTTGTAATAGTCGTAAGATTTTTAGTGAATGGATTGTCTAAATTCTATATAAATACAAATCTAAAAATTATTTGGAATGTATTTCAATGGAATATTTTCTTTATTCCATATAGTTTGGGATATAATGTACATGGGATGATATTCAGTGGGACCAATATAATTGGTGGATCTATAAGGTTTACCATTCTCCTAGTAAACATGGAACACATACCCGATCAATATTAAATACCTGTAGATGGAACCCAAGTACCTAATGGAACCTGAGTACATTTTTAAAATTTATAATTACATAAACAAATAGTTTAAATTAATTAAATGAGCAAGGAACTCATTTCTCCCTATCCATATAGGGGATCTTTTTTCTTCCCCTCACTCATTCTCTACTCATTCAAATGGTACTATCTAACTATTTTAGAGAGTTTTAACAAACATCTATATTTTATGAATTTTTCACAAGATTGATGATTATTTTTTGTTAGAGTTGAAATGGTTGATGATATTTTATGAGGAATATAATGAAAATACAAGTTAATTACATTCTATATATTTTAATTGTTACATATGTGTTTATGTGTTTATGATTTTCATTAATGAGTAGGGTAATGTGTGTGATTAGGAATAGAATGAATTTTGGTTTCTGTTTTTTATGAGTGATGCATATTAGTAGTATAATTAATGTAATAACATGATATTTGGTTTATGGGTTGTTATGAGTTAGTGTGATTGTGAAATTTAGGGAAATTTAGTGTTTATTGTATATAGATGGTTCATGTGACAGTTTTATTTATATGGTTCCATGGGAACATGATGGTTATTCCATATGTTTCTATATAGTGATGTGGATTTCTAGTATGATGCAATTGCTGATGAACACCTAATTTGGTTGAATTTTACTTCATTTACATGGTATGATGGAAATATATTATTCACTGATGGTGAGAAAGGGGGTTCATCAGTTTATGGACATAGGAGGATGCTGATTCCACACATCATGTGGTCGAGGTTGTTAGGGTAATGTGCACACTAAAAGGGTATTATGTGGTGGTATTAACCGATTAATTTTTGGTATTATCCTCCATAAATAAGAGGACTAGGTTGAAATTATTACCTATTAATCTAGAAGAGTGGTACATTGTAGGTATTCATGGGAATAGAGAGGTGTTTTGATCACATATTAAGGTAAGAATCTCAACATAAGTTCAAATTATCATTGTGGATAATGGTCAAAAAATGTTATATATATATATATAATGGTATTTGGGATGTTGAAATCACTTGTATCTATATAATTGTTAATGTTTAATAAGACAGGATGTGGAGAGGATGGTTTTAGAATGTGATTTAGGGATGCCTCATTCACCAAATGTTTATAAGTATTCTATTAACGTAGTTATTAGTTATAAAATGTAATTTAGTGAATTATTCTCACCCATTTAGTGTAAAAATGAGGTATGAATAATCACCATACTCCATTATCCATAGCATGTAGGTCTCACACCCATCTATGGTTTACCATAGAGGGGGGAAGATTGTTTTTACAACATTGGTTGTAGTATATTGAAATTTTCATACACTCATATATGTTTGTATATTATATAGGTATATTGTTGGTGGAGGACTATAGAGTTTAAAATGAATCCCTATGAATGACTTCTCATATGTATAGAAATTTCCTGAATCATAACATGGGTATGGTGAAGGGCCTCATTACTTGTGCACAATTGGTTGTCAATGTTTTGGATTCGTGGGTAGTTTGTTGATTGATGTTTAAATTAGGACATGTGTATCTTTTGTGTTGTTATTTTTCTGATTTGAAAATGCATTTTAATATGTTTATATGGGATTAGACTATATTTCATCCATGTTTTTTCTGATATGTATGAAATTATAGACATTTATTTCTTGTATCATGTATTTTTATTTCATCTTTACTTTTGTTATTATGTAATCTTGATTTGTTTTCTTATAATAATAATATTACTCTTACTTATTTATGTCGATGGTATAGTATACCAACTATCACCACCAATATTATCACTACTATTTGGTAGCCTCCAATGTAAAAACAGGACTTCTGGGAGTCATTGGATTATGGGATCAGGTACCTTTCAAGAAATTTAGTTAGGAGATGCTACAAAGTGGTATAAGGGTGTGTCTTATTATTATTTGGGGTATTGTACATGGAAATTTTGGGATGTGTTTGGACATGGTATTTATGTAATATTTTTTTTCTAGAAAACATAAGTATATGATAAGTCCTTAACTATCAGGGGAACCAGGATTATTATTCTTTTTTTCTTTTCTATAATTTATTTTTTTAATTTGGATAGATATTTTATTTTTATTTCATTAAATTATCACTCTTTCCATTATCCTCGAGAGGAAATTGATGGTACTCGTGATTCATTTCACAAATGATGGAGTCACATGACTTGGGTGTGACTTATTTTTATCGATTTAGTGGTTATACAAATTGGTTTTAGTAATTTAACATTTCAATAACATATTATAGGTTTTTTCTTTATATTTATCTTTTGTGATATTCTACTCTGCTAACTCAGGATTTCGATTCCTAGTACTATCAAGTATGTGGATCTTATATGTTTGTTTTTTGTGTGATACTAAACCCTAGATTGAGTAGGTGAAGTCATAAGGAAAAATATTAAAGGAATTAGATATTGTTAGGGAATTTTATGGGCTAGTGGGATTCACTTCCTATTACAACCTTTTTTAATTTCAAAATATGATCCATTATATTTGTATTGAGCCTAATTTTTTTGATAATATTCCACTTTGATATCCTCTTTTGGAGAGTATAATTAGAAGATATGTACTTCCACCATGTCATTAACCACATGGGGACCCTAATATAATAACCCTCATCTTCATTTAATATTTAAACATGATTTATTACATAACACTTCACTTAATACAACTGAGAATATCAAGAGGTCTAGTGTATTTGTGGAATGCGGTACATTACATAAAAACATAAAAAACAAAAAGAAAAATATTTATCAAAAACATAAATTATATGACCAAAAAATTCACTCATACATAGCACTACATGGGATAACCTAAGTACATACCTAATAAATGGGTGTGCTAAAATCCTCAGTAAGGTAATAAATAAGGGATAAAATGAGGAAGACAACACATATTAGACAATAAGAATATCAATGAAGCATAAACCGAATATGAATATGAAAGAATTATTTTTTCATGATAATAATAACATGGAAATGTCAAAACAACATAAAACATGGTATTATCATGATTCAAATATCATTGCACACGGAGGATCATGAATTAGAGCTTATTGCACATGAAGGATCATGAGTCAAGCTCATTACTCATGGAGGATCATGAGTCAAAATCATTTCACATGGAGGATCACGAGTCAATATCATTGTACATAGAGGATCATGAGTCAAATGTCATTTCACATGACATATCATGATACTAAACATTACCCAATGCATGGGAGCACTATCAGGGAACGACCTTCAAAATCATTTCATTTTCATGCTTTAGTGTTCCACATAGATCATACAACATTGATTCATTAATCATTATAGTTTATTCCAAGATCAATGAAATTTGGTATTAATAAAAATATTTAAAATATGAATAAGTATATTTTCATAAATATTAATACCATTGATAGATAAATGGTTTTGGTATTGACCACACAATGACTTTGGCATGGAAAATTTTGCGGTGCAATTTCAGTAGCATAACGACGTCATATAGAAATTTATAAAATGGGTGGATGGGTGAGAAAAGTGAATCTCTTCATTTAGACCTGAAATATATAATAATAAAGGAATTAAAGGACATTCCCCAATATATTTATTTAGAAATAGAAGGTTAAACATAATAAATATTCTTGAAGTAAGAGGAGAAAGAAAATGAACTCTTAAAAAATTTTGGCATGGTAACGTGTGTCTATAAAGGATAATAGGATAGTTAAATGATAGTTATAGGGAATCTAATAATTTATTAAAAGTGTAAATTATGTTTTATTTGTATTAATTTAACCCAACATAAGAAAATGTAAATTAAAAAGGTATATCATTAGTGAAGTTCTTGATTAAAATAGGAGCGAGAGAGAATCCATTAAAGAATTTTGGCATAGTATTGACTTAGGTAAGGGTCCAAGTGAGGGGGAATAAATTATCCATCATACAAATAACGTCAATTGAAAAGGAAATTAATGATTAAGAATTAATTTCAATACATTCAATTTAAATTAAAATTATTAATCTCAAAAAAGGGTCTTAAATTCAATGGTGAGGAGAGAAGTCCTTTACTTGGATATGTGACTCTAAAGGCATGGGAGAGGCTTCTTAGGATCTGGGGTGTAACACCAAAAATTTATAAAAATAAAATGAAATGTATGAAACAATAATTTTATAAAATAATGACAATTTATTTTTTGAATATAGTTATAAACTTACAGTTAAAAATTATTTTTTCACTTTTATGATATGAATTTTGAAAAACAGGCATCTACGGTTGTGATCACTGTGATGTTTGGAGTGTGATAGAACCATCTTGTTTTTTTTGTGAATTGTTACATACCCTTACAAATATTAAAATTAATGGTAATATGACCCTTATAAATATTAAATCATATTATTATTTTATTTTTTAAGGTTATAAGATAATGAAACTAGTTCGTGATTATCAAAGAATCACCAATATCATCTAAACATATGTCACTAATTATTTATCTAATGATTCATATTAATAACGTGTATCTAAAATGATTTATGGAATAATTTAATATTATGAAAACATATTATTAACATTTCATTCAACTTATATTGTTTCACTTTCAGTCGATAAGGAAATCCTTTACGAACCGACCATGGAAAACATGTAATAAATTCACCCAAAACAAGGAAAATAACAAAAACTGAGGTAATGTAATTCTTAATCCAGTTTCTATTTTTTGCGTTAACATTAAATTTCATTAATTATATGTTACTAAGATCAGTTGGGTAATAAATTTAATACATATTATTTTTTATTATGTGTATTTATAATGTATAGACATATTACTTTTATTCTATCAATTCTCACTTCAATTATATGATATTTTTAAGTGATTTTTCTTTAGAAATTGTTTTTAAAATTATATTTTAAAAAATTCAGAAGAAATGTATTTATGAATTTATTCATGTTTCATGATTATGTTCCATTTAATGGTAATTTTTTATGATTAAGGGTGGGACATATATCTTCATCCAATTCATTAGGTATGTGTATGTTGTAGGTCAGTTATATGGTTACTCCAAGTGTAACTGTGATGGTTACACCATAAGGTAGCAGTGAGGGTTACATTGGAAGGTATTTGTGAGTGTTACAAATCATAAGGTAGCCATGGGGGTTACAAAATTATGTAAGAAATTCCCCAAGATATCTTTTTTCTATATTTATGTTTTCTATGATTTATCTAAAACTCACGTTTCACAAATTATGTATATGATTCCTTATGGGTGAGAAGTATGTGTTTGTGGAAATGATTTCAAATGTTTATAATTATTCATGGGTTAATGGTTTCATTCATTATTTTTATATCCCATACTAATATTTTTATTCTAAACCTATGTTTTTAATTTTTTTTCATAAGTTATTAAGGACGTGTAAGAGAAAGAAGAAAGATATGTTAAATGTTATGATGATTTTTCAAAGAAAACATATTGTTGTTTCGTGTTTAAAATTTTATGTTTTGGAAGAAAAATATATTGTATTAATGGTACCCACATTATATGATTTTGGTCTGATATGTATAATTTATATCCTAACCTTCTAAACCTCTAAATCAAAAATATATTTGGGAATGAAAAGAAGTGAAATCTAGTTGAAATGGTTAGATTATGTAATGTTTTAGGTTGGTCCATATAGTTGGTTTCAGAGAACAATCTAGATAAATATGAGGGTTAAGATGGTGTTAATAGAATACCATAAATGAATTTTACCTTATGTTTATGTTTAAATGGAATATCATTTAATTATTACCATGTTTCCTCATCAAAGATATGTGTGTTCATAATGGTTTTATTCTGGAGAAATAGGGAATCTGAAATTAGAAGGAATCGAGAGGCTAATATTTTTCTAAATCTACAATTTGGAATGTTGGGAATTGAAACCAAGATGTTTGTGAGGGTAATGTCTTAGAAGGAATAGGAAATAAATGGTGGTGTAATCCATGAAAGAGAATAAGCAGAGCTACCAAAATGAATCATGATGATAGTGGAACATTTTATGAGTCAACACGCTCCTCCTTTCTATGGATATTCTAACCTAGTAGCGGCTGAAGGATGAATTAAATACCCTAAAAAGATATTCAATGTTATGGGATGTTCAGATAATCCAAAAGTTAGTCTTTTCATTTATCGTTTTGATGGTGAAGCTAATTAGTCGTGTTCAATGTTCAGGAATATTAGGGATAGAGAAAAGATTGGATCCTTTGAGTATGTTGAATTTAAAATCATATTCTGTGAAAAATATTTTCCTAAGGTGGAATGATTTAAGATTGAGAAGTAATTCCTTAAATTGAGGAAAAAGGAGAAAGTTTCAGTGTCCATATATGAAGAAAACATCACCCGACTAGAAATGTATGCTCCAAGTCTTATTCGGGGTCTCAATAGTGAAATCAATCTTTTTTACATATGATTAAAACCAAGATACCAACGGGAATTAGCCTCCCAAGAATTAAAAATTTATGAGAAACTTGTATGATGTTCTAAGAGGTCCTAAATGGAGTTCAATGATGATCATGTGTACTTTGAGAACAAATTGAAGATGAGGTACATATGGAAAGTGATATGTAAGGATAAATCAATGAAATATGATGGTAAGAATGTTCAGTTTCCAGTATGTGAAAAGTGTAGTAAAAAGGACCTTGGGTAATTCCATACCAAAGCCGGGAATTTTATTTGATGAGGTAAGTTTAGAAATATCTACCAAGATTTAATGAAAATTTTCCTAAGGCAAATAATGATAAGAAAACTATAAAGTGTTTCAAGTGTGGTCAGATGGATCCTGATGAAAATGTCTTCCTAAATAATGATATGAATGATGGGAAGAAGACATAATATAAGAAAAAAGTTGTAGTGAGATCCTTTGAGACTATGTTAGTAGATTTAAATACATCCAATGAAGTGTTATCAGGTAATTTATTTGTTTACTCAGATTTTGAAAAAAAATATTATTTGATACATGGTCAAAAAATTCCTTTATTTCTGAGAAATTTTCTGGTTTATTGGAAATATTTCCACAACAAATGAAAGAAGAACTAGTTGTTAAAACATCTGGGGGAAATATTACAACAAAACGTTATTTTTTGAAACGTTCTATTTGTTACATGTTAAAATACATTACCCGAAAACCTTGTTTTTTAGCTTATTAGAGTTTTATGTCATTATGGGTATGGATTGGCTTCCTGTTTATCATGCTATGATTGATTGTAGAGCTTAGAATGTTTTTTTAGAATGTTTTTTTTTGAATACAAGAATGAAACCATACAATTGATAACATTTTATGAAGCTAAGAAATTATTAAAACATTGAAATAAAAATTATCTTGATCATATTGTTGAAAATAGAGGAACTGTTCAGATTAATGATGTTCCAGTGGTAAATGAATACATTGATTTTTTTCTTGATGAGTTACCTAGTTTTATACCATATCAGGATGTTTAATTCACAATTGACTTAGTTCATGATGCCAAGACAATTTCAAATTCCCCTATTCAAATGGCTTAAATGGGACTTCTTGAATTAAAAATTCAGTTATATGAGTTTCTTGATAAAGGATTCATTTGACCTAGAATCTCACTATGGGGTGCTCCTATTTTGTTTTTTAAAAAGAAATATGTTTACATGAGACATTTAATTGATTATATATATTTTAATAACATTAATATTTAGAATAAGTATCATTTCTGTCACATTAATGACTTGTTTGATTAGCTCCAGATATCATTGTATTTTTCTAATATTAACTTGATATCAAGGTACCATAACCTGAATGTGAAAATTATGAATTTTAAAAAATAACTTTTTGAACTAGATATGGTCCTTATGATATTGTGGTTATTCCTTTTGGTTTAACTAATGCACCTGTTGTATTCATCAATCTTATGAATAGAGTATTTCATGAGTTCTTAGATAAGTTTGTGGGTGTCTTTATTGATGAAATTATGGTATATTATAGAAGAAAAGAGGAGAATGATAAACATATAAGGGTTGTTTTGAAAACCTTAAATGAAAATTTATTGTATGGAAAATTCCGCAAGTGTAAATTTTGGCTGAAACAAATTTCATTCTTTAGTCACATTATTTATAAATATGGAAGAACTATTGATCTTACTAAAAAGATTATTGTTGATGAATGGAAAAGACCCACAAATATAATTGATATTCGTATTTTTCTTGGTTTAGTAAGATATTACTGGAGGCTTGTTGAAAAAACTGCATGGTTATCTAGTCTACTGACTAACAAAAATGTGTTAAATTAATAATGAAAAAATTTGATGATTAATTTTATGAACTGAATAAGAGATTGTTGAATGCTACAGTTCTGACCCTACCTTCAGGAAATGGAAAGTTTTTCATCTACATCAATGTTTCATTAAATAGAATTCATTTTTTTCTAATGCAGAATGATTAGGTAATTGCTTATGCTTCATGACAAATAAAACCTCATAAGTTAAATTATCCCAAACATGATTTAGAATTAACAACTGTTGTTTTTTTACGTTGAAAAATTGGAGGAGTCATTTATACATATCCAAATGTGAAATATTTAGTTACCATAAAAGTATAAAGTATATATAAACGTATAAGGAACTAAAAATGAGGGGAAAAAGATGACTTTAATTTATAAAGGATTTTGATTTCACAATCAATTACTATATTGGAAAATCAAAAAAAATTGGCAGATTCCTTGAGTCTAAAACACCATGCATCATTAACTATTTTACGGCTATAACAAGATCGTTTGATTAATGATTTGATTAATTTTTCCTTAGAAGTTGTTGGTGTAAAAAATCCTCTATTTTGTTTCAGGTTCTAATACAATAGTCTTTTTTAAACATAATTAAACAAGACAAGAAGGAAGATTGGGTGATATAGAAAAAGTAGAACTGTTTAAAATGGGTATGTTTCTAGAATTTAACATTCATAAAGATTGTGTTTTTAGAATTGGAAAAAGACTGTGTGTTCCTTGTGATTCTCTACTGAAGAACTAATTATTGTACGAATCTCATAGTTCTCCATTTTTTGTTCACATTGTTAGAATAAAGATATATAGAGACCATCCAGGGTATTACTGGTGGGATGGAATGAAAATAGATATTTCATATTTTATCGTGAAATTTTTGATATGTTAATAGGTTAAAGAAGAGCATCAGTTACCGAAGGGGATTCTTTGGTCTTTACCAGTGCCAGAGTGGAGATGGGAAAATATATTCCATGGACACCATTATGGGGTTTCCAAATACTTCTTGATTTAATAATGTAATATTGGTTATTGTTGATCGAATAACTAAATCTACTCATTTTCTTCATATTCTAGATATTATGTATTTGAACTAGCTTTCATGACTATACCACAAAGAGATTGTCACACCACATAGATTCTCTCTTTCTCAAGTATCTGACCGTCATCCTAGGTCCAATTATATTTTTTGGAAACAACTTTAGAAGTCATTGGGAACAGAATTAAATTTCAGTACAACTTTTCATCCACAATAAGATGGGCATTCAGAATAAATGATTCAAAATTTAGGGTATATGCTTCAAGAGTTTTCAGTGGACTACCGAGGAAGTTGGTATCAACATATTTCATTACTTATGTTCTCCAATAATAACAGTTTTCATTCTAATATATAGATGGTACCTTTTGAGGCATTATATGGGAAGCGGTGTCAAACTCTAGCTTTTTTATATGAATTTGGGGAAATTAAGTTAAATGGGATAAAATTAGTATGGGAAGTTGGTAAGAAAGTGAAGATGATTCAATAACACATGAGGATAGCTCAAAGCAGCCAGAAAATCTATGCAAATAACAGGAGGAAAGACTTTTCTTTACGGTGGGTTAACATGTTTTTCCTAAAACCTCACAGTGGAAATGTGTTATGCATTTTTGTAAGAAATGAGAGCTAAGTCAATGGTTCGTTGGAATTTATGAAATCATAATGAAATTTGGAACTGTTTTCTTCTATGTAGCCTTTCCTCTAGGTTTATCTCAGGTAAAAAATGATTTTATTGTATTAATGTTGAGAAATTATGTGCCAGATTCACCTCATGTTTTGATCTGAGAAGCAATTTAGTTGGAAGAGAATCATTCTTATGAAGAAAAACCTGTTCAAATTCACAATTGATGAGAACACATATTATAGAATAAGGTAATCCAATTTATAATGGTTTTATGGAGAAACCACATGGTTGAAGAAAAAACATGGGAATATGAAAATTCAAATAGAGAGAGGTAATGTCACGTGTTTAAAAAGTAAATAAAAAATAAAAAATTATGATGACGCAATTTTCATAAGGTGGGGATAATGTAACACCCCATGGTATTAAAACTATATTGTAATACATGAGACACTAATTCACAACATAATGACACTTTCTTTTAACTAGATAGTTATAAAAAATATTTCGAACATAATTTTGTCACTTCATTGATTTGAATTTCGAAAAATGGTCATCTACAATTTTGATCAATAAGAGGTTTATAGACAGATAGAACCAAGTTTTTTTGTGAATAGTAATATAGCCATATGAATAGTAAAATTAAACGAAATATAATCCTTATGAATAGTAAATCATTTTATTATTTTATTTTATTATAGTTATAAGATAATGGGGTGTTTATGAATTTTTCAAGGTTATATAAAATGAGTTATAGTTTCAAAGGTTTTATATTTATAAAAAGTTATGATTTTATTTAAACATTAAATTAATCATATATAGAAAATTATTATCAAAAAATGAAATTAATTTTATAATTCTACACCTAGGAAAATGGTTGTGGTTCATTTTTGGATTTTCCTGAAATACTTGAATTTTTTGTAAATGGTGAGATTCGATAATTATGAAATATGCTAAATAAATGAATTTCTGCATCATGCATGAGTCATAGATGATGTAAATGACCATAATTTTGAACTCGTATACACTAATTACTATTTAGGGTCACATGAATCAAGACTATTCATTATCTTGATCAAAAATAATAAAAAAATGATTAAAATAATTGAAAGCCCCTCATCTCCTCCACTATAAATTCCACCCTCACCCCCTCTACCTCTCACACCTCTCAAGTATTGGGAATTAACTAAATTCTAAAAAATACCCTTCCTATGGAACTTCCCCACGTCTATGACCAATTGGTCTCATCAAAATGCTAAAACAAAAGTCCTAAAAGAGGATCTCGTAGAGAAGAGATCAAGAGATAAAAATCTGCTTTCATTTTATCTTCTTTTCTTTTCAAATTCCTTTTTGTTTCATACAATACCTTCCACTCCCCTTATCCAATAGGAATGATAGCTATATAATCTTATATATTTGGGATGATAACATGTTTATGGAAAAAATTCATCATCATTCTTCCTCTCCTGTTCCTATTATTCAGAAAATAAAAATGTCATGTGTGCTTTGTCGGTTTACCAAAATCATGGATGATGTGTTATCAATTTACTTTACTTCTTTAAATGTTCTTTTTAAACCCATTTTAATGGTTAAAATGGTTTTTAAAGTGTATAATAAATCCTCTTTCATTTTCTGGAGGTAACATATAAACATAATATTATGTTATATAATGAAACTATTTCGTGATTATCAAAGAACAACCAAAATGATCTCTACATATATCACTAATGATTTATCTAATGATTCGTCCGCATAAAATATAACCAAAATTACTTTTGGAACCATTTCAGTCCACATATGGATTTTCTCTTCCATTCTACAAGGAAATCCTTTATAAACATACCATATACAACATATAAAGAATGCACCCAAAACAATGGAAATAACAAATTAATATTTATAAATGAGTCGAATGATGATATAAAAGGATCATAAACGGTGTTATAAACAAGAATGTGTTTCTATAAAATATTAATAACACTCTTTTAATTATTATACAAGATGATTAAATATGTTCTCGAAGTAAAAAAACTTGAGCTAAGGGAATTCATATCCTAGTTTCCATTCTTTAGGTTAACCTTCTATTTCTTTGATTATAAGGTAATAAGATAATTTGGAGAATTTATTTAATTCATATAATGTTTTATTATTTTTATTTACAGTTTATACACATATTCCATTCATCTTATCAATTTTCACGTCAATTATATGGTATTTTTAAGGGACCTTTCTTTACAAAATCTCTATTAAAATTCTATTTTACAAAATTAAAATGCAATGTTTTTATGATTTTATTCATGTTTTATAAATGTTTTCTGGTTCTTGAGATTTTTTTATGGTTAAATGTGGGACCTATATATATCTCCAAATCATTGTTTATATATAATTTGGAGGTCATCTGCATGGTTACTATAAGTGTAACTGCGATTGTTACATGATAAGGTAGCAGTCAGGGTTACATTGTAAGGTATACATGAGAGTTGAAAATAATAAGTTAGATGTGAGGGGTACAAAATTAATTATGTAATCCCCTAATATACCATTATGATATATTTATGTTTTCTATGACTTATGGAAATATCATGTTTTACCACATAATTATATGACTCTTTATGGTGGGATGTATGTGTTTATAAAGATGATTTTATATGATTATAAGAATTCATGAGATAATGATTTTTTTCCTTATTTTTATATCCCTTATTGAGCTTTTTATGCTTATCCTAGGTTTTAAAATTCTTTTCATAGGTTATAAGTATGAGTAAGAGAATGAAGGATGTCAAGTTAAATGTTATGAAGATTTTTTAAAAAAATCATGTCATTGTTTTTTGTTTAGTTTTTTTTAGGAAGTAGTTGATAATATTTTAATGGTACCCACTTTGTATGATTGAGGGTTTATATGTATATTTAATTTCCTAAATTTTTAAAACACTATACCAAAAAGGCCTTTGGTAATGAAAAGAATTAAAATCTATTTAAAATGGCTATATTATCTAATGTTTATGGTCGGGTCCTTATATTGGGGGAGCCTTGTCGGGAATCTAAGGAGTATAGAGACATGTGTGGATGAGATTCAAGGAGTTGATTGAATAGAAATGTGAGCTTTATTGGGTTTAAATAATAAAGGATGGGGATTTCATTATTATTATTATCTTGACACTTCATAATAAATTATTCAAAACAATAAATCATCCCATTATTTTTCCCATGGTTGCTACCAAAGGGGAGTGTTATAAATTATTTTATAAGTCCATAGGCCTAGATTAATAAAATATTTCTCTTTCTTATTTGGAGGTTAGTCACACTCTTAAAGAAATGAATTTAAAATCTTAAAATATATTATATAACACGGAGGATTCATAATGTATTTACAGAATAAATAAAATAAAATAAAAACCATCTTATTTTAAATATAAAACATATATTAGGATGAAGATAAATTTTTTTATTTATTACAACATTATTTATCCATTATGATTTCATCAAATATGCCATATATTTAAACAGTACTTAATTTTTACCCAAAAATTCGAATGTCTCCGAAAATTATGAGAAATTCAGCATTATATAATTTTGACATCAGGATTCCAAAAATAATATTCATTTCATCTAAATAATTTTCTAAATATGTGGTTTTTTACCTTTAAATGTAAAAAACTGGTATTTATTGAATATGAAAGGTTTTTAGAATAATAGTTCTCGAACTCTAATAAAAATTACATTTCACTTCATAAAGTTTTAACATTATTTATATTTACTAAATGTAATTTAATAATAATATTTCATTAAAATATTATTAATTAAAAATAATAAATTAATTTATCAAAATATATTTCTTAATTAAATTTGAATATTAACTAAAAATACTATTTGTTCTTTAAAAAGTAACAATAATAGGAAGAAAATATATTAATTATTCTATAAAAAAATTAAATAATCTTATTGTTATGGTCATGGTAAATATCCATTTATTACACTAGTATAACCTTTAAGAGTATGGTGTGTGATGGTGGGGCTTCCATGGGTCCATTGGGGGAACATGGTTTGGGTCGTGATCTCGATAAACTTGAACATCTTCCATAAACAGTTTTTTTCATGCTTATGTTATTGGATCTCATCTTTGGATTTGTCTAGGTCAAATCTTATAAATTCTATCTCCCCTAGAAGCTCTCATAAATGGGCTTCATAGGGTATTATCCTACTGGTTGTGTCCATCACTTCCTTTATTTGTTCCAAAAGGATTTTTAGAAACCCTATATTTATTCTAGTCATGTGATCACTATTCAACATCTATATTATAAATGGTAATGATTATTAATGTTCAATTAAAATTAAATTGGAATAATAAAATAAGTTCATGTTTTTTAATAACCACAAGACATTTAATTAATTCAAAAGAAAGGGGATTTTATTCATAAATGTTCGGGTTTTATAACCTCCCCCACCCATTTAAAAATTTCACCATCAAATTTTATTTTTCCTAGACTAATAAAGATAAGGGTAACCCTACATCATCATCTCCTCTAGTTCCCATGTTTCATAAAAAGTTTGGTTTCTCCACAAAAATATTTCAAGGGGAATTATCTAATTTTTTATAACTTTTTTCACTATGATCTATGTTCTCTACCAACTTATCCTCATAGGAATGGTCATTATCCAATGGTACCACCTCTGGATTCAGTACATGTGATGGGTCTGGGATATACTTCTTTAAGAGGGATATATAAAATACATTATGTACTTGAGATAGGTTCAGTGGGAGTTCTAGTTGTTAGGCCACTGCTTCGATGCGATCCAGGATCTGAAAAGATCCCATGTACCTCAGACTAAGTTTTCCATTTTATCCAAATCCCATCACACTCTTCCATTTAGATATAAATAAGAATTCAATGTCTCCAATATTTAACTTTGGGTCACATAAATGTTTGTCCACATAGCTCTTCTTTCAACTTTGACAATATTTGATGTGATTTTGGATGGTCCTAACATTCTTCACCATTTCTCCAACCATTTACGGACCTATATGTTTTTTTTCACCAACTTCATCCCAGCATGTTGGTTTTCTACACCTCTTCCCATAGAGGGACTCATAAAGGTTCATTTCGATGCTCGAATGGAAACTATTTTTGTAAGAGAACTCTACCAAAGGAAGATATTTGTCCCATCCTCCTTTGAATTCCATTGAGAAAACTCTCAACATGTACTCAAGTGTTTCGCTAGGTCTCTCGGATTAGACATCAGTTTGAGGGTGACAATTCATTATGGAATTCGGCTGAGTGTTCAGAGCATGATGGAGACTTTTGTAAAACAAATAGGTGAATCTTTGATCATGATCGAACACAATCAATAGTGATACTCCATGTAGACCTAATATTCTCTAATTAATATCTACGCCATTTGATCTAGTGTTAAATCCTCTAAATCGTAGTAAAGATTGTAGTCTTTATAAGTTGATCAATAATAACCTAGATAGTATTTTGTCCTTTGAATTTTTTCGAATGTCTGGTGACAATGTCGATGGTGATGTTTTTCCATTTCCATTCTTGCATGGGTATTAGATGTAACATACCATTATACATTTGTCGTTTAGCCTTTACTTTCAGATATATTAGGCATGTTGATGTATATTTAGTGATCTCCTTCTTCATGTGATCCCACAAATAGCAGTCTCATAGATCTGGGTACATCATTGTGTTTTATGGGTGAATGGATAATGTAGAACTATTTGTATCATCCCAAAGATCATTATTCAACTCAGGAATTGATGGAACACATAGTATTCACCCAAATTTCACAATTTCATCTTCATTAACATTGAACTACAAGGATTTCTATTTTCTGATAGTTTTCACTTTTTTGAATTCCCACATCAACTTTATGGGTATCCTTTAACCTTTCTAAAAGGGATGGTTGAGAAATAATTTCTGAGAGGATTGATGATGTTCCTTTCATTATGATTCCCATGTCTATCTTCTTCATGTACAAGAATATAATATCCTTCTCTATTCTCATCAATGATATAATTTATGGGTCCTTTCTACTTAGATCATCTTCCACCTTTTCACTTTCTAAGGATGGTAGTGGATTGAGTAGTCATAATCCTTGATGAGCTATAACCCTCTTCATTGGTGCATATTTGGTTCTTTATGTGTGAATATATATTTAAGACTTTCATGATCCATATATATTTTAGAATTCTCCCCAAATAGATAACTTCACCATATGTTTGACACATTGATCAAATATGTAAAATCTAGATCATGCCTGAGATAGTTTTTCTCATGAATTTTCAACTACTTGGAGGTGTAGGAAAATACTTTTTCATTTATTTTCAACACACATCTCAATTCCTTATTCGAAACATCATTGAAAATCAAGAAATGTTCCCCACTTTTGGGTACTGTGAGTACATGGGTCGTGACAATCCTCCCTTTCAAATCCCTAATTATTTCTTAAAATTAATCATTAAAAGAAAATTTGAATATGTTCCGTGTTATCTTAGTAAGAGGGTTTGAAAATACTGATAAATTTTTTAAAAATTGGAGATTATCTCTAGATAACCCAATGAAGTGATGATTATCTATCACAGATGATGGACTTTACCATCCCTCAATTTCTTTAGTCATGGAAGGATCTGCATATATCCCATTGATTGTGATGATGTTCCCAGAGAATGAGAATTTGTTCAACCAGAACTCAATATTTTTGTACATTGCATAGAGATTATCCTTTTTCATGGCCTTAAGCATAGTACGAGGATAGTCCTCATGCTCTTACTTGGTTTTGTAGTATATTATAATGTCATCTAAAAATACTTCCCCAACTTTTTCATGGTTATCTCTAAGGACACTATTAATATAATCCATGAAGATTGTTGCAGCATTAGTGAGTATGAATGGAATCACTATGAAATCATAATGCCCATACATTGTACAAAAATAATTCATGGGGATATCCTCTCTCTATTCACCTTTACGTGGTAATATCCTTAATGAAGATCCACAGTAGATAAGTATTGGTCTCCACATAGTTGATCGAAAAAGTCATCAATTCATGGAAAATGGCACTTTTTTTATTGTGATTTTTTGAGATCACAGTAATCAATTAAAAGAGGCATTAAACCATTATCCTTCTTGATTTATTGGACTGGTTAACCCCATAGTGAAGCGCTTGGGCATATAAAACCATTATCAATATTCTCCTATAGTTGTTTCTTTAGCTCCTCAAGTTTCATAATAGCCATTATATACATAGTCCTAGATATTGGAAATACCCCAGGTATAAGCTCAACCGAAAATTCAACCTCTCGGCTAGAAGTAACGCTAGAAAATTCATTGGGAAACACATCAGAGTGTTCCATCACGATAGGCATGAGTTTAAGGATTATCCTTTCCTTAGACACAATCATTTGAGCTAGATACTCTTCCTCATAGGGTAGTAATATCCATTCTTGAGATAATAGTTCTAAATAAGATTCACCCTCTTCCTTACACTTTTATAAAAGCATGGGTCTATTTTACATATGGAGAGTGATTTCCCTATCGTGGAAATTTATATTGGTTCAATATACGGAAATCTAATCCATGACTAGAATTAGATAAAAATCTATCAAGGGAAATATGAAAAGGTTCTTTACAAAGGTCAATCCAAAAATTGTGATAGGGGAGGAGTCATATATATGGGATTCAATAATTGCCTCATTTTAATTTTTCACTGACATCTATACTTCCATTCATTGGGGTGGTGTTTTAATTGTAATAATAAACACTCATGATATAAAGGAATGCGTAGAACGGGAAAAAAATGTACATTTAATATTCTTGAATGAATAACTAGCATACTGGTTACCACTTCATTTTTGGGTTTCACTTTGGTGTTAGTGATCAAAAAATATCTACCCTATTGCCTTGGAGGTTGTTGGTTGCCTTTGAAAACACTTGGATTTTGCAAATGGTTTGAAATGTTCCTTGGATACTTGCAGTTATAGTAATAAAAAATGTGTTGAGGGTCGACCGGACCAGTACATTCCTCTGTCACATTTGTGGGTTTCTCTTATCAGAAATTATTATCCAGGTTACCTTCTCTTCACCACCTATACCATTTCCTTATTCCCTAAGGAAATTTTTGGGCTTCTTCTTTCTGCACCTTTTACAAGTGGGATTATTGAATTTATTTGAGCCTTTGGCTTTTTCCATTGGAGCTCCATAATTAAAGTCTAATTTCCACTTCTTTTCCCCATGATAACCCTATGATTCAACAATATCCATCTTGACATTGAGGAAACATATGAAAATTTCCTCACAGCTATCAAATACATAGATTACCAAGTCATTTCGTAGGCTAGGACTTATCCCACCAAATAAGAGATCAACTTTGAATTTAGGGGTGACAAAAAACTGAAGGTGTATCATGAATGTCTTGTGACATATTCCTCAAACATCCCAAGATATTTTTATTCCTTATTCTTGAGCACAAGTAAATCTCGGACCATCTTGAGACAGAGGGTGTAGGGAAAATATTTATCAAAGAAAAATTATTTAATTACTTTCACTCCATTGCTTAAATATTTTCCTCAGGCTTCATATTATTGATCAATGTCCACCACTGGTTAACTTCACCCTCCATATGATAAAATTTCAGAAGAACCTTCTCTTGTTTGGAACATTGAAGGATATATAAGATATTTTCAATGGAATGGATCCATTTATCTATGATTAAGAAATCAAATGATCCACTAAAATCAAGAGGGCTTTGTCACCTGAATCTCTCGACTGTGGGATGCTCTCTCTTGGGGGGGGGGCTCTCCTCTCCTACTCTCATTTGGTTGATAATATTAATGGGGAAATCCTCACAGTACCCTTCTCATTGGTTGTTAGAATGATTCCCCCAATTTACGACCATTGGACAGAATAAAAGGACAATTAGTGATGATTATCATAGACAGTTAGACATATTAAGGGGAATCCAATGATAATAAAGGGGAAAATTATAATGTACATTTATGAACTTAACTTATTTATTTTTAATCTTTAGACTATGCTATCTATGATCTAATTCATAACATATATTCTTATGGGAATTTTTTTGTTCCCTTAATAAAGGTTTCAAATGAGCCTATGAATTTACCAAAGTATATCCCCCAAGAGTTTCAAAATAGGTGCAGAATAAAGGGTGTTGTTGTGTATTATGTTACCCCGAGTCAATCCTGGAACTCCATGTTTGAGTTTTCAATCCTAGGTACACTTATTAAAAAACCATGTACACTTCATGTATCTATACAAGGATTTATTTTTTTGATAAGCCACTTAATCTATACTTACCAAAATTTTGGGATGTTTTCTTACACATAGTCTTATACCTAAATGTTTTCACTAGGGTTTTCAAATCTAATTCCCAAAAATAACTAAACATATCCACTGATACCAATTGTAACAACCATACTCTTCATTTTTGATATAAACAAGATTTATTACAAAAAATTTACTTAATACAACTCAGAAGATTGAGAGGCTTTGTGTATTTATAAAATTAGGTACATTACATTACAACATAAAACTTGAAAAGAAACGTATTTATTTAATAGTAATTTTATATCACCACAACATTCTTTTATACTTAAAATTTCATGGGATAACTTGAGGACATATAGAAGAAAATGTCGAGCTAGAAAACTGGTAAGGGAATAAATAAGTAATAACATTAGGAATAAAAAACATGTAAGAAAATAATAATATCTAGTGAGGAAAAAAGGAACATGAATTTAAAGGAATGATATAGCATGATAATCGTAACATGGAAATGTGGAAAAAACATATGACATGATATTAGCATGAGTCAATGCGCATTGAACATGGAGGAGCATGATTCAAATATTATTGAAAATGACGTTACATTATACTAAACATTACACAATGCATTAAAGATCTATCATGGTGTACCCTTCATAATCATTTCGTTTTTATGCTTATGTATTCCACATAGATCACAGTACATGGATTCATTAATAATCATAGTTTATTACATGATCAATGAAATTTGGAATAGGTAAATATTGATCCTAAATAAATAAGTATATGTGAATAATGGTAAATTACCTTGTTATATAAATGGTTATGGTATTCACTACACAATGATTTTGGTATGGAAAAACTGTGACGCATCTTCGACAGCATAACGACGTCATATAAAAATTCATAAAATGGGTTGATGTGAGGTAAAGGGATATAGAATCAATTAGACATGAAATATAAAGTAATAGAGACCTGTAAGGACATTTCAAAACATAAGTAATTGGAAATAGAAGGCATATAATAATAAAGAGTCTTGAATTAAGAGGAGAAAGAAAAAGAACTCCTATAAAATTTCATCATGGTAACGGGTATACTTAATGGTTATTAGGACAGTTAAATGTGATTGAAATAGTATATCATCATTTATAAAAAAAATTATAGTATGTGGGACGGGTAACAATTTATAAAAAAAATAAGAAAATGGAAATTAAAAAGAAAAATCATAAGTGAAGTTCTTGATTAAAAGAGGAGAGAGAGAATCCATTACGGAATTTCAGCATAGTAACGACTTAGGTAAGGGTCCAAATAAGGGGGAATAAATGATCCATCATTTGGAAAACATCTAATTTATAGTAAGGTAATTATTTCAAATTAATTGAAATTCAATAATTTATGTTAATAGAACTAATGTGAAAGAAGTTTCTAGATTTCAAAGATGAGAAGAGAAATCCCTTACTCGGATGTATGACTCCCAAGGCTTGGGAGAGGCTTCTTGGGGTCATGGGGGATCTTGGGAGATCCTTGGGAGGACCCTAGGGAGTATAAATAAGATTTTTATGAGCTTAAAAGAGTTTAGTGAAGATTAATTGGAGGATGGGGGGTTATATAGGAAATGAAGTGGATTTCATTATTATTTTGGTTTTGAAGATTTCATAATTACATATTCAAACCCACAAACCATCTGATAGGTTTTCCCATTATTTAACCCAATAGGGAGTGGTATAAATTATTATATAAGTAAAAGGGCCTAACTTATTAAAATATTTCACTTCCTTGTGTGGAGGTGAGTCACACTCTAAAATAAATGAATTTAAAATCATGAAATATATTATATTTCATTGAGGATTCGTAATGGGTTTAAAAAATAAATCAAATAAAATAAAACAAATACATTCAGTGAGAAAAAATATATTTGGACGAATATATGTTTTATTTTATTTATTATGTCATTATTGCTATATTATGATGTCATAAAACACACCATACATTTATACGATATTTATTTTTTACCCATAAATTCAACTATCTTATAAAATTATGAAAAATTCACCATTAGATAATTTTGATGTCGTAATTAAAAAAAATAATATTAATTTTATCAATATTATTTTTTAAATATTTTAATATTTACTTTTAAAAATAAAAACTGACAATGTTTTGAAAATGACGGGTTTTTAAAATAACAGTTTTTGAACCCTAATAAAAATTAAATTTGACCTCATTAAAATTATATGATTATTTATATTTAATAAAATTTATTTTATAATAATAACTTATAAAAAGATTATTTATTTAAAAAATTATTTAATTTATTAAAAAAATTTATTGAATTTGAATATTAACCAAAAACACTACTTGTGATTTTAAAAGAAACAATAATTAGAAGAAAATATATTCATTATTCTATAAAATAATAATGTACATAATATTATTTCATGGGTCTTGATAAATACCCATTTATTACACTATAATAATTACTAATATTAAGGTGGGAGATGGTGATTTTTTCATGGGATCTTTTGGTGAAAATTGATTGGGTTGTGATCACGATGAGCTTTAACTTCTCCCATAAAAATTTTCGGTCATGCTTAAGTTGTTGAATATCATCATGGGATTGGACTAAGTAAATCCCAAAAATTCTATATTCCTTGGAAGATCCGATAAATGGGATTCATAGGGTACGATCCTAATGGTTGGGTTCATCACTTCCATTGTCTGTGGAAAAAGGATTTATTAAAACCCAATATTTATAGTAGTCGTGAGATCACTGTTCAACAACTATATTATCAAATGAAAAGTTATTTAACAATCATTTGAAATCCAATTGGATATAATAAAAGAATTTCATGGGTTTTATATAAACATAATACAATTAATTAAGTCAAAATAAATGGGATTTTATTCATAAATTTTTGGTTCGTTACACCTGAGGGCTAGGATGAGAAGGCAAAATGTATGTAGTTTCATAGGTAGGTAGTGAAGAAAGAGTAACTAGTTAATCTATGGAAGATAATTTTTGATAATATAAAGGGGTGATAGATATGGTTAAATAATTTTATTAACTAGGGGAATCAAGGAGTTTATCCATTTATGGAATATCTAATAAGGGAGTTATAGTCTCAACATCCCCTATTGTATCTAGGAAAATGTTTATCCAGTTTAGTTGACTTATATATTGATTCATCATGGACCTTCCTTAATTAGAGTGAGAAATCATTAGGGTAGAGGATGATATGGAGACATATATACTAATGTGACCATAGATATATGAGTATTATGTATAGGTAGAAGATATTAGACATGTGGGGATGACATAGAATGATTTTATGGAGAGATATACTAATAATTTTTCCCTAAAGATATTGAGAGAGATCAATCCAATGAGTTCATGCACATTGTATAAGGGGAGACGTCAGTTAAGGATTAACCTCTATGTTCATATCCCCATTACATTTTACACCTACAAAAGTGGTATATGAGGTATTCAAATTGTATTTATTTTATAGTTGTGTTCGATGAAATATCAGGGAACATGTGAATATATTCAATTTAACATCATTTTCTAAAGGAGTGAACTATGTGTTGATCAAATAGTATAAAATGTGCAATTTCTATATATCCAATTGAATAGTAATTCTATTTGAGGTTTCTAGTGTAAAATTAATCCATTATAGGTATTTCAATGAGGATACCTAGTAAGAAGGTCATATTAACAGATCATCATTACCACCTTTTTAGGGGTGGTCTCTAAGATATTACCAAAGTGGAAGACTAAGGGTATTAAAACATAGAGTGATATTCCAACCAATGATTTGCAGGTTTTATATCAAATGGAACATTTAGAGAGGTTCTATTATTATATCCAATAGTCATCTTATGGTTGGGAATAAAGTTTGACTTTAGAATCTGAGATAGGACTTCGAGTTGTTTCAAGAGGCAATGGATTGAGTTTTTGAATGCAAGTTCCTAAGGAGATGATGCGGTGACCAAATATGGGGGAAGTTTTAAGTATAGATTTTAAAAATATAAAATGGTTATACATTAAATGTATATGGTTTGGGTTTGTTTTAGTTGAAATAGATCATTTATTTTGAGCGGGTAGGAGAGCCTTTGACGGTTAGTGGTATATTGAGATTATACTGATTTTTTTGTTTTTTTTTTGTCGGTATTGTTTCATTGTGTACGTTATCGATAAGTGGATGTAACAAGTTATAGTCATGATATGTTTATATGGTATGATTTATTATAATATATAGTTAATGACATATTCCTTTAGGATAAGTTCATGTACATGAAGAAATCATGATGATGGTATGGTATGATACCATCAATGTGTCAACTTTCTTGGTTACAATGTGATCGGGTAGGTGAAATCTAAGGTAGTAATTTATTTATTAGGAATTTGTTTCCTTGTATATATTGATCATATTGATTCAAATTATATTGATATGATCAATATTTTCTTGATATTTTATGAGCATAGTGATCTAGAGGATAAAATTTCAATCAGGGTTGGTAAATGTTGTGTTTGTTTGTTTCTTGAGGATGAGTTATTTAGTAATTGGGAGGTTATACACGATTTTGTAGTCAGGTGAGTTAATTATATTCTATTTTTTATTATCATGTGTTATTAGTAATTTTTTAGTTTTTAGATGATTTTTTATTCCTCTGGGGTCTATTTTGGGAAGAAAATCCCAGTTTTATGAATTATATCTTGACAAAAAAATCTAATAGGTACCCAGTGGGATAGTATTGGATTTCTAATAGAGATAACATAACTATATTGGTTATGTGATTTCCATCATCCACTCGGTTATCCAAGAATATGTACTTCAGGGTATCAGGTACTAAGTGATTGGTGAATGGGTACATGATGGGTACCTTGGTTGTTTTTTAATATTTTAATTAATTAATTTAACATTATTAAATGAGCATGAGACTAATTTTTCTCCCACATACATAGGGGATCCCTCCCTTTGCCCTATCCCCTTATAATATCACACTATTAGTGGGATATCATTTTTTTATTTCTCATTTTTCTTTCTCTCTATTACAAGGATTCATCATGGGTAAGGCACAATGTCATGTGTTATCTCATTTGGATTTTTCATTATTGTAGTGATTATCGACTAAATTATCCATTTTATCTATTTTTATTTAGTTTATCAATTTCAGTATATTTAATTGGCATCAATTGAAGATATTTTATTCATGTGATCCTATATATACAAGGTATGTGGTGCATAGATATTTGAATTAGTATATGTGTTCTTAGGAATCATTTGATTTTTTGGTGTGGTTAGGGTTTTTTATTATTCCAAAATGGAAAAACTTGTGGTTTTTGTTATTCATTAGAGATACATAGGGGTATTATTCTATTGGAAATTATGATCTAGGAAATATATGGGTTGTTCTTGGTTAGTAAATTTAGGTCTTTCTTGAAAATGTTTCATGTATTCTAAAAGGTAGGTTTTTCTAATGTGGATCCTTAGGAATGATATTTTTGTGGATTGTGTTTTTTTTGGGTGACATGGATCATGGTTATCATTTGGGTTTTGAAGAATACTAATATATTTTTTTATGTGGTCCAACAATGTGGTATGATTTTGAAATCATGTTCATTATCAATAGTAGATGTGGGTTCACCACATTGTGTACATTAGAGGAAAGAGGGGATGCTACCAATGTACCTAATATTGTTGGATTCATGTGTAGACTGAAAATATCCCATGAGTTCGTGGTGACTATAAGATGTTTTAAAATATACTCTATAGTTTATATGATCAAGATAATGGTATTGATCATTATACTAAAATATGGATATGTATTAGGTGTCCATGGGAATGTATGGGTGATTATGATAACTAATTAGTGTGAATTTATCATCATAAGTGTGGATTATAATATGGGATGATGTGATATAAATGAGAGAGTTTATATCAGTTATTGTTTGTTTATATGATAAGTGTGTTTGTACTTTTTCAAGTATGATGAGTTAGAATGTTTATAAGATGGTTTTGGAACGTTATTTAGAGTTACTAGATTCACCAATGGGCCCTAAACATGGTGATGAAATTATTATTTATAATAAAAATATGGAAGATCCGTCATTATCCTTTAGAGTATTCATAGATCATGAGAAAATCATCTCATTCTAAAAATTCCCAAATAATTTCTCATGCTCACAAATTGATGGAGAAGAATATAGGGGACCCTAAAATTTTGATAGAATTTGTTTCCATATATTCCACAATTCATAGATTGGTATACATATGGATATTTCTAGGAACACAATTTGTGTGGGAATACTAAGATTATATACAGACATTTTTTATTACCTCTAGAAAATGTGTATGTTTCATTAATCATTAAAAATTATAGGAAAAGGGCCCTATAATTTGTGCATAATTAGATGTTGGTGTAATGTTTTCATCAGTGCCACATTGGTAATTTTTTTGCGCATGACCAGGTTGATTATTGGCACCATGTTGGTGTTGTTTTTCTATACTTTTAGACATGTATGTATGTGATCAGACTATGCTGGTATAGGTTATTTTTTTATTATTTGTATGAAATTTTATAAATTAATTTCACATACCATTATATTTTCATTAATATATATTTTTTTTTATTATTTCATACATATTTCTTATTTTTTATATTTTTATTTTTATTTTTGGTTATTTATATTGATGGTATAGTCTCTCCCATATCACATCCTAAACCATCACATCTCATTAGTAGCATGTGTACTATATATAGGCACCCCTGGTCCAGAGCCCCTAGTTTCATTCTCATTGGCTGATGTTGAAAACACATAACATAAAACATTGGATTTATACACATATAATATTATAATATATTTATCAAATTTCTAAAAGAGAGAACTTTTAGTTTTGATATTTATAGAATTATGCCAAGTTTATAACTAACAAAAAACATGTCTTTATCAACCAATGTCGACCATTTTTTCTACTGTATAAGAAGGTACAATATCTATATAGAGTATTTCATTTCTCCCATATTTTCTTCACATAATATAATCATGTATGCTTACAATATGTAGTAATTTTATTTCCTAAATAGAGGAAATATAATAAAAATAAATGAGTGAGGTATTCACTTAGTTAGGGTATACATGATAATAAAACATAGCATTCTAAATGTAAGGAACAACTTGATATCATAAGGAGGATGATCATAATCATGGAAGAATGTAATAAATAGATGATATTATAAAAAAAATTATTATGAAATGATCATAACTTAAGAGCATGACATCAAAGAAAATATGTAAACTATATAAAACATGACATCATAAAAATATGTTAATGATCCCAACCTCATTATCATAACATAGTTGGCTTCACTAACTACCCATGCTCCATAATTATCTTGGATAACTACTCATGCACTATAGTTGGCTAGGATCACTACCCACTCACAATGACATCTTAATAGAAGTAAAAAATACCCAATGAATTAAAGGGATATATAATTTTGGAACCACTCATAACGTAAAGAAAAATCATACATATGTTTTTTCTATGGTTTAAATTTTCATATAATAATGAAACATGAAAATTAATTGTGTTTTATATATTTTCATGTGGTTCCCTAAGGAATCAATAATGATTTCATAAATAAACATGAAATGATAGACCCATGGAAAAAATGTGTATCCAATGATATTAAGCATCATTTTAGGTAAATACTGCTCAAAAGGTATTATTATGAATTTTTTATTTAAACTATATAAGACTTGGATATAATTTTTTTACAAAAATTTCCCTAAAAAATTGATGTATAGGAAATATTGGTAAAAATAATTCAATCAAGTAATGGACCATTGATCATTTACATAGTTAAATCATTGGAAGTAAATCATGATGAGATATGTGGATGATTAGGAACGTCAAAAGTAGTGATATGATATTCCATAAATGAAAATGAAAATTTCATAAGCCATCCAGATATAGAGGGTTGATGGTATCATTTGAACAATTATAATTATTAATCATACAACATACATGAAGAATAAATGTAGAATAATTAAAAAACTCATTGAAAATAATAATTTATCTTAACCTTGGAAGAAATTTAAAAAATAATACCTTATTAATCCATTAGAATAATATTTTTATTTTTTTGAAATACAAAATCATATAGAGGAATCCACTTAGAAAATAACGAGGACTATATAATGATAATTTTACATTGAAATTTTTAAAAGAGATTAATTATGTTGTAAATGAACCATATTGATAGGGTTAAAAATAATTTATTTTAAAAAAATCATATAAACTAAATATAGTTGAAATAAAAATTATAAAATAGAAAAGAAGAGTCATTAAAACTCTTATATAATTACATATAATAAAAAAACTTAAAATCAATACATGTGGAAAAAAGTTAAATTCAATTAAAATTACTTCATGAAACCCACATTGTAAAAATTAAAATAAAAAATATTATTTGAAAATCAGTGAATGAAGTTATTAAGGCCACTTTTGGTGAATCATATTTGGGTTATAGATCACACATTAAATATGTAAAAAATGGACATGGATATAAAATATCCAGTAGAAACTATATTAGTTATTTATATCGATATCAACCTTTTTAAGAAGGCATTCATCAATGGGGATAAAAATAATAAAGTGAATAAATACCCTTAGATGAAAATTAAATATTTAAATTTTAATTTTAATTGTATTAAATAGAGGAATTGATGATCCAAATCAAGAATATATTTTATGACTTAGGGGGGAAATGGCATGAGGAGGGAATAAAATTACGACTTGAGAAAAAAATTAAATCAAAACCCATGAAATTGTAATATATTTAAAATGAACATAAAATACCCTGAGAAAAATGAATTTCATGATAACATAACAGTTAGGAAATATATACACCATATAAAAGGAAATTGGAGAATACAGTAAAATGTGTCTCAACAGAAGGACCCAGATACAACTATCCCTTATGCATATAGAAAAATTATAACAAAACCCCATTGAAATAAATAGATCTTTATTTATAAGTTATTCTAAAATGAATATATACACAACATAAAATAAATCAGGTCTATATCAGAATACTTTTCCCAATCAATGAATTATTGAGACAAAACCATTACATATGATTTAAGGAATTATGAAATTTCACTTAACTAAATTAATAGTAAAATTATGATTATTAAAAGACTTCATAAAAAACCTCTTCATCTATTATTAGTTTTATTTTTTCAAATTTTAATTATATGTTTCTCATTTATTAAATCATTTTATCTTATGTCAATTACTCGAGGTGGTTCAGTTTATTTTTATATGGATCACTTGGTATATTGATGATATTTATGTTTTTTTATATATCACAACATACATAATCTTAATTTTTTTTTTAAATATATTTTTTATAACTGAAAATAATTTTTCAAATTTATCCTTGATTGGAAGAGTTGTTAAACAAATCACATTACCATGTGGAGGTGGCAAGCCACACATACACATGAATGAAATTTTTATTTTTCATAAAATGGGAGTGAGGTAGGAAGTAAAATATTTTATCATTTTAGAAACATATTGATCTTATAGAAATAATATTATTTTTTTATAACACTTTTAGGTCCATATATGTTAGACTCTTATAAAAAATAATGTCTTTCATTCATGGGGGTGGTAATCCGCACTTACAAATGATAAACGATAACATTCTTTAATTAATAGATGGAATAATGGAAATTTTAAAATTTTAAAATTTCACAATTTTATAATTACAAAAATAATTATTAATAAAATTCATCATTGATACCATCCCTAAGAGGAGGTTATGAAAAAAACTACATAACACCAAGGAAGTGGTAGTATTCACAATGTTTGATCATTGCTTATGTTTTTCAAAGTGGATGCAAGGGTATTTATAATTATTGTTAAATAAGTTTAATGAAAACTATGTACATAAGTCATACTAAATCAATTATATTAATAGAATTTTTAATGATAAGTATTAATAAGAATAAAAAAATATATACAATGATGAATAAAAAATCATCTGAGGAACTTAAATTTTCCATGGAACTATCTTCGAAAATGAAGAGCATAGGATTAGTAAGTGTGGCCAGAGGTTATTCCTCATTAGATAGAATTATATGATGAAAAAATTGGAAGATCATCACCAATTAATTCTTATGGGAGGTGAGGTTGGGAAGGGGTGGAATTTTTCTCCATTCATAAGTGAATAAATGGACTTCTCCATAGAAAGGATTGATAAGTAAGGCGTGAGAAAGGAAAGACACGAAATTTAGGTGAGTTAGGTGATAGATGTTTGGAAATACATGTGGGTAAGAATTTCCAAACTATAAAAGGGGTTATATGAGGGATAAAGGTTTTGTAAACTTCAAAAAATTTATTCTATATTTGATTATCCTTTTAAACCCAAATTAGTTTTAATAAACTATTACTCACTGTAATTAATTAATTACTAAAAAATAAGAGAAACATATTAAAATAATTTCATGTGATGAAAACAAAATTGGACATAATTTAATCAATTTTAAAATAAAATTAAAAAATATATTTACATTTTAATTAAAACTTATAATATATTAACATTTTTTTATATTAAAATTATACTTTTGTTCACAAAGGTTAATAATGGATTTGTAGACAATAAATATTAAATATAAAAATAATAATTTTATAAGAAAGGGTTTAATAAATTTTAAAATCAATTTTATGATATGATAATATCATATTTAGTTCTAAAATTAGCCAAAACATACAGTTTTAACTATTCACATATAATTAAATATTTTAGATTAATCAAAAAATTCATACTAAGAAAAAATTATTATTCTAAAAAAAAATAAACTTAATTTTATCTATTTATATTTCTAAAAAATACAAACATAAATTTTAATGGAAATTATATAATGATTTGATAAAAACATTTTTTTAGCTAAAGGTGCTTTTAACAATTTTTATTCTGAATAAAAAAACTTCTAAACATTCCAATTTAATGAATTTAAATATATTAGATTATATATTGATAAATTAAAAAAATTTAAATGTGATCAACCTAATTTAGTAACATATCATAATTTTTATTTTATTGTGTGTGAAAAAAGTTATCGAATTTAATGGGATAATATATGTACTGAAATATCATGTCATTACATTCTCATCCCTAAATAAATTTTGTCCTCCCTATTAAAAAATTGATTAATTATATAAAAAAGATAGACATAACTCAAGATAAACTTAAAATGAAATATATTATATAATACCAAAAGTAAAATATTCTTCCTCTATTAAGTTAACCGAATGCTTCACTTTCCATTAGTATCTACATGCATTATTTCCTACTTTTAGACACATAAATAATTTCATAGTTAATTTATGAAATTATCTAATGTGTTTCTTCCTTCCTTTTTTACATCAATAAAATTAATCTTTATTTCAATCATCATCTTTGTCACCTGATCATTCAAGAGACACTATTGTTCATTTCATTAGTGTCTTTTGGACATCGACTATGTTCACATTCTAAATCATATTTAATTTTTTTTGGAGTAATAACAATATTTCAATCCCTATTTCTTGTCCCAATATATTTCAGGTCGATAAAATCACCACATTGTCTATTGAATCCATTTTAGCTCTGTTTATTCTAAATCTGGAAATTATATTAAAAGAATGTTTTAGGATGAGAATATATAAATTACAAATTATAAAAATAGTAAAAAAAATTTCTTAGTGGAAATAATTAATAAATAATATGCACACCCAAACTTATGAGTCCATATATTAAATATTGGTTTTTCATTTTCAATTTTCTATTAGGTTATCTAATGTTGTTTAATTCCATAAAATAATTAGTTAAAATCATTCATAATTGTTTGTATGGATAATGTGAATAATCCCAATCATATCCTACATGATTGTCTAGCCATGTGCAATGTTAGGGCCCATTAACTATGAACCAGAATGATGACCAAGATATATCTGACCAATTATTTCATTGTTTTAACTCATAGATGAATCTATTCAAAAATTTTATCCTCTTTATAATATCTAGAGAGTGATTTAATTTCTTTGAAAACCTCATAATATATTATTTATAAAAATTATAGGATTTTCTCCAATTTTTTGTGTTATGCATAGGATTTTCACTAATGTTTTATTATCATATCCCCACAAAACATAAGATATTAAACACCGTCAACCAAAAGGTTTATCTAATATCATATTTAAATAAAAAAACCTTTGATTTCATTTTTTAATGTTAAATATCCTTCTAACAATAACATCCAATCATCTAAAATGTTAAAATTCTCATTTCATACCAACTGCAGATCCCCTAATATTGTCCTATAGAATCCAATGATAAAATAAAATAACATACAACACTTCGTCTGATACATATATATGATTACATTATCCTTCCCACATTGAAAAATCAAGGACAATTTAGTTTAGTTTTTTACATAATTTGGACAAATCACTGACTAATAAAACCCATGAATTTCTTATCTAATAGACACATATTATTTCCACTTTTTAAGAATATAAAAAATCAACAATGTTTCTTCAATGTATCCCATACATTCTTTATACAATATAGTCATATAGGCTATGAATACTTAATACATTACATTCATAACCTGGGGGAATGGAAACATAAGAATGTGGTGAGCCCAAATGCGGAGAAATTTTAAAACTAATAAAAAAGAAAAACATGAGATACATAAAGAATAACATGATGACATAATGAGGATGACCATTAATATAGAAAAATTTAATGAAGAGATTATATCATCTGAACATGGATTAAATAATGATTGTAACACTAGTAAATGTAATCAATGTAAATTTGGAAAGTATATAAAATATGACATCATAAGTATAAGTCAAGGCTCCCTAACTCAATAAGATAATATAGTTAGATGGGATACCATCCCATCCAATATAGTTATACAGGGTCACTTCTAATGAACCGTGATATCTCATGATATTGAAAAAATTTCTAATGAATTGGAGGAATTTATAATTTGGGGGATACCATTTATATAATGAAAATAATATACATATGTGAATCATAATTTTAATCAATATATCATAAAAACTCATAGAAATTAAATTTGTTTTATATTCTTTTCATGTGGTTCCCTAAGTAATTATTCTAAATTTTATGAATAAACATCATATGTTAAATACATGGCAATTAAATGTATATAAAATTACTTTAAGAATCATATTAGGTAAATACTACTCAAAAGGTGACTATACATATGGTATTTACACTATATAGGATATAGATATATGATTTAATAAAAAATTACCAATTAAACAATTTATTGGGAATATAAGTGAATACCCTCAAATCACGAAATTGATCATAGGGAATTCACAAAAGGAAATAATTGGAAATAAAACAGCCTTATACAAGGGGTTATTAGTAATGAAAAAATTAGTGATGGAAAATACCATATATATAAGGGATAATTTCATAATAAATTTATCTATATAAGTTTAATGGTATTGTTTCATGAGTTCCATTGATAAATAATAGAACAAATATGAAGAACTCTTTTATAATAATGTAAAATTTCATTGCAAATAAGAAATTCAGTTGTACATTGAGGACATTTATAAAAATATCATTCTACTAAACCATAAGATTAATAAATTTTGTTTCCTTTTGAAATCATGAATGAATATAGAGGAAATATCATTGAAAAATAAAACATATTGTTAAGAATATGTTCACAAAAAAATGTGTAAAATATATTCCTCGTATTATAAATTACCCATATAGAAATTATAAAAAAAATTATTATATTTTTTTAAAATAAAGTTAGTTTAGTTGAAAATAGAATTAAAATAATATTGAAAGAATAATTTTTAAAAAAATTTATAACATTATTTGAAGAAAAAATTCTCATAAATGTAACCATGTAGAAAACAATAAAATTCATTAATTTTATTTATTAAATCCTCATAGTAAAAAGAATAATTAAAATTTTATTTGAAAATATGTTAAGGGAAACATAAAGGTCACATGATGTGAAATATATTTGTGATATATATTACAATTTCAATATGTAAAATTTTGTTATGGAGAGAAAATATGTGTTTAATTGTATAGAAGATATTCTAATTGACATCATTATTTTACTTTGAAGAAGTGTTACATAAAATGGGGGGATATTAGGTATGATAAGTAATTTCACCCAATAAAAACTAATTCAATTATTTAAAACAAAACTAAAGTATAAATAGACATGAAAGATCAAAATAAAGAAGATATTTCATGACTCACAGTAAAAAGTACTTAACTTGAAAAAAATTACGAATTGAGTAATATTATAATAAAAAACCATTGAAGAAAAAGTTTTGAAAAAGTTTCTCACATTACATTACTAATTTATATTTTGTTACAAAATATAAATTTGAAATCATATAAACCATATAAAAGGAACATTGGTTCATAAATATAAAAGTTTCTAAACGAAGGGAGTTTGAGAGAAAAATACCTTACAGATTACGAAAAATCATAATAAAACTCCTTGAAAGAAAGAGATCTTGGATTTGAAGTTAAAATACCATGAATAAGGATATTAAAAGATATTAAATATCAATTGTTATTAAATAAACCATTTAAAAGAAATTTGTTTCATATATGAACATGTGTCTCAAATAAGGATGTTTTGAGTTGAAACCATTATCTGTATTTTTAATCGATCTAAACATGCAATTAACATCAGGAATATTGATATTATATTTTTTGGTAGACATTATAATAACAACATTAATATAATATTAATTTTACAATTTCTACTTATCATCATCCATTTCTCATTTATTAAATCGTTTTGATTTATATCAGTTACTAATGGTGGTTCAGTTAAATTTTTTGTGAATCACTTATCATGTTTACCTAAGTTAAGTTTATTTTTAAAAAATAGTCACACCCTCTATTTTATAAAGAGTGTTTTAATGTAATTATTATACATGAAATTAATTTCTAAAATTAATCCTTGATTTTTGATTATTTAAAACTAAACATGTTGTTAAGAGGATGTAATAATCTATATATACACACAGTCGAAAACATTATTTTTTATAAAATAGGTGTGACGTAGAATGTAAAATGTTTTTTCATTTAAAAATAATAAAAAATTTATTTTATTTTCTAAAATTTTACTTCCATACATGTTATATTGTTAATACAAATAATGTTTTTTATTAATAGAGATGGTAGTCCACGTAGACGTAAGAATAACAGACTCATTAATTAATGAGTGGACAATATTAAGATAAATATAAAAGGAAATAATTTTTGAATTTTATAAGTGGCATAGAAAAATAATTTTTCATTAAACCCATCCATGATACCATCCATTTTTAGTAGTGATTATAAATGAACCATATTTTGTTGTGGATGCAGTATTCATCACAACACATGATTGATGCATATGTTTTTCTTAGTCCATTGATGAGGATAATAATTTTTTAAAAAATAAATATTATTAAACTTAAATATATAAATGATACCAGATCTATTATATTAATTTATTTATAGATTATATTGGTATAAAGAAAGAAAAAAATAAAATAAAGACTATGTAAAAGAAGAACTCATGATAGGAACTAAGATTATCCTTTGAACTCTACATGAAAATGAAGGACTTGTGGTAATTAGGTGTAAAAATTGGATATGGTTCATGGGAGTTGGATATTGAATGAAAAAATTTGTATAGTTTCACCGTGGAATTTATATTTTAGTTGAGGTATGAAAGGGATGGTCGTGGTATCCTTTCATATTTGATGAAATGACACTTTCCAGGGAAAAGAAGAGTTGGGGTAAAAATGGAAAGGTGTGAAAGTTATGTGAGTTAGGTGAGTGAATTCTTGAATGAAATGAGAGTTAGGATTACCAACCAATAAATGGTTTTATAGAAGTTATAATGTTCATTTAAATATATAAAAAATTATTCATATTATATTATTCATCTACACACATATTAGTATTAATTAAATATTAATCATCACAATTAATTTGTTACTAAAAATATAAATAGACTAATAACACAAAATTTTTACATTATAAATCCAAATGATTCAATAATTTAATTTACTTCAGTTTCAAATAAATTTGAAATTTATATTTTATTTGAAACACATAATATATCAACAAAATATTTTATAATAAAATACATCTTATATTCAAAAATGTTAATAATGGGTTTGTAAAAATTAGATATTAAATATAAAAATAAATGATTTTATATAAAAATGATTATATAAATATTTAATTAAATCATAGGTTATGATAATATCACAATTAGAATAAAAATTAGAAAAAACCAATATTTTTAACTATTAACCTAAAAATTATTATTTAAAAAAGTACCAAAAATTCATACTAAGATAATATTTGTATTGTAAAATTAAAAATAATGTTGATTTGATATTATTATGCTACTAAGAAAAATATATTTATAATTTAATTGAAAATAATCAATATTTGGAAGAAATATATATTTACCAAAGGTTTCTTAATAATAATTGTTTTTAACACTATTTCCTAAAAACACTCTAATTGAATGAATTTCAATATATTAGATCATATTTTGATAAATATTAATATTATAATGATTATTAGCATAAATTATTGATGTATAATAATCATGATTTTAGTGTGTGTGAAGAATGATATTGAATTTAAATTGATGATATGTATACTAAAATCAATTGGTGTTACACCTGGGGTCAGTGGCTCACCGAATCAGGTGTTTCTCGAGTGATCTAGATTGGAGGTACTAAAAATGACATTTAGTATTTAAAAAATGTTTCAACCACTATAGAAAATTATAAAAAATATCACCAAATGATAAATGTCAAGTATTTAATCTAATTATAGGAAAAATTATTCATTTTAAGGTAATAAAATATTTTATTTCGACCATTATAGGAAAAAAGATCAATGTAAATTCAAAATTTTCATCAAACTACAAAACGTGGGTTTTTAAGCCTCTATAAAAGGTATCCACCAGACATGTGAATCACCATAGGTGATTCTTGGTAGAAATACTCAAATCCCCATGGCATGATAAAAACATGGTAATAAATTGGGAAGTGAAAATGAGAGAAATTCCTGATTTTTGCTTCAAATATTGAGTATATCAACCACAGGTATTAAATATTTTTATTATACAAAATCATACTTCTTAAAGTCTTTATTATTATTTAATAAATTTAATAAATGTTTAATTACCTATATAAAGTTGATAATTTATAAAAATAAATAAATAATAATGTACATTTCACTACATGCGACATGTTTCTATTACACTAGATGAATCATTTTCCATTTTAATAATTCATATAATCATTATAAAATCCATTAAAATAATATTTGAATTTATAAATAAATGTATAATAACATTGATTAGAAGAAACATCGTTGATATATGTATGATCATGTGATGTAATCCATTTAATAGAAAATGGAAAGGCAAAGATCCTCATTATTCCATAAGAACCACTTATCCATTGTTAATCCCATAGTATTTTTAATACCTAATTTTTTTAGGAATGCTATGTATGATAGATTAAGATACACAAAACACGGATCTTAAATGAACCACGAAATACTATTAAATTATTACTTTTTAAATAGTATTTTTATAACCTATGTGTAGAATTTGAAAATAATTATTTGTCAAACCAAATTATGATATAATTGTAGGAAATTTCTCCTTAATGAAAATTTACTAATTAATTACTAATAAATACGAACTCAGTTTCGAAAAAAATATATAAGGTTAAGGGATATAGTTACCAATACCTAATAAATGTGCATAAAATAGTTTTTTATGAAATAAATTATGTCTTATAAGTGACATATTTTAATGAAATGTACAGATAATATATTTGATAAAATAAATTAACCTTTAAATAATTTTTTTTGTTATATATGTAATGATTATAAATTCATTAGTTACAACAAAAATGGTTTTTATTTCCCATTTCCCCGATATTATGATTGATTTATTAAACATTTAAAAAATGTATTTAGTAAAAGGAAAATCATTTTACAAATCAAATTTTCAAAATAACTATATGATATATTTTTATGAAATTTCTAAAAATAATGTTTTTTTGATGAAGAATGATGAGCACATGTTTTTCAAAAAAACATCATTTATATTATTTAAATCATGTAATTTGAATGTATTATTATTATATATATTTTTAAAAGTCCCATAATTTTCGTTTTATTTAATTTCATTCAAATAAATCCATCTTAATCAAATTTGTATTTGATTTTTGTAAAATAACATTGTTATAAGTAAAACAAATATGTTATAAAAACTTATTTTCATTGTGTTTTCCGTGATTGTTTTAAAATTAATTATTACAAATTATTTAAATTAAAACATATAAAATTTATTTCATATTTGAAATAATCATATAAAAATTATTTAATAATGTATCCTTAATATTTAGTCCTATTTAATAATCTCCATGGAAAAAGTTTATCCATGTATATATGGGTAAAATGGGTAAATAGTGATATAAATAATGGGATAAGGCATAAAAATCCATATAAAATTTTAATTAATCTAATTAGATATATATATTTCATCAAAAATACTTATAAATTGTAATATTTTTCAATTTTTTCCACTTTTCAATGATTATGACCTTTATATTGTTATATGTATTGAGTAATTAAAAAAAATTCTCTCTCTCCCTTGTTATGTTGTCCTGATGTTGATATAGATAAAAATTATAGTTGAAATAACATAGATAATAAAATTGAATAAAAATAATATATATTTTATATATTAATTTAATTTTATATTTTTATCTTGGGTATAATTACCTTGATCTTTGACATAATGTGGATGCAGTACTTATGCAAGGAGTATTAAAATAAATTAAAATATTTTAAAAACATTAAAAGTAATAAATTTTCAATGATTTGTGATATAAAAAAATTTATAGGTCATTATAAGGGTTTATTTTTTGTAATTGTGTTTAAAATTGAATTATATTTTCATCTTAATGTATTTAAAGTCAAATTTTATGAATAATCCAGAAAAAGACATTAAATATCATTTTATGTATGAAAATTATTTATATATTATTAGAAAAATATAAAAACCAATAACAATAAAATTGGATGGGAAAATTTAGATGATATTATTAATTTTTCCTTTATGTGACACGTACAATTTTAAAAAATACATTGATAAATATTTGATATTGAAAAATATTTTACCATAGTTAAGTTGAAAAGCGATTAGAAAGAGGATACACTAAGTGATATGGTTCAAAATGCCACATTAACTTTTCTAAATTTTCATAGTTGAATTAATTTCAAATGTATTCACATTATATTAAATATTTTGGGGATATTTATCATTTTTTAATTAGTTAGATATGAATTCTATTTTAATGTTTCATATATTTATAAGATCTTCATAAACCTCACATAAAAATGGGAACCTACTATTATATCTTATCTGCACATATTGATCCCCTTATTTCAACTAATACCTTCCCAATATTAGTTTTATCAATATATAAGTTATTTTCATATCAAAATAAAACATAATGTAAGATTAAGGTATCAAAAAAGGGTTACCAAAAGAAAGAGTATTTGTTCTTACCAATATTTTTCAAGATCCTTTCTTATCAATCCTCCAATAAATATTCAATAAACAAATTAAAATAAATACATAACTATATTTACTATAATAATATTTATTTATTTTAATGATTATTGAATTTTATATCTCCTTTCTATCATATGGAAAGTGAAAACATATCTCCTGCATAATTGTGTAATACCACCTCCATGAATCGATGATTATAATTTTTCATCACTGACTAACAAGGATAGTTTTAAATATGTATTTAACTAATAAATATGATTTTTTTGATAATGTTATCCTTCAAAAATTTAATATATCATATACCTTATTTTCCTATAATCTGTTAGAAAATGATAATGTCACTCATGTGTATGTGTGCACTACCACCACTATGAAGTGATGTGATTAGTTTTTTAATTACCACCATGAATGGTTGATTATAAAATATTACGAAATGAATAAAAATTATATTAATTTCATTATTAGAAAAATTATATATATTAAAATTTCCATAACACATTTAAAAATTTTCAATATATTTATGTAATTTTGAAGAAATAGACCAAACAAATTTAAGTGGTTAATGTGAGAAATAAATATTCAATAAATGGATGTAAAATTATTAAAAAATGACTATAAAAATAATAGTCAGTTTAAAATTTTATTAATAAATTATTTCATAAATTTAAATTGATTATATAGGAAGATACAACATGTGTGACCTAACCGGAATCTCGGGTAAGGTATGTTCACCTCAATTCCACTCCATTGAGAGATATTTTATATATTGTGGCTAATTTAATTTAGATGGGGGTATAGAATAACCCATTGAAATATTATATAAATAATTACTCTTTATTCAAGGTATTTAAATTTTCATTCCATTTTAAATATTTTAGGTTGGTTTTATTCCAAATTAATTAAATAAATATATGTTTATTTCATGGTCTCACTCGTATTAAGAATTATTAATGTTTAATTTTAAGTGGAGGAATTATTTTCATATTCATTATTAAACCCAACTATTTTATAGTGTAAATTTTCTTCATAGTCGTCCCATGTTCTTATTCCATGTTTTCCTATCTTTTTTAATCAATGACTAGATGAATTTTTTTATTAAATACCAACCATATTTATTATTTTGGGTCAGAAATAGTTCTTTACATATTAACATATTATAAGATAAGTCAATAATGTTATTTTATATTCCATAATTATTGTGTAAATTCTTTTTTAACCATCTTTTACTCTATTTTAAATTTTACATACAGTAATATTTATATATTTATCTTAATAGGTTGGTTTTATTGACTTTTAAAACATTGTCAATGGAATGTTCTTTTTACGGTATACATTATAAACCAATATTTTTTAATACACAACCATTTTTCACCATTTAGGATCAATTAAATGGTTCCAGTGATAAATTCAAATAAAATATTATTCTAAATTTATTTCATTTTTCTAAGATATGGAAAATGATATTTTATCGGTTTAGAAAATAAAATATTATGTTCTCTTTTAAAGGTATCTTTCCTTTATTTCAGAATACTATTATGTTTCTTAGGCTTCACTCCGTATAAGATCTAATGATGTCAATAACGTTATTTCTTTGGACACCTTATGTTTATGTGACATTGAAATATTTATGAAACCTATTTCCTTTCTATGGGTTACAGAATAATGAATTGATGGTTATCATTTATCTTTTTCTAATCCATCGTTTTTTGGTAATTAAATTTCCCAGAATCGCACTTTATATCAATCTCCATTATTTAATTGGAAATTATTTTTTTCCTTTCTCTATATATGTCATATTTCATCAATATGTATAATATAATTTCCACTACATTGATGTTTATTAACCTTATTGTATCTATATATACAATATCTGTTAAAGATATAATATTAAGAAATTTATTCCATTGACTAGGGAAATATTCTATATTCTTGATTCAATATCGATAATTTTTTATTTATAATTTTTTGCAACAATAATTGTGTATTTCATAGTTTCCACCAATGATCTGAGAACTATTCTAAATAATGGAATAATATATGGAGAAGGTCAGACATAAAGGCCTAGGGTTTAGAGAGATACACAATAGACCTATAATACTTCATGGAATTTTATTCTAAGGAGTTGATGGTTTTTATCACCACCCTTAGACAAAAAATGGCTACCCACCAGCCAACCAAGTGAATTCGACCACTGGCCCATGTGGGACCAAAGGTTGACCATGCCCAGTGGTATTTAGCTTGGGCCAACTGGTAGACCAGTTAAGAAGAATATATCCGACCGGAGACAATATGGGACCATGTATCCGGCACATGGTGTGTAGGCCCAAATCCAAAACGTATAGCCCAATCCATAGGCTTGGTGGGAAGAGTCCTGCATGGGGGGATGTATTTCAGATTTTATGGGTACTGAACCCATTGTTGGCTAGAGAAATGGAACTCGTAGAACATATTATATACCGAAGGATGACCATAGAAAGGATTCAATGTGGGAGGAAATAGTTTATATGGGGATAAATTCTTGGTCGTCTGATCATGCCTCCCAATAATACACACCATCTGAACATGACATTAGCTAATCATGGTCTCCCACTTCATACCAGCACCTCGTGAGTTCAAGAAAAGAGATCTCATGCACTATGAGACCATCATCCTCAACCTCTCATTTTTCATCCACTTTCATCCCGACACTTTGGTTTTCCGTCCTAAGGCACACCCAACACTCACTCATCATCACATCCATCGCTCAGGTACATTACTAATATCTGCACGAGTCTGAGATGACTAAAATGAATCCTCTCATGATCTGAACTATTAGATCTAGATTCCTTCTACAGGAGACCCCGACAATACATGAAGTCGTCACATGATCATCCTTTGATCAAATGACTGAGGAAAAGAAAATCACAATCGTTTTTCATGTATTTTAGTCATTATAAACCCCTTCATCCTCTAATTATTTTACATCCAATTTAAATCAGATTTTCTCTGATCATGAAACACCATGAATGGAAAACATATGCATTTCATGATCATTTGAAATGATCATACGATGCGACCTCCATTTCCTCACTGGTACACACATCATTCATTCCGAGTAAGGAGGAACCACCTTTGAAATCTCGTGGCCTATATAATACATCCCCGTTTAAAAAAACAAAGTAATGTTTATAGGGGAAGGATCTCCAAATAATAAGGAAAACCTATAACCACCAACAGGAAAACTCCTCAGGTAATCTTGAAGGTCGATTGCATGATATTTTGATGATCAGGTGGTCGCATGATAAACTGAATTCCATGTGATTCTAGGTGCTTTCATGTTTTTCACTTGATCACATGAGACCCACATGGTTCTTGAATTCATTATATAAGGAAATTCAACCATTATTATTTCCCCACCTTTGATAACATGAATTACATGAGAAACCCAACTTGCATCCCTCACATGAAAACATGGACCTGGCAATCACCCCATGAAATTCCCGAAATAAAGGATATATCAAAGAGTTCACCACCAGACCTCATGGGGTTAATTTCATTGTAAACAGTTGATTCCAAGACCGGTGTCCAAGGACACACAACAGTGTACATTCTCTTTTCCACGTCGTGGAATTTTAACCCCGCAGTGCTCCATTACTCATCCCTGTAATGAAAACTTGAAGGCTTGCGCCCCCCTCCCCCAATCCATGAAACCTAATTCTTAATTCATCATCAGTCTTAATAATTTCATTATACAAAATTAGTGAGAACCTTCTTTGCATAATTATGGATCCTTTCAAAAGGTTACTTTTGGATCACACAAATCACATGAAGAAAAAAACTTCATGTGACTCCTCATGTGAACCCTCTATAGAATGAGTCATTCCTAAAAAACAATGAACATGCAGTCTTCCACCCTTGTTCATTGAGATACAAGATGGATATCCCCCAATATAGCTGCTCTGTATTTTTTATTCCCATATACATTCTTGGATAGGGAATCATGCTACTCCTTCAGTCTTACAATGAGAAGAGACTTCATTAATCATGATGCCCGCATACAACCTCCACGGATACCTTAATTCAAGAAATGCTGACAAGAGACAAAAAGTCTAAAAACCCTCTCTATAAAAGATTCACCCTCACTAATGAATTTAACATCTATATATATATATATATATATATATATATCCATAAGTGGTGGAAACACCCTTCAGAAGACCCCTCCATGGTCATGCGATTTGCATGTATGGTGAAGCTTCATGCAGACCCCTCATACTAGTATTACTCATCTAGTATATGGCCTTGATCTACAATAAAACATTTTCATTCAGGCATCGTAGACTCCTCCCTTGGATGATAGTGCCCTTGGGTATCCTCCCCACATGTACGTAGTCTTGATAGCCCCTTGCGAGTTCACACAAACAAAGTAGAATCATGAAAACACCCCCCTTCACTTTTTCATGATCTTATGGAAAATACTTACATCCAAAATATACACTTTTTCATTTGTTACAAAGTATTAAACGGATGGAAAAATCGCATTGGAAATTCATGACAACACATGGATGGGAACGAGGATCCTAAAAATATCTACGAGACACCACCATGTAAATTATCCATAGACCTTTCATTGTGAGACCCTTCGATTGTATCACAATAACCTTGGTCAACCTTGACACATCTACATTGTCAAGATACATATTATGAAAAAACTGAGTTGAACTTGTGATAGCCTATTGACTTGTCATTAATTTCATGTGACTACTCTATGATAGGTCATGAGAAGCACCTTGGGGTTTTTCTCCTTATTCATGCAATGACATATCATACAACAGACATTGATTATGAGATGGAGTCATTGGAGTGTTGAAATAATCATTCAATTTTCCATACACATGTCCATTTTGAAATATGATAGTCCAAAGAAAATTTAGGTTGATCATGCAACAACACATGTCCATGTCTCCTCTGATCATTGGGGACGCCCTAGACATACCCACTTTGGACAAATGAATAATCTTGTACATGAGGCTTCACCCATTCGAAAGAATCCAAGGTATTCCAATTATTTAGGTAGACACCCTTGGATGTTTCTACCATGTCAGATTGGCACCCAAAAATTCTGGGAAAACAATCAAGACATATTGGAGACATACCTGAAAAATCCTATAGAACATGCCAACCATGTCTGATATACCATCATGGAACCATTCCATGTGGATCCCAACATAGATTCATCATCCACATACCCATTAAACAAGGGAAGTGTTCTTGGTGAGCTGAGATCATGTAATCATATAACCATAATGATATTATGCTCCCAAATAGACCATCATGGTCGTCACTAATTTTCTTTAATCTTGCAGAGGATAAAGAAATAGTATACCCACCAGGAAGCCTTAGAGTGTAAGCCCCAATCAGAGACAAGATATGAGTTTACCAATCAGGCAGCCTTAGAGTGTACACCCTAACCAACTAGGCATCCTCAGTGTGTAATTCCAAAATACCAACATAATATAACATGTCCCCGGCTAGAGGGAATTCATTTCAGTATAATCCCACATAATTCCTAAATCTTAAGGATATTCATAATGTCTCTTAGTGCGATCATCAACCATAACCCATCAGTGGGTTGAGAGATTATTGAACTAATAGAACATTGGTTCCCTCCATAACTCGGATATATAAGAAGCCTTTCTAAGTCCAGATCTCCATAACATATCCACCATGAGGTGAGCAATTGTTCCTCTTAATGAGAAACTATAATCCATAATCCCCATGTGGGTATGCCCTCATAAAATGTGTCCAATTTGTCGATATCTCTTGTTTCTCACACAAATCATGATTTAGATGGGATTAGATATCTATTATGGTTGTACTAATAGCATCATGGAAGTTCCCCTATCATAGGACCTTCTCCATTAAGATGTAATCTTGATTACATCTCGTTCCTACTCAGAGGGCCATATTACCGATGAAGCCATCTAGGGAAGTCTCATACACATATGTCCGGCCAAGGGCCATTATTTTCATATCCATCTTGACATGGATGCCAATAACAAGAACTTCATAGAATCTATTTCCTACATTATATAGGATATGAAAGATTACTCACTAAGGTCTGATCCCAATATTTATGTTCATATCGTATGACATTGAACTGTGTATATGAGTCCAGTCATATGACCTTAAAAATGTAAAATGAAATACGTGGGTTTTTATTCCTATTTCCACAAGATAAGTAGAATTCCAATTAGAGGTTAAATCCTATATCCTAGAAACCATCCATCTCACTATATAGAAATTAACTCTATAGTGCTCGAACATGGACACAACCAAAAGCATCATAACTATATATGATTGTAATAGAGGACCCGTGATATGGACACCATTGTTCCTATCGTTACATGTTTGTAATCAATTCATTGAAAAAGGGGTAACCAGTCCCATATTGGGGTCTGTGAAGTATTTCTTTAACATATCATAAATCTATCAGAGAGTCCTGGAATAGGAAATAATTCACCCAAAAGGGCGTGATGAGCCCGAACTCCTATCCTCTTGACCAATGCACGTCCCCAATAATCGTTGAGCATTAAAACCCAGATGATCGTTGACTTTGGAATGTTTTTATGTGCCCATCTATGGTTGATGGAACCATTGGGAGTTTTTAGGGAAGAAAAAACAGATGGAAAATCTTGTGCAAATGATTGATCAAGGACTTAAACCCCATGCAATCAAACTATCAAGATAAAACCATTCCACAGCTTAAAAACCAATGATGAAAAAAGGTTAAACTCATATGAATTCCTTTAACTATGTCATCCCTTTCATGGTTCAAAAAGAATTTATTTACTAGTTCCCATTAGGATAGTTTATGTTGTTCCAATTTCATATCAAAACAATCAACCAGACACGTTTCTTCTAGCCGCACTAAAAGGGGATGCATCTTTATCATTTAACTGTGAAAGTAATTGATCGAACATGTACTCTTATTTATGGTGTCATACTGATAAGTTTTATTTTCTTATATTTAAGTATTCTCAAAATTCATTGCAATCAAAATAATGTAATCGAATGTGCCAATGGATTACAGGATCATTCAACAAGCTTCTTTGGCGTTGAGGTCGCAGCGTGAATTATCACCAACACACCACTTCCCTTATCGATTTGTGAATATATTAGACCAGGAAAAAACATCCAGAGATCTATCACAACTATAGAATTGGATCTTTAATTCCTTTTGAGGATGAGTTCCCACTAGCTGTATTTCCCACAACAGGATACAAGAGATGAAATGGCCCTTTTCCCACATTCAAACGATTTGGGATCTTATAACTGGAATATAGTAGTGAAAACCTTACATATATCAGTGAGGTGAATACGCATAGTCAACATGAAAACTCAATCATTCATGAGATTCCTATGAAGAATCCCATCCATTTTGAGAATCATCGTCGATATGTGGCCATGATTTCACATGGATATACATTGGAGGTTGTTCATACAACAAATATCTAGGATGGGGCACCCAGTAGGACATTCCACCGGGGGTATCCAAACATTGCATCTCTATAGAATGCTCATATCTGTGCTACATCCAACCTATATGAGGTCCACCATTGTATCATAATGGTGGTCCAGAATCAATCTCAGTTCACTACTATCCCAGAGCCTATGAATTCATCACAACTAGCCTTGATGAGTGTGGAATCCTAGAGAACACCGTATCACATAGTTCTATAGTAAATTTTACCATATTCTACCCTAGGAATATCTCCATCATCGGTATTGACCCCCAAAATGAAACATCGGTCACTGAACCATCAAACGACACACTTCATCAAAGAGGAGCACCATTCTACTTGTGTATCAGTTAATATGATATATTTCAGATCAATAGACCCCTTATTAGATTCAGGAATGATTTTTTTTAAGGGTACAGTCATACCTTCCAACGGTCATCTAAGTAAAGGCTAGATGAACTGTCTTATACTACAGTCATAAGAGTATAAGAGCTTAGCGGTATCCACCAAGCATCTGAAGAAGGTGTTACCAACCATGTTGGTATCTTAGAAGGTAAGGATGATGGATTATATAGATATTTGAAATAGTGGATTCAGTCTATGGGATCCACATAGTAACTCCCATCATCATCCACTCACCTTGACACCGAAAGAATAAGCAGTGCATTCATGGATTCTTCCATAAATCCCATTGAGGATGAAAAGGAAGATTTAGTAGACAAATATATCACTCAAATCCATCATGATAATATGGATCTATGGGAGATAATTTTGGTAATACATCTAAGATCTTTACCTAGGGATGATGTGCCTGTGTCTGCTTACAAAATTCCACCTTGTAGTGAAGTTCCCAAGCCCACATTGATATGGTAATTTCCATATTTTTTATCCCCTCATCAAGAGATATCCAAACATTGTTCCACCTCACCCCATCACGTCGGGATGAGGGTATTTCCATATTTTCCACCTCATCATTAGGGATATTTTGAAAACCATCTAAACTCAGATGTCACCACAAAACCTCTAATATATTTGGGGTATTTCAAAAAATGGGAAGTGTATGCATCATCTAAGACCCCCAATGATTCAACACCTTCCCCGGGAGAAATATAGATCGAGACTCCATAACCTAGACTCTAGATTCAGTCATGAATATGAACCAACTTTAGCATGAACAACATACAGGAGAAGTGGTTTGGTTACTCATATTTTTAAAACATACTACGAAAAGTACATTCCATCCTTGAAAAACATTTGCCCAGGTATTTGAACTATTCTGTGGAGAATAGTTTGATACAGATTCCAATAAAGATAAACCGAGTGAGGTAGGGTAGGGAGGTCATGAAAACTATTTCCCCTACAATCTATGTCTTTGGAAAACCATCGAAGGATTATTTTCATTTAAATATAAACTTCATTTGCAAATGGACATGGGGATATTAGAACCACCAACACGTGTATTCCTCTTCTAGTCATCTGGTCAATCTAAATTGGGTGCACGAATTTCATAGCAGAGCATGACCTTCCTACCTCCCAGGGATAAGGGACCATATTTCAAATCATGATCGAACAAAGACTATTCTTTTTTAATGAAACATGTCTCTAAATATATTTATAATTACATAGAGAATAGTTTAATGGAACTCCCATGAATAAAAATTCTACATGAGGATGAGTTGATAGTCCATGAAAACTAATGCCCCTACCAGCGACGTCTTACACACATAATATAATAATTGTTTCTCTTCAAGGATTGGATGGAGGAACATGTATCTACAATCTTAATAGAGTTGAAAGATCGTGAATCTCACGCAATATGCATAAGAGTTTTCCATTCCCCTTTAGACGGGCCACTCTCCAGATAATTTATTTAACTATCGTCCATATAGAATGATGTAAAATTACATGGCTAGTTCCTTTAACACAAGACATTAAACTACATGGTCATTGTCCTTACTGCAAGATGTTTAACTGCATGGATCAAATCCTTACACATGACATTAAGCTGCATGGCCACTGTTCTTACCATAAGAAATTAAACTACATGGATCATGCCCTTACTACTTGAAATTAAACTACATCGGTAATGTCCTTGTCGAAATATGTTAAAATGCATTGATCTCGTCCATACCACAATATTTTCAACTGCATGAATCATTTCCTTACATCATGACATTAAACTGCACAACTCACTTCCTTACCGCATGATGTTAAACTCCATGGTTCTTCAATAACAATATGTGGATTGAAACCCATTTTAAATGACATACATAGAGGCACCTTGATCCCATATCTTAGACCATCCATCACACGATGTAAAATACTCCGACCCTATCCTCTATTACCACTAAATTGTGAAATAAGACTTCACCATTCCTTCTTTCTCACACTAGGCATAGCTCACTTGAGATTACAAATTATGAAAAAAAAAATCCCACACAAAAAGGCATGGGGGATAGAGATAAAATCATTATGGTCCTGAATGGTATGTGATAAAAGGAATACCATGATTCATTATTGTATTATGTTAAAAAACATGGTTGATGTCCCCTACATGACATAAAACATTATGTTCATATGGATCTCGCCTGGGAGGACCACCATTGCTAGTGTTGGTTTCCCACCACATTTACATTATAAAACTATGTGTAGATTGATTGTCATCATAATGAGATATGTAGGGACACTTGGATTCTATATCCTACACTAGCCACCCATATTCACATCCTTACCACAAGACGACAAATTGCAGGAAATACATACCAGTCACAAGATGATAAACTATTCGGTTTCTGAGTCATTGGGAGACATCATTGGAATAAGAAGGAAAAGTTTATATAACACATGGTAACAACAACCCCAGAAGCCTTTTTGGGGTATCATATCTAATGCTAGTGGTCCAGGGGCCTCCTTTGTTTATTGACAGTGTAAAATATAGTCTATCTAATATCTATATACAATGAATCACATAAAAAGGGATGATAATGTATCCTTTAATGGACTCTATCAACATGATAGTGACAAAGGATCCCCAAAATTCCCATCATCATCTAGAGGTGTCTCTAGAGGCTCAAAGATAGGGGAATACAGGGATGATCTATGGAGCACCCCTCAGGTGTTCAAGGAAAGAATATGTACCTCCATAGATAGGCCCATGTTGATAAATATAGGAACATAGTAGGACCCATGGTCCTCACTGATTAGTGCCTCCATACCACTTGAAGAGAAAGATATGTACATCACATTTCTAAATTATCGATGATAAGTGTTCTCATGGAATTATAAGGGAATTCACAAACTGAACCCAAATGGAAATACACACCATCATGGGTGACCTAATGAGAATTGAGGTTTCATGTAGGCAGCCAAAGGGTTTCACCCCTCTCATGTCTCCAATTTACATGTGAGAGTTGAAAAATGAATCAGTGAAAAATTGGTAAGAGAAAGTGAAATTCCCAAGATGGCTTCCCAACATCATCCTCATTAATATAGAACAATGAATACCAATAATCCTTCGAAAGTATCAATCAGTACCAACTGCACCCATTAGTCCTAATACCTTTGGTGGATGGGAGGACACTCATCTTATATATGGACCCCATGGAATGCTTTTTGGGAACCCTCCTCATTGAAAATAATGATTAAGGTAGAGAGAATAGTCTCTGTTAACTCATCCAGGACTATTATAGGTACTGAGGCTAGATTTTTTAATGTTTAGAAGAACTTAATTACACTCATCTTCACAGTGAAAATGTTGAGTTATGACTTGCAGCACTACAAAGTCCAATTGGTCTCTCACATCGATATGCTTACGTACATATTTCATCGTCCGATACTGACTGGGTTCTTGGCCTAATGGATGTTCATTCTAAATAAATATGACATTTAGTTTCTATCACAGAATTTAGTTAATGTACATGCCCTGGCTGATTTCCTCGTAGCACATCCTTCCCTAGAAAATACGCCAGAAGACACCGAAATTCTAGACAAAGTGGTCTTATGTTCTAATGAAACTTGATAGACATGGGAGATGTATTTTGATGGAACTTAATGGGGTCCTATCAGGGAAAATATGGAAATCCTAAAGCTCATCTGTGTTAGGCTAGGGATTATATTCATTACTCCGGACAAGGTGGTTTTGTCCAACTATTTTTCATTATCCAAAGGCTGCACAAATAATGAGGCAGACTACCAAACCCTCATTGATAGTTGTGAACTATCCCTACAACTTCAAATATACTTCTTGGACCTAAAAGGGGAATCGGAGTTAGTGATAAAGAAGGCCAATGTTGAATATTCCTTCTAAAAAGAAATAACTTGCCCTTTCCACTGGCTATGTTAGGGGACTAATGGAAAATTCCCCTTTCAAGCCCACATTTCTTCATGTTTCCCAATCAAAGAATGTTTGAACCAACACATTGTCTAATAAATCCATCGTTTTGTCTAATCAAGATCATGAGGAGGCAATATTCGGTATCAAGCATCGAGGAATGATAATGGAATCCACATCTATGTAATTCTCTTCACTTGTCCTAACCAAATGATGCTAAACACTATCGAACTCATCCTAGTTACATGATTTTAAACTACATGAATTCTACTTGGATGAAAGACATTAAAATAAACAAAAACCTTTTTTCCTTCTCAAAATATGTTAAACTGCACAACCAATGTCTGTGCAGCATGACATAAAACTGCATAGATATATTATATCCATCTCTATTCATGTTGAGTAACTTCTATCCTTGATGCATGATGTTAATATACAAGGTTCATCTAGAACTATATATGTCTTGATTCTCATTTCCAATAAGATACATAGGGAAACTTAGATCCTATATCTTGGTCCAACCACTACATGATTAAAATTTCCCTTGTTGTACCCTCAACTGTCTATGCTATGTTGGGGAACCCTTATAATTCCTTTTTTCTCACACTGATCATAGATCCCATGATCATAGGAATTGTGGAAGGTATTTACCCTCACAATAATGTAATAAAATTAAACAATCAGTTCATTGTGGTCCAAAATGCAAGACCATAAAAGGCATACCATGTGTCTTTACCACATGATGTTAAACTACACAATTGATGTCCTTTGTGCATGACATTAAACTGTATGATTCATCATAACTATGTGTGGTTTGATTATCATTATCATGAGATACATAGTGATTCCATAACTTCCACCCTTAGTCCAAATAGAAATATTCCCCTCAATTCACATCGGTTCACCCTCATCTTCACTGCACGATTTTAACAGCATTGAATTTCCATTACTATATATGGATTCATTCTTAACTTTTATGGGATTCATAGTGATTCCTGGACATCCATTCTTGGTCTCAACTACAATGGTTCCATTTATACACATCAGTTCACCCTCATCCTCAGCACATGATTTTAAAGTGCATGGAACATCAAGAACTATATGTACCTTGATTCCTATCATCACAGGATATATTGTGACGCCTGGATAACTAATAATGGGCCCAACTGTAATGGTAAAAAGAAATAATAACTATATCAAAGAATTTTTAAGACCTGCATAGAGTATTTCATTAACTATGTGGGACATGATTTCTACCCTCACAAGATACGCAGTGATGATCAAATTTCCAATATTGATCCCAATCGCATAAAAAATATAAAAATACCCCCTCCTTGTGCATGGGCTAGACCTACATAATACATTTCAAGTAGAACAATGTTTTTCTTGATTCTCATCTTCATGAGGTATGTAGTGATGCCCAAATATCCATATTTGGGCTCAGCTAAAACATTCCCTTTTTTACTTCGGGTCATCAATGTCCTTACAGCATGACACTAAACTACATATTATTTCAAGAACTACATATGGATAGATTCCTATAGACACAGGATACATAGTGACACCTGCATTTCCTTCATTGGATCTAGCCACTGTTCCCCTTCTCATGTTGATTCTGATGTCCTTACTGCACAACATTAAATGGTGTGGAAGTATTTCCCTACTAAACAATGTTAAACTTCATGGATGCATGTCCTTACCACATGAAATTAAACTACACATAATCACATCCTTAACGAATGATGTTAAACTGAATAAAAATACATCCTTACCACATGATGTTAAACTACATGATAATTCATCCATACCACATGATGTTAAACTAAATGGGAGTATTTCATTACCGCATGATGTTAAACTGCATGGAAGTACATCTTTAATGGATGATGTTAAACAAAATGGAAGTGAATCCTTACCACATGATGTTAAACTTTGTGGAGGAAAATACATCCCCGCGACATGATGTTAAATTTCTAAAACTGTTACTCATTATTCTTCTTTATTAAAAGACCAAAAAATTATTACCACAACCATTAAGATAATGGGGTGCCTCCATCATCTTTCTATAACCTCAACCCACAGGCCACAAATCTTGGATCAAGAACCTCAAGTCATGGTAACTTTAACTACCTTTGAAAAAATAAAAGATATATCTCTTTTTGACAATGATATTGATGTAAGGGATCAGACCCAACTACTAGAGATATCTTGGCCTAGTCTAGAGGGATTTTTAATTCTTATGAGCTTGACATCACAATGGAGGAACCTAATACCCCATTTTTTAATTTATCCTTATAATTGTTGTAACATATCGTCACCCATGACCAGAGATCCTTGATATGTTATTTACAACTCACTCGCATGTCAATAATAAGGATGTTTGAGTACATTTCACCCTGGGAATTGTAATTAGGCTCCTGTGTAACATATCCCATGTTAGGTCTATAATTTTCATGACATAAATTTTTTACCACATTGGTCAAAGCTATATGACCTTAAATAGTATCCTATAATGGCCTAAATAAGAAGACATTAAACTGCTAGAAAAATAGACACAAAACATGTCAAGTTGAAAACCCACACTAGAATGTGTTAGAAAAAATTGAGTCTTCTCTAGCTAAACTCTTCATCCTCAGAGTTTAGGGAAAAATAAAGTTATAAATTGATAAGGCATAAATATCATAAGGTATACTATATATTTCAAATAAAATCAAATCTATTCTCTCTAGACCCCCTGTTTTAGGAAAAAATTAGAAAAATATTTTGAAACATTTCCTTTCCTTGAGAATATGTTCGGCATGTGGTAGCACAAATTTTAGTGTACCTGAAACCTTCTTGGATATTACGTTCTCCATAAATACCACATCATGATCTACAACACCTTAGGTTTCCGAAAACCATTCATTTAACCTCATGAAGAAAAAAGATATCCCTACTTGGAAATTCTATTGATGCGAGGGATCAGACCCACCAACCAGAGACATCTTGGCTATCTATAAAGGGCTTTCTGATTCTTGTGATCCTAGCATCATTATGGCAGAACATTAAACCACATTGTGTTTTAAGATATCCCTAGTGTGGTTGTCCAATACCCTTATCATGACTCTGGCACTTTCGAATATGATTTACAATCTCCATATCATACTATTCAAGTAGATCTGATATCCTTTATATTGTGTCACTATATTTTTTACACTTTCTCAAGACTATAATGTGACTCTTCATTCAAGAATCTTTTGATGGATCAGACCACATGATTGAAAACCACAATTAATGGTGCACAAGATGTTCAATTAAGAGAAATGTTTCCCTATAGTTACATAACCCTTACTAGGTAGTCTAAATTCCATACCCAAATTCATCATCTAGTTGTTTGATTCTCCACAACTATTTCATATCCCATAGAAATGAAAATATATCTCTCAATTTTTCCATGATATTGACGCAGGGGCTCAGGACCACCATACAGAAACATCTTGGACCCGTATAAAGGGATTTTTAATCCTTGAGAGCCTCAACAACACCATAGAGGAACCTCACACCACATAGTGTTAAGGGACATACCCATAATGTCTACTCCAATCCATTGTACCTGGATTCTAATTTTTTATTGTGATTAAGATTTCCCACATTCCAACTATCCATGCATGCCTATCATCTCTAGAATTTCACCATAAACTATATTCACCCCATAAATCATCCACAATCCATTGTAAAATAGTGGATTTCACCTTTTCTGGGCCATGTAATTGATTCATAAGGGACTTAACCCACCAACTAAAGTCATATACGCCTTGTAAGAAAGGTGTGGTAATACATTTGAGCCCTAGAAACACCACGATGGATCTCAACACCCCCATAGTGTCTTCAGTCATCCAATGTTTTCTAGCCCCATATTCTATAAACTTAGAGCTAGAAGACCATAATATATAGAGATAAGGTGGTCCAAGATCAAAGACCTTAAATTATAGCACATCGATGGTCTATTTTGTAGGACCCTAAAATAGTTAAAGGCATTATTCTCACCAAGATTCAAACCAGATAAGGGTATACAAGGAAACAGTTTATTTCATTCTCATTGGATATACACTTTGTGTGATCCATGAAATAATGAGTAGCTATAAATTTGAATAGGCACTAAAAATTATCAGAAAAAACATATAAGGAGGTGGCCTAAGAAAAATCCATGCCTATAAATGCTAAGACTTATCCCATATGAATATTTGGAAAAATTTGAGGAAAACATAGAAAATATACAGAGATTGTGGGTCCCACTATATGGACTTGAAAAAAAATAAATATATGAACAATAATTCCCTTGAGTTAGGAAAACATTATACCATTTAGGATGGATATCTTGTCTGAATTGACCTTATAAATTAGATTATCTCAAGACCAATGGAGAAAGTTCCCCAATGAAGAATTTCATGTGGGTAGGAATTCATGAAAATATCTCAAAAAGAAACCTATTAAAAGTCAAGTACTCAAATCATCGAAATCAGATCTATTTGTTATTACACATAATGAATGGGGGTCGTTGATGATATGATCAACGTTTCCACTGAAACATGGACCTTTACCTGAGATTTCATCGCATAAATACTAATATTCCCCCTCCAACGTATGAGATATATATACAAAAGGATACTCATCATAGATTTCTTTATCTAGGAACCTATGTATCCTATACATAAATTGGATATGTACAGGGGTATATTTTAGAACTACATGCATCTTGATTCACATCCTCATGGGATACTTAGAGACATCCAAGTACTTAACTTTGAATCCAAAAAAAATTCCATTCCACCAAACCCCTATTCCATTTTGGAATGGATATACATTCGAAATTTAGGGTATCCATGACCTGAGCCATATCGACTTACTATATTGAACTCATCAGACCAGATGTGGCCAAATGTATCATCTTCGTAACAGTCGAGGATCGATCATACATATTTAGGTCATAACATCTTAGTATGTTAAATATCTTGAATATTCATATATTCAGATACACATAAATTTGATTTATGTTTAACTTAGAATCGGTTTCTTTCATTCTGAAAAATCTCATTCTAGGGGAGGGATTTTGATAGACCCGATAATTGTTGTTTACACTTTTCCACTAAATATATGAGTGCCATGAAAAATTATGGAATAATACATAGAAAATGGAATACATGATGTCTAAGGGTTTATAGAGAAGCACCTTAGACCCAAAATCCTACTTGGAAATTTATTCTATAGAGATTATGATTTTTATTACCACCCTTATCTAAAATAATATGGCCCTTCACCAGCTAACCAAGACAATTTTATCATAGTCCTACATGGGAAAAAAGGTCAACCACACCCAATGGGATTCATCCTGGGCCAGTCGGTGGACTAAAAGAGGATCATAGCTCCCGCAATGGAAAATTTGGGACTCTGTATAGGGCTCATGGTGCGCAGGACCCCAGGAACTCGTGCATAGCATGATCCAAAGGCTCGGTGGGCTAAGGCCTGCATGGTGGATGTGTTGCAAATAGTATGGTTGTTGACCCCATTTTTGGCTAGAGAAATGGAATTCATGGAACAACTTATATACCAGAGGAGGTTAGTGGTCATGATTCTATGTGGGATGGAATTTTTCCCATTTGGATCAAATCTGGGCCATCCAATCACACCTCCTGATGATCCCCATATTCTAATCATGCCTTCTGCTGTCCCTGGATGTCTGCTCAAAACTAGATCATTGAGAGTTAATGATAGGTGATCTATGAACCGTGAGACCATTGTCTTCAATCTCTCTTCCTTCCACCATTTTCCTGTTGACTCCCTAGTTCAAGGTCCCGAGGAACACCTGGTGCTCTCCCATCAACACTTCTATACCTCTAGTAATTGACTAATATCTACTTGAATATGAGATAACCAAAAAAAAAAGTTCTCATGAGATCTGAAATGTGAGCTACATTGGCCTACCATGATATTCCATGAAAACACTAGAAGTCATCTGATGATTATCCTTTTATCATGCGACTGATGAAAATACAATCACCAATGTTTGACAAGTATTTTAGAGACAGTAAACCCCTCCCCCCTGGGATGATTTTCTTTCCAATTTTAATCAGATTTTGTTTGATCATGTGATATCACGGATGTAAAACAGAGGCATCACATGAGCACATGAAATGATCAGGCCATGTAACATCCATTGTCTCACTTATGCATGCATACTTTATCATGAGTAAGGTGTCCTCACATTTGGTCTCCTACATCCTATATAAACCTGATACCATCTAGAAAAACAAAAGAATGGGGCGAGGGGAAGGAGCATTGAATAATAAGGGCAGCTGGAAACCATCAGTCAGATAACTCATTAGGTAATCTCAAAGGTCAGCCACATGATATTTTGATGATAAAGAAGATACATGAAGAACTGAATTTCATGTGATGTGTGGTTCTTACATTGTGTACACATGATCATGTCAGACCTGTAAGGTTTGCAACTTCACTATAATAGGACAATCACCCATGCATTCAACCCCACCATTGTTCACATGAATTCCATGAGATCCCCAACTTGCATCGCTCACATGAATCACTGGATATGGTTGTCACCTCTTGAAATACCTCATATGATTCCAAGATCAAATATCTCATTGAAAAACCTCATGGGGGTCATGAAATTGTCGATAGGTGATTACAAGACCAACGTCGAAGGACACACACCTATGTACATGTACCATGTAGCATTTTGGAACCTCAACCCCATAGTGATACTTTACTCCGCTATGTGATGAAGAATCAAAGGATTTCTATCCTCCCAAACCATTTAACCACCTTCTTCATACATCATAAGTCTTTATACTTGCATGAGACAACATTAGTTGACACCCTATGTGCATAAGTACAAATCCTTTCATGATATCCATTTTGGATCACTTGAATTACATTTAGAATACAAATTCATTTGCCTCCTCATGAGAAACCTTGGTAGCACGAGTGCCCCTCGAGAACATGAATCCATGCATGGTTCTACCATTGGTCTGTGATTTCCTAGACGAATATCCCCGAATTTAGGGGCACCACATATGTGATTCCTTTATACAACCTTGGATAGACGATCATGCTTGTCCTTTCGTCTTGTGGTGAGGAGAGCCTTCATTACTCGTGATGCCAACGTAAATCCATCAAAGATAACCCCATGAAAATAGTTAGGAAAAGTTCTCCACAAGCCACACACCCCCTCCATGAAATATTCAGACCCCCAAATGAAGGATAAGTCTATAGATATACCGATAAATGGCGACATCATCCTTCATCAGACCCCCTCTAGGTTCATGAAATTAGCATGGATTGTTAATCTTCTTGAGAGTCCATAATGTGGTAATTAACTATCCTATATATGGCCTTCATCCACATCCTATCCTTTAGTCATGTGCCTCATAGACTCCTACCCATGCTAACAGTGCCATTGGGAGGACTCTGCACATTTACACAAGCTTTCAATCCCCTTGGGAGTTCGCACGAACAACAGAGTATCACGAGAACATCCCCTTAAGGAATGAATGAGCATATGGAAAAGAGATAGCTCCAACATATACAATAAGTCATGTATTTTTAACATTGAAACTAAATGAATAATCACTTTATACATGCACGACAAAACTTGGACCGATGTAAGGATCCTGAACATATCCACAAGACACCTCTACAAGAATGGTATAAGTATACGTGATTGAAAGACCATTATATGGTCGCGTGATATCCTTGGAAAACCTTGAAATATATGTATTGTCCGAAGATATTATATAAACAAACTAATTTGAACTCATGAAACCCCCATTGACATGTCATCAGTGACATGTGACAAGTCTAGGATAGGTCATATGAAAAACCTTTGGGGTTTTTGCCTTGTCCATGCCAAGAAATCTCAGACAACACACTTTGATTATGTGAAGGATTCATGGGAATGTCATAATGATCATTTGATTGTCCATAGAAATGTAAATTTTGAAATATGATTGTATGAAGGCTTGTTAGGTCAATCATCCAATAGTGTGTGACCATGTCTACTTGGATCATGCACGAGATCCCATATTTTCCCTCTTTGGCCTCATGAAGCATCTTGTACATGATTCTTCACCCACTCGAAGACATAAAGGGGATTCCAATTTTTCAGTAAGACACCATTAAAAGTGTCTTCCATGTCATATTGGTTTCCCTATATATCAGGCATGCATTCAAGACATATCCAAGACATGACCAACAGATCCTATAGATTATGCCAACCTTGTCCGACATATTTACATGGACCCACTCCATGTGGATCCTGATTAAGAATATTTATCCACATACCCCTTTATAAAGGAACGTATCCTTGATAATCTAGGTTCATTTCATCATATGAACTTACCAATATCATTCTATCATATATACCATCATGGTCATCGCTACCTTTCTTTAATCCACTAGAAGATAATGAATGAGTGTGTCCATCGGGAAGCCTCGGCGTGTAAGCCTCGATCGACAACAAGATATTAGTATACCAATCAAGAAACCTTATAGTGTAATCCCCAACCAACTATGTACCCTCAATGTGTATGCCCCAATTACCAACATAATATTACATGTCCCCAGCTATAGAGAATCCATTAAGATCTAATCCCCCAGCATTCCTAAATCTTAATGATATTCCTAATGTCTCTTAGTGTGATCATCCAGCTTAACCTAACTGTGGGTTGAAAGATAACTGAACTATAAGAACAATGATTCCCACCAAAAACATGATATGTAGTAATCATTTCTAAGGTCCGAGATCCATATCATATTATTCATGAGATGAGTTATTATTATTCTAAAAGGTAAACATTAATGTGAATTCCCTATGCATATATGACCTCATGAAATGTGTCTAATTTGACTCTATTTCATATTTCTCACACTGAGCATGGATCAAGTGGTCTTAGAGATCAGTGAGGATTTTAATAATAGCATGATGAAATTTACCCTAATAAGGGGCCTCCACCATTAATATGTAAGCCTAATTGAATCTTGTTCTTTCTCAGAGGGCCACATTCCCAATGAAGCCATTGAATACCGTCTCATACACATAAGTCCAGCCTAGCACCTCTATTTTCATAACTATCATGACACAGACTCCCATTACAAGACATAAGTGGAATCTAATTCCTAAATTAAATAGGATATATAGGACACCTCACTGTGGTTCGAGCCTGATATTCACATCCTTATCGTATGACATTATGCTGCACGGATGGGTCCATTCATAAGACCATAGACTATGTCTAAAAAACAATATGGGGTTTGATTCCTATTTTAAAAAGATAAATATGAATCCTCTTAGAGGATGAATCCCATCTACAAGACACCATACATATCCCTAGATAATAATGAACTATATAGTTCTTGAACATGGTCGTAACCCAAATCATCATAACAAAAAGGAGAGCGATAGAGGATCCATGATATACACACCAATGTTCCTATCCATACATGTTCATAATCAAGTCATTGTAATACAGGTAAATGGACCCATATCAGATTCTAGGAATGATTTCATGAAAATATCTTAAATCAATAAGATTGTCTCTGACTAGGAAATAATTTTCCACAAAAGGGTGCGATGAGACCAACATCCAATCCTCTCGACCAATACATGTCCTCAAGAGTCGCTAGGACTAAATACCCAAATGAAAACAGGACTTTGGAAAGAAATCCCATGAATATCTATGGATGACAGAACCTTTGGAAGTTTTTATAGAAGATGAAATAGATGGAAAACTCGGTGCAGGTGATTGAGCGAGGCCTTACCCCATGCAATCAAAACGTCGGGCAAAGCACATTCCTCACCATAAAACTTGAAAACAAGATAATGTATTTTTAGAATTATTGATCATAAAATATATAAGTAATTATTTGGATGTGAATGTTATGGTTGGGGCCTAGTTATAGATATCCCCTCAATGTATTAATAGGTCTCATGAGACAAATAATCATGACACATTAGTTGGGTAATTGGTGAAAAAATTACCTAAAATTATAGTGTCTTGGTAAAGGCATTGACTCTATGATTCATGATTTCTTGTATTTTTTCTTGATGGTATGATCATGATTGTTTGACATTATAAATTTCCATCATTAACATATTACTTTATGATTATCCATTTTATTTTATTATTTTAAATGGATACATTTTAAATATAATTTTATTGATTAAATGATATATTTTTTAAATATTTACACATCAATATATATTTATTTCTATAATTTCTGTTACTGAGATTATAATATCGCCTTTTATTATGTTTTCCATTCATATGGATATGAAGAAGTGATACTTAAATGATCTTTAGGTATGAAATAATTTCTTTCAAGATATATTTTATTTTTCTATTCTAATAAATAATTCATAAATGTATATTGTCTTCCAAAACTTATGAATTGATTGAACATTATAAGTGTAATATCTTGCGTCTTGTAAAAATTAATAATGTAAACACTAGTTATGAGTTACTATAGTTGGGATTTCTTTAGTTGGTATCAAATGATGTTTTTAGGAACCTTGGGAACTAGATTTTAGATTAAAATTTCCATCGAGATAATTAAAATAAACACATAGAATGTTTAAAAATGTTTATTGATTTTCATGTAATGTATAAATATTCATGATATTATGATCTAATTATATTGCTACTTTTTAAGAGATATTTCTATTAGAATAAGTAAAAGTCACGTAAACAAACATAGTTAATGTAAGCATTTTCTTTATGAAATAGTCAATATAGAGGGCGTTGGACCTTAGAAGATTAGGAAAATATTTGGATAATTAAACCTGGCTATAATAAATAAATTTTACAATATGGATAAACCTATAGATCCATACAATGATGAACCTATATTGAATCACTTTATATGATATAGGCCTTTATCCTTTAATAGAATTTCTAATCCACTGGTACCTATATAAGGGATCATATCCAATGGAATGAAATTAATAGATTTTGTATGTAATGAACATGACATTTTTATTATGTAAATATACTATTTAAAAAAAGATGCAAATAAATGGTGGTAATTCGTTATGAATACTAAGGAGGAGGAGGAGATATGAGGAAATTATTGTAAACCCAATATTGTTGTTTTATTGAGAACTATTGTCCTTGAGAAGAAAAATATGACATGATGATGGATTCCCTCATAAGGAAAGAGCTTATCTCTCTATCTTGGTATGGGGATCACCTGGTGATCACATAAAATTTAGCTTCTACTATGATAAGAAAACATATTGTGATGTGGAATGGAACAATGAGTTATTTTCTCTCCATTCCTTTCGAAAAATAAGTAAGATTCTTGATAATTTTTTGAAAATGAGAGAGGTGGTGGAAATGTACTCACTGAGGGTGGGAATGGTGATAGTATCAGTGAGGAGATGTCTAGAAGCAATGCCTCAAAAATTTTGGCAGTGATGGTGAGAACCCTAGTATTGATTCCATGAAGCAAGGAGTAGGCCAATGAGTCTGGTTTCAGGTTGATGGGAAGCAATCCATGTGAGTCCAGTCAACATCATCCTTATTGTGAGTCCTCTCCAGAGCAAGTATGACATCTTTTTCCTCTTGCTTCCCATCTCTACGTTGGGTTTGGGATAGTTTTAACAGATGAATGTGTGAATATTGACAGAGGTTTGTGGTATGAGGGATCTAATGACATGGATGGAGATCTAAATGGAGGATATTTTTGAAAATCATGGGATCCTAATGGTGGAAGAATTTGGGGATCCTCGGCTATCAACAATGGACTGTGGGGTTTCTTGAAGACAATTAATATATTTCTTTCTCATTTTATTTTTTTGACTATCTTTTGGATGAAATAATAGGTCAGTGGCATGGTTGGTGTTGATCTATGTATAGAGTTGTGAGGTGGATCCAATTGGAGTTGGGGGCTTGGTTTCAATGTTGACAACCACATGTAGGTCAGGGAGTGGTTTGACCTCATAATATGGGGGGACCTAACATGTATACAAGCTCGTGAAAACTGGTTGTTTGTGGTAGTCATTCCATTATGTTTTGTTTTGGTTTTTTCGCTTTCATAAGATTATGACTAGTTTGAACTAGGGGCCTTAAGGATTATAGTGTGGTAATCCTAGATTTTTAATCATAGGCCTGTCAGTTTTTGATATATTGGTAGCTCATGGGCCACATATCTGCATCATTTTCTCTATTTTAAATTCTATAATAAATTTTCGATACTGCCTACTCTCAGATCCAGAACAATCCTAGTAACAAGATAACATGCAAAGAAAATTACTTTATTTAATATGGATGAGAATGGGATGTGTTCATGATTATGATGAAAACATTAAGAGATTATCAAGGCATTGTATGATATATGTATGTAATACAAAAATTAAGATTCATCATTTCATTAGTGGACTTAATTAATGTAAAAAAATGATATTATTCTCGAAAAAAATTATCATATGATGATATAGTATTATGTTCCATTGAGATAGACACTGAATTCCCCGGGTCATATATCTTGAATAGAAATCAAGAGAAATAATGGATAATAGAGAAACAACAAAAAAAATCTGAGGAAAATGAGAAGAAGTGAAGGAAGTAAAGTTAAACATGTGATAACTTTTGGAACTCAAATTTTAGAAAATGATTAAATTGAATGGTAGTCTGTTATAATAGTGGATATAGGGAACATATATATCACGAATACATGGGAAAGAAATAAATCATTGATAATTTTTGTTTCAAAAGTATGGAGATGGGAAAATATTCAAACCAACTCCCTAAGAATTTGATATTACCTTGAAAATTTAATTTTGGAATTTATTTATGTCATATTGGTAACATAAAAAATATATGAAGAGCATGATAATCACTTTTTAATCATTCGTGTGACTCTTAGAGGAAATATGTTATTTAAAAAATTTAGAAAGTGTGAATCTTATAATTAAAATATTTCTTTTCATGATAATATTGACTTGGGGTATGCAATATTTTTTGATGTTTCAAAGACATGTAATACCCTAACTATCATAAATAAATTTTAGAGTTACTAAGGGAAGTTATAGTAAGTTTTTTTATAATATATGATTAATATATATTCAAATTTAGTCTATAATATTTTTCAGTTTTAAAATAATTAATATTGAATCATGGGCGTTATTACTATGATATTGGAGATTACTCCTTCTATATATGGTTTTATTTAATGAATTTTATTTTAACATATGCCAAATTTTTTTGTTTTATTGAATGTATACAAACAATAGGAATCAATGGTTAGAAAAATGTCATATATAATGAAGAACATTACAATTTTATAGTTCTCATAATCCATTAAGATTTAATATTAGTGCTTCAATCATGAAAACTCATCCTTTTCAATCCTAATTTTGAATATAGAATAATAAGATGTAGAAAATTCATTGAAGCACAACTATATATCATAATATTGAGAGAATAATTTATTATTATAATTCAATAAAGGGATAATAAATATATCATTTTGTGTGTGTAGTGAATATCATCATTATCGACATACACATCTATAAACACATTCACAATTATATTTCATGTAAAGGAACACATATTGTTTATGTAATATTTATTTATGAAATAATATGAATAATCGTTTAAACATAGAAATTAAAGTTTATAAAAAAGTCTCATTATTATTTCATGATGTGTTCAAAATGTATTAAAATTTTAGGGATTTAATTTATATAAGGATGGGATATTGTAACACCCCAAGATTTTAGTTTATTTTACAATGTATGATATCTTATGATCCAGACAACACTAATCTTAATAAACCCCAAAAATCCCTCAAAATAATATTATTTAAATATGATCATCATAACATTATTGTTGAATTGGTGGGTATGAACTTGAGTAACATCATTATGAAATTTATATAGACAAATTTTCCTTAAATTTTTTTTATTAATTTCAAGGAAATTATAACTCTATTTTGAATAATATAATATATGATTAATTATGATATTTTATAAAAATCTGATTTATATATGAAAAAGATTATTTAATAAATTATATTAATCTAATAATTATAGGTGAATTTTTTTTAACAAAATTTAAATATCATATATATAATACAATAAATTAGCATCTAACTAATGGTGGTTACTACTAAAATAATGAGCATAAATTCAATTTATACTTCAAAAATGGGTTCTATTGCATTTTATGCACGTATATTATGATAAATTTTACCAAATTTAGAAATTTTATTTGATAAAAAGGTAATAATTTTCTAAGTGGCATTGTAAAATTAAAAATAAGATAATTTTTATGATTTTATAAAAAGAATTATTTTTGGGTGAATTGCGTGAAATACTAACTTTAAAAAAATAGTCATTTATTTTTTAAAATGAAGTAATTTAAAAGTATCATTTTATATTGGGTGTGTTTAAAAAAGAAATATATTTCATTTTAATAAAAAAATATTTAAATAATTTATTGCGAAAATCACTATATATGATTTTGGTATAGAATAATTTAAAATTTTAAAACATGTATTTTTCATAAAACAATTCTACAATGTATTTCCCATAATTGTATTAAAATTAAATTTTAGCTATTCTAAAAATTAAATCTTTTAAAATAGATTCCATATTTGCAATAAAAATATATAAATTATACAAGAAATATTATGTCATATTTAGTCATAATGAATAATAACCATTGTAAAATTTTATCCCAACAAAAAGTGGAAATAGGTTAAATATGAATTAACTTATAAGATAAGGATTCAAACCCTATCAAAAAAATTCCTTAACATAATTTGATGTCTATGTTTTATCTATAATTCTAATAAATTCAAAAATATATAATTTGTTTCCACTTTAGTGGGATTATGATGTTTTTATTCTTTTATGTAATGATTAATTAAAAACATCACTCTATCCCACTTATTATGTAGGTATGATATATATGCATAAAATAATGATATATATATTAATACAGATCATAAAATTTATGAAAAATAATTATTTTTTTGAATGTTATTTATTTTTTATTTTGCATGATATTATATTTACCTAAAATGATTACACAACATAGATGTAGAGATTGTGAATGAAGTAGATAATTCATGTAAATTAATTTAAAACCATTAAAAGTAATAATTTTATAGTGAATTATAATATCCAATGAATTTTATGTATAATTATAAATTTCATGTGTTATTGAAAGTATTTATATATAAATAATATTGTTATCTTGGTGTCCTTAAATTAAAATTTTTCTCATAGTCTTGAAAATTAATTTAAATAATATTTAATGTTTCAAATTTATTATTGAATCATTATAAAATAATAAAAATAATATAACAACTCATTTGGATGATATTTTTTATAGTATATCATGAAAGGACCTTTATATAAAACTTATAATTTTTAAAAATACACTCATAACCATCGACATAGAAACATGTGTTACCATGGTTAATGATTAAAGGGATAATGATGGGGATAAACTAAAAGAAAAGGTTAAAAAAGGCAAAAAAACTACACTATTATTTTAAATTTATTGTGAACATATACTATTTATAATATAATATATGTTAATTTTGATGCATTTTATTGGATCTAGACACATATTATATATAAACAATTAATATATTTATAGGTTTGTGACCCACCTTACATATAAATGGGATCCCCATCTCTTATTTTATATACAATTTATAAGCCACATATCATTACCAAGATCAACACAAATACATTAAAAATTTTATTTTAAACATACTAGAGATTTTATTCTTATCAAAATCAATGAATAATAATGATTAAAGTGTTATCTAAAGGAGGACTCTAATATAAGAGGTATATCTTCCTTCTCTGTTTTCCCAATTCCTTCTTTCTTAAATATCCTTCAAATATTCAATAAAAATACTGAAATTACTAAATAATTTTACTTAAACAACTATGAAGTTTCTAAATTAATGTTAAATGCATTTTCTATCTCCATTAAATCCTATGGAAATTGAAAACATAACTCATGTGTCCTTGTTGACAACTACCTCAATGAAGTTATGTGTATCATTTTTCACAATCATCTACCACGAATGGTTATAAATATATAATTAATATATATATATATATATGTGATATTAATGGACTAATTAAAATTTTCAAAATATAATATATAATATATCTTCTTGCATTGTCACTTACAGAAAATGATATGGCCATTCTTTTGTATGTGTGTACAACCACCTCCACGAAGCGATGTGATTTGTTATTTTATTACCACCTTGAACGGATAATTATAAAATTCTATATAATGAATAAAAATTATATTCATGAATTTACTAAAATTATAGATATTAAATAACCATTTCATAACACTATTAACCATTATCAAAATACCAAATAAATTTTGGAGAAATTGACTAAATAAGAACAAGTGGTTGATGTAAACAAGAACTATTCAATGAATGGATATAAAATGACTACATTATGACCTAAAATATGGAAATATATGGAAAAATGTTTCTTAATAATTTATTTAATAAACATAATTTCCTTCATGAGGATTCAACGTGCTCGACAAAATTGGAATCCATGGTTAGAATTTTTAATCTGAATTCCAGTCCATTAAGATTTATTTTATATTATTAAACTCTTTTTATTTATATTGTGTATGTTCTTCCCATTTTACATATTATATTATGTATTCATATTTATTAATGGTATTTATATTTTTAGTTCAGTTTTTCTCTTTAAATGTGTTTTGACATAAAAGTTTTTAAATCTATAAAGGTTTATGTTAGAATTTATCTTTTATTAGATATTGTTCATGATAAAATTTACACTGGAGGATTTATACTATCTTTAATTATAAAAACCAATATATTTTTATTCTATTATGGATATTTATAAGCTTCCAAATTTTTCCTTAAAAATATCACTCTCATTGGTAATCAAATATCGAATGAGTATTTCTATGTAGTACCTATCTTATTTCTTCTTCAAGGTCTATAATATTTTTCTTCGATGATGAAATTTAAAAAATTTGTTCAAGAATGTGATCAATAATTATCCAATTATTATCTAAAATTATATTTAACTATATTTTACATTCCATTCAATGTTTTATCAAGTATATTTTTTAACTTTTTTAACAATGTTGGTTTTTGTTAATTTTTAAAAAACTGTGAAAGGAATGTTATTTCTAAAATATACAAAGTAAATGTATTTTCTTCTCTCCATGTACATTATTAAATATTTAGATTCCTTTAAATAATTAAATGTTTACTTTAAATGGAAATATTTTTCTCAATATTATGTAAATTTTAAGTTTTTAATGAAACCAACTGAAAAGGATATTTTCTTAGTTTTCAAATAAATGTTTAATTGCTATTTTAAAGCTATCTTAAATCGATTTCAACATCCTTTAATGGGTATTATGATTTACTAGGGATAATATATTATGATATAATGAGTGTTCTTTCCCTAAATGAATTATTTTTATGTGATATTAAATTATTTATTAAAATTGTTCATTTTTTATTGGTTATGCTATGATGAACTGATAATATTATTTTATACTTTACAGATTCATGGTCTTATGGTAATTAAAATTCTCATGATCAAACTCTTAATAACCCTTGATCATTTTATTTGACATTATTTTATCCTCTATGTCCCTAAATTATGTTTCATGGATTTATATGGTATCATTTACTTGAATTTGATGTTATCTTAACCATATACCATCTCTTCATATAGTATCCTTTAATGAACCTTGTTAAAAAATTAAAATCATTATATGGGTAATGAATTTGTATTCAAGATTCAGTACATACATTTTTTTATTTATAAAAACATTTTATATTGAATTTTATTGATCAATAAATATATAATCAATAAATTGGAATTGTAGGTAATGAGTTGGGCTAAATTATATATAACCCCTCAATGAATAGATATGTTTAATTGTACAAAACAGGTGGCCACATTAGTTGGGTGATTGGTGTATACATACTCATAAATTGAAAGCGACTTTTAAAATGAATTTTCATAATTATTAATGATTTCTTATTTAAGTCCTTGTAAATAATATAACGAATGTATTAAATTATTAATTTCCTTTATTAAATTTTTTGTATCTATTTACAACATAATTTTTTGTTTTCCATTGATATATTTTGAAGCTCTTTTTATTGATTAAATGGAATAAATATGGATTATTAACTCTATCATATTGTTTTTGACTTAGATATTCCTGATATAAATCATTGTACACTTTAACTTACTGATCATTCAATATCACCCTTTATTATGTTATCCTTTCCCCATGATATGATGAAGGAATATCTCAATTTTCATCAAGGATTAAATAAAATGTTTCAGGATATGATTATATTTGAAAAAAAATGTATCAAAATATTGTAAATATTGAATCTCCCAAGACTTCTCAACTAATTTATCCATAATGATGTAATCCCTTGTATTTTGTACCCATGAAATAAAGTAAACACTAGATCTCGGTTTCAAGATTCATTGTTTCTTCAGTAATGTCTGTTTTACAAAAAAAATATGTTGAATGTGATTTAGAAATGAAAGGGATTTAATTTATTCTTGTATGGGGAATTACTAAAATTCTTTTGATGATTAAAAATAATTATTATTCATGGAAGTAGAAATTCTAAACTTATCTCTTATCCATGAAAAGATACAGTCCTATTTTTAGAAGGAATTCATTTTCTGGGGTATCTTACCAATAATGATTAAGAATTTACTTTGTTCAAGATGAAGGGAGTTTAGCCTCATCACACTGTATTGGGGGAAAATATTTACCACTATGAGACTCTCTTTTAGATTTCAGTTTCATTGAAGGATTCATACCAAATCTATGTAGAATATTGGTTTCCCAACTACATTAGAAATTTGTTATTAACATGTTTCTATTTAAAACATTTTTATGTATTATATGTTATACATATTTTTTTACATGGTGATTCCTATTGTTAAGGGTCTATGATTTAAATCTAAAACTTTGGCACCCTTTTGTTTGTAGTCATACATGTAGGTGGTGAATTTTTTGGTGTTAGGATCAGTCACATTATAGGGTATCCTAAATATCATTGTGAAATTAATCATAGCACATGTATTTTAGTTCAACTTAACAAAACACATGACAACATTTATGGTCATGTGATAAGGACCAACCAAGGTATTTTAACATAATGTGGAACAAATAACTCTGTTAAATGTACCTTGTAATGGTTGGGGTGGGACATATTCTTGAAAGTCCGTTTCTGGTTATCCTTGAAGGGAATATCACCCCATGAGTTCCATAGGAGGCCGATGGTGTTGGTCTCAAACCTTGGTGAGGTGTCCTATACATCATTTACATTTATGAATCAACCGCACCTATTTCTATAGAATTTCAGGTCATATACCTAGAAGGAGGCCTAATTAGAGGTGTTTTGATTACACTTGTTGAATGATCATCACAGATATATGAACCCATCCAATTCATGCTCGGTGTGAGGAAAAAGATATGATTAAATATTAAGAAAATCACATAATTTGGTTCAAATAGGACATACAAAATCAATAATCGTAAAATTGAATTTCATTCTTTATCTTCTAGTGGATGAGGAAGAGTTACAATATGAAGGAGGGGTATAACATTTATAAATAATGACTAGGGACATAATCTCTGAAGGATTCCCACCAGTAATATTATTCACATATATTGGTTGATGAGGGAGGGGAGATGGAGGTATACCTAGAATAAAAGACCAATGTATTACTTAAAAAGGGATTCATATTCATATTTTTTCATATTTTCCCTGACTATTGATGAGATTACTTGTCAACTTATTGAAAAAAATTTGTCGATGATACTAATGTCACTTCACATTTTGATAATCATGTGGGAAGTTATTATCACTTCATGAATAAAGAATATTGACATTATTTATCTATGGATTGGATACCCCAATTTCATGATCATTCAATATTGAAAATAGTGAGAGGACCCCATAAGTTCTGGAGGATAATCTGTTGGATAAAATTACCGAGTTAATTCATGATTGAAATGGGGTATTCCAGTATTCCTCATAGACAAATGTTTTAATTATGGATGTTTTGGGGGAGGCCATAATGGTATAATTTTAAAATACTTTACTTTGGTAATGGAATATGTAATATTAAGTAAGAATAATTCCTAAGTAATGGATCACTTAGTTGGGTAGAACCGAATGGTGAGTTTCTTAAGTGGATAGGCACAAGTAGATGTCTTCTTAGTTATGAATCCCTAGGTTATGGGTCACATATGTGTGTATCCCATTTTATGGGTGAATTATGTGGTAATCCTTGAAACCATGGTCTCTTACATCATAATACATGGCTGGTGGGTTGATTTTGGTGGTATCACTGGGTTATGGGTCATGTATGTGGGCATCGTAGGTGGTTAGTCACCTAGGAGAGGGACACTGAGTAGTTGGTGACCCAGGCGTTGAGACACAGGTGGCTAGTCACCCTAGTGAGGGCTTCATATAACACTTAAATCTTAATTATGTTAATTTTCATAAGTATGATTATGTTTGAGGATACCTAGAAGAATTGAAGAAGTAATTAGAAAAGAATCTACATGAATCATCTTCTCTCTTCTGGAAGTGGGATACTTTATCCCCATGTGCTGAGAAAGGGGATAAATTTATAAGAAGAAACCAGGTGATCTGGGAAATTCTATAAGTTCAACTAAAGGATACCTAGGAAAGGAAGGCCTAGTGAAAAAAAGTGACATGGTAGAGGAAATCCTATAAACTAGATGACCATAGTTATTTGATGATCAGTGGCTAGAGGGGGGCCTGGGTAAGGATCTAGGCTCTCATTCCTGTATTTTATGGTCCCTTATTCTGGTACCCTTTATATTCAAAAAGGGAATTCCAAAATTCCCCCTGTACTAAAAATTATATTTTATTCGAATTATGTCTGTTCGATTATAATGTGACTCTTTAACCTACTGTGAAAATTATATAATTCATAGTCTGTGCTTTTAGATTATTAGTATGATTCTTTCTCTCTAGTCGGAGTGGGTTACGCTAGCCATGTCGAGTAAGTCGTACTGACATAGATGAGAGGATTTATTGGCATATAAATTGGGGTCGTCACCACCAATACTTGAGTTCATGAATATCTTCCCATTTCTTTTTTTCAATAAAGTTTCTCCAAGGAGAGAGATAGAGCTCTTCCACTTAGTAGGGAGATCCATGTGAGGGCTCTTATTGAAGAAAACCCTAGTTATAGGGACTATGTCGAGATACATAAGAAATTTACCCATAGAATGTCCACCCCAAAATAGGGCCCTAGTATGGCCTCCCTTTCTATTGGTACATAGAGGGGTCACCCTAGCAAGGCCATCTCGGTGATATAACCTAAGAGAAAATTTTGAAATTGAAATATAATCTCTTTGTTTCACTCATTCCAACCAATTATACATTGAAGGGTAACAATTCTTTAATTATTGATTTATTATGATGAAATTTTCTTTTTCACCCATTTCATATTTTTTTATAAATTCCAACTCTTAAAATATTGTATCATATGCGAAATATTTTACTTGTATCGAAGAAATGATCATGAATGATGAGGTAAAATCATTAAACACAATAAATTCTTGATATTAAAATCTATAAATTAATATGAATCCTAATTTTATAAACTATCCATTAGTGAATATAATTAACATATGTGGCCTTTACCTTTTTTTATAGGGGAGGGTGGATTCTTTAATGGGAGCTTCATCCTCGAGGTAACATCTCCAAGGAATGGGCATGGATGTAATGTATAATGACCCATATTTTACATACATAGTTATTACATCAGAATTGAAGCATACTTATTACAACATATAACAAAACCATGAAAGGACCGTATAGGTATAGTGTCTTTAGAAACTAGAAAACATAAATAATTGGTTCATAAATCATCTACATTGTCTCCCGTTTATTCATCATATTTAGAGTCCATTTTGGAATATCATACTTACTACAATTATTCCAAACATGGGGAAAAGAAAACATACAAAAGGGTGAGCTCAAATGCTCAGTAAGGGTAAACAAATGAAGTATCAATCATATCATATTCATAAGAACATAACATTTTGAAAATATTATCCTGCAAAAGAGATCATAATATCATGTCATGGGATAAGTCATAGTAGTGAAATGTAATACCAATAATCATAACATAAAACATGAAACTTTTTGGTATACACACATAATCATAGAAAATAATTTCATATTAGTCAAGACTCATATCCAAGACCATCATAGCGGAAAAAGTCAATTACTGAACTAAGTTCACTCCTCGTTCCAGTCTTGTATCACTGAACCAGATTAACTTTCTGTTCCAACCATGTCTATATCATAAGATATAAATCTTTACCCAATTCATTGGAGGGAGATATATGTCCCACCTATCTCATAATTAAACCATTCTTATTTATGCCACAAAATCATAAATCATACATCATATCATAACCCATGTAATAAAAATGGGATTGTTAAACAACATTCCATCATAACATAATCCATAAGAAGGACTTCATAAAAATAATTCCATCATAACAAAATCAAATCAATGTAATAATAGGGAAAGAAAAAAAAACCAATATTATCCTAGATGGAAAATAATTTTTATAACACACTTGAACTCCAGTCCAAAGGAAAATATCATTTCTTCTTCAAAAACATTTTCCCTTTCTCAATATGTTATAAAATTTTAAACTAACAGAATTTAATTGAAAATAAACATGAAAACTTGTAAAGGAAGCTTCATGTAAATAATTTTCTATGAATCATAAAAATCCTTTAATGTCTTATAAGTTAAAAATAAACATTCTTCTCGTACTTTGGCTGGAAAAGTGAAAAAGTTCCTCGTACTAAAAACGACAAAAGATTCCTTTCATACCTTTTACTAAAAATTCACCAACAGGTAAAATTGGATTTAATCAAATGTAGGAGGATATAAATAATATTACATATTTGTGGAACATGTATGTGGATGATAAATATGCCCCAGTAAATACTGAAATGTAAACAATCTCGAATAAAAATTGAGATTGCGAGATTTTCCCTTACCATAGGTCTGATATGCTTTGTACGTATCTGCACCTCCTATATAATAATTTAAAAAATATCATTGAATTATTATAGAATATTATTAATTGTTATCATATCATATATGGTTATATTCTTATCTTCTTATTAGTAATACTTCATTGCTACTTGTTATTCAAGTGTTTATTTCATTATGTTCTTATGCGTGTTTTGTTGAATAAATTCTTATTCCTCATGTTTAGTTTATAGATAAATCATGTAAATAATGGTATTAGTATAACATATATCATATTTATTCATTCAATTCATTTATATAATTATGGTTTAATTATGTTCTTGTAGAATGAATCACATCGCACTGTGGAGACGATAAGTCGTACGTACGCACGAGCGACGATATCATTCCCATGATTGTGGAAATGTATAGATGTGTATGATGTATAGTATTTTATAATCAATATCACTTTACAATAATCATATATAGTTATTATTTATACCATTATACCCATCCAAGTAAGTTGGCGGTGGAAAACAGATTACAGCACGGCGTGGAGATGGTATTATGTACGTACGCACGCACGATGATTTCGTTTTTCGTAGGATGGATAGAAGGTGGAATAGGTTTATTTCATATTTATAATAACATATAAGTATATAATTGATACTGATGTTATTACTTAATAATGAAACAACTAAAGAAGAGGAAGTAGAAGAAGAAATTTTGTTTTGAAAGAATCGGTAACGGATATTACATCTTCTTCGACACACCTCTTTGAAACCTCCACTTTGGGGAATAAAATTGGTATTTGATGAAGACCAGGACCTCTAGTATGTTTCTATGGAAGTTGAGAAGGGAAATGGGCAGGGGTTGGCTGAGCTTGAAATCTCAATGTTGTGTAAAGAGGAGAGGGAGGAGGTGCCCTTTTATAAGGGAGGAGAGGGGCACCTTTGGAAATCCAAAAAATATTAATTTATAAAAATATCAAAACCCACTTAAAATCATCCAAAAATGACTTATATACAAATATTAGATGGTATAGGGTTTTAATATCATCATCCAATTAAATTTATACATTTTGGGAAAATATTTTAAACATTATCAACTTGATTTATCCTTATTTAATCTATTTAATTTTATTAGTGGTAATAATATTCTAGATTTTAAATTTTTATAAATAATTTGTTATATGTTGTGAATTGTCCATAATTGTATACTTTATGAACATTTATACCATAAAAATTTTAATTTATAATTTTTAAATATTTTTGTGATTTTTAAACAATTTTATAATATGATATTTTTATAAAATAACAATAGTGTCAATTTTGACACTATTTATTTATTTGAATTTACATAAAATATAAAGAGAAGATATGTTCAAAATAAAAGATTTAAAAGATTCATAACATGTCGTGTGTATCTATAAAATTAGTAGATAACATTAAATAGTTCATATAATATTTATTTTAATACTTTATAACCAATTATTTGATATTTTAATCAATAAAATAATTTCAACATCACTATTGTTCATAATTAATGATAATTATTTAATCCCTAAAAATTATAAATAAATTCAGATGATATATATAATGTTATTATATTTCGGATACCATTCAAGTTTGATGTTTCATTAAGTTTATCACTATATTTAAATTATTATACATATAATATTTAAGAGAGTGACATGTTGTCACATTCTTTGGTTTTAATAATAATTAAATTATTTTCATGGAAAAAAGTCCATAAAATGAATCTATTCGGACCCTTATGTTATATGGATCTACTTTTAGTCACCCAATAGATTTTTTTCTGATGTTAGGGTAATTTTATAATCTTATATTTACCCTTAATTACCCGATTAACATTTAACTATGGTAAATAAAATTTACCGTAGTTATTATTCATAATGACAAAAAATAAAAAGTATCCTATTAAAATAATTTGGACCCACTGAATCCAAATAAGAAATCCATTTTTAAAAATTCAAAACACATAAGTTTCAGTAATTAATTTAAAATTAATCCAGTTGTTAAGAAAATGGGTTTTAAATGTTAAAACATTGTCAAGGATTGAAATGTTTTTACCTGTGAATTCAATGTAAAATTAAGGGTAATGAAATAAATTATATTAAATGGTAAAAATATATTCTATTTATAAATTAAAACAATTCAATATTATAATGTAACCATATGAATTATCTCGGTGAAAAAAGTAGTTTTTAATTTAAAATTAGCGTATTTTTTCTATTCATCAAAATATGGAAGTTATCAGAAAAGTATCAAAAATTTATCCAAAGTAAATTTTTTTATCCAGATTCCAAAGAATAATTTTATTTTATCAAATTGAACTTATAAACATTTCAATAAATAAGATTTAATGTGGGTGCGCCATCAAAAGTTGGAAAAACTGCATTTTTTGAAAAATACTTATTTTACCCAAAAAATTATTTTGTTCCCATAACATGGTCTAGAAAATGTATAGGATTAATAGTAATGTTATAAAATTCAAAATGTATTTAATACTATTCATAAAGGCTAGTTCATAATAATATTATAATAATATATCGTTGTTTAGTGAAACCTGATATTGCGTACAACACACTCTATCGAGGAAGGTCGCTCTTGCGTGTAATGCAGCCCATGACAATGTTTCTTGTAATGGATGCTTCCTTTGGTTTTGTGTATAATATAATAAATAAAAAAATATTTCTCATAAAATATCAGGGTGTTACATTCTACCCCCCTTAAAATGAATTTCTCCCTTGAAATTTTTCACTTCGTAACAAACAGATGAGGATACCTCTCCCCCATCATATCATCAAGCTCCTATGTACCTTCTTATAATAGGTGGTTCCTCCATAAAACATTCACCAAGAGAGTGGTCTTGTTCCATAGATCGTTTTCTCTACGATCCAAATTCTCTATCGGTTGTTCTTCATAAGAAAGATCTTGCTCCAGCAGTACAACTTCTGAGCTTAGTACATGTGAAGGATCAGGTATGTACTTTCTTAGGAGATATACATGGAACACATCATGAACTTGAGAGAGACTCAATGGAAATGCCAATCGGTATGCTACCTTCCCAACACGATCCAGTATTTCGAAAGGACTGATATACTTAGGGCTCAGCTTTCCCTTCTTTCCAAATCTCATTACTCTCTTCCAGGGAGATATTCTTAAGAACACTTTATCACCCACTTCAAACTCTAGTTCTTTTCTTCGGTTGTCGGCATAACTTTTTTTTTCGACTCGGAGCTGGTATTATGTGTTGTTGAATAGATCTGACATTTTCTGCCATCTCATCAACAAGATCAGTACCTAATAGATTTCTTTCCCCAAATTTATCCCAGAAAGACAGAGCTTTGCATTTTTTTCCATAGAGAGCTTCATAAGGAGCCATCTGAATACTGGAGTGAAAGCTATTATTATAAGAAAATTCCACCAAAGGTAGGTGTTGATCCCAACAACCATTGAAATCCATAGAGATAGCTCTCAACATGTCTTCTAGAGTTTGAATCGTTCTTTTAGACTGACCGTCTTTCTAAGGATGATAAGCAGTGCTGAAACTCAACTCTGTATCAAGAGTATGCTGAAAACATCACCAAAACTTCGAGGTAAACCTCGGATCTCGATCAGATATAATGGAAAGTGGTACTCCATGAAATATTACCACTTCCTTTACATATATTCTAGCAAGTTGAACCAGAGAGAAGTATTCTCTAATAGCAATGAAGTTTGTCGACATTGTGAGACAATCAACTATAACCCAGTTAGCATTATTTCCTCTCGATGTTTTAGAAAGTCCGGTGACAAAGTCCATAGTGATGTTTTCCCATTTCCAATCGGGTATGGGTAATGGTTGTAACATCCCCTTAGACTTATGTCTCTCATCTTTAACATGCTGAAAAACCAATCATTAAGAGACATATTCCGCAACATCTATTTTCATGGCATCCCACCAGAAGTACTCTTTCGGGTCCCTATACATATTTGTACTTCCAGGATGAATAGAGAATGAAGAACATTGAGCCTCATCCAGCAGCTCCTTCTATAGTTCTGGGATGGGAGGAACAAAAACCTGATTCCTAAACCTTATTATCCTATCACAATCAAAGTTTAATTTAGGAACATTTATCACTTTTGTTTGTAACTCTACATCTTCTTTATGTTCCTCTTTAATCCTCACATGAATAGATTGTTAAACATTCATTTGAGAAAGATTAGATTTTCCCCTTCCACTATAATTCCATGATCCAGCCATTATAAATCAATAAATATTGGATATTTTGTGATCCTCATCATGGATAAGCTAGCATGGTCTTGTCGACTTAATGTGTCTGCTACCATGTTTTCTTTCCCAGGGTGGTAACAAATTGAGCAGTCATAATCCTTAATTAGTTCTAACCATCTTCTTTGGTGCATATTCAGCTCCTTTTGTGTGAAAATATACTTTAAACTTTTATGATCAGTATAAATGTCACACCTTTCACCATAAAGATAATGCCTCCAAATATTTATTGTAATGATTACTGCAGCTAACTCTAAATCATGATTTGGGTAATTTTTCTCATGGATTTTTAACTGTCGTGAGGCATAAGCTATCACCATATAATTTTTCATGAAAACACACCATAGTCCCTTCATGGATGTATCATTGTAGATCACAAACCTTTATCCACTACAAGGCAGTGTGAGTACATGTGCACTGGATAACCTTTTTTTTAGCTCTTTGAAATTTTATTCAAATTCCTCCGTCCAAACAAACTTAACTCCTTTTTGAGTCAATTTGGTGAGTGGATTAGATAACCTAGAAAAATCGTTCAAAAAACGTAGATAATATCCAACCAAGAAAAGAAAACTTCGGATCTTAGTTTCCGTTGTTGGTCTCGACCATATTTTGATAACCTATGTTTTTGCTGGATCCATAGATATCCACTCATTTGAGATTATGTGACCCAAAAATGAATCTTTTTAAGCCAAAATTTACACTTGGTAAATTTGGCATAAAGCTTCTCCTTTATTAGAGTATTTAACACAATTTTCAAGTGATCTTCATGTTATTCCTTTATCTTTGAATAGACAAGAATATCGTCTATAAAGACTACCACAAACTGATCATGATAGTCACTAAAGACTCTAGTCATTAGATCCATGAAGATAGAAGGGGCATTAGTAAGACCAAATGGCATCACTATAAATTCATAGTGTCCATACCTTGTACGGAAAGTCATCTTTGGTATATCCTCCCTTTTGACCCTTAATTGATGATACCTTGAATGAAGATGAATCTTGGAAAAGTATTGAGCTCCGCTTAGTTGGTCAAATAATTCATCAATTCATGGGAGAGGATATTTTTTCTTGATATTGATCTTGTTAAGTTATCAATAATCAATGCAAAGTCTCATTGATCAATCTTTCTTCTTAACAAACAAAACAGGTACTCCCCAAGATGATGCAGTAGGGTGTATTAATCCTTTATAAAGATTCTATTAGAGTTGCTTCTTCAATTTCTGCAACTCAATTTGGGCCATTCTATATGGTGTCTTTGAAATAGGTATAGCACCCGGTATGAGTTCTATTGAAAACTAAACTTCACGATTTGGTGGAAGACTTGGCAATTCCTCCGGAAAGACATCATCAAACTCTCGTAAAGTGGGTGTATTCTTCATCAAGAGTTTCTCATCAACCATTTGAGATAAAAAACCTTCATGAAGTGGAATCATGACCCATAAGATGGAAGAAAATTCCACTGGAAGGTTATGTTCATCCTTACATTGATAGATGATCATAGATTGATCGGGAATATTAAATGGTACTTCCCTTCTTTGGGAATTGATATGAGCTCCATATAAAGAAACCCAATCCATGCCAAGAATCACATTAAATTCCACTATATGAAGCATCACTAGATTGGGAGGAAGTAATTTCCCACAAACTTCAATTGGAGAAGAATTGTAAACTTTTGATGCAACCATTGTGCCATTAAGAGTTGTCACAACTAACTCAACATCTAATTGTTGATGTAATACGGCGATACCCTTAGAAAATTCTTCAGAAATAAAAGAGTGTGTCGATCCAGAATCAAATAAAACATTTTCAACTTTAGAGTGGATGGTAAGTGTACCTTTCACCACTTTGTTATCGTACTCCACATCGCCGATAGTAATTGCATGTGAATTTCCTTGTCATTGTCCTTAAGAGTTTGTTGACGTCGATCATCATCAACACCCCTTGGATTTGGGAAATGATTGGCATAATGCCACATCTCCTTTCACTTGAAACATTGAAGTGTATGAGGTTCATTCTGTGTATCCCTTTCTTTGTTCGCATCAATAGACATATTCATCCCATTATTTCGATATTCAATTGCCTGATGACCTTCTTTTACACACTTAAAACATTTTCCTGTCCCCTTAAGACAATTACCTCCATGTTTCTTTACACACATTGATCATAATGGAAAACTCAAATTCTTTTCAGTGTGTTCTTTAGATTTTTCTTTGAATTCCATTTTCCTCTTCTTATCAAACCCATATGACTGATGGCTTAATCCAATCTCCATATCAACCTTGAGAGCACATATAACAATTTCCTTGTAGCTATTGAAGTCCCTTATGGATAACACCCTTCGAAGACTTGGTTTTAAGCCACTAATGAATTGATAAATTTTACTCTTAGTTTGGATAATAATTTTGGAAGCGTACCTTTCAAGTCTAGTAAAATTTTCTTCATATGTACCAACAGATTCATCATCCTTTTGCTTCAGTTCAAGAAACTACTTATCCATCTTTTTTTGAAGAATACGAGGGAGGTACTTATTGAAAAATATGTTCTTGAACTCATCCCATTCCATGCACTCAATTTCATATCTTTTCCTCATATTCTTGATAAGATTCCACCATTGATCAGCTTCACCATCCAAATGATATACTACTAAGATGACTTTATCATGATCAGAACATTGAAGAACTGAAAATATCTTTTCAGTGGTACTGATCCATTGTTCATCCACTAATGGATCAGAAGACCCACTGAATGAAGGTGGATGCTGCCTCTTGAAGGACTCAACAGAATGTTACCCCTCCCTTTGCTCATCTGGAAGACCTACATGATTCATAGCTTGAGAAAGTTATGTGATCTTGGCTATAAGATTTTGCATTCCAGCTCCCATAACATTTGGTTTCTCAGGCGGACAATCATTACATTGCCCGTCTCATTCAGCATTAACACGATTCCTTTGGGTTCCATCCATTGACTAAAACCAAGAAGAATAGTGTGAGAAATAGTAATCATAATAATAAAACCACATAATCAAGAATAAAATTTCACACTTTAGATCTTATAATAGGTTATTCATAGCCATTTCTAAAACAATAACATTGTGTTCTATGAAAAGACATATCCTTAGGGTTCTTACTAAGGCTTTCACATCCTAGTTTCTAAAGGTTGACTATACCTTTCCTATGATACCAACTATAATGACCCATACTTTACATAAATGGTTGTTACATCATAATTTAAGCATACTTATTACAACATATAACAAAACAATGAAAGGACCACATTGGTATAGTGTCTTTAGAAACTGGGAAACATAAACAATTGGTTCATAAATCATCTACATTGTCTCCCGTTTTTTTTCTCATATTTAGAGTCCCTTTTGGAATATCTTACTTAATACCCTTCTTCCAGACCTGGGGAAAAGAAAACATACAAAAGGGTGAGCTCAAATGCTCAGTAAGGGTAAAAAAATGAAGTATCAATCATATCATATTCATAAGAACATAACCTTTTGAAAATCTTATCCTGCAAAAGAGATCATAATATCATGTCATGGGATAAGTCATAGTAGTGAAATGTAATCCCAATAATCATAACATAAAACAGGAAACTTTGTGGCATACACACATAATCATAGAAATTCATTTCATATTAGTCAAGATTCATAGCCACGACCATCATAGCGGACAAAGTCTATTACTGAACTGAGTTCACTCCTTGTTCCAGTCCTGTATCACTAAACCAAATTAACTTTTCATTCCAGCCTTGTATATCTCATGAGATATAAATCTTTACCCAATGCATTGGAGGGAGATATAGGTCTCACACATCTCATAATGAAACAATTCTTATGTGTGCCACAAAATCATAAATCATACATCATATCATAACCCATGTAATAAAAATGGGATTCTTAAGCATCATGCCATCATAACATAATCCATAAGAAGGACTTAATAAAAATTATTCCATCATAACATAATAAAATAAATGTAATAATAGGGAAATAAATAGAACCCTATATTATCTTAGATGTAAAATAATTGTTATAAAACACTTGTACTCCATTCTTGAGGAAAATATCCTTTCTTCTTCAAAAAAAAATTTCCTTTCTCAACATGTCATACAATTTTAAACTAAAAGAAGTTAATTTAAAATAATGTTGAAAACATGTAAAGGAATATTCATGTAAATAATGTTCTATGAAATCATAAAAATCCATTCACACCGTATAAGTTAAAAATAAACATTCTTCTCATACTTTGGCCGGAAAAGTCAAAAAGTTCATCGTACTGAAAACGAAAAAAGATTCCTTTCATACATTTTACTAAAAATTAACCAATAGGTAAAATTGGATTTAATAAAATGTAGGAGGATAGAAATAATATTACATATTGACAGAACATGGATGTGGATGATAAATATTCCCCCGTAAAGACCGAAGTGTAAAGAATCTCGGATAAAAATTGAGATTGCGAGATTTTTCCTTACCTTCGGTCCGATATGATTTGTACCTATCTGAAACTCTTTTATAATGATTTAAACAATGTCATTAAGATATTAGAGAATCATACTCTTTGTTATTATATCATATATGGTTATATTCTTATCTTGTTATCAGTAATACTTCATTGCTACTTATTATTCAGGTTTTTATTGCTTTATGTTCTTATGCGTGTTTTGTCGAATAAATTCTTATTCCTCCTTTTTAGGTTATAGATACATTATATAAATAATGGTATTATTATAATATATATCATATTTATTCATTCAATTCAATTATATAATTATGGTTTAATGAAGATCATGTTGAACGAATCACATCGCACTGTGGAGAAGGTAAGTCGTACGTATGCACAAGCGACGATATCGTTCCCATGATTGTGGAAATGTATTGAAGTGTATGGTGTATAATATTTGACAATAAATATCACTTTACAATAATCACATATAGTTAGTATTTACACCATTATACCCATCCATGTAAGGTGGTGGTGGAAAACAGATTACACCACAGCGTGGAGACGGTATTTCGTACGTACGCACGCGTGGTGATTTCATTTTTCGTAAGATGGACAGAAGGTTAAAGAAGGTTGTTTCATATTTATAATAACATATCACTATATGATTGATACTAATTTTATTACTTAATAATGAAACAACTAAAGAATATTAAGTATAATATGAAATAAATTTGAAATAATCGGTAACCGATATTACCTCTTCTTCGACGCGCCTCTTCGAAACCTCCTCTTAAGGCACTAAAATTTGTCTTTGAAGAATACCAGGACCTCTATTATGTTTCTAGGGAAGTTGAGAAGAGAAATGGGCAGGGTTTGGACGATCTTGAAAGCTCATTGTTCTATAAAGAGGAGAGGGAGGAGGTTCCCTTTTATAAGGGAGGGGAGGGGCACCATTGGAAATCTAAAAAATATTAATTTATAAAAAATAAAAACCCTCTTAAAAACCTCCAAAACTGACTCATATCCAAATATTAGATGATATATCATTGTAATATCATCAACCAATAAAATTTAGACATGTTGGGAAATTATTTTAAACATTACCAACTTGATTTATCCTTATTTAATCTATTTAATTTTATTTGTGGTAATAAAATTCTAGATTTTAAATTTTAATAAATAATAACTTATATGATGGAATTGTCCATAATTGTATAATTTATGAAATTTTATACCATAAAATTTTTAATTTATAATTTTTCAATATTTTATTGATTTTTAAACAATTTTATAATATGTTATTTTTATAAAATAACAATTTTTTCAATTTTCACACTATTAAATTATTTGAATTTACATAAAATATAAACAAAAGATATGTTCGAAATAAAAGTTTTAATAGATTTATAACATATCATATGTATCTATAAAATTATTGGAGCACATTAAATTGTTAATATAATATTTATTTTAATACATTTAAACCCATTTATTTTATATTCTAATCAATAAAATAATTTCAACATCCCTATTGTGTCATAATTAATTATAATTATTGAATCCCTAAAAATTATAAATAAATTCATATGATATATTTAATGTTATTAGATTTTTGGAGACTATTCATTTTCTATTTTTCATGAAGTTTATCAATAAATTAAAATTATTATACTTATTATATTTAAGAGAGTGACATGTTGTCACTTTCTTTGGTTTTAATAATAATTAAATTATTTTCATGGAAAAAAGTACATAAAATGAATCTATTCCTACCCATAGATGATATTTAACGACTTTTAGTCATACAATAGAATTTTTTCAGCTGTTAGGGTAATTTTATAATCTTATATTTACCCTTAATTACCCGATTTACCTTTAACAATGGTAATAAAATTTACCGTAGTTACTATCCATAATGCCCAAAAATAAAAAGTAGCATATTAACATAATTTGGACCCATTGAATCCAAATATGAAATCAATTTTTCAAAATTCAAAACACAGAATTTGTAGTAAATAATTTAAAATTAATCCTGTTGTTAAGAAAATGGGTTTTAAAATTTAAAACATTGCCAAAGATTGAAATGTTTTGACATATGAATTCAATGTAAAATTAAGGTTAATGACATAAATTATATTAGACGGTAAGAAAATCTATTTATAATTTAAAACCATTGAATATTATAATTTAACCATATAAATTATCTCGATGAAAAAAGTTGTTTTCAATTAAAAATTAGCATATTTTTACTGTTCATCAAAATATGAAAGTTATCAGAAAAGTAACAAATATTTATCCAAAGTATAATTTTATATCCTGATTCCAAAGAAGAATTTTATTTTATCAAATTGAACTTATAAACATGTCAAAAAACTATATTTAAAGTGGGTGCGCCATCAAAAGGCGGCAAAACTTCATTTTTTTTAAAAATACTTATTTTACCCGAAAAATTATTTTGTTCTCATAACATGGTCTAGAAAATATATAGGATGAATAATAATTCTATAAAATTTAAAATGTAGTTAATACTATTAATAATAGCTAGTTCATAATAATATTATAATAATATATCGTTGTTTAGTGAAACCGGGTATTGCGTACAACACACGCTATTGAGTATGGTCGCTCTTACGTGTAATGCAGGCCATGACGGTGTTTCTTGTAATGGATGCGTCCTTTGGTTTTGCGTATAACATAAGACATAAAAAAATATTTCCCATAAAATATCATGGTGTTACATAATGGGTGATCCAAAGTTCTATTTCACAAGAAGACCACTTATGGTATTTTAGAACCAAAAATGGAGTATGTACATCATGTTATATGTCTTCCATCATCAATGTTGCATCCCTGATATGTTTAGTTGGTTGTGTTCATTGACCATCACATTACATCTTCCATATGGGGTGGTTTGTATTATCCTCACTAATATCCATTAAATCATGGGAATAGCTATATTGGGGGATATGTATGATGTATTAAATCATAATAATACCACTTTAATATATTCATAGTTTTCAACTATGAAATAAAGGGATATATTTACATTGATTTAATGGGAGTTGATAATGTAAATTCATCACTCTATTAATGTTCCATTTAGAACATACATCATTATATTTATGATCTATCACAGATAAATGTCTAGATAGAAAATACTAAGGACCTTACCTACCTAGAATGTTAGTGGAACTCATAAAAATAATTTTTCTTAACCTTGATTATGGTCATGAATCAAATTGGGTATATTGAATCAGGCTAGAGTTGATATCAGGTTTCTAATTGGCAGGACTGCTAGGCATGTACCTTAGTTGATGGTTATTTCCATCTAGAGATGTTTTTATCAGGGTAAGGTAGACTAAATTGGTAATGTAAGATAAACTAAAATTTGGAATATCATTGAGTCATTTTGTTTTAGCATTTTAGAGACCCAAGCATGTGATATGTAAAGTGAAATGGGGTAAATCTCATCAACCTGCTTTTAGTCCTACATTACTTCATGTTTTGTGCGTAAGAACTATAATATTAGATATGTCAGATCTGTATCATATTTTTTGAGACTATTATTTGTTTTCCCTCACTCTTAATGGAAAAAACAATGGAAAATTATTCTCTTGATTCAATGAATCATCCATTACATTATCATATATGATTACACTATGGGGAGGGGTTCACAAGTAGAGGGTTAATTTTGAACTAATTTGGGAACTCTATATGAATTATATGTTTGTGTTCCAGTTTCTATGTGTTCATAAGGTGACTAGGTCCACATTCTATGGGGTGGATGGTGTAAAAAATCCAATGTTCCTCAATCAATTCAGGTTGGTGTTTAGTCAAATAGATAACAATGTCCTGATTACTCTACCACCATTTGAGGGTAAAATTGGACCTCCTCTTGAGTATTCTCAATAAAGATTTAATTTTATTAAAACAATTATCTAAGGGGACTAACCATGAATATTTGGACATCCATTCCTAATTAAAGTGGAAACCCAGTAAGAAATATGATTGGATTTCGACATCATTGTGTTGGGATCCTCAGATAACAAGTGAATAAACATACTCGTAGATATAGAAATTTAATTTCGAATACTATGGGTGAAATAATAGGTATAAAAACTTTAGATATACACATAACTATTGATATTACAGACAGTAGTATTAGTCGAACCTCACATAACCAAGTACCCATCATTAAAGAATCCCTAAGACATTTTTGGATCCCCTATTTTCAATTGACATGGGGAGAGTAATAATGAAAATCAATTCTTCAATACATTATTATCCATAAGGATGAGGAAATTTCCACTTTTGGGGTCATTTCCATGTACTATCTATCTCATGAATGGATATAAAAAATTTCTCTTAGAAATGTAGAGCTCCATGGTGAAAATATAGAGAATGGATAGTCAACTTCAACAAAAATTAATTGCTCATGAAAAAAGTTATTTAGACTATTTTTATTTGTATTCTATTACATATCATATGATGAATATTCAAGGGAAACTATCAATTCAAGAGTAAGATATTTAGAAGATCAATAGAATAAATCATCAAAATGAACTTGCATAGAGAATTACCCAAGAGTTGTCCAAATGGAATGTTTAGGAATCTAAACTATAGGATAAGTTATCTTTCATGAGTATGAAATTATAGAATTATGTAGAACTCATACTGAAATAGGGGATAAACAATTAGAAGTAGTATCTAATCTTTTGGACCCTATGATAAGGAAAAAATTACTTTTATGATCGAGTGTGATGACATGATTATTTGGATCAAGATGATGCTACACATCACACACTTCATAAAAAATAGATTGGTATTTCTCATAGGTCCCTATAGGACCTACAGAATATTGAAAATTAGATATCATCCCAACTATTTTCATTATATTATTTTTGATCTAAATAGAAAGACAACGATCTGTTAATGATCCTCTGATTATTATTTTTATGAATAAAAGAAAGTAAATATTACTATCAGTTTTCCATATGTTGTTCCATATTGATCATTAATATATAATAACATTATATTATTTGAAAACTAATTTAAAAATATCATATATCATTATACCTATAAAATTTTAATCATGAAATCAGTCATAATTTTAGGACACTCGAATAAAATTAATCTCCTTCCGATCATGGTTCAGGGATCGGTAAAGGTATAATATTCCATCATTTTAATAGTAGAGTTTTTCCATTTCAATATATCGACTTGTACCAAACTTTTACATTATTTTATGGAAATATTTAACAAAATATACTAGGAATAAAAGGATATTCTATCCTTTCCATAGTTAATGGTCCTAAGGATAATATTTTTGAATCTTCCATGGAATGTTTTGTTAGTACCTATAAACATTGTGTATTTCGTATCATTGAACCAAATTTTTATTATGTATAATAAAAAAAAGAGATATAACGAAATACCTAGATGTTTATTTGGAAAAAAAATTCATGGTTTTTACCTAATAAGTTTTTATTCCTTTTCAATCTGAAGTTATAAATTTTTCATACACTATAAGAAGTATGTGTATAGTGATTTTCGCCTCTAACGTTTTCCAAAAATAACTTTATGGGATTTAATTTTGGAATTTTTTTTACTCTTTATGTTGGAATTTTATGATCATGAATGTTAGGAAAATATTTTTGATGATAAAGGTTTAATAGATTTAACCAATTTTTATTATTGTTTAAGGTCACATTGCTTTGACCAATGGTTACTAACATTTATGGTATCATACCTTTAACCAATTGTTTTATTAGTTAATGATCTCATAACATTAACCAAATTTTTTTCCATTTATGTTTACAAATATTTTACCAATGGTTTTTCCATTTTAAGGTAACATAACATTGAAAAAAAAGTGATTTGGTCTATTTAGTGAAATGAGTGAGATAAATAAGACGTGAATTGGAAACACCCAATGTAACAATTATATGAAAAATTATGAATTGGTATATAAAATTAATGGGCATGTTTCCCAATCAGAGTGACCAAATGATTTAATAATGACAGAAATTCATTCTCTATGTGTGTTCCAGAGCCCGATGATTTGAAATCAAGTAACATACATCATATGAATACAGTAAACATAGGGACAATGGGAGAATATTTTATATTCACGAATCTTACACCGCTATGTCATTTGGTTTTAAAGAACCTGTCTTGTAATGATTCTCATATGGAATAGGTATGATACAAATGGTAATAATTTCAAGGGTGTTAAATCTACATGAATAGTTGGATTGAAAATTATGTAAATAAAAACTCAAGAAGATTGAATCAATAAGGATTGAGTGGGACATATATGCTGGGGAGGACCATGAGCATTTTTCTAATGAATGAACCCACTATAACGGGGTCAAGGAACATAGGGATGATGGGATTTTACCTATAAGATTCAGATTACTATGGTTTATAGGCCATATTTTTAGTGAATAAGTGGATACATATTAGGGGTGTAGTATGCATAGCCAAAAAAGATTCCCCTTGGGGTAAAATGTTAATATCACTAATATGATTAAATAAAATTTATGATCCAACATTTGGTTCATGATTTTGATTTATTGAGAGATAATTATTCAAGGGGGGATTGAAACACCATGCTAATTATATAACTATGTATGAAGATCTTATCAAAAGTGGTAAGGAGTCTTATAGATCCAATATCATAAAGGCATACACACAATTTAAGTTCATAGTTTCTAGAAACATGTGGGAGTAATAATGATCTTAATTATGGATTACATTCCCAGGATAAAATAAAATATGTTTTAAACATGGTTAAGATATTGTAAATCATATTTTGAGGCTCTTGAGTCTATGGTTCTCTCAAGGAACAAGTATAAAATTGATGACCATGGAATAAATTTGAAAATAAGTTTTCACTAAAATTCTATGAGGGTGTGATTATATAATAAGATTTTCTCTCAGGATGAAGATTCCTCTGGTTGTTAGGACATTTTAGGGGTTTATAATTAGAGAAACGTTTGTGGCATATTACATTAAGTTAAAACATGTATTTCCTTTAAATTTTGATTCTATTTTAACTGATAGGAAAGGAATTCTTGTGGAAGTATGAGTTTCTCAAGAAACAAAGTGTGCTTTATATAAACATTATGTTATTAATGAAATATGGAGTAACCTATATATGATCCTTTCATTACTAAGTGACTGGGTTACTGTTGAGAGTTAGGAACTAAACTCCCTATACTGTCTTAAGTATTTCATTTCACAGAGATAAATCATATAGAGGGAAATGGGAATGTCTCTCTTTATTGTGGTTGGTATTGGGATAAGGGATTCATGCATCGTTATGTATCTCATCAAGATTATAATTAACTCATATATAGTTATCAATGAGAAAATACTCATATAGACCTTGATCTTATACTATTAGGTTGTCATTTTTGTAATGAATCTATGTCTAAGACTATGAAAGAGATCCTAGTGTCACTATGAATCATGAGGAAATGAGAATAAATCTACATGTGGTTCTCAGAATCAAGTCCCATATATAGATTTTACTCATAGGTAGTGGAAGGAGTACTATATTTTTAATGAGAAAATTTGCATCAGAATAACTTGTGCATATTGGGTTTGCATATATAAATAGGTTCATGTTTATATATTGAATAATTGAATGGTGACTAAGTCTCTAGTAGAGTATACAATAATTTATCTCTTTTCTATACTGGTTTGAATATCTGGAGGTGGTAAAATAATAGCGCCTTAGAGCGGCCTCTTCCCCTTCCCTTGTGGATCTAGGGTTTTCTCCTTTTTCCCCTTCCTTCCCCCTCCGGGATGGGATCCTCTTGCGGCGTCTTTGGTTATTATCATCGTGGGAATCTTCATTGGTGCATCGACACTGTCTTTTAGTAGTTCTTTTACTAATCGCTCAGCGCGGGTCCAACGACGTGCTGCGGTCGGCGTCCTCTTTCGGTGGGGCTTCGTTTCTTCTTGGGAGGCAGCGTTTCTCGGTTGTTATTCAGAGGACGGCTCAACGTGGGACCGACGGTGTGTCGATATCCCTTATTCTAAGTGGGGCTTCTGCGTTGGGTGCCTCATTTCCAAGCAGTGGTTTGAAGTCCAGGCTGGAGTCTCCCGCTACAATGTTTGGCTTTCTAGGCGATGATTCGGCTGTCTTTCCAGGCGTGCGGCTCGGCCGGATCTATCATGCTACGGATGGGGAGGTTTTCCATTTCAGATCCTATGAGTTTTGACCTAATGTTTATTCGGTGATTTAGTGATCTTTTTTTCTGAATAGTACTGGTCCTCTAGTTTTATCTGGTTTGTGGCGGTCCTGGATCAACTTCATTGGCACTTTTTTGCACTCCTTGTCACTGTGAGGCTTATTCCGGAACCTGGTAAGGGTTCATCGTGGTTCTGATCGCCGCATATCCATGCCTAGAGTGGCCTTTCTATTTTAGGATGACCATGATTCTCTTATCGGTGTCGTTCTCTTAGCGTGGGGTTGGTCATCCATTCCTAGGTGATGATGGATTGATCTCGAGTTGTTTGAATAGTCTTCCGGTATACTATGTCTACGGTGGTGGGAGTGTCCTGAGTAGGATAGCGGGGTTGGCCCAGGATGGTCGATGTTCGGGGTTCAATGGTTTTGTCTTTTCAGAATGACAGAAGGGTATGCGAGACATGTTGGTTTGGTGTTGCACCAGGACTCGACCACATGGATTAGTCCCCAGAGGAGGTTCTAGACTTTTATGTTCATCATTGCAGTGCTTTATGGATTTGGATGTTTGAGAGGGTATGGATCAATCCATCAGATCGGGCATGTGCTTTGACAAAGGACACTTTCTTATCATTCAGCCTTGCACCGGTGGAGTGTTTTTCATGATCATTTTCTAGGGAGTGGTTTCTTAATGTAGTTAGTTTGGTTTATCTCACTTGACCTTCAGGTTGTGAATGTTTTATGTCGATGATGTCTGTTCAGGTCCCCCCCCCCCTCCTTCCCTTAAAAGGGTGATGCTTTGCTTTAAAAATAAAAATTTGAAGGCTTTCGGGCTGTTGGAGTATACTAGTTTGAATTTGACCTTCATGTACTTATATTATAAGAAACCCCCTCACATAGATCATGATCATATATGAGAATGGGTATTAATACTCTTAGGAAAATATGGGTTATATGCCAATGAAATGTACATTGATTGAGATATTAGGAAGGGGAGAAAGATAATACAATTAATGGGTCATCCTAATCTATTTTTGGATCAAGTTGGGTGGAAATCCACATCAAATATTAATATCATATAGAATGGAATGTAATTGTTCTATTCAAAATCATACATTAGGAATGTCATCTAGAAATTTTACAACATAAAAATAAGACATTGGCCACATAATTAAACTTTATGCTATAAGGATATGGGTGATATTAATTCCAAAATCATCCCATCATAACATTTTTTTGGAAATTTCAAGTCATTAATATCAAATTATTATGGTGAGGTAGTTTTACATCATATTATAAGGATGATGGTCATGTTGTTTTACATCATGAAGTCTGGAAAATTTCATAAAGTTTTATGTCAGGTGGCTATGATTCTTGCTAGGTAGTTTACCATCATGCATATGAAACTATGGTGTCATACAAATTAACATCGTGTGACAATGATATTGTTACTCAGTTTTATATCACTTTAATAAGATGTTCTATAGGATGTCTTAAATCATTCATCTTGGATTATGGTGTCGTATAGTTTAATAACTTATTAACAATAATTTATTCTACTATGAAGACTATGAAAAGTAATTTTTGAGAATCCATGCATTGGTATGAGCATTATACACTTGTCATCTCTCAATAACAATGAATATGATTAATTGGCGTAGAACCTATATATGAAATATGGTAATCCCTAATTTGATTCATGTTTTATAGGATTCTTCTAATGTATCATTATATTTCGAAGATCCAATACCATTTCTCCATTTGGGAATGAAAAGAGGTTAATTTTCATATTGAAAACTCATGCTACACTATTTTGACGAACTTCCAGGTTTTGAAGGATATGGAAAAATTTTCTCATCAATATTTTATAACTCATCCGATTAATTAGAAGATTTAATGTCCATAGGAAATTGATGAAAAATGTAAATTAATAGTTAAGGATATTAGATCTAAATGGGTAGAACCACTTTTTCAATAAACAAGTTAATATGGGTTCACTTATGTATTCATACTAGTTTTGGTGAGATAAGCCCAAAAATCATGCCAGTGTTTTCCATGATAGGATATCTTATCTTTTTCCACCATATTCTATAGTATGATTTTAAGGATTTTTTAATGATTTATCATTTCATGTTTTTAGTGTGGTAAAAGGACAAGTGGTTATACTGGATACCATATTACTGATTCCACCTTTTCTACTTTGAGAAAAGAAGTTTGACCCATTATCCTTTAGTATGGTATGAGGGGAACCACATCTTGTAATAATGTTTGTATTTACAAAATTAATGATAGGTTTTTTCCAACTTACTTGAGGGATATATCTTTATCCTACTTTGAGAAGTATTTTATGGCTATAATAATAGAATTGAAGTAATTGGATATTGCACGAGGTATGGCCCTGTTACATCTATTCTCCAGATAGAAAATGGAAATAAATATTTTAGAGTGTGTAACAATTTTGGGGGTTGATGAATGAAGTTTGATTTTATGTGATAATCAAGACATATCATGTTGAAATCTATGTTACTGATAGATTTTTCTTATTTAACAAGATCTATTAGAATATTAATATAAGACTACTCCTATAGAGTATACTAATTAGTGATATTTAATCTAAGAAACTTGTTATTATGTCTCTTAAAATCACTTATTTATTACTCAAATATATTGAGTCTTTCTAAAATTTTAGTGGGTTCAGATTCATCAGTTAATTGTGGGTTGCAGTCACACATTCACCCTTTTATTTTTTTTAAACTCTAAAAGAAGTGGTATATGATCATTGGTGGGTGGGCCAAAATTTTTTCCATTGATTTTTGGAATACACACATTCTTCAATAATTTCTGTGTAAACTATATTTCAAATAAAAATATCATCATCTTTTTCCCCAACACTGTATTAATTCGTCATAGTGACAACGAGGTTAGTGTTGATGAAATTTTCCATTTCATAGTCTACTATTTTTGTAATATCACTTCGAGAAGGGAAAAAAGGACTGATAACACTTCGAATATTTTTTGAGCATTATGTTACTATCTTTTGGAGTGATTTCCCTCTTAAAGGGTCAATTTGTATTGTGGTCTCTATGGGGATTTAACATTTCAATATAGGATACAACCAAATATAATTTATATAGGGTAATCCATAAAAAGTCTATAAAAAATTGTATTTTTTGTATTTCCAAAGGGAAATAACGGTCATGGGATGAAATAAACAATTGAAATTCTTCATGTGATGTACCACCCAGTTAGGAAGAGACTAAATTCTACTAGGGGAATAGAGTTTTTGGTTCCAAAACTCAAAGAACATTTATTTAGGGATGATCTTATTCAACTATTATTACATTTTGGACCCATTAAAAATTTTATGAACTTGAGGGATGTATCTACATTAAAAACATCCCAATCCCTACGGGATGGGGCTGTTCATTGTTTATTGTTATTGAAATTGTTTTTGTTTATTTATTAATAAATATAATATTGGTCTAAGAAAGTGCTTGATTCAATGCATATTATAATTGTGAGTTTTTTTCTACCATATACAATTTTTACCCATGAAGGTTTTCTAATATCAAATAAGAAGGTTGGTCAATAATTTCATATGATTGATATATGAGAATTATAATGGATCCATTTCTTTAGGTCAGATGTTTCTATGATTTGTTCTTGGGTGATCCTTTCTAATCATACAATCTATTTTGGGCAGATATTGATTCTGAGAGTTTACCTAAAGAAATTAAATTTCTTGTTGTCACTTTCAGGGAGATATATTTTCTAGAAAGTGAGGTGCAATGCATCACCCCATGATCCCATCATCATTTTATATGTTAATTAGATGAAGAATAAATTATAAATTGATATATATTACTCAAATAATTAATGAATCCATAATAAAAATGTTCACACTATTTTCCCAAATCCATACATCATATGATTTAAAGTGATACCATGAAAATCTTTTAGAGAAATTCATTTATTACATTGATGTGATTTTAATAATCTTATATATTTAACACCTTATAATGTAAATGGATAAGAGTCATCCATTGATTTATAAGAAAATTATGTATAAATTATTCTATAAATGTTTTCAGAATAATATATATAGGGTTTTCTAGAGGAATTAAATGACCTGTATATTTTCGTTGGATAGTTTTTCCCCATAATCAATGTATTCTCTTCATCTTCTATGTGATATTCCATCTCTTTCTCTAACCAAAGTAGTAATTTATGAGCTGTTATGTTTTATAAATTAGGTTTGGTAGGAATATTTTATGTTGTGGTGGATGTTAAGAGGACCATGCATGGTTTGAAGAATGACCAATTCTTCAATATGTGTTTAGGGTGATAAATAATACCAATTTTTAAATTCCATGAATTAGGAATGGGTAACATAATATTATCATGTTCCTCCTTATTTTGGGGCCTTCTCATGGTTGATTTATAAAGTTGGAACTTCTTAGAAAAATGATATATCATTTTGGGGAGGATCATTGCATAAAATATCATCATGGGGCATAATATAATCACAACTCCACATTTGGACATAGGGAGGACTATTATATCATATGTATTGGGGAGGACTTATAGGGTGTACAATGGAATGGTTAGGACCTTCTTATCATTTAATATTTTAATCATGTGGAAGGTATCTAAGTAAATCATCCTGAGAATATTTCCCATGATCGATCTTAGTATAACTATGAATAATACCTTCTTCGTAAATGTTATGAGGAGGATCACAAGAAATACAGGTCAAAAAAATTGTTGGGATGAACTTCATAACTAAGACTACTACATCATTGAACTGGAAATGATTCAATATATTCTTGGGCTACCATTGATAAATGTTCTTGGGACTCAATGACACTAACAATAATCAGAGTAGTAATGTAAGAATACTTATTGAATTTAAATTTCATGTTTTGAGAATTTTATTTATATGTTCATCATCAGGAAGTTGTATTTTATGCTGTGAATAGTGACTTTCATATATGCGATCTCACCTATGAGACTCTCTTTTTTCAACCAGAATATATAAAAAAGTTTCTATGGTTTTGGTATGAATTTATTTCTTCCCTGATGTGAATATTGTAATGGTCCAATTCCTTCTTGTTGGAATGGGAATTCATTCTTAGTTACATTTTGAATTATAAGGGTGTGTGTTGATAACCCTCATGGATGGGAGTGGGATTGGTTCAATGCCCTCTTGTGACCCTTTAAGTGTGTTGATGAGGTATTATAGTGGTGGGGTGATAATGTGTACCTACCCCATGATTTCTGGCACTTCCAATATACGTTGAAAACATTATAGAATGTTGGGAGGGATGTATTCATGCCTTTCTATTTCTTCCAAGATATGGTTATTATATTTTGTAACTAAAATTAAAATTTTCACTGATTCATTAGTAGAATAAAGAATATGTTCATACACCTATCCCATAGTTACCATCATAATATGAAGAAGAAAATCATGTTAGGGTGAAGGATGTGTTTCCCGACCATGTTTATTTATTGGATATAAAAAATCTATTGCAAGTAAAATGAAAATATTATATAAGGATTTTTAGGAATGGGAAGAAGTGTGTGTATTATCATTATATTCCATCATGTCGTGTTGGTGGGATTCTTTTGTGGAAGTGAAGATGTAGTTTCTATCAAGGTAATAGATTCTTTTCTACCCTTGGCACACTATCCTAGGTGCTTTATTCTATGTTTCCTAAGAGAGGACCCATGAGGTGTCATCCTTAGTGGGATATTGAGGTACTGGTTCTTCATAATGTTGATAGTGTATTTTTTTGAGGGAACCTTTAAGGGAGACTCCTATGTTTTTATGAGGTCACTATAGATCTCATAGTCCACCTCCTAAGATAAGTGAGGTACTTGTTGTTGTGTTCTGAGGAGAGGCTCCTAAAATTGTTAAAAATGAAAAAATGGATGGTATTATTATTCCACACCCCTCATTATTGGAAAAATTATTGGTATGGATTCATATCCTGGTGGTATTCTCAAGAAAAATAATTTTTTAGGATAATACCATTCAGGAGGCACACCAAAATGAGTGAATATTCCACCTAGAATTGAAGGAGTTGGTTTATCAATAGGGTTATATAGTTCAACAAGGACCCATCCTGTATAATTTTTAATGCACAATTATATCATGATTGGAAGAATTCCATTTATATTTAACATAATTTTTATTGATTTTTTTAGAATCAAGAAACATATATAATAAAACTTTTCAAAGTAGAATCACAACTAAACAAACTCCTGCATATATGATTCCCTCATGAAATCCACATTGTGACCATTCTTGAATCATATAATACAAAAGAATAAATTTCACACAAATGGGAAATGGGTTCCCTAGGTGGGAAGTTATGCCTGATGGTTCACTTATGTGGCTAGCCCAAGGATATTGGTCTCCTAGGTTGGAACCCCTATGTAATGGTTCGATTTGGTGAGAAACTATGGGTGAAGGGTCACTTATGTGGGAATCCTAGGGGTAGTTGTTTTCCTAGGTGAGGGACCTCGGGTATTTTGGTACCTAGTTAATGATCCATGGATGTTTTCACCTATTTTAGAGATTTAGGTAAATCCTTACTCTTTATTAAGTTAATTTTCTTATATATTGGAGTAATATACTCTACCTAGACAAAGTATTGAATTCATGAGAGAGGTTTGTTTAGTATTACATCTCATTCTTAAAAAACAATCAAATTCATCCCCTATGAAATGGAAAAGATGTATTATTTATAGGGAAAAACTATGATGTAGGGAGTATCAAGCCACATGATTATGGTGGTGCATGTAAGTGAGATGGGTGAGCATGCTTAGCTAAAGAGGAGACTAGTGTGAGGAACGCCTAATGACCAGAAAAGACATTACTGAGGTAGTATAATTAGACAGAGGGGACCATAGGTGAGTTATTGAGATCTCCTCCTAGGGTTTCTTAGTATCTACATCCATTCCCCAATGTCTTATGAAATAGAGCACCATCTATCTATGTTAAGTCCATAAAATTTTCCACATTATGTTCTTTATTTTAAATATCCATCAAAATTTTATAAAATAATTTTCCTTAAGAGTTTATACATATGAATATAAGGTTTATAAATTCACCTTTAATATTTATGAATATAATGAATATTGATTTTAATGTTATTCGTAACTAATTTTTGTGTTTTATTTTTTATGTATTTTATTTTGATAATATAATATCTATGATGATCATGAATCCCACATGACAATTTTATTTTAGTCCTTGGTATTAAATAATTTATGTTTCAAATAAATACCAATGAATCATTGGAGTTTATGTTCAGGACTCTAGGGTTTAGAAACATACCATTAATTTTTATTAATTTAATCAATATAGATTTTATGTAGTATTGGAAGTCCATTTTTAGATTTTTTTTTATTATATTATTTTATTTTATAAATGATATGGGGATTGGGAAACACATTTGTGGATCATATTCTATCCCTTGGTAAAAAATAATTAATAAGATAAATTTTGTAAATTTAAATGTTGACTAGAATATCTTTATCTTCATAGACATGTGATCATCAAAGATGGCATATTTTTAGACCATTCAATGTACATGTTGTTTGAACAATGACTTAAACCAAACGATCAAATGAATCTTCATAGTTTAATTAAATTTATAATTTTTCATTATGAAATTATTTTTAATTTTATCTGATTATCAAACTCTTTGATCAAACTAACATATATGGGGGAATACATCCACTTAGATAAATGAAAAAGAGGATATATTATTGGATTGGGGGAGGATTTCATTTAATAAACATATTTTTTTATCAGATAAGAAATAATGAGTGGTATATAATTGAAAGTGATGTCTACTAGTTGTGTCTCAGTTGTGTTGTAGTGGATTATATTTTTACTAGAACTATATTTTTTCATTTTGAGGTGTTGGGAGGCAATTTTCTGGAGATTAGTATATGAGATGTAGATTACAATCTGATATTTTATCTTGAATCTCATATTCCACCAAGATCAATCGTTTTGTGTCATGATATTGTAAAATATGGTGAAAGTTCTATAAACATATTGCCTATTGTGTCATTATTTGTGATATTATGAAGCTAGGAAAGCTGTTGTGGTGTAGATCATGAGTTGTGAATTTTTTTCCCTCTAGACAGATGGTTATTAGTTATTTTGTTTTGGTTTCATGGATTTGGGTTTAATAATTTTTTTTGTTCCATGAGGTATTTGATATGAAATACTATTATCTATAATGTTAGTGTTTTTAAATTATATTGTGGTGTGGTGTGTTTTTTATAACATCTAATTTTAAATAAATTCTAGTTTAATCTCACATGGTATATTTTTTGACCTAGTGATAGGAAATCATTGACTATTTTATCCCAGGATTGAAAAGTTTTGAAGTATATATTTGAGGTTTTCATTAATTTTTTTATAGTTTAAATCATTGTAGAATGAAGTAACCTATTTTATTATAGTGTTCTTTTATATATCAATTTATAAATAAGTTAACCCATGAGAATTTGGATGATCACATAGTTACTGTTGGAATGAACCTTCATTCAAGAATAATCATGTTTTTCACACTGTGATTCTATGTTTCCTGATATTTAGTATATATTTGAGTTCTTGGTAATTTTTTATAAATTAATCTAATATTCATCCAAACATGGGTGATCAATGGTTTGTCATCTTCTATAATTTTTCATTCTTTGGTGGGAATTAATCCCTGACCTAAATAAATCTATCTCTCTAAATTCAACCTTCCATCTCCTCCTATTATCATTATGTCTATATTTTCCTTACTTTTATTGAATGTTATGGTATTGTTGATAGGTTAGTTTTGGTGATTTCTATTAATGATCTTGTTATGTAATAGTAATTCGAGGGGTTCATGTTAAATCTTTTTCAGTTTTCTATACTTGATTGAAATTTTATTATCCTTATTATGTAGTCATTGTCAACATATCAATTGAAGAAGGGGATTAAAGATATCTGCTCTTTAATTTATATATAAATTTGGAATTATCATGACTATATCTCATTGTGTAGTTGGTTTGAATTAACAAGATATGTAATGTTTGTTATTTCTATTTCTTCATTTTCATTTTGTTTACAATTGTGGTTTGTTTTTTACATTCTTTTATTTATAGTGAACCAAGCTATGTTATTATTAGTTATAGAAATTATAGTGATGGAATTTATTCATGGTTTTGGGATTCATTGGTTTGGTTTATATGGAAAATAAAAGGGTGATGTTTTAGAAACAGTGTAATTTATTTTTTAGGCAATTGGCTTGAGACTGTGTAGGGGTTAATGATGTTTGAGAGATGTTGTTTTCATATTTTGTCATAGTTTCTCAAAAATATAGAGAGTAATAGATTTTAAAAATTATATGTGATAATGGTTATGTTTTTATGAATCAATTAAAATATATAAATTCATTGCTGGGAAGATAGCATATGGTAAATGTGATTATAAATGATGAAGTGTAAGTTGTTAAAAAAATTATAAATCACTGGAAATAAATTATGGATTAAGGGATATAATATGTATTTTATTCCAAAAATCTAGAAATTTATAAAAATTTGATTTAATGTGAGGTTTTAATTATTTTTTGGTTGTTATATAGTTTAAGTGTTTTTAATTTTTTTGAAGTTAGCTTAAGAAATAGTTTTTAGTGTTTAAATGTGGTAATAAATTGGTGATTTATAATCATTATAATAAATTGAATACATTTGGAAGTTAACCCATTGGTTTGGATTCTATAGTTCATAATATTAATTATTATTATTTATTTCCTATGCACCAACACCTGAGTCCAGTTTATATACTGATTCCCATATGTGGATTCAGGTTCTAGGTGTTTTCCCAATAATTCAGTATGTAATGGATAAACATTTATAACTAATCCCACATTCCCACAACATCATCATGAGAAGTATGATTTATAATTTATATGGTTATAAAATATATATGTTCAACTTGTAATATCTAAATGTTATGGAATTTATATATATATATATACACAAGTTATAATGACTCTTTTATAATGTGTTTGTGATGTGGATGCATGGAGGTGGTGTGCATGAAAGGAGGATTGAATGAGGCTGATGACATTCTTGGTTACATAACCTACCAAATACTAGCTATGATATATAGTGATGTGTTATTCAGTTGTTATATGTGTTATGTGGTTGTACATATGTTGTAGAGGTTTTGGTATGGTCATACAGATGTGGTTACGTATTTACAGAAGATATAATTTCATCAGGGTGTAATTTGTTGACTTGTGTGAGAAACTAGTTTAGTGGGGAAGTGGTTGTGGGTTAACTTCATGATATATTATCCTTATATTATGTAATTATACTTATATGTGATATTGGGTGCGTGATAATTGGTGGAAATGGGTGATAGTTGATAAGTTGGTTCTTTTATTTATTCACAAAGTCATTAGAATGACATGTACATAATTTCATGAGAGATTCTGGGTAGGATCCTATTTAGCATATTGTTATGTTTACCCCTATATATATATTCTATTTTTTATTTTAATATGAGGAATTTGTTTACTAGTATTGATTAAACCATCTCAAGGAGTATATGATCAAATTAGGATTCTGTATTATAAGACATGTATTTTGGATTATTTTGTTTATGAATTACAATCACTAGTATACTAGGATTTATTTTTTATTATACAGAGTAAATTAGTTATTATGTTTATTTTTTTAAAATTAATGAGGTTAATATCTCATATTGTTTCATTATATACACTTTATTCTAGTTTCAAACATGTGGGTAATTAGAGATGAGATTTAGGGGGGGTCACACTCATATTTTTCTCTTTCCTAACAGGGTATGGGGATGAATTATGGAAAAAATTGAATATAATGTTGTGAATTAGGGTGGAGTTTTATTTTAGTTACTGGTGATAATTTAACGATTTATGTAGGTAAGCAGTATCAAATAAAAATAGTGTGTGTTATAGCATGGGATACGATCAATGAGATAAGAAATTAGGGACCCTTTAATCTGATACAAGAACATTAGTATCATTGAACATACTGATTGTGTTTATTATGATTTAATAGTATAGTATTGGGTATGGAAAATCCATTATTCTCAATTACTGTTGTGTTTGGATTGGAGTGATTTTGGAGAGTTTAAAATGAAAATTAAAAAATAAACTAAAATATATTCATTTCATAATCCTAGGAATTCAATTCATGCATGTAACCAATTTTAGGATTTTTTGGAATGAGGTGATCATTAGAAATTATTACGTTAACTTACATTGATATTTATTCTAATATTTCGAAATGTTTTTCCCTATTTTGTGTGTGATTATTTCATTCATTAACTTATTCATATATTATATACGGTTAAATGAAACTACTATTAAATTGTAAATCTAAGAAGTAATATATTTCATTAATTTAAATTATTAATGATAATTGATAGTCGTGAAAATGTTGAATATGTCTTAATGATTTAATAAAGGTTTCACAAAAATGGATTTTTTTTATTGCATTAATATATTCTTAATGATTGATGATTTGTTAACTATTTTAATGGAAAAATAAATTTTATGAAATGGATTATTTTAGAATTATACATTAAATTTTTTATGTGATTTAACACATTATTCTAAATTTATTTATTGAGATTTGTTACATTATGATATTTATTATACAAAAAGAATGCAATGATTTTTCAAGATTAGAAAAAAGAGGTAATTTTTTAATTATATTCAATGTTTATTATTTCATGGAATGTGAGTTATTAATGAAATAATTTAAAAATTCAATGTTTGTATTTATATTTGGTATATAATATATGTCCCTAAATTGTGAGGCAATATTTATAAAAAGTACGCACAAATACACATAATTTTGAGTTTAAATACTAGGATATATGAGTTTTTGAGACCCTATTTTGCGTGATAAGTTTAATTATTTAAATTTTTTAGTAATTATGCTTTCTTGAAATGTGTTAAAATAATTTTAGGTATTTTTTTAGTTTGAACATAAAGATTTCTAGAAATATTTTTGTGTTGTTTAGTTATGTGAACAACGTTATTTGACATTTTTTTGTTGAATAAAGTCACATTTTTTAGATAATATGTTTCATTAAATAAATAATAAGATTGATGGGGTTTCATTCAAAAAAAATCAAATATTAATATATTTTAGTTTTAATGTTTTCATGAGAGGTTTATAAAGCATTCTAATGGTATCTTATTTTAAATAAGGATTAATGATTTTTCTTTTAATTGGTTTTTTTTAAATTAAAATACAGGTAATCCTTTTGTTCTATTTAAAACCTGATGATTTTATTGTGTGATATTCATTGGATTTTTTGTGTTTGGAGTCAATGTTTTTTATTTAATATTTATTTCAAAAAATTATTTAAAATTTTAATATGTATGAGAAGAAAGTATTGTCTTCATTGGAAAGTACTGATGAGGTTATTTCATGATTCAAATAGTTTTTTATTGTGTGGTAGAAATTTGTTTTTGTAATATGAATGAGTGTTTTTTGTTTTTTTTCTTGTTTTTTGGTTAGTTTTGTAGGAGTAAGGATTAAATTTTGTAGTCTTAGGAAGCAATAAAAGTGAAATGGGAATTTATTAGGTGGTTTAGAAATAAAAGGGTGAATTTAGTTTCTTTTATCGACTATTTTTATCTTCTATTATATTGTGAAATAATATTTTTAATTAATCTAGTTGATTTTATTTTCTGGTTGAAAATTTTCATTTGTGAATAATTTAGTAATTGTGCAAAGAAGATGAATAATGATCCATGGGATAATGTTTAATTTTGTTATTAGTGGGATGGAATAGAAAATTTTAATTTTTGACTACGTGTTTTTAATGATAAATAATAGTTTTAGGAGGTCGTGGTTTATTATATGTAAATAGGGATTCTATATAAATTGTGAGTAACTATAGTTTTGGGTTTATTTTTTGTGTGTGGAAAAAATATGGTGGAAGATGAGTTATGATATCTTATAATATGTTTCTTAGAAATAATTTACAATGATGGCTAAGAAGTATTATATTTCCCATGTATATAATGATGAATTCATCAAGGTGAATATATATGTATGGAGGATCTAGTGTTCTTAATATTATAAATCACCATTGGTTACGAATTAAAAAACTTATAAACCTCTTAGTTAAGGATGTTATGAAAAAAATGATGGTTTGATCTAGTATTGAGGTAATGGATTTGATTATGGGTAGTGAATTTGTAAATAAATTATTAATTATAGATATTGAAATTCACAAAGATGATTTAGGGATGTTTGATCTTGGTTGTGGAGAATAATTATAATGATACCTTGAGTTGTAGTCCTTACCATAAGAAAAGTCATATAGTGAGGGTTAATGAAAAACATTATGCTCTGGGTTTAGTTAGCACGAGTTGTCTTCTGTCAAGTAATCTATTCTATTAATATTGGAATGTTGTTGGATATCATAAGTATGAGTTCCCCATGGTCCATGTTCTCCCTTGGTTTAGGTGAGTATTTATTATTTTCAGGTAATGTGGTTGGATTCCAGTGGATTGCCGATTATGTTGGATGATGATTGGTTTTGACATCTTAAGATAATTTTATGATACTTTGAACTTATTATTTTAATTAGTAACTCATTTAATAATTCTTTGGTGTTATGGTTTAAATTGTTTTTAAATATTTTTTCTATTTTATTCAAAAAGTGGTTTTGAAATACATTATTCATTTTATTTTAATAGAAGTTTTAATATAGCTTTAGTTGGTCCAATAAGATGATATAGGGGAAAAGTAATTTTCTTGTTTTTTAAAATATTATTATTTTTTAAATGATTGAATTTATATAGAAGTTATGATCCCTGTTTTTTATAAATTTAATATTCTAATGGAACATTCACAAGATTGAAGTTGTTTCTTATTATCAAGGGAGTAATGTACAAAAAATAGGTTTAGTTTTTAATCCATGTGATTAATTTTATGCTTTCATATCTCTACCATGTTTGATAATTTATTATAATGAGATTCTTTTTTGTATGGTATGTCGCATGGGTGTTTGAATTAATATATCTCTAATTGAAGAAGGATTGTTTTCATTGTATAGTGTGAGTGATGACGGTGTATGATTTCTTTTTAGTGAACAGATTATTTTCAGTTTATCATTTACTTAAAGCTATGATTATGTCTATAAAATGTTGTGGTTTTTCAAAAAGGATGTATGGAGTGAGGATCCAAGGGTTTTATATATTATTCCTTTCTTCATTGTGTTATTTTTGGGTTAACATCTATTTTCCGTCATGTTTAGGAATTATTTCCCTTAGATGTTCTGTTTTATTTTTTTCCCTTGAATCATATTTGTTTTTCTTCTGGGATGAAAAAAACATTTTAGATATATGAAATATAGAATCTAGTTTTTCTATTAATCCTATACATTATCATTTTGAGGTGTGAGGTGGATATTTCATGCAAAGTGGTAGAGGATATGTGGATTTTAGGATGAATTTCTAATGATAATCTAAGATTACACCATTATTAAAAAAAATGTTATATGAAGGCATCGACTGGATATGTGGATGTGTTATAGAATTCTATGTTTCATCTTGATTAATGATACTATAACATTAGGTAAGTTTCTTTGATATAGATATTGAGTTATCAATATTTTATGTGCCTCTAGATGGATGTCATTTGGTCATAGCACATTGATGTATGATATTTCAACAAGATATATTATTTTGTTTCATAAAGGATTGTTCATGAAATATTTGTGTTTTCTAGGTTAATGTGGGAATGTAAATTTTAGAGTGGTCTTCTTAATTTCATCATGGATGGATTTCTTGTAATTTTGTTTTAATATTAGGTGGAAGTCATTACTCAACAATGATATGTCTCAGAGTGTGAATTTCGTCTACATTTAAATATTTTTGATATATATGATAGGGTTATATAAATTTGTTTTTAGAGGACCATTAATTAATGTTTCAAGGACCATATTATTCCATTTCAATATTTTTTTAACTATTTTGATACTGTTTTTAAACTTAATAATTAAGGAGATCATGTCATGATTCTTTATTTGGTCCTCCATTGTAGCATGAACATGTCTATACCACAATGATTCTATGTGTAAGTCCTATAGATATTAATATAGTATTAAATTTAAATAATTCAATGTGTTCACTAGAAATCTTAGCACACATCACTAAACATTAACATAATCATGATTTATATAGATAACATATAAATATTTATGTATGAATATTAAAACCTGTATATTGAATTAGCAGGACTTAATACGAGTAAATACATTATGAAATATATGTATAAATAAAATTAATTATTCTATTTATAGGAATTAAAATCTGTTACTTTACATAAAATGACTAATAAGTTCATTTATTGATTAGAAAAATAATTTAAAAAAAATTTCCTTCTATGTGATATTAATTTATAATTCAAGAACCATTTTATTAATGATGGTAAATTATGGATGATATTAATAAATTTTTAATACCAATTTAGTTGGTAAATGATATGAAATATGAATAATAAAAGTTAATATTTGAAAATTTTATTTTCTAATAAAGAAATTTTTTCAATATATTTTTTGATTTTATAAAAAAATTCGTATTTATAAAATTTAAGACATATATTTCAAAAAATTAATATATTTTTTGGATTTAGAGTGATAATATTATGTTAATATTAATTTTGGGGATTTTTATAAAATAAATGGTTTTACCTGCATACTGAAAATATTGATTTGGAAAATGACACAGCTTTCATATGACATAAAATATTTTTAAACCTTATATTTATATTAAAATATATTTATAATGTAATATTATTAACTTAAAACCCATAAATATTACTTTATAAAATCATGTAATATTTTATAAAGACTATTTTCCATAGGTTTCATTAATTAAATTTATTAATGGGAAATTATAATCCAATATATTTTAATGTAACATTAATATTATTTAAAAAAATAATCATATTAATATCATTATTGTTAATAACATTTAAAATTTATTTCTATATATAAACCTTATGAATAAATATACACATTTAAAAAAATAGGTTTTTACACATTATATGCGAAACAATATAATTAATTTCTCTACATTTTGAATTATAACATGATAAAATGTATATAATATTTTAAATCATAATTTTAATATTATTTAACAAGTAAAATTTCGTTTATAGGCCTATAAATTATATTTCCATGATTAATTCTAATTACCATGTTAATAGTAAAACATTTACTTTTTAATTTCATTAAATATGATGTGTAATTTTTTTAAATAAATTATAGTGATATATATTAAATGATTTATTAAATATAATTCTTAAAAATATATATAAATATATTAAAATTCAATTAATTTTTAATCAATACTAAATAAGATTAATAACCCTCAATGGTGAAAGGAATATTTTTCTACAAAAACATTTTTTCAATATATAATCTGTTTTAAATTAAAATATTCCTTTATATCATTTAGAAATGTAGTTTGATTAAATATATATTAAATATATGTTAAATATGTAAATATTAGGTAAGAGGGGTAACCTATAATTTCTAATAAAATATACAATTACTCAGTTAAAAACTAGTTATCGTAGTTAATGTTAATTTGGGTAAAAGGTTAAAAGTGGAAAAAATGCATTAAATACCTATTAGCTAGTAGAAAATTAAATTTATAAAGGTATTTTTGAACTTATCTTGTCTCAAACCCATTTTTTTTAATTTTTGATCCACTGGATCTTGAATCGTGTACTTTCATTATTATAAAAAGATGATTTCTTCCAAAATAACCCTTTTATTCTCTTATAAAAGGATATCAATTCCACTATTTAAATGTTAGACTTCACATTTAAATTAATTTTTAGAAATATAAAATTTTCTCCCACTATAAGCCAACCTCACATCCTAAATCACTTGTTTAGACTATTTTTTTCTAAAGAAATTCAATTCTGAGGAGTATTCCGTGAAAAGATTAAATATCCAACATAAGTAATGGCTACTTTTTATGTTTTTAATATTAATATTACCCATCAAAATATATTATCACCATAAGAATACGATTTCAATAATATAAATAATATAATGAGTTTTATATTAATTTTATAACCATTATTTATTCATTTCCATCAACTTATAAAAACAATGGAAAAACAATCTTGTGTGTGTGAAGACTAGCACCTCAAAGAAGAACCATTTTTCATTTCTAATCTGGCTTCCCATTCATTATCCAAGCATCTAAATATATATTTCTTCATTATAAAATAATTAAATAATAATATTTTACCTATATTTTTGTTATATTATGTAAAATTAAGTACCACCATAACCATAATTACTCGTTGAGCTAACGTGTTCTCACATTTTGGTCATTTTAACACATTAATGAGCGATTCTATAAAAATAATTCATGGATGAGTATGAAAAAAAATATTATTATAATATAATACCAAAATTATAATTTTTATATGGATATATAAGGATTAAGTTATGTATTAGACATCTTATTAATGTTCTGACTTTGTTCGCTAAAACCATCAAAATAGGCCACTATTGATTCTATTTTCACACATCATAACTATATCACTTACAGAATGTTCTAATAGATTTATATATAAATATAAGTAATATATTAAATTTTATTAAATTATATATTATTTATGATCATTTTCTAAAATATGGGGTAATGATATCATCATTATAAAACATGTGGAAATAGTGCATGTTATTAACACATGATGGTTGACATATGAAATAAACAACCAATATACCAATAGTAAATAATAATAATTGATTGATATAAAAGTTAACATATATGAAAATGTTTATTAATATATCATTAAGGTATATATATTTTTTATTGGAGGATATAATTTCATCTACTAGGATTGGAATTAAGGTTTGGGGTTTTCATCTCAATTTCCTCTATTTGATATATGTTGGGTATTATGAACCCAACATAATATATGTGGTGTATATAAAATCTATATTAGATTTTATATCATGAATTATCTTTTCAAAATGTTTTTAGTTAAAATACAAGACCACTCTTCCTTAGTTTTTTCATTGAAATGTTTTTCAAGCTGTATAAAATTTCATAGACTCAATTCAAATTATTGGGACATATTATTTTTTATTCACTATATCCCCTATATATGATGTTTTATTATTTTACAATAACAAAAATTTATTTACCTTTTTTCCTTATATTTCATGATGTTTTCTATCTAAATCATTTTCCCTTATTTTGGTGGAAATTGATTCATTTTTTCCCAACTGTAATTATTTTTTTGTGACAAAACATTTGTTTATTGATTAATGATCGTTACCTTCAAATTAATTCACATTTGTTTGGTACATTATTCCATTTAATTATATGATGTGGTATTATTTCTTTATATTATAAGGATACACATTCCAACCACATAATACATTTATAAAATATTTCTCACTTCTTGGGTTATGTTCTTTTAAAACCATAAACCTTCATTATCTGGATAGATTATGATCATGTTATTCCGGTACTGACATAGTCATATACTCATTAACCTACATGGTGTAAACATCACATTTTAAGAAATTCATATTTAATCATAATTACATCGAATAAAAATTATTCTATTAACATGGGTAAATACATTTTCATTCTTCATGTTGTTAGTTCAATACGAATTATTATTGGAATGATGATTATGTAGTCTCTAACCATCCTCTTTCTTCATATAGAAATGTTATGATAATATTATACCTTTTATCTTAAAGGTTAAAAGTATTTTAATTTATTTTATTATTACTCTAATACATATTATTATTGGAATATATAAAATGTATTGTATAAACATCTGCCATCATTATCTGGATGGGTTGTGATCTTGCTATACATATTTTTGACATTAAAAAAGTATTCTTATTCCATATATAGATATTCTATTATGAATTATTATTATCATGTTGGATATGTAATTTTTAATAATAAATTTATTTCTCAAGATGTTTTTTAATCATTTTAGCGTATTTATTAACGTGGGGAAAATTATTGGTGTTCTACATCTTTTTATACCAATACAAATTATTATTGGCAATATTGATTATGGTTTTTTATTTATTTACTCATATTAAGAATTAATTAGTATAAAACAAGTTATTTTTGGGTCAAAAAGGTATATATAATTTAAATTAATTAGTATACATCTTGAGACAACAACTTTTGGGTATTTTTTTGTTTTTTCCAAAAATAATGTATTTCCTTCACGGTAGTATCAAGATGTCTAAGATCATGATTTTTTCTATTATGGTATGGAATTAATTTTATGAAATTATAAATTTGATCACTCAAGAATATGTAATTACAATATATGTGGTCTATTTAAGTCATTATTATAGAGAAATACATTAGGATCATAAATATATTTTAATGACAAATTATGATGATTACTTATACTTTATATAATATTATTTCATTTTTATTCAATGATTGTATCAGGAACGTGTTTTTCCTAAAAAATGGTCTGAGTTAAACCATTATTATGCGTTAATTTCCCTAGTTTATGGGGAAAATAATTACATGTGATAATTATAATAGTATATCATGGGTGAATAATTTATTTTATATGTTTGATGCAATCTATGGTTTAATTACTTTCCTATATAGATAAAAAATATCCACAGATTGAGAATGTAAAGGGTTTTGTTTTTTTATTTTTCCCTAATTCTATAATGCTCTAAACATAAATGGTTATGGAAATTTAACTAATATAATTTGTTTCACTCATGTAGTTATGTGATTGTTATGTTTTAGAACCCAATATTTGGTTCAAATATTGTACGAAATGTATGTGTCTATGAAAACAAAATTAGGAGTGCATGTCAAAGGAATCACAAATTTTCTCTTATTTTTTTGTATGAATTAAATTTACTACAAACTATTATAAATTCATTAGATCATCTCATAACCCTTATTTCATAGGGTTTTATCTTTAACGATCATTGTTCAATGTTTGGTGAATTTTAACCATTAGATTATTAAAAAAACTCATGGTCCAAGGATTACTTTCTTCCACATTCCTTATATTCCATTGTGTCCTTATTTTTCCTATAGGTAATGTACATAGTGTTCATTTGTTTTTTTAATTTTTTTAATGGTCTCAAAATGGAATTTTCATGGGTTGTTTTAATTTTAAATCCTTCTATGATTTTTTTCTCAACTCGTGTTACAATACCATTACATTACATCATTTGTTAAATAATAAATTCTTTTAGGGGATATGATATCAATATTATTTTATTTTTATGGGAACTTGGATTAGTCTTGACAATAATTACATTGGTTATATAACATAAATTAACCAAAAATTCATTTTTTGTTTCTTTCTATAGTGTTTGAGGTTGTTTATTATTTTTGATATTGTTTATCCTTTCTCCAATTATATTGATCCAGACTATGTTGGGGTACGTCGTTATAATTTTAATGAATGAATGAAATTATGTTTTTTATAGTTGTTTGGAATGGTTGGTGTGGGATGTAAACTTTTTATGTTATGGATGTGATGGAATTGATTGTTGAGACTTCTGGTATGATATTTTGTGATTATTAGTTCAGTTATATCTGAGGTTGTTGTGGTTTTTTGTTGTAAAATCCCAAAAACATGTATCATAATGAATTTATGATAATTTAAGTGGTAATAGGATGTGTTGAAATGAATAAAGCACAATAAATTTATATATGAGTTTGTTAGAAGTTATAATATTGTAAATGAGTTTGTAAATAAATAACTAGATGTGGGTAAATGAAATTTTAATTGTTTGAAGATAAATTGTTGCATAAATAATATCATATGGAATGTAAAAGATAAATATGGAAATTTATAATTTAACATCCCAATGTATTTTTATGATTTTATTTTCATTCAATGAGTAATATATCTATCAATATGTCTTGGGTAATGATATATAACCAAATTTTTTAGGAGGTTCAAGTATCAAATTATTGAAGAATTGGTTTCTGAAAATGTGAGCCACAAGATTTATTTTGTATGATATATCGGTACAATTTCTCTAAAATAATTATTTTACTGTTATTATATGATATATTAATCGGGATCTATTAATATGTAGTAAATGAAGATTATTTTTATGATACATACTTCATAATTTTTCTTGACACCGCCTAGATAACCATTGAACATGGCTCTGAACCTGACCGTAGAATCACCTGGAGGGTGTTCCTGATACCCATGTGCTAAAATCTAGTACCAATTAATTAAATTAAAAATAGTGTGACCAATTTCATCCAACCTAAACTAAGAGACATGGTATAAACTAGTATAGGATGAAAACAAAAAATACGAATATTCTATAAACTAAAGAGTGACTGTGGTAGGAGAACAACCCAAATGCAGCCAAATCAGAGCCCAATGTACATGTTAATCAACAATAAAGGAAAACTAAAACTAAGAACAACTACCCCATATGATATATAGGAATTTTTTCACAATATCAGTACCATTTAACTATACCTAGATGATATAAATCTCACCTGCTCACTATGATTCCTTACCCATTTCTATATTAGTCAAAAAATGTCCACATTCCCCCAAGGAAGTGTACATGGTGTGAGATAAAAATGCTCAATAGGATCCCACAAATTTAATCCACATCAATTATCAATAAAATAATCCCAATCATCTTGAATAAAAAGAAAATATGGAATGATAATTAGGAAGAGATATTTATATAAATAGCATGGAAAATAGTTCCCCTTTTATAAATATTTTACAAAATTGTTAAAATAGTTCTAAAGCATAATTTTAATAACACATTTACATTTATAAATGCATGTAGCATATAATAACATATCAAAAACTATATAAGAAAAAGTATAGTGTTAAACCATCATAGGATAACAAAGATGATTATAGCATGATCACTTGTAACATAAGAAGCAATTGATGAACAATATGTACTCAAATTACTATAAACAATTCATAAAAATCTAGGAAACAGTGGAACATCCCATAAAGTGAACACTCTATAATGGAAATCATGTCTTACATCCATTTCATCAACAATCTATAAATCAAAGAAAATCCCAAAGGTTAACTCTATCATTAGCTCAATTGGAAAGGACTGAAAAATAACCCCCCAACTAGGTACATAAGGCTTCCATGTTCCGAAAATATCAAATCATTTTCAGAAGGGATTGAAATTTCACAAAAAATTCAAAAAACCCATTTTAACTAAAAACAGTCTTTGAAAACTCATTTTTAACCCCATTTCATAATTCTTTGAAGAAAAATTTTCCATTTATGAAAATCAAGGGGAAACCTTATTTTCTCAAATATGCTTTTATAAACAAAAAACAATCTAGATTAAAAAACAATCATTTATAAAACCACTTATAAATCAAGATCATTCCCGGTTCATCCAAAATAAGCTATAAACAAGAATTTATTCCTAAAACATGGGTCACACACAAAAAATGATCACACACACATACACACATGAAAGGTATGAGAATTAATGGAGGAGATGAGATTGTAAAAAATAATATGCAAGAAAAATAAGGGAGGAGATAAGATTGTAAAAAAATAGAACTACTGGATTAAATAATAATAATTTTATGAATCATTGATTCAATATATGAATGAATGGGATAAAATGTACACTGAAAAAGGATTCATGTCAATTTAAAATCATATGGTATAGGTTTATAATGTAAATATATGTTCCTCATCATAAATATTTTTCATTATCTAAACCAAATTCATTATTTTCTCCCATGAGTAATTCATATCATGAATATAACACTCACAGTTTGAACTTTATCTTATATATAGAATCTAGTAAAACCCATTTAGAAAACCCTTGGATCACATTTTACACCTCTGAACCAGAATTAGAACCTCTTAAACATTAATAGTATGAACCACCTTAACAAGGATTTTATAATTATCACTACTATTGTAATTGATGTTCCCAAAAATTCACATCGAATAATAATAATCTGGAAAGAAGCAAGACCACTACTACCTCATTGAAAATCCATTCTCCCAATTAAGGTGTGAATCTTACTTATGTTCCATAACACGTGAACTAATAGAATATAATTCTTATGCATGGATTTCTCGATATAATATATGATTGAAATTGGTTTCTTTATAATATGATAAAATAATGGAAACTAAATCTCTTTCTAATTTAGAATGAGAGAATCATTTTGGATGGTACTTATTGTGCATAGATATTTAGAAACATCATGAATACCTATAAACTTATCCTGTAACACCAACCAAAACTAAATATAACCAAATTTATTAGGGATCACAAATGGTCCAATATAAAATAAAGCTACCATACCCTATTCCCCAAGATGATGGTGACCAAACCAAAGAGAATATTTCAAGAAAAGAAGATCACCATGGGAATCAAAAAAATAATTTCATCAAAAATCTTCGTAATATTTTTCTGACTCAAAAGATGTATCCAACAATAAATTTATATTTTAAATACTCTACAATATATAATGAATAATAATATTTCCCATGAGAGAGGCCTGAACCACCCCTTACCAATAAATAGGTGAGTTGTACATGTGACCATAAAAATCCTCAAAGGGGGATATTTTGATTGATTATTAGTAACAATTATTATATGAAAACTCCACCAGTACAAGATGGTTTACCATGGTCAACCAAAATTCATGATGTAGGCAAAGATAATATTTCTAGAATCTGTATATCACTCTCTGTTTGGACATCCATATGTGGGTTGTAATAAATTCATAATTAATCCTCAATCCCATCACATATTTTTGAATAATCAAGAATATATATGTACAACACAGATCCCTTTAAGAGACAGAGGAATAGGGAATAAAATGCATCCTTATAATCTCTTTAATGTATATCTTGTTGATATATTCAAACTTAGTTGTGTCCCTAATTATAATTGAATGTGATTATTTTAATAACCATTCGATAAAAACCCATATATTATTCATTCATTGGGGCGTTCATCCTAATTCAACAATTAATTCCAAAGACAGCTCATCCCATTCAAAAACTGCCATCGGAAGAGGGTGAAGAAATCTAAAAGGATCTAGGTTCTCTAACATAATCTATTCAATAGTAAAATAGAGAGACACATAATTTTTAATACATTAATTCATGTCAAGAAACCAAAAAAATAATCTAAATTCATAATATAACTTCAGAGTTCCATGGTATGTGGTTAATGAAGAACTATGAAAATCATGAAACACTAAATTTATCATGGATGAAGGGACAATATATTGACCCCAAAAGATAATAATACCATCAGAAGGAAGAGACCAACCAAAAATAGTCTCCCCACTATATAATGTTTCATAGATTCCTCTAAACTCATCATCCTAACACTATCTTTTCATAATAAAACCATGGAGAGATGATGACTTATAAAAACTATTCATAATCATACCTAAATCATACTCATGTGTATACATATGTAACTAATAGAAAATCCCCATAAGATCCCACTTCTCCATTGATTAGAAGACTAAATGGGAAGGAATATTCCTATTATAGTGCTCAGTTATACTGTTCCCATTCCAATGAGTGTAGGTGATGTAAAATTTGGTCATCTAGTTATATTCCACCAACCACATATATCTATGATTTACATCCTTTTTAAAAAATATATATCTCAGACTCTTATGACCATAAAATACTACGAACCTTTTCCTAGAAAGATAGTTTCACAAAAACATAAGTTCATGTATAATAATTAAAAATTTTATATCATTAGGGTGGAAATTATTCTCATGTGGTCAAAGATGATGATAAATGTAGGAAATTATATGACCATTATTCATAAAAAACAAACCATACTATCACCATAATAATCATAGTATTCCATATACCCATTACCGAAATTACACAATATTATATTAGGATCTAATATCAGAAGTATTTTCAATTCATCAAAATAATTATTGATGTTTTCACCCCAATTGAATATTACCTCTTTCTTGGTAATATTAGTCAAAGTTGATTATAGATTTTAGAAATACTTTTAAAACTACAGATAATATCCAAAAATTCCAAGGAATATCCCAAAACTAAAGTCACATAATTGTTCTTCCCATGAAAAGAAATACTTTTCCTTTTTGTGATTGACCAAGATACTCTATTCAAAATTTAGGTTCTCCAATAACATCACTCGAGGAGTAACAAAGTTACATTTTGACAGTTTTATATAAATTCATTGACTCTTAAATGCTTCCAAAACCATATTCTAATGGTTCTCAAGATATTTCGTAGATCTTGGATAATGCATGATATAATACATGAATACCACAAAAGGTGGAAAGATACTAGTGGAATATCTAGTCCATCAGATCCCTAAAATTTATATGATTTTTAGACATTCCAAAATTAATTACAAGATATTAAAAAAATTTATACCTACTTATTAAATCATTATTCAAAATATCAAACTCCTAAACCTTAGATAATGATATCCCTACCGATGATTGATCTTTGAAACCCACTTCTCCCCTTTAATAGATTGAAAATGTCATCCAAATTGGGAAAATGAAACTTTTTCTTAATAGTAACCTAATTGAAATTTGGGTAGTACAAAAAAAGACATAAAATATAATCCTTATAAACATGGAGTGTGAAGGGATTCCCATTGGGAACACTAGGATGAATAATCATCTTCTCAAAAGACCATCCAAATAGATATTAATATTTTTTATCCCAACTAATTCCATTAAATAAGATGGTATTGTGTTTGGATTTGTACCCAAAAAATATCATTTGAGATCTCAACCTCTCTCAACAAATGAATAAGTGAAAATTAGTCTTAAATAATTTCAATAATCCTCCAAATAACTAAAGGAATAAAAAAAGAGTAAATGTTATCTGGATCAACTATGGAGGTAAAAAAGTCTGGATATTTTGGTGCAATGGTCCTATATGATTTCACCTTAGTTACCAATCTCTCTTAAAAACTCGAGATATCTAATATGCAGTAGATAATGAAACACAACAGTGATAAGAAGCAATCCCAGCATCATGGTAAACAAGCTAAACAATCCAAGTGGTGATGTTGTGTGAATAAAAATCAGGAACTAGGAAGTCCAAAAGTAAACATATGTCATCTATTAATAGATGACATGTTAGAAAATGAAACCCATTTTCATTTATATTTCCTAGAGGAATTTATAACTCTATGAAAAATGACCTCAACACCATTGGATATTTTAAGACATCAAAGAAATGGGAAGATATAAATGAGTGTGATAATGAAATATCAAAAATATGAGTTTCTATAGAAGATGCAAAAAATATGGTACCTTTCACTATAGTTGGGATCATTTCAAAAAACACCATAAAATCATCCAATGCATTAAGGTTCTTCCCTCCTAAGTTCTATGTATGGATACTTGTAGAATTTAAAGTATATAATTTCACTATAGTGGCCTTTAGTGCTGAAGATCCATTCAAATAATGGGATATAGAGATAATTTGGAAGAACCTATGATGATTTCCTCAGTAACCAAAAGCACTAAAAATCATCATGGACTAGGGATAATACCATTAGTTGTTCCCTACCATTAAAAACTAGTAGCAAGATTGTGGCACACTACTAGCTGTTATTGAAGGTGTAGAGGTGGAACACTACTGAGAACCACCTCAACCACCCTTTCAATTATCATTCCACTTCCTACTATTTATAGGAGATCCACTAAAGCTTCCATTTGGTGGAAGTAAAATGATAGAGTATCAATTCTTACTAACAATATCCAGTTATATCATCATATCTTTATTTACCAAGTTGTTATATTTGATATTTTCCGTTATATATATCAATTATAGGGTGTTTGGATACAATCCCTACAAGCATTTCTGAGATACCAGTTGATCATTCACCACCACCTCTAGACAAAAAAATATTGTCTCTCCATAATAATTGGTGTAAATTTACAAGGAAAAATCTCACTTCTCTAAAAACTAGAACTGTAGATAATTTTCTAACATTAGAAATAAATAAAGAATTATTGAAATCATATGGTAAGGAAACCCTTACTATAAAATCCAAACTTATAGTTTTCTTATTCTATAAAATCCCACCAATTCTTATAGGGACCCATAGGCTTGAACAATGAACATTTCAATTTGACAATCTCAGGTGTATCGAAAAAGTAGAAAACCTAATTTATTTTTTCAGACAGTAATTTGAATCTTGGGGTTTACTCATGCCCTTAATGTAAGGGGTATTCTCATTTAATAACTCTCAAGATCCATACCAATATCCTCTAGAAATTATAAATGCCTCACTAGCAATGTTCTGGACCCACAATAAATGCTTATCTAGGCCATGAATTTCCCCTAAAATGGCCTCTATAATATTCTGATCCGGATGTGGGTTCTCTTATGGGGAATTTCCATGCACCCTCTTGAGGAACTCATGGATGGCATCTTGGATTCAAGCTTCTACATACTTGAATCAAAGTAAAATTATTAGATTATGAATCAAATCTAATTATGAACTACAATATTTTAAGAAGAATCATTGATCAAGATCAAAACACAACATAGGAGACACACATCCCAACATCCCATGATAACATGATGCTCTTAATAGACAATAATGGATAAGAAGTCACCACAACCTACCAATTAATTACATACAATCATATCTCCAATATACTAGACATCCCAAGACAAGAACAATTTAAGACAACCTCTCTCTAATACCATGTTTTCATAACCCATCCTATATACCAATCCAAAAAAGCTCAGATCTTGAAAATGGAAAGACTTGACAGGAGTTTGTGATTCCCATGGGTGGGAGAAAAACACGTATGAATCAATCAAATTTAAGAAGGAATGAAATCACCCAACATGAAATAAGATACATGTCATATACATGTATAAATAGAAAATATAAAAAAAATTATTAAGATATAAACCAAATAGATATAATAGTTGAAGGAAAACCCAAATGTAACTACATCAAAACCCAGAGCACATGTCCAATAAAAAATTGATTAAAAACTTAAAATAGATTCTCTGTATGATATGTGGGAAATATACCAACATCTCACCACTAATACCCCTACCCAACTGAAAAAAAACCTTACCACCTCATTATGGCACATTTCCCTTTCCTTCATTAGTCAAAACAAGGTCTTTACATCACTAAGGGAGTGTATAGATTGTGAGATAATTAGAAACTATAGGATCCAAACTAGCCGTTCCATGTCATGTATCCATATAACAAACCCAATACATTAGAATCGAAATAAATCGTGGATTAATAACTAGTTAGATATGTTTATATCAAAATAAAGGTAATCAATTCCCCATTTACCAATATTTAAAAAACCAAGTAAAACCATTTCAAATAATAATTTATATATACCAATAAAATTTATCAATTCATGTAGCATATCATATCAAATCCAAAATATTAATATCCAAATCTAAATGAAAAAATACCTTATGATAAAAAAGTCTTGAATCGCTAGATCACATTTAAAAAAATAATAATCAATGACTAGTATTCACTCAAGTCCCTAGAACCCATGTATCAATGTATAGTTAAAAGAGAAATACCCCATAAATTTAACCCTCTAAAATTACAATCAATTATTAGGACATGTTCATCTATTGTGTATTAACTGAATTACATAATAAAAATTGAACTACCACAAAACCTTAATAGAAAAGGAATAATACTAATCCCTACACCTAGGTTACCAAGGATCCCAAGATCAAAATATATCAAATCAATTTTAATAGGGAATACACATTTCAAAAAACATTTCTAACAACCCTTTTTCATCAAAAACATTTTTAAAACCCCATTTCACAATCTATTTCACAATTCTTGTAAAATACCGTTTCCTTTTACAAAAACAAAGGGAAACCATATTTTCTCCAAATACCTTTTAAAAACACAAAACAACCAATATATAATCATTAAAATTTAATTAGAAACACAATTGTGAAATTGGTATCACACGGGGTCTCTCCAATATAGTCTAGATATGGAACTGCATTCCTCAAATACGTTTCACACACCAACATCAACAAGATCCACACATTCATGAAATGGTAGATAATGTAAGAGAAATAAATAGAGGTCCTAAAAAATATTATCACACTTTTAATCATTCTTATGAAATCAAAAGAGTCAGGGAGGAAGGTCGATCAACACAAAAACCAATATTTTCATGTGTTGTACCACAACCTTCGAAAAAACTATCCTTTAGAAGATAATCACACTATATGAAAATAAGGTATTAGAAAATAATAATCACATGGTTAATAGATATATAATTATAGACCAAAACTGATCAAAAAATTAAATGAGATAGATAAATTGGAAAGAGAATTATCACACTTACCAAAAGTGGAGTGACAAACCCATAAATCTAATTTCGAAAAAGATGATTATAAAAGAGTTAGATTCTTCGAAAAATTACAAGATCGTTATAAGGGATTGATAGAGAATATTTGAGATGAATGTGGGATGCCTTAGGAATGAAACACATTAAATCCACATGAACAAATTTTATTCAAATACTAAATCATGGAGTTTGGATGTGAATTTTTGGGATGTCATGTACACTAAAAGTCCATAACCTCAGTTTAAAATCATAAATTCCTAGTTCAGGACATGAATATAAACTTCACATCATGATCATATTCAATTATCTAAACCCATTTCATAGATTTAATTTATTAATATTTACCTTATTTAATATATGATTGATGGCATGAATTAGACCGTATAGATAGTTCCCATCTCAACTCCTTCAAAAAATAGTTGGATCACCTTTGACACCCTCAAAACAGATGTACATCCCCTTAAAAACTAAAAATAGGGAATACATTGATAAGGGTTTTTAAACAATGTAAAATTTCAACAATTTCATATATTTCTTGATAAATATATTCAAGGAATCAAACTTATATTTTTATGATTAATGAGATAGATTTATCTTAGAATTAGTGAAATATGGTGGTGGAATAAGATAAAAATATCTATGAAAGGATCCTTGATGAGTTTGAGAGGTATAATTGTGTTGGAGAAGAATCATGCTAGTTGGAAATGAACTAAACTTTACTTTTGTAATCAATCATAATTTTTTTCAATAATTATAGAATATATCTTCACTGATAAATTGGATAAAGAAGTTTCTAATGATAGAAGTTTTGAGTTTATAAGGTGAAATGGAATTACTCAAATGAGATTTTCATATCCTTCATTATTCATTGTTTTTTAGAAGTGTTTTATACTGTTTTATAGATTTTATAAGTCATTATGGTTTATTTGAGATGATATGGATTGGTTGGATAATAATTGTGATGATTTTAAGAAGTTTAGAGCTACTCTGAATAAATTATAGAAATTAAAAGTTGGGTTATATTGATTAATTTTACCAATGAATCTATATGTATGATTCATTTTGTATATGAGTTGAGTCTATAGGACTCAAAATAAATTTAAAATTTGTAAATAAGGGTATCTATAAGTTCTAAATAATAAAAAATAGTTGGTGGATGGTTATCTATGGAAACTATAATATGAATGGGAAGTGTAGTCCTTGAAAACGTGAAATAGGTATTTTATTGAGTCGTATTATGATACATAAAATAATTATTATTAATATATAAGTATTATAAATATCATAAAATAATATCATCAAGAGTTATAAAATATTGAATGATTAAAAAAATTATCATATCAATGCAATCTCACGTGTGAGTGACTCCAAAATTCATGTGCTGATGTAAGGGTTAACAAGAGGATACATAAGGGTGTCCTATAAATTTAAAAGGTTGTATAATTTCTTACAAGAGGATACTAAAGGATAAATTAATCTTCTTATGAGTTATTTAAGAGTAAAAGTAATCTTGTAAGTGTAATCAGTTTATGAAAGAAACAAAATTTATAGAGATTCAAATTACAATATTGATGTGTTATAATTAAAATATTATGTATCATAATTTTTGGTAATTTATCCATGATTCAATATGAGAATAATGGATTTGATAATTGATGAAGATGGTTATGTTGTGATAAAGGATTCCATGTCTTAAAGGTCTCTATATATGATCCTCTATACATATAGTAATGAGAATGTATATTTTTTAATGTAATTATGATTTTAAATACAAGTATTTGTGGAAAATAATGGAATTTTTTTTATAAGTTCATTGAATGAATATTATGGGGTTTCAAAAATGAATATTTTAAAATAATCAATAAATATATTGAAATATTATTATTCATGGTAATACTTTTACTTGTGATAAATGAGGGGACATAATGTAGTGGTTGTCAAAGATTTTAATATAAAAAATTATTGAAAGAGGTGTTCACATGATAAAATTTTTTGAATATTAAGAGAATATGTGAATGAGTGACATGTGGTTAAAATGAGTTCTTTTGAATGTCATTTTATAAAAAAGAGGAAATAGTGAGAAATTTAGATACTGATGAGATAATGTTCTGAAAATATATTTTGAAATGAGGAAGAATTAATAGGATTTCTAATATGTAATTATATTATATACCCAACTATCATCAAATGAAAAATTATAAGAAAGAATAATTAGAAAAAATAATAATAACAAGAAGAGAGTTAAGTAAGAAAAATTATTTAAAACTTGTACAAGGTATGAAAGTTGATTCTCTTGAAATATTGAGAAATAACATTGATCATGACACTTTATAAGTTCTAGACATTGAAGATCCTAAAAAATAATGAGTATGAATCCAACACAAAGAATATTTTTATCTATATGTGTAACACCCAGAGATTTTATGAGATATAATCTTTCTAATTTATTTCATATATTCTGTTGTACGATACACCATGATTATCCTACACTATATGCAACAATGTATTGGGTTGCAATATAAGCAACACTATTCTTTGATCGTGTTACACACAATTTCAAGTTCGTTTGATAGTAGTTATTCTACATAACATTGAGTATATATATATATATATATATATATTAAATGTATAAATGAAATATGATTGGATTTTATTATACAAAACAACAAAGGAGTCTTGCACTACACATAACCCTTACTTGGCTTGCATTACACGCAATCACAACCTTCCTCGATAGCATGTGTTGTACGCAATATCGGGTTTCACTAAACAATGATATATCATTATAATATTATTATGAACTAGCCTTTATGAATAGGATTAACTACATTTTGAATTTTATAACATTATTATTCATCTTACACATTTTCTTGAACATGGTATGAGAACAAAATAATATTTTCGTGTAAAATAAATATTTTAAAAAAAATGTAGTTTTGCCACCTTTTGATGGCGAACCCGCTTTAAATCTACTTTTGACATGTTTATAAGTTCAATTTAACAATAAAAATTCTTTTTGGGAATCATGATATAAAAAATTACTTTTGATAAATTTTTCATATTATTCTAATAACTATCATATTTTAATGAATAGTAAAAACCTGCTATATTTTTATTTAAAACAATTATTTTTCATCATAATAATTTATAAAGTAAAATTATAATATTGAATGGTTTTAAATTATAAATAGAATATATTTTTCCCATTTAATATAATTTATGTCATTATCATTGATTTTACATTGAATTCATAGGTAAAATCATTTCAATCTTTTGCAATGTTTTAACTTTTAAAACTCGTTTTCTTAACAACGGGATTGATTTTAAATTAATTTCTAAAACATATGTGATTTGAATTTGAAAAAATGGATTCCATATTTGGAATACATAGGTCCAAATTATGTTAATAGTCTACTTTTTATTTTTGGGCACTATGAATAGTAACTACGGTAAATTTTATTTAACATCGTTAAAGGTAAATTAGGGAATTAAGGGTAAATATAATATTATAAAATTGCCATATCTCTTGTCTTAATATAATTGGATGATTATATTTCGTCCTAAGGCATATCTGGGTCGAAATGGAATCCATTGGGACCCATTTAGATGTGATTAAGACCTTTAATTTATTTTAAAGAAAGTGAAATATGTCTCACTGAAACTTTAATAATTTAATTATTTTTAATATAAGGATATACAAAATATAAATTCGATTATAAATACCCATTTGAATTATATTTTTTTTATTTGTTATGGTAATATATTTGTAATTTTTAAGATATATTTAATTACCTTAATAGCTTATACATTAATGATGCAGAAATTATTTATTTACTGAAAAATAAATAATATAGTTTTTATTAATAAAATAATACCCATTAAAAGGCCCAAAAACTTGACCAATACTTATAGATAGTATATATCTAAACCATAAACATCCAATGGTTTAATGTTTGACCATTTGGAGCTTTATAAAAGCGATTATGACACTTATATTATTTTATTTTAAATGATGTCAAAGTTGTCGCCTTCATAATTTAATAAATACATGAATTTACATGTTGTGATTTTAAGATGATAAATTCGAGTAAAATTATTCTTTTTAAAGATATTATATGTATCATGATCATTGAATTTTATTTTTAATTTTTATGCAAATAATAATTATATTAAATGATTATACAAGAATGATGTAGTAATTGTTTTATTAAGAGAAATATCAAATAAATGGTTTTATAAATATTAAAATAAATAATATATGAACTAATTAATGTTATCCACAAATTTTCTAGATTCATATGACATTTTAGGAATATATTAAACATTTTGGTTCTAATATTACCTCTGTGTGGATTTTATTTAAATTCAAAAAATAAATAGTATCAAAATTAACACTATTGTAATTTTCTAAAAAAATATATTATAAAATTGTTTAAAAATCACAAAAATATTTAAACATTATAAATTGAAATTTATATGGTCTAAAATTTCATAAATTGTCCAATTATGGACAATTCACAACACATAAGTAATTATTTATAACAATTTAAAATTTAGAATATTATTACCACAAATAAAATTAAATAGATTAAATAAGGATAAATCAAGTTGATGATGTTTAAAATAAATTCCCTAAATGTATAAATTTTATTGTATGATGATATTGAAACCCTATCTCATATAATATTATAATTTCAGTAATTTTGGAAGTTTTTAAGTGGGGTTCGAGTTTATTATAAATTAAAATTTTTGAGGATTCTAAAAGTGCCCCTCTCCTCCCTTATAAAAGGGAACCTCCTCCCTCTCCTCTTCACCACATTTTGAGCCTTAAATATCGTCCAAACCCTTAAAATTAATCTTATAAACATCCCTAGTTATATCATAGAGGTTCTGTTATTCTCAAAAGACCATCTCCAGTGCCCTAAGAGGATGTTTAAAAGAGGCAGGTTGAGGAAGAAGTAATCTCTTCTACCAGTTTTTTCAAGTTTCTTTCTTATTCTAATTCCACTTATTTAGTTGTTTCATTGTGAAGTAATAACATCAGTATCACTCATATACGTATATGTTATTATAAATATAAAACAATTCTATTTCACCTTCTATCCATCCTATGGAAATTGAAATCACCGCGCTGTGTACGTACGGAATACCGTCTCCACGTCGTGGTGTAATCTGTTTTCCACCACCACCTTACTTGGATAGGTATAAAGATGGAAGAAATAACTATATATTATTATTATAAAGTGATATTTATTCTGATATATTATACACCATACACTTCAATACAATTCCATAATCATGGGAATGATATCATCGCTTGTGCGTACGTATGGCCTACCGTCTCCACGATGTGATGTGACTCGTTCTACATGATCTTCATTGAATAATAATTATATAAATGAATTGAATGAATAAATATGATATATATTACAATAATACCATTCTATAAATGATGTATCTATAACCTAAAAATATGAATAAGAATTTATTCTACAAAATGCGCCTAAGAACATAAAGCAATGAACACCCGAATACCGATTAACAATGAAATATTACTAATAAGAAGAAAAGAATATGATCATATATGATATCATAACTATGACTATGATTCTTGAATAAGTAAAAGACACTATTTAAAACATTATATAGTAGGTTCATATTCATACGAAGCATATCAGACCTAAGGTAAGGGATAACATTTCCAATCTCATTCTATCCAAGATTGTTTATTCGTATGTATTTACTGGGGTCATATTTATCATCCACATCCATGTTTCCTCCATATGTAATATTATTTATATCCTCCTACAATTTTTTAATCCAATTTTACCTATTGGTGAGTTTTTGGTAAAGATATTAAAGAAATATTTTGTTATTTTCAGTACGAGGTACTTTTAGACTTTTCCGGCAAAAGTACGAGAAGAATGTTTTCTTAACTTATACGGCATGAACTGATTTTTATGATTTCATAGAAAATTATTTCCATGAATATTCCTTTAAAAGTTTTCAAGTTTATTTTCAATTAACTTCTTTAAGTTTAAAATTTTATGACATGTTGAGAAAGGAGAAATATTTTTGAAAAAGAAAGGATCTTTTCCTGAGGAATGGAGTTCAAGTGTTTTATCAAAATTATTTTCCATCTAAGATAATATAGGGTTCTATTTCTATACATATTATTAAATTTATTTGATTATTTTATGATGGAATTATTTTTATGAATTCCTTTTATCTTCTATGGGTTATGTTATGATGTCATGATGTTTAAGAATCCGATTTTTTTTTAAATTGGTTATGCTATGATGTATGATTTATGATTTTCGGGAACACATAAGAATGGTTTCATTATGAGATGGGTGGGACCTATATATCCCTCCAATGCATTGGGTAAAGATTTATATCTCATGATACAGAAATGGCTGGAATGGCAAGTAAATCCAGTTACATAATACAGGGCTGGAACGGCAAGTAAACTCGATTCAGTAATGGACTTTGTCCACTATGATGGTCTTTGAAGTAATGCCTTGGCTACTATGGAAATCATATCATGTGCTTAATGGTTTTCCACAATTACATGTTTTCTTCCCATGCTATTTTATCATGATTAATGTTATTTTATGATCTATTCCTTATATATTTATATGATTTATGTCATTTTCATGTTTTTATGTACAAATGTTTATGGTTTGTTTTATGTTCACTCTGTTTACCCTTACTGAGAATTTGAGCTCACCCTTTCTATCTTTTATTTTCCATAGGATGTAAAAAAGGTTTTAGGTAATAAAAAAAAGGGGAATTTCTTTATGGGAGATATTGAAGATCTTTTACCAGGATTAGAAGATTATGTTCCATGTTTGCAAGGACACGAAACTAATATGGTCATTAGGTGTCTGTTTTTGTTATGTATTAAGTATTCCTCACAAGTAATGTAATGTTCATGTACGTCATCTTTGGGTCTCTATAGTTGGTATCAGAGTGAAGGTTTAGTCAACCATTAGAAACTAGGATATGAAAACTTTAGCGAGATCACTAGAGATATTTCTAAGGTATGTCTAGGGATGTCCCTAAGGTTAAGTATAAGTATAGGTTATAGTCCTAGGATTATAGTAACAATCATAGAATTAAACCTAAGATGTTAGATATTGAAAGTACTCCCCCTTTATTAGGTTGTTTCCTCCCATGATTTTTGCCTCTTACACTATTCTTTTTGGGTTTTAGACGATGGCTGGAACCCGAAGGAACCATGTTGATCAATGTAATGGGCAATGCAATGAATTCCCTCCTGAACAAACCAATGTTATGGGAGATGGAGTGAAAATATTATTGATATACTTACACAAGCTATGAATCATTATGGACCTCCGAATGAGCATACAAGGGAACAATATTTTATTAAGTCCTTTATGAGGCAACGTCCACCTTCATTCAGTGGGCCTTCTGATCCACTTGTTGCTGAACAATGGATCAGTACCATTGAAAATATATTTTCCATACATCAATGACCGGAACATGAAAAAGTCAATCTGGTTGTTTACCATTTAGAAGGTGAAGCAGACTAGGGTGGACTCTAATTAAGAATACAAGGCCCCAAGATGAAATTGAACCAATGGAATGGGACAAGTTCAAGATCTTGATTTTTCAATAAGTACTTTCCTCTTATTATTCAAACGAAGATGGAAAAGGTGTTACTTGAGCTTAAGAAAAAGGATGATGAATCGGTTGGTATATGGAAGGTGAATTTTACAATACTTGCAAGGTATACATATGGATTTTTTATCCAACCTGAAAGTAAAGGTGATCGATTCGTCAGTGGCTTAAAACCAAGTCTTTGAAGGGCATTAGCTCTAAGAGACTTTAGTAGCTATGAATAAATAGTTCATTGTTCTATCAAGGTAGAATTTTAATTTGGTGTTACATATCCATCTCATGGTTTTGACAACAAACCAAAGATGGAGTTCAATGAAAAATCTAAAAACAATGGTGAAAAGAAGGTGAATGTTTCTTTATGCTCAATGTGTGGAAAGAAGCATAGTGGAGATTGTCTTAAAGGGACTAGAAAATTTTTTAAGTGTGGAAAAGAAGGTCATCGAGCAGCTGAGTGTTGAATTAATGTTAAAAGGGTAGCTAATGATGTGAATAAAGAAAATAATGTAGAGAACGCACCACCAACACTTCAATGCTACAAGTGAAAGGAAATGGGGAATTATGCTAATCAATGCCCTAATCCAAGGGTTAATGATGACCGACATCAACAACGTATTAAGGAAAAGGAAAAGGTTAAGTCACATGCGATCATTATTGGTGATGTTGAATATGGAAACGATGTGGTGGAGTGATAAAGTGTTTATGTAATTGGATTCCAAAATAATGATGTAGTATCCTGGAATATTGGAATATATATGTATTGGTCTATTATTGTTTTCAATAATTTTATGGTACCGGTAACCATGAAAAGTGTTTGAAATATTTTTGAAAAGAAGATGAAATGCACATAATGAAGGGATAAGGAGAAAATAATATGTTTGATAGTATTCATGAGCTCATGACTAATAGAAGGAAAAAGTGATATCATGGTTTGAGTATAAAGGATTTTTGGGATTTTGGAATGTGGAAAGAGTTACCTTTTTATAGCATTCATGTTTTCAATAAGGTTCTATAGTAATTTATTTTTCTATAGAATACATGATTAATGTATTCACATGTTTGGAATGCGATCAAAAAAATAAAACTGGTATAAATGATGGTATTCACATGATTATTATGTGGCCTTTACGGTAATCGGTTTATTTATACTATGAGATTGGAAAAATGTATTTTGGATAAGTCTAAAGAATGGAAGGGATTATGTTGGACATCATACAGTATTGTTTAAGGATATAACTTTTTCGATATTATTTCTATAATGTTATAATAGTGTAGTTTTAGAAAAAGGACAACCTGCAGGACGGATGAAAACTCATCGCGTCAGACAAGGTAGTGGGAATCGAACCCACAACCGAAGTGAGACATGCCATTATCGCCTACCACTGGCCTACAGAAAGTTCCAGGTTAGTAGAAACTAGTTTTATTTTATTAAACAGGATGATAGATGATGTATAAGTCCATTTTTGGAACCATATACGATTAATCTCACCATATATGGACTTATGTATATAACTTTTGGTGACCTTATGTTTGAGAAATATAGAATGACCTATCATTCTATTGCATGATCTATTCACACTTCATAAATGAAAAATTCAACTTCATTTCATTAAGAGATGAAGTGGAAATTGTTCAATGAATGAACAATGGAGAGATTGTACCAAAATCAAGTAAGTATTTCTTTTAATTCAAAAATACTTCAACATTATGGAAATTATCTTGATAACCAAAAAATTTTTCCTAGTGCCCTCTTATCTGATGAATCAGATGGTACCTTAGATCATCACAAATTTAAGGCTTTATGATTTTTGGATTTTTCGTAGCCATGTCCTCTACCACTCTTCATCAGAAGTTTATGGTTATATTTCTCTTCCATATCCATATTTTAACCTATGTTATCCTATGTGGAAACCCCGTGATGAGTTAATTTGGGTAACCGTTACGTTTCTTGCTTCAATTATTAAAATTATGTTTTAGTATTCCTTTTTACGATGTGGGTTTCAATGAAAGAAACTTTCAAGTAGTAAATGATTTATAACCCCGGCGAATTTTGAGGGCGAAATTCATTTTATGGGGGGTAGAATGTAACACCCCGAGATTTTATGAGATATATTATTTTTAATTTCATTTATTTCTTCTGTTGTACACTACACTTAAGATTATCTTGCTCTATATGCAACAGCATATTAGCTTGCAGTATACACAAAACAATTCTTGGATCGTGTTACACACAATTTCAAGTTCGTTTGATAGTAGTTATTCTACCCAACATTGAGTTTATATATATATATATATATGTATTAAATGTATAAATGAAGTATGATTGGATTATGTTATATTAAATAGCAAAGGAGTCTTGCACTATAAGCAACCCTGACTTGGATTTCATTACACGCAATTGCAGCCTTCCTCGATAGCGTGTGTTGTACATAATACCGGGTTTCACTAAATAATGATATATGGTTATAATATCATTATGAACTAGCCATTATGAATAGTATTGAATACATTTTGAATTTTATAAAATTATTATTCATCTTACTCATTTTCTAGAACATGGTATGAGAACAAAATAATTTTTCGGGTAAAATTAGTATTTTTCAAGAAATGTAGTTTTGTCACCTTTTGATGGCGCACAAAATTTAAATCTAGTTTTGACATGTTTATAAGTTCAATTTGAAAAAATAAAAGTATTCATTGGAATCAGGATATAAAAATTTACTTTCGATAAAATTTTCATATTATTATAGATAACTTTCATATTTTAATGAATAGTAAAAACACGATATATTTTAATTAAAAACAAATTTTTTCATCGTAATAATTTATATACTTAAATTATAATATATAATGGTTTTAACATATAAATAGAATATATTTTTACCATTTAATATAATTTATGTCATTATCATTGTTTTTACATTGAATTCATAGGTAAAATCATTTCAATCTTTTGCAATGTTTTAACTTTTATAACTCGTTTTCTTAACAACGAGATTAATTTTAAATTAATTTCTGCAACTTATGTGACTTTAATTTGAAAAAATGGATTCCATATTCGGAACCAGTTGGTCCAAATTATGTTAATAGGCTACTTTTAATATTTGGGAACTATGAATAGTAACTACGGTAAATTTTATTTACCTTAGTTATAGGTAAATCGGGTAATTAAGGGTAAATATAATATTATCAAATTACCCTAACAGTTGTATTAATATAATTAGATTCTAATATTTAGTCCTATGACATATTTGTGTCGAAATGGAATCAATTGGAATTTACTTGGATGTGATTAAGACCATTAATTTATTGTTTTTTAAGAAATTTAAATATGTCTCACTCAAACTTAAATAATTAAAGTATTTTAAATATAAGGTTATAAAGAATATAAATTTTATTATAAATACTAATTTTAAAGATAATTTTTTTTTGTTATGGTAATTTATTTGAAATTTTTAAGATATATTTAATTACCTTAATAGCTTATACATTAATGATGCTGAAATTATTTATTTAGTGAAAAATCAATAATATAGTTTTTATTAAAATAATAATACAAATTAAAAGGCCCAAAAACGTGACCAAAACTTATTGGTAGTATATATATAAACTATAACCATCAAATGGTCGAATTGTTACCTATTTGGAGCTTTTTAAATGAGATTTAGACACTTATATTATTTTATTTTAAATGATGTCAAAGTTGTAACCTTCATAATTTAATAAATATAACAATTTACATGTTGTGACATTAAGATGATAAACTGGAGTAAAAGTATTTTTTTGAATGATATTATATTTATCACAATCGTGGTATTTTATTTTTAATTTTTATGAAATTATAAGTATATTAAATGATTATACAAAAACGATGTAGTAATTGTTTTATTAAGTGAAATATCAAATAAATGGTTCTATAAATATTAAGATAAAATTTATATAAACTAATTAATTTTCACCAAAAATTTTATAGATTAATATGAAATGTTAGTAATATATTAAAAATTTTAGTTCAAATATATCCTCTTTGTGTATTTTATTTAAATTCAAATAAATAAATAGTGTCAAAATTAACACTATTGTTATTTTATAAAAATAACATATTATAAAATTGATTAAAAATAACAAAAATATTTAAAAATTATAAATTGAAATATATATGGTCTAAAATTTTATAAGGTATCCAATTATGTACAATTAACAACACATATGTAATTATTTATAACAATTTAAAATTTATAATATTATTACCACAAATAAAATAAATAGATTAAATAAGGATAAATCAAGTTGATAATGTTTAAAATAAATTACCTACATGTATAAATTTTATTTTTTGATGATATTACAACCCTATATCATCTTATCTTCGAATTTGATTAATTTTGGATGTTTTTATGTGGGGTTTGAGTTTATTATAAATTAATATTTTTTAGGAATCCAAAAGTGCCCCTCTCCTCCCTTATAAAAGGGCACCTCCTCCCTCTCCTCTTCACAAACCTTTGAGCCTTAAATCTCTTCCAAACCCTACCAATTACTCTTCTCAACATACCTAGTTTTATCATAGAGGTTATGGTCCTCTCAAAAGACAAACTCTAGTGCCCTAAGAGGTGGTTTAAAAGTCGCACGTCAAGGAAGAGGTAATCTCTTCTACTGATTATTTCAAGTTTATTTCTTCTTATACTTCCTATTATTTAGTTGATTAATTATGAAGTAATATCATAAATATAAATAATATACTGATATGTTATTATAAATAGGAAACAATCCTGTTTCACCTTATATCCATCCTACGAAAAATGAAATCACCATTTGTGCGTACGTACGTAATATCATCTCCACACCATGGTGTAATCTGTTTTCCACCCCCACCTTACTTGGATGGGTATAAGTATGGAAGAAATAACTATATATTATTATTATAAAGTTATATTTATTCTGAATTATTATACACCATACACTTCAATACAATTCCACAATCATGGGAATGATATCATCACTCATTAATACGTACGGCCTACCGTCTCCACGATGTGATGCGACTCGCTCTACATGATATTCATTAAATAATGATTATATAAATTAATTAAATGAATAAATACGATATATATTACACTAATACCATTCTGTAAAATATGTATCTATAACCTAAAAAGTGGAATAATAATTTATTCAACAAAACGTGCATTAGAACATAAAGCAATGAACATCCGAATAATGAGTAACAACGACATATTACTAATAAGAAGATAAGAATATGACCATATATGATATAATAACCATGAATATGATTCAGTAATAAAGCAATTACATTATTTAAACCATTATACAGGAGGTTAAGATTCATACGAAGCATATCAGACCTAAGGTAAGGGATAACTTTTCCAATCTCATTCTATCTGAGATTGTTTATTTGTAACTATTTACTGGGTTCATATTTATCATCCACATAAATTTTTCCTAAATATGTAATATTATTTATATCCTCCTATAATTTTTTTAAATCCAATTTTTCCTATTAGGGAGTTTTTGGTAATAATATGAGAGGAATCTCTTGTCAATTTCAGTACGAGGTACTTTTTGACTTTTCCGGCAAAAGTACTAGAATAATGTTTTTTTAACTTATACGGAATGAAAGAATTTTTATAATTTCATAGAATATTATTTACATGAAGCTTCCTTTACATGTTTTCATGTTTATCATCAATTAACTTATTTTAGTTTAAAATTGTATGACATGTTTAGAATGGAAAAAAAATTTGAAAAAGAAAGGATATTTTTTAGGAATGGAGTTCAACTGTTTTATCAAAATTATTTTCCATCTAAGATAATAAAGGGTTCTGTTTCTATCCATATTATTAAATAGATTTGATTATGTTATGATGGAATTATTTTTATGAATTCCTTTTATCTTATATGGGTTATGTTATGATGGCATGATGTTTAAGAATCCCATTTTTATTACATGGGTTATGCTATGATGTATGATTTATGATTTTGTGGCACACATAATAATGGTTTCATTATGAGATGGGTGGGATCTATATCTCCCTCCAATGCATTGGGTAAATATTTATATCTAATGAGATAGACATGGATGGAATGGAAAGTAAATTTGATTCCGTAATACAGGGTTGGAATGTCAAGTAAACTCGGTTCGGTAATGGACTTTGTCCACTATGATGGTCTTGGAAGCAATGCCTTGGCTATTATAAAAATCATATCATGTGCTTAATGGTTTTCCACAATTACATGTTTTATTCCCATGCTATTTTATCATGATTAATGTTCTTTTATGATCTATGTATTATGTAATGCTATGTTTTATTTCATGTTCATATTTTTATGTACAAATGTTTATGGTTTTTTTTATGTTCACTATGTTTACCCTTATTGAGCATTTGAGATAACCCATTCTATGTTTTATTTTCCCCATGATGTAAATAAAGGTTTTAGGTAAGAAAAAAAAGGGTAAGATCTTTATGGGAGATATTGAAGATCTTTCACCAGGATTAGAAGATTATGATCCAAGTTTCCAAAGAAACAAACCTAATACAGTCATTGGGCGTCTGTTTTTGTTATGTATTAAGAGTTCCGCACAAGTAATTTAATTTCCATGTACATCGTGCTTTGGTTATCTATAATTTGAATTTATAATTAAGATAATGAGGATAGTGAACATGGATTACTTTCATGATGTTCTAGCTATTTATGTAATGTAATTTGAATACAGGTTACTAAGGAAGAATAAATTATTGTTTATATAGATACAACCATGCGTATATTGAAGATCCTTTTCAAGATATAAATTTTGAGGATAATTTAACACTATAGGGATACATTATAATCTTATCCATACCTGTCAAGAGAAATTAGTGTTTTATAGGAATAGATTTTTTTCTAGGGATAGTTTCTTGTGAGTCAAGGATGTATTCCTCTATTATAAAAATGTCACATAAATAGTTCTGTAGGAGTCAACTATGTATTCTTACATTCTTCGATTAAATTCACTAGATTAAATGATTAAAATGAACCTTATATTATATTCAATTGATTAATAAATTGAATATTTATATCTTAAACTCCACATGAGATTATTGATTCTATTAAAGGCCTATACATTAAAGTTAATGATTATTTGAGGGACATTCTTATTGAATATATAAATTGTATATTTGAGTAAATTAAGGGACTACCTGATGATAAAAATATATTTTTATATATAGAAAATATTTAAAAAAATAATGAATTATATGTTTCAAGAGTGAAACAGTCCCATAAAAAATATTGAATCCATGGGACATCATTTGTTTTTCATTAAGGAAAAATACCCATGATTTAAGATACTTTTAAAAAAGAAATTTATGGGAATTATATAGTAGATAATATTATATAAATACTATACTTTTGGATACATATCCACTAATGTTTATATAACTAAATTATTTGGAATATATATCCTCTAAATATCCCTATGAATATATTTTGAATATATATCTATAAATGTATCCTTAAGTATAGAATTAATAGTATATATTCACCAATATATTCTAATATTACTGAGAGTCATTTCTTGATCATTTATCATCAAAATATACAATGGTATTATGAGAATTCAAAAATTCATTGGTAGTCGGTGGATCACATCTGACCATTGGAAAAATTGGTTTCATCCTATGGATACCATTGTAGGTGGGGTATTTTTATTTCCACTATTTGGATATTCATAAACCACATATGATAAATATGGACATTTTTTATCTCTCTAATGAATGTTATTAATTTATAGAGTAAATAAAATCTACTATTTGAAGAGTTTTTGTAATCTAGGGTATAGATCTTGATTTGGGGTTTTTAATAATTTTTTAATAATGTAATATTTTATAATATAGCCCCATGAAAACATGTAGTGGTATAATTACATAATGTTTTTTTAGATTCTGGAAATCAAGTTTTTAAAGGAGGAATAATAGAATGGAATTACATAAACTATCAAAATAATCATGATAGGGTCTAGTAGTTTTGTATTATATTATAATGTAACATGTTATTATACTTGAAATTATGTTATTTTATAACATATTATATATTTATAAATATTGAAATATCATTTTTCGATAACATATTCTCTTGGGAGACTCATGAATAATGATCGTTTAATAACAAAATCTACATTGGGACTCAAAATATTGTAATTATAATAATATAATATCAATCTAATTTGGTAGTATTTTTTAAATGTTGATGTGGAATAGATAATTCTTCCCGAAAATATAGTATCATATATCCTATACATAATAATAAATTATAGGATAATATGGCATGATATTCCTCCTTGATAATTCACTAAGAATTAACATATTTTGAAGTGAATAATTTAAATAAATATAATAATTTGGCTTATATTCCTCAATGTTTACAAATTTTAATAAATTATATGTTTGTGAATTTTATAATATGATTTATAAATCCTTAGTTAAATTTTAAAAAATTTAAGTCAAAAATAAAAGGTGTTAATGCTTAATTATCATTATTATTGAATTATAAAATTTAATAGTTCAAATTAATGCATTAATTTTGATTAATTATTTAAACCTCATCCAAATAAGTTTTTATTAATGATATGCTACAAGTTTAAATGATTTTATCAATTTTATATTTTTATTATCCGAAATGTTTACATAAAATAATTTTCATTATAAAATCATAATAATTAAGAAAATATCATATATTTAAAGTTAAATTCCATGTATTGTATTATATAAAGGAGTTAATATTATGAAATTAATATAATATGTTTATATTTAGGTTTATTGAATATCAATAATGTCTTGATAACTTCTAAATTTATAGTTATATTCTAATATGACTTTTTCATAAATATTAATATCATGTATGAATATTAAATATTTTCATTTATTTAAATGTTTTTATATTCTTAATCTTAGTTATAAAATTTATATATTATGAATATTATTATTCATTAACTTAATTGTTTAACTAACTTAATGTATTATCATACACACATATATGTAGATACATGCTAGGTGTGATAATGGATCTAGTTTTTAAATAGCTGAATTTTATTTGTAATTAATAGTATTAGTTTGGATTTTTTTAAATTATTTTATACATATTATGTTTTAAAAATAGGATGAAATTGATTATCTCTTGAGTAAAGTATCACTAGGTAGAGGTAATTTGGGTCAAACTTCAAATTATCCTGGAGTCTTATTAAATGTTGTAAAATGGTTGGGGTTTGTTATCTACATCTCCAATCTTATTCATATGGTGTTCAACAATATAATATTATTATAATCCATTACATGAAAATTTCTTGTAAATTATCAATTATAAGAATATATACATGTGTAAAAAAATTTGGCTTCTATTTTTGGTTATGCAACACAAAATTTGTGTTTTGTAATGAGAAAAACGACAATATGGTTTGAACATATTTTTTTAGGGGAAATAATAAGAATCAAAATTAAATCCATAGAATATTGAATATATAAAGGGAATAACATAAGATAATATGGTGAGATTAAATACCCTTATAAACACTTTGTGTTATATTCCAACCATATAAACACTTGTTAAGACCTAATTAAATTAGTAAGAGTGGCCTTAATAGTTATCCACCGACAAATTATCTATTGTATGGAATGTAAGAAATAATTTGATCATAATTGTTAGATGCTTTGTTCATAGAATTTATTTGGGATACACTTATTTGGTAAACCCTAATAGATAAAATAAAAGTGGAATAAAGTTGATTTAATATCTATATGATCCACTAGAAAAGGTGTTTTCTACTAGACTATCCAAGATTTATATATGATACAATTGTAGATATTTTTCTATGATATATAATCGTGGAATATTTATGTGTGAATTTTTTTAAGTGATGACGAAATATATCTCTTAGCCCACTAATGGGTATGAATAATTCTAAATCAGGTCATCATTTTAGTGGGGTCCATTTAGAAAAAATCCTTATTAAATGGTAATAATATATGACACATAGCTGATAATTGCTTCTATTAAAGAAAACATAATCATCATTATGAAAAATAATTTTGATATTATTCCTTATGAAAAGGTAGAATAATGTGGTATAATTATATATGTGGTCACATAAGAATATATTATAAGTAAGAAGAAATTACACAAATTTGAGAAACACAATCCTGAGTAACCATGTGTTGAAGTTGTTAAATATGTGAATTTATTGTCCTATGAGAAAAATAAAAAATATTATCTAAATGTTACAAAGGAATTAGTTAATTGAAGACCTATAGTATTTTAGTTTCATACACACAATATAATCGTGTATTTTAGTGAATCTCAATATGATTGAGTATGATAATGACATAAGGGGATTGAATATTTCCTATCAAGACTATTTTTGTGAAGGAATTCATAAAATTTATATTGATGGAAATGTTCCAAAATTTTGGATAAATTAGAATAAGTATTAAATAGGTATTATCATGTGTTTATATTATATGAATTGATCTTATTATGACTTATTTAGGGTTCTATGTGTATAATAAAGGTGATAAAAATTTAAAAGATATGATGAAATGTTAATTGGAGTGTCCAATAATGGTTATTCAAGTATCTAGTTAAGGTCCTTGAAACCAGGTGTTATAAAAAAGGGGGTAATGATTCTATAAGATGGAATTACTATGGATACTAGAAAGATTTTTTGAAACTGAATGGAATATCGATGTAAAATAGAATTATTATAAAAATTTACTATTAAATTTTAAAGGGTATATGATACAAAATGTATAATTTATATGTGTTTTCAGTAAAAAGGATTTCAAAATCAATGGAACATTTGATAGAGCATAAAATTTTCATTCATTTTAATTAGGCAATGATTTTCTACATAAAATATTTTAATGTAAAAGAATTTATCATGATCAGTTGGTTTTCAATAGTGAATTCGTATCTTCGCCCGATTTATTTTATATGATAATAGATGGTATTCATTAAAAATGTTTTTTTAGAAAAAAATGAGATGATTAACTTAATATAAATTTTTTATGATTCATCTAATTCTATATCTATTTATCAAATGAGACAAAGATAGAAATTTTTTCATGGATAATTTTTTTATGAATATATTTTTTGAAATATGTGGGAAAATTTTTATGTGACCCAAGAATAATATAGTGTATAGAGAATAATGGGTGTATGTTTGAACACATGGATGTTCATATTTTACCAAAAAATATTATTCTAGTATAATTTTAAAGTGATTTTAACTAATTATCCAAAAGTGTTTAGGGCATGTAATGTTATGTGAAGAATTTAAACGTTTTATTTATTTATATTAAGTAATTTAATATAATTTTTTCTTTTATAGATCATTCTAGTTGATATAAAATGTGAATTTTAATTAATATCCTAAATAAATTTCAGCCTTTCGAGGAAAATATAGACGTGAAATATATATTAATTTATTATAGAATAAGTGAAATCCACCTTATCATAAAGGATTTTAGGATGTTATGGTAAGTAATAATGTCAATTGTTATAATAATTACCATATGATCTCAAGGTAAATGTATGATAGAAATAATTCAATGGACAAAGATGTTAAACATAGAAAATGTATATATAGATAATAGAATATGTGTGTCATAACATTGGATGTTTTCAAGTTAATAAGATTTAAAATGATCAAGGATTTTAACATTAGGAATATGATTCCTATATCTCACAATTATTAAAACTAGACATAATCAAAGATATTAATCAATAAAGAGTTTATTGAGGGACATTGATCATATAGATACAAATACATGTGATCAGAATTAAATATATATGTAATGAGATAAACATTGGGTTTATAAATTAATAATGGTTATTAAAAAACATATAGTTTTTCACCTTAAAAATTTTATTTTCCCATTAAAATGGTTTTATAAACATCTAGGCCATTATTAAATAATGACAATGTTATAAATGTTCTAGTTGTGGTAGAAGATATATTTTTATATATTCACATTAAAATAAACTATTACAAAAAAACTGATATTTTTATATTAATATAATATATTTTTCATGAGATCCAATGTAATTTTTTATTTTTAACAGAAATATTTCATTCATGAATTAATATTTTAAATATACACAAAGATAAGGCTAATTCGAGTGTGCATTGTGTTATAGTTCAAGATATGGATTTTACCTTATATAATAGAGTCTCTAGTATTACATTCTCCCCATAATAAATAATATCATCCACAAATTTGTGTTATATATTTTCAATTGACCAAATTTTGACATTTATTCTTCATTAATTCTTCAGTCCCCCTAATTTTACTCTTCCATTTTGTGACTTCTCCAATGTATTCTCACCAATTAAGTTTTATCTTTCTACAAAACACGATATATGGTGTTAAGAATATGGAAAGGCTCTTCATTATAGGACTAGTAATCCTAAAAATGTATTCACTAATATGGGATCACATGCATTGGATCTTGAATCTATTTCCTTCTTAATGAAACATTGAAGATGGTATTATCATTATAATGGTTGGGCCGTATAGCCAAATGGTATTCTAAAACTCCAATTCATTGTTGTATTTCAAAATTATCAATGTAACTATGGATTAACTTATCCTTTTTCCAAATATTAATACTTCATTACAAGGGGAAACCATCAAGAATATATTATCCCATATTTTAAATTCCATTTACTTCCTTCTATTGTATGTTTATACCAATTTTATTTTATGGGTTTCTTTTATATGATCCAATATGGTCCATACTTTAACATTTATCTCCTCAATCATCTCTCAGATAACTATCTTAGATTCTACATGTTCTTCACAATAGGATGGAGTATTAAATCTCTAATATTAAAACACTTAAAACTATTCCATTAGGATTCTTGAGAAGAATATATTATTTTATACAAGTTCCACCGAAGGTAGATAAGGTTCCATATTGCATGGAAAATAAGAGAACATGATCATAACATGTCTTCAAATTTCTGGATAGCCCTTTCAAAATGTCCCTCAATTTAGGGATGATAATTGATGAACAAATTATTCTAATTGTCATGATCCATTTTATGACTCTTTTAGAATTATGTTCTAAACTGAGGGTAATGATTAGATAAAATTTCTAGCGGTTCCCCCTAAATACATATAATTTCATTAACATAAAGCAGGGAATGGAGATCAAGGGGTCAATATTCTCTAATCGCTAATAAATGAGTACAATTAGTATATAGATTAACTATAAATCCTAGATTATTATTATTCCTTGGTGTATTTGGATGTAAAATAAAAATTTCCATAGCAGTATTCTCCTACATTCATATAGGTATAGAAAGAGGTTGTGTGGATCCATTGGGGTGTCATATTTCATCCTTTAATTGTTATCATACTAAGCATCTGAACACATAATCTATAATTTGACACATTGTGCCATACCACTAGAAAGGTTTTCTTAAATCCCTATACATATTTTTTCTATTTGTGTGTATACATAATTTTAAACTTTTCACTTCATCTAGTAGTTCTCTCTTCAACTCTGATATGGAGAGAACACATAACCACTTTACAAACATCAACACACCATCCCTATAGATGAGGAATTTCAATTTTACATTATTTAAATATTTATCATTCATTTTAATACCCTTTCAACATTTTATTAATTATCTATATTTTCTTATAAGGATGGATTAGCAATTTCATAGAAAATGAATGAAATATTCATTGTCCTAAAAATCACCATATCCATATTTATGATATCTCTACATATAAGAAACTTTCTTATTCTTATTATGGAAACAAATCCTTCCTTCTAAAAATTCAATACATTAACAACATTTATTTCCTTCATAAGTTGTAGTGTATTAAGAAATTATTGTATGTGAGTACTTATAACCCTCTTATTTTCCTCATGTTGACATCTTTATGATTGAATATATATATATAAATAACATTTTTTGTCTTTATGTATATCCACCCTTCATCATAAAGGTATTTATACCATCTTTTCATTGAAAATTTTACAAATATCATCAATGGGTCATGACTCGTATTTTTCTATTAATTGATTTTCAATTTCCAACATGCATAGACGATTACCCTATCTTTCCACATAAGGATATAACCATTTCCTTTCTATGATTCATCTATATATATTAAAAATAATTTATTACCATATGGTAATAATAATAAAGATTAATTATTTATGTTCCACTTAAACTATTTATAAAATTCCACACATTACCCTAACCATTTCAATTTAACTTCCATAAGTGTTAACATGTTCAAAAGGTTGTCCAATTGGTTGATGTTTTGAACATGTTTTGAACATGGTCCATAAGTGTTAACATGTTCAAAAGGTTGTCCAATTGGTTGTCCAATAATGGTTTTTCAAGTATCTAGTTAAGGTCCTTGAAACCAGGTGTTATAAAAAAGGGGGTAATGATTCTATAAGATGGAATTATTATGGATACAAGAAATATTTTTTGAAACTGAATGGAATATCCATGTAAAATAGAATTATTATAAAAATTTACTCTTAAATTTTAAAGGGTATATGATAAAAAATTTATAATTTATATGTGTTATAAATAAAAAGGATTTCAAAATTAATGGAACATTTGATAGAGCATAAAATTTTCATTCATTTTAATTAGGCAATGATTTTCTACATAAAATATTTTAATGTAAAAGAATTTATCATGATCAGTTGGTTTTCAATAGTGAATTTGTATCTTCCCCTATTTATTTTATATGATAATAGATGGTATTCATTAAAAATGTTTTTTGAGAAAATAATGAGATGATTAACTTAATATAAATTTTTTATGATTCATCTAATTCTATATCTATTTATCAAATGAGACAAAGATAGAAATTTTTTCATGGATAATGTTTTTATGAATATATTTTTTGAAATATGTGGGAAAATTTTCGTGTGACCCAAGAATAATATAGTGTATAGAGAATAATGGGTGTATGTTTGAACAGATGGATGTTCAAATTTTACCAAACAATATTATTCTAGTATAATGTTAATGTGATTTTAACTAATTATACAAAAGTGTTTAGGGAATGTAATGTTATGTGAAGAATTTAAACGTTTTATTTATTTATATTAAGTAATTTAATATAATTATTTCCTTTATAGATCATTCTAGTTGATATAAAATGTGAATTTTAAGTAATATCCTAAAGTAATTTCAGCCTGTCGAGGAAAATATAGACGTGAAAGATATATTAAGTTACTATAGAATAAGTGAAATCCACATTATCATAAAGGATTTTAGGATGTTATGGTAAGTAATAATGTCAATTGTTATAATAATTACCATATGATCTCAAGGTAAATGTATGATAGAAATAATTCAATGGAAAAAGATGTTAAACATAGAAAATTTCTATATAGATAATATAATATGTGTGTCATAACATTGGATGTTTTCAAGTTAATAAGATTTAAAATGATCAAGGATTTTAACATTAGGAATATGATTCCTATATCTCACCATTATTAAAACTAGACATAATCAAAGACATTAATCAATAAAGAGTTTATTTAGGGACATTGATCATATAGATACAAATACATGTGATCAGAATTACATATATATGTAATGAGATAAACATTGGGTTTATAAATTAATAATGGTTATTAAAAAACATATAGTTTTTCTCCTTAAAAAAATATTTTCCCATTAAAATGGTTTTATAAACATCTAGGCCATTATTAAATAATGATAATGTTATAAATGTTCTAGTTGTGGTAGAAGATATATATTTTTATATTCACTTTAAAATAAACTATTACAAAAAAACTGAAATTTTTATATTAATATAATATATTTTTCATGAGATCCAATTTAATTTTTATTTTTAACAGAAATATTTCATTCATGAATTAATACTTTAAATATACAAAAAGATAAGTATAATTCGAGTGTGCATTGTGTTATAGTTCAAGATATGGAGTTTACCTTATATAATAGAGTCTCTAGTATTACATTCTCACCATAATAAATAATATCATCCACAAAATTGTGTTATATATTTTCAATTGACCAAATTTTGACATTTATTCCTCATTAATTCATCAGTCCCCATAATTTTACTCTTCCATTTTGTGACTTCTCCAATGTATTCTCACCAATATTGTTTTATCTTTCTACAAAACAGGATATATGGTGTTAAGAATATGGAAAGGATCTTCATTATAGGACTAGTAATCCTAAAAATGTATTCACTAATATGTGATCACATGCATTGGATATTGAATCTATTTCCTTCTTAATGAAACATTGAAGATGGTATTATCATTATAATGGTTGGGCCGTATATCCAAATGGTATTATAAAACTCCAATTCATTGTTTTATTTCAAAATTATCAATGTACCTATGGATTAACTTCTCCTTTTTCCAAATATTAATACTTCATTAAAAGGGGAAACCATCAAGAATATATTATCCCATATTTTAAATTCCATTTACTTCCTTCGATTGTATGTTTATACCATTTTTATTTTATGGGTTTCTTTTGTATGATCCAATATGGTCCATACATTAACATTTATCTCCTCAGTCATCTCTCAGATAACTATATTAGATTCTACATGTTCTTCACAATAGGATGGAGTATTAAATCTCTAATATTACAACACTTAAAACTATTCCATTAGGATTCTTGAGAAGAATATATTATTTTATACAAGTTCCACCGAAGGTAGATAAGATTCCATATAGCATGGAAAACAAGAGAACATGATCATAACATGTCTTCAAATTTCTGGATAGCCCTTTCAAAATGACCCTCAATTTAGGGATGATAATTGATGAAAAAATTATTCTAATTGTCATGATCCATTTTAAGACTCTTTTAGAATTATTTTCTAAACTGAGGGTAATGATTAGATAAAAGTTCTAGCGGTTCCCCCTAAATACATATAATTTCATTAACATATAGCAGGGAATGGAGATCAAGGGGTCAATATTCTCTAATCGCTAATAAATGAGTACAATTAGTATATAGATTAACTATAAATCCTAGATTATTATTATTCCTTGGTGTATTTGGATGTAAAATGAAAATTTCCATAGTAGTATTCTCCTACATTCATATAGGTATAGAAAGAGGTTGTGTGGATCCATTGGTGTGTCATCTTTCATCCTTTACTTGTTATCATACTAAGCATCTGAACACATAGTCTGTAATTTGACACATTGTACCATACCACTAGAAAGGTTTTCTTAAATCCCTATACATATTTTTTCTATTTGTGTGTATACATAATTTTAAACTTTTCACTTCATTTAGTAGTTCTCTCTTCAACTCTGATATCAAGAGAACACATAACCACTTTACAAACATCAACACACCATCTCTATAGATGAGGAATTTCAATTTTCTATTATTTAAATATTTAACATTCATTTTAAGACCCTTTCAACCTTTTATTAACTATCTATATTTTCTTATAAGGATGGATTAGCAATTTCATAGAAAAGGAATGAAATATTAATTGTCCTAAAAATCACCATATGCATATTTATGATATATCTACATATATGAAGCTTTCTTATTCTTATTATGGCAACAAATCCTTCCTTCTAAAAATTAAATACATTAACAACATTTATTTCCTTCATAAGTTGTAGTGTATTAAGAAATTATAGTATGTGAGTACTTATAACCCACTTATTTTCCTCATGTTAACATCTTTATGATTGAATATATATATATATAAATAATATTTGTTTTCTGTATGTATATCTCACCCTTCATCATAAAGGTATTTATACCATCTTTTCATTGAAAATTTTAAAAATATCATCAATTGGTCATGACTCGTATTTTTCTATTAATTGATTTTCAATTTCCAACATGAATAGACGATTACCCTATCTTTCCACATAAGGATATAACCATGTCCTTTCTTTGATTAATCTATATATATTAAAAATAATTTATTACTATATGGTAATCATAATAAATATTAATTATTTATGTTCCACTTAAACTATTTATAAAATTCCACACATTACCCTAACAATTTCAATTTAACTTCCATAAGTGTTAACATGTTCAAAAGGTTGTCCAATTGGTTGATGTTTTGAACAAATTGGTGACAGTAAATTTCCAAACCCAGGAAACATCAAACCATAATTATGTTTAATGGTTTATATAGGATTCATTTATTACATGGATTTTTGAATTATCAATAGATATTCTATCTATTGGTAAAATATAGAAAATAAAATAGGCTTAATTTTTCCAAAAGTAACACTTACCATACTTCCAATAGAATTATTTATTTAGGGTATCAAAAATTATTTCTAGGTGACTGTCATGATATCCATATATCTTATAATATATAATGAAATCATCAATTAATACCACCGTAGAGTTATCAAGATATTCCAAGAATTATATATTCATTAATTCCATTAAGATAGAAGTTTCATTAGTTATCCCAGAGGGAAGTATCATAAAATCTTAGTATAAATAACCTATTCAAAATTTAATCCTCTCTATTTCATCATTCATCATCATTATATCATGATAAACATAGAAAATATTGATCATTTTAAATTATTTTTATCTATTATGTTGATCAAATAAGTCATCAGTTCAATGAAATGGATAGATATTCTTTATTATAACGGAATTGATCTCTCTAAATATATTTATAAACTCATCAAAACATCCTCATTTTCATTTAATAGAAAAAAGGGATCCCATGTTGAAATAGTAGAGAATATAAATCAATTGTCAAACATCTCCTATAGTTGTTTCTTTAACCACACCAAATCCACTAGTTTCGTTCTTTTGTGGGTTTTAGATAAATGAAAAACATCATGAATGGGTTTGATGGAGAACATAGTGTCACACTTTTAAAGAATACCATGTAATTCTACTTGAAAAACATTAAAAAAAATTATACCCTCGATAAATTCTTTATCCTTTGTATTTCCTACACATCCATAGATTGTATTTTCCCCTCCTCTTATCATAGAATATTATAATGGTGAGATACTAGAATATAGTATATAAACGACTTCGTAGATGATGTCTCTCCCATAAAAACTCCTTAATCTATGTCGCCTTCACAAATAGTAATCTCCTTCGCACAATAAGAAATTTTTCCATTATAAAATGTGATCAAATCCATACGAAAGAGTAATTAAAAATCACCCATACATATAAAAATTAGGTTTTCCATAATGGAATAACTATTCTTATTAATATATTATTCATTGTAAATAATAATTTCAATAAGAATCTCATTAGGTGTATTAACTAAAAACTTATTTCATAGATTAGTATGGGATTATTCATAGTTCCCATAAAAAATATGTTATTAAATCCTAAAAAATTAAATATGTTTTATAGGAAAACATTCCTTAAAATCATGACGATTCTATATAATAATTTTGATTACTAAATGGGCTCCTTTAAGTCTAGTCCAAATGGATTCTAGTAAACATTATTTGATAAAGATTTTTGACACCCAAACTCAAATACCCATGTGCTGATAGTTTATTACAATAAGGGTATAGAATAAAAGTGTTACCAAATTATTAAAAAACACAGTTATCTATTAAGTATATATGTACATAAATTACATCAAAAAACATAAGTTACATCATGAATATAAGGTGTGAAAATTATTATCACATCCATCATATCCATTAAAATTTCACATAATTCCACTCTATGTTTCCTAGGGAATGGGAAAAAATAAGATTGAGATCATATACTAAACAAGGAGTAAAATTCAGTATAATTTATGATTACATAGACGTGGGATAATTCATATAGTAGGAATAAAATATACAAAACCATAATAAACTAATATTAAGGTAATTATATATCTATTAAATATAATGAAAACATATATAACAAAATGGTTGGACTCGTATTTATAGAATGCATAATTTAGGACATCAAAACATGTTATCAAGGACTTATTCCAAGAAATTACTATTATGAGTAATTCTATACACCAAAACCCATGATTTATTGTCACATGAGACCTATAAATCCATTTATAGGTTTTATAATATCAAACCCCTCCCATCAGTTATTTATAAATAATGCATTATCCATATATAATATATGAATATAAATATAATTCAAAATAAAATTTCATTAGGAATCAATAAATATATGTATTGAGATAAAATCATGCATAACATCAATACATTCCCATTAAATAAGGGTAAATAATCCATCCGGAGAAGGAAGGTGGATGGTTAAAAAACAAAAAATTAAACTAGAAATGGGGGTATTTTTAAAATAATATGATGTTCCATTATCAATGAAATGATTCAAAGGAAGTATTGAAGAATAATTTAAATGTTCTAGGTTATCAATATAAGATAGTAATTGATATAAATAGTATTCACTCATAGGATACCATTGTAATGGAAGTGAAATCATTAATTATAGATTTTAAAGATTGTGTGAATATTCCATAGAATATACCCATGGAGTTTCTAGATAATTTTGAATTCATAGTACCAATCTTCATGCATAATGGTGATGGATTAGGGAATAAGTAAACCAGCTATTTTTGGTGATTATGCTTTTATAGGTGATTAACCTTATATATATTTGTGCCACAACTGCATTTAATTTCTAGGGTCCAGACAGGGATGTAGTTTCTCAGAAAATCAGCCACTCTTTACATTCCCAAAATTTCAATTTTGGGAATTATGATTGGGTCAGAAATTGATTTAATGTGTGGAATTTTCATTTAAGACATATAAAATTGGTGATAATTTCATATAATAACAATAACTATGGAATTGTAATAATGGATTGTAATTAAAAATGCAAGGGATATAATGAGAGTCCTTATATCAGTATAATAATTTCATGGGAAAAATGATATAATGAGAGGGGATACATGGTCTCTAACTAAAAAAAATATACAATAATAGATAATAATATTACATTATGATAAATTAATTATGTTTAAATTGTATTATAACAAATTAATTTTAATAAAAATTTAAATATAATGATTTTAGACCCTTACCTTACTACATAGCTTCTTAATTTTTTGATGACTCCATAAAACCTTAAGACTCCATGGGAGGCCCTTAGATAGGGAGTGGTAGGATAAATTCATCATCAATACCTTTTATATGGAGTGATCTGAGTGAATGGGTGGGGGTGAGCACCTTTCAAAGATGAAAAAGAGGGAATTTTCAAGAAAAGTTCTTTTAGGTAAGGGGTAATAATGGAATCACATTGGTGTCGGACGTGTAAAATGTATTTGGTGAGTTAAATGTATAAATGATAGGTGATACATGTGGGATTGTATTTCAAACCTAACAACTCTTTCTAGAAAGTGTAAGTGGTCATTTAATTATGAAAAAACCAAGATACATTATTTACACATTTTTAAAATTGTAAACATTGATTAGAAATAAACCATAGTTATAAATCTCTTATTAAATATATAATGAACCATATTACAATATTTTAACATCCATAATATAAATTATGACTCCATCTAATACAATTCATTTTCTAAATGTTATAAAATCATCTTAGAAATGAAAATATAAGATATAAACAACAATTGTTTATATAAATAAGTTATTTTTATTGTCATTTAATATAAATAACTAATTTAATGAGTTTATAAATATTCATATTGTGATCAACCAGAATAATAGATTCATAATTTGGGATATATTACTCAAATTTATTTAGATAAAATTTATATATGTATTATGAAATTAATTATATGAAAAACTATTTTACTTCTAATATAGTAAATAATCATTAGTCTAATTAATATTTGTTCATTTCATGAAAATAATATTGTCCATGTTAAATAACTTGTACCTATTTATTCAAAATATGAATTCAATTTTATTAAATATTAAATATTAATATGGAAAATTTATCTTAACATTTTCCTATTAAAACACAATTTTATAAAAACTATATTTTAGGAATAAAAAATATTTTTAGGAGAAAATAATCAAATAAATTCATTTGCATGAAATAAATATGTTTATTATTAAATAGATAAATTTTATGTCTCTTGAAAATAAATCCAAAACAAAATTTTAGTAAAATAATATATAATGAAATGAAAAGTCTAAAAATGTATTTCTTTTTTGGAAAATTTTACTTATGTTCGAAAAATAATAAAGATAGGTTTTATAAAATAAAATAAAATTTAAAAATAATTTATTTTTCTCCTTAAAATCCAATTTTACCATTTAAAATGTTTTATAAAAATATAGCTCTTGATTAGATAATTATAAAGTCATAACCATTATGGGGTTGGTGAAAATATATTTTTAATTTTCACATAAAAATGTACTATTTTTGAAAAAACCTAATATTTAATATAAAGATAATACATTTATTATGAGTTCTAATTAAAAGATTAATTTTTTAAAATAATATTATAATATTCATGAATTGGTCTTTTAAATACAGTAATGAGTCTCTTTAGAGTGCACATTGGTTGATAGATTCATATATGATGTTTACCTGCTACAACATGGTGTCAGGTATTACACTCCCCCAAATAAAGATTCTAGTCCTTAAAATTTTGGTAAATATAAGATATTAAAAAATTGTATATTTTTTAATCATATGTTATTGAGGAACCCACGTTGCATCTTATAGTTTGTGATTTTTTCAAAGGACATTCACCAATCGAGTTGTATGATTCTATTACAATTGATATCTGGTGTCATGAATCTATGAAGGATCTTCAATAAAATACAATATAGGATCCAAATATTTATCATTAGTTGAGAGAACATGTGTTACATCTAGAATTTATTTCCTCATTAAAAAAACATTGTAGAGTTTTATACTTTAGAAAGGTTGGGAATCATAGCCAAATGGTAAGAAAAAACAACCATTTTTTCATGTATTTTAAGAGGATCACTGTTGCCTGGCCTTGATATCCAATTTTTAACGAATCATACAACCCCCTCCCATAGGTAATCCTTTATGAATACATGATCCCCAACATTAAATTCCTTTTATTTCTATCAATTATTAGGAAAAATATTTTTTCTGATCTAGGATAATTATATATGATCCAGGATGGTCGATAATTTAACATCCATATCATATACAAGATATAGGAAAAATATCTTACTTTCACTAAATTCATTCCAATATGATTGATTATAAAACATATTCCAATATGGTTATTCATATGGTTCCATTAAGATACTCATGTGGAAGGTATAATTATTTTAAATTTCCACCAATGGTAGATAAAAATCCCACATACCATGGAAGTCAAGAGAAAATGATCTCCATTTATAGTCAAATGATTTAATAGTTCATTTAGACTTCCCATCAGTTTGGAGATGATACATTCTATAAAATTGTATGTCATTATTAGTATCCCTTCCAATATTGTTCCCTAATTTTGATGTGAATCAAGGGTAAAGATTAAATATAATTGATTGAGGTTTCCCATAAAGACTTATTATTTCATTAATAAAGAGTCAGGAAAGGTTCACCGGTGGTGTAACTTATATTATTTCTTGGAAATGAGAAGAATTTGTAGGAATTACTATATAAACCCATATATAATATTTATTCATTATAGTTTTTGGAAGTCTAGTGAAAATTTCTACTGTAATATTATCCCACATAGATATAGGTTTAAGTAGAGGATTCAATGCTCCCTTAGGATTTTTTCTTTTATAATTTACTGGATTTAATACTAATATTACGTATGTATATTCCAAAATTTCTCAATTTTTACCAACCAACCAAAAAATTTCTCTTAATCCCAATGAATCTTTGTGCTACTAAGTTCTAAAGGATAATTTATGTTATGTGGTTAATCTAGAAATTCCCTATTCAACTATGAAATGTATAAAAGATGAAAACTCATTTAAAAAATAACTAATACATCGCTATATATGAATAATATTTATTTCCCATGATTAACTACTTTAAAATTAATTTATACATCCCATTTACCATGTTAGAACCTACCAATATTATCTAGTAATTATGCTTAATTAATTTCATGGGAAAGGAATTAAAAATTTCCTTGCCTAAAAATCAACATATCTATATAGGATATTGTTAATCATAACCATTGTCAAAAAATCATGTTACCTTCTACATAATTAATCAGACACCTTTTTTTCCTTACTAGGGTGATAGTGTAATGAGAAATCATAGTCCATATATAGTTTCAACCATCTTCTTTACCTAAATTGTTCTCCTTCTAAGATAATATATTTTTAAAATTATTTTCTACCATATATATATATTACAATCTTCACCATATTGCAAGTGTTTATCTATTTAAATCGAAAATATTATGGATTCCAGATCAAGTTAATATGTTGGATAGTTCTGTTAGTATATTTTTTTTGCATTAACACATAGGAAATCACTATATCACTCTAAATAATGGAATGTGATAGTTTTTTCTTCAATGAATCACTATATGTGAAAAATAAATCTTTAAATTATTGTAAATTTATTAATTTTTCATTAATCATTATTCTATTTAACTCTTCAAAAAGTTCCAAACATTCCATTGAACTTTTTAATTTAACCCCTTTATGTGTTAACATGGTTAATGGTTTGGAAAAATAGAAACAATAATTAAAACCCATTTATTGTAACCTATTAATCCAATGAAACTTCGTATCTAAATTATTTTCATCAGTATAAGTAATTATTTGACTACTATTGTTTTTTAAGAAAAAATATATATTCTATCCATGGAGAAAATACGACCATGAAATTAAAGGTTATTGAGCAAAATATACACTTATTATAATTACCATATAATTATTTTTTCCTAAGAGTCTATAAAATTATTTTTATATAAATATGTTCTTCATCATAAATCATAGTCTATATCCATATTTTTTCAAAAAATACCCCTATAATGTTTTGAAGAAAAACCTTGAATACACTATATATAAAATCCATCAAGAAAAAATTTGTGTTTGTCAATATAATGAGATGATCAATCAATTCGTGGTAATGGATACTTATTATTTATTGTAATATCATTTTACTCCCTATAATTGATGCACAATCATATAAACCCATCATTATTTTTCACTAATAATACATGGTCTCCCATGGAAAAACCCTAGTTCATATAAATCACATATCATGAAACTACAATGGGCATTTCTTCAACTCTACTAACTCTAATGGTTTTATTCTATAGGGTGTTTAAGATATAAAACTTTCATCATGAATGAGTTCAATATAGAACCCAACCTCATACTCCATTGGATGAATGGGTAATTCATATAGATGACCAAAAAAAAATTTACCTTGATTACATCTTATTTCATTAGGGTATACTTCACATACAAAGATAGTGTTTTCTCTTCCTATTATCCCATTATTTCATTAATTTTATCTAGTAGATGTGGGTCTAAGAAAGAATCATTATGTGAATTATCTCTATTAAAAACATAGGGTTTTATGTCCACATTCAAAATTTTAATATCCTTCTCTAATAAATATATTCGTTCATTATACATTGATAGAATATCCATACCAAGGATTGCATTAAAATAATCCATAATTATAACAATCTAGTTTTCCAGAATGGAATATATATATATATATATATATCTTAATAGAGACTACTATGAAAATATTAATTATAATATGAATATGATAAGGTATCTTAATTTAAAAATAAATTCTCTAAATATTAGAGGATGAAAAAATTTTATCAGTAAAAATTGATGATAACTAATTACAAAATAAAATTCTTATTAGGGTTTTAGGGAAAAATTCCCTAATTTCGTTAGTATTTTCTATAAAAAAATTACATCTCACTACAATCCTCTAAATCTAGTCCCCACTAAATCTATTAAACATTATATTATATAAACATTAATAATACATTATCAAGAAACCTAGATGATGTTGTTATATTATATTTTTAGTATCTAATACATAATTTCCTATAGTATCCTAGAACATAATTGTTTTGGAAGACTAGATAGATTAATACAGTTCATTTCAAAAATATAAGGTACAACATGAACATATTACATGACCATTATTACCCCTTCCATAATATCTCTAAAAATTTCACATATTTCTCATAAACGATTCCTATAGAAATTAAAAAATAAGGATGATATTAAATTATCAATATTGAGGGGAATATAGAAGAATTTATCATAACATAAATATGTAAATTTTTATATTTTATAAAAAAATAGAATACATGAATCTATAGTCAACTAGAAAAAAGGGGATGTTATATCCAAGACAAATAATGTGAACATTGATTAAAATATCCACCTATCTCATACTGATGGAATTCATAATTTCATACATGAAAACATGTTTTTTATTCCTTTTGAAAAGATACTTTACTTATATAGGGAGTGATATACACTAAAACTTATTTTATTTTGTCTCATAATAATTTTCAATGCATTAATGGACTTTATAATAAAGGACCCCAATTGTCAATTATTTATGTACAATGTACTCAACATATAAAATATTTGAATATCAGCACAATCCATAATCAAATCTCATTAGGAATCAATAATCATATATATTTAGATATGAACAAATGTAACATCAAAATTTTCATAATCTGTAAGTAAATGTAAAGAATTTAGATAAATAAAATATATGGTCAAACAAAACAACATTAACATTTATATTATGTGGTATTCACAATGTTTCAATTAGTTATCTTATCAAAGAAACAATGATAAGGTAGTGGAAAAGGGTACTTTCAAATTCATGTGTTATCAATGAAACATAGTAATTTTGTTTAGTATATCTCACTGTTATGAAACCATATAAATTGAAAGTAAATCATTCATTGTTGTTTGTAAAGAGTGTGTGAATATTCCAAATAATATCCACCATGAGTGTCTAGAAAACAATATATTATTAGTCCCACTCATTGTGCATCCGAGTGATGGTTGAAAATATTTTTTAACCAACTAGTTTCATGGAGATTACCCTGAGATGTATCTATTCCACAGCCTCATCCAATAGATTGTATCTAGACTTGGATGTCTTTTCTAGGAAAATCATCCACTATTTACTTCCCCAAAATTTAGAATTTTATGTCTTATGATATCTTATGAAAATGATTTAATGAGAGGAAAAACATATTAGATATATAAATGATGTAATAGGAGGGGAGAATAAGTTTCTCATAAAAACCGAAATTTGATATAATAGCATGCTATTACAATCTAATAAATATGTGTAAATGGTATTAGAGTAATATAATTTCAATGAAAAAGAAAAAGAAAAATCAAAAACCCTTTCCTTTATAAGTAACATCATTAATCTGCGTAGGTCTCCACAGAACATTAAGAAATCATTTGAATGAATTTATAGAGGGTAAGTGAAGTAAAATTCATTATTAATTCATCTCATTTTATAAGTTAAACAGTGAAGATTTCTTTTGGAAACTTTAGTTAAGTTAGGGGTAATAATTGAATTATGTGGGTTTTAGGTGGGTTAGTTGAGTTTCATGAGTTTAGTTGGGAAATGGTTTGAAAGATATGTGGGTTTTGATTTTGTACCCAACAATACTCTATTGAAGGAGTAAGTGAACTCTAATATCAAAAATTCTAAACACTTCATTGTACCATTTTATCCCTTATTAATTATGAATAATATTTACCAATGGTAATTATTTTAAAACTAAAAATTTAAGATGACACGTACTACCAGATTTTTAAAATTTCAATGAAAATTTTTACTCCATATAATATATTTTAGTTTCTGAATTAAATATTATCAAATATTGTATTTAAAAATATGATATAAGAAAAATTATTCTTATAAAAATGTTTCATTTTATATTTTATAGTATTTTACAATTATTACTAATTTATTATTAAATGAATGAGAGTTTTAATATTATTTATGTGCTTTAAAATCATATTATAGTCATAATTAAATATATATTAATTTATTTTATTTTGATAAAATTTATGAACTCTTATAAAATCAATTCTTTCAGTGTAAACATTTCATTTATACCATGATAATTAATCTTTAATCTATGGTATTTATTTTAAATAGAGGATAGAATATTTCACTTGATAAAAAAATTGGACTTGAGACTTCTAAATATAAATGGTATTTTATTAAAAAAAATATGGGTAGGGAAAATTAATTTTTATATTATCATGCGTAAGATTTTTTTTAGAAAAATAATTCTTTTAAAAAAGAAAATTATTTATAGTATAATATTATCACATTTTTATTTTCCCGACATATTTTAGATTATTATAAAAAAATAAATTTTAGGTGTCTTACATATCAATCCAAAATCTAATTTGACCAAAATAACTTCTGTTGAAATGAAAATATAAAAACCATTTTATTTTGATCAAAAATATTACTTATGAATATATAATGTTAAAAATGTATTTATAAGTTAGTAATAGTATCTAATAATCATATTGTATTACTCTAAAAACACATAATTTACAATTTATATGCTTTTATAAACATATAGGTCATTATTATATAATGATATAGTCATTCATGTTAATGTTTTGGAAAAACATTTATTTTTTCTGTTAACTAAAAAAACCAATTTATGGGAAAATAATTGTGTTTCGTCATAATATATATCTTAATAAAGAGTTAAAATATAAATATAATTTTGCTACAATCAAATAATAACATTCATAAGTTAATTTTCTAAATATCCTCTTTATAAATGATCTTTGTAGTGTGTATTGTGTGATAGTTCAGGATATGGTGTTTTCCTGATATAGTTGGGACTCAGGTATTATAGTGTCATTTTTAGAGGATGTTTTTTTTATTTTAACTAAATTTTTGGTAGTTTATATTTATTTGAAAATCATTATCTTATGTTAGTAAATTTATACAAAGTGATTTTTCTTCCCTGGATGGTATTATTGATATTATTTCATGATACAAAGTGGTGTGCTTGTAGTTTGTAATAGTTAATTATTAGGAAAAATAATGGGGTTGTTTTGATTTTTCCATACTTTATTATTTGATGGTGATATGGTAATAAGGTAATAATTATTTCTTAGGAATATATGGAACTACATTTTCAATATACATAGTTTGTGTCATAATGGATGAGTTGGTTTGGTTATTCAATATTGTAAGAATGAATTTTTTTTTCAATGCTATATGTTTTTCTTTCACATATATTGATTTATATAATAATTTTCTAAATTAAACTTCTTAATTGTTATGCATTTTTGAACATATATCATCAAAGTTTTATATAGGTATTGGGATTTATATGTATAAGGAGACAATGATAAGGTTTTATTGGGTTTTTAGTTACATGGATTACTAAAGATCATTATGGTAGTGTTGTGTTTTTTATTTTGATGAATGGTTATAGGAGGTTGATATTTCCTTTTAGTTGGCGTGGATTATAGATCAATTTTGATTCACCTAAGTAGTTGATATAGTTTTAAGTATGGAATGAATGTGGTAGAAAATGAGTCTCGGTCTCCTAAAAGTTCTTTATTAGGATGATATTATTATGATTGTTAGGAACTGATTTATGTCCTTGGTGTGTTCCTTATAGTATGACATTGTGTCCACAATAAAAAAAACTCTCTTTTGTAATTGATTGAATAAATTTCTAGCCTTTTAGCCAATGAATATGTGGGAATATAAGGCTTTAAAATTAATATGAGGTTAGAGATATAATATTATGGGAAAATTTTGTTCTTAAATTATTATTAATAGATGATGGATTTTCTTGAGAAGACAATGGAAGGTTTGATACATGTTTTTGGGAAATATTGGGGGTTTACTCGGGTTGTGGGTCTTGATGTAGGTAGATTCAGAGAGTGAGGTGGTGTTTTAGTGTTTTATCAAGTGTTTATGGGCTGGGTTTGGTTAAATTTGTGTGTCATATATCAGATAGGAAACATGTTTTCATATAATGTGGTTGGACATCAATACTTTGAGTGATCTGGGGTCTATGGTGTTTCTTGGTTTATGAGACATCATTTTTTTGAGTTTTTTGGTTGGACTCTAGTGGGTGGGCAGTAATGATAGAGTAAGATTCATTTTAATAATTTGATATTTTTTTATTTAGTTTCCTATTTCCTTTCATGATTTAATAGTTTAAATATTTTTTGATCATGGTTAAAAGTGTTTTTGGGGTGTTTAATAAACTTTTCTTTTTTTTCAAATATATATATTTTTTTTAATAATAGAGGGAACTTATATCTTTTATCTAAAAGATTAAGCGAATGTAAAAAAAATTAGTTTATAAGTTATCTCTAACATTAAATGTTCTTGAAAATTCTTTATTTTTTTTGAGAAGTTATGAGAAATAATTTTTTAAAATGAACACTTTTTTATAATTATATCCCAATTTGAGTGGTGTATTTAATGGTTATTTTATTTAATAAATATCATGTTGAAGATGAGATAATATTTTAGTAAAGATTAACTTTCATTTTTTTTCGATGTGAATTAATCGAAGGAATTATTTTAGGACTGGAATGTCCTTATGGATGGTATTTATTCAGTATAATTTAGTGATTTTTCCTTAATGTTTTTATGATGTAAAGACCGATGTAATTTATCTTTTTTTATTTCCATTGTGGTGTGATTATTTGGATTATCTCTAGAGTTAGTTTTGTTTGAGAATTATTTTCCTTGGATGTCATGTTTTTGGAAATTTACCTTCCGAATTTATGTTTTTATTCTAATGGATGAAACTATTTACATTGAATCTTTTATAGAGACAAGGATTTCTCTCAATCCTTAACTTTTTCATTTTGAGGTGTCGTGATTTATTTTAGTGGTGGTTAGTAGAGGAAAACTGAATTTATGGACGATTTTTAATCTATACACTAATATCATGTTGTGATGAATGGTATTGTGTTGTGATATGATAAATTGGAGAGGAGTAGTTACTATAGTTTGGTGTGCCTCACCATTTTTAGAGAGATTTGTTAATTAGGTAATGTTTTTTGGAATAGATCTTGATTCATAAATGTTTGGTGTCTCTATATATATGTGGGTTATTTTATTTAAATTCAATCACTTAGATTGCAGCATGATGAATTTTTTTGGTGCATTGAATTATAATAATTAAAATCATGGTGGATCTTGAGTCAATGGAGGAAATTCTATTGTGGAATGGTGTGATTCATTATGGCATGGAGGGTATTCTATTAATTATAGAATAATATTTCATGGAAATTATTATTCCATTGATATTGGAAATGCACTTTTCTTTTTGTTTAGGATTGACCATGTTAGATAAATAAGGTCAAGGTTTTCATTGTTGTTAATGAGGGATAAAAATTAGAGTCCTTTAATTCACTATTATATCATTTTAATTCATTATATCAAATTTTAAAACAAAATATCCCCTAGGAATTGGTGATATCATGTCTAGATTATCATATTGTTCCTCCATTTGAGTGTGAAAATACTTTCCACACCATGATTCTATGTATACTAGACATTAGTATAAATTCAAGTACTAACATGAATTCTTTACAATTTTATTAACCTTTATTGAACCCTATATACTCTGTGATTAACATATAGGGATCTTCAGTCTTCCTTTGGTGAGTTCTAAATGTCCTCTTAAGAAGTTAAATATCTTCTAATCCATCGATCCCTTTCATCCTATTTCCTTATATAAATCCTTATCCTTCCTTTTCTAAGAGTTAATATTGTTAGTGTTAATTTAATTTTAAAATTTATAATTCATAGTATTGTTTCAGAATAGTTATTCATTGGTTTTATAGTAAATCCTTACAAGTTAGTGATCTTTGAGATATTTTTTTATCATCATTATTGTGAAGTATTTGACGAATCATCAATTAAGGCAGGGGATAAATGAGATATCTTATTTAATTTCTATATGAATGAGTAATTTTATGGAATATTATTTCATTAAATAGTTTTAATTAACCTAATAATGATAATGAATTGGATGATGTAAAATGAATCAGAAGATGGGATTCACAAGTATTTTCTGAATTTTCATATTATTACCTTTGTAATGAAAATTTGATGATTGCGAGGTGTTACATATAAATTTTTTTGTTATTTAAATTACTTCACCTTTATAATTGGATAAATATTTATTGATTGTAATGATAATGGGAGCAATGAAATATTAAATTTATGTGAATGTTTTTTTAATGATGTGTTGAATAAATATAGAATCATGATTAAAAAGGGGAATGAATGATGGTTCTTCTTATAGTGTATGATATGGTTCTCTAATATCATAAATAGTTATCCATTATTTAATTATCTTTTTTCTTTATATGTTTGTAATTTTTATTTAAATTCGATTGGTGGAATGATGTTGTAATTTTGGAAGTGGTTTGGCATGGTCTATTTGAGAAGTAAAAGAGATGTTGTTGTGATAGTAGTGTGATTGAATATTGGGGTTGCTGGAATTATATTTTTTTTGGTGGTTTATGTGGTGTTGGGATATATAATTATTTGTTTGAATCATAGTTTATTGTAGATATGGATGGTAATGAATTTATAAAACTTTAAGTTTCAATGTGTTGTGATGAAATGAATAAATGGTGGTAATGCATAAATCAATTAGTGGGTAGTTGGAATATGGTAGAAGCTATTATAATTAATGAAGATGAAGTGTTTAAATGAAATTGTAATTACCTTGAAAAAAATTGCGTCATAAAGAATTTAATAAGGATTGAAGAAGATAAATCGTGAAACGGGAAGTTATGCAATGAAATAGGAAGTTTTAATTATTCGGTGGTAGATATTTAGTGGTAATGTGGCTTGTTTTAGAAATTTTTTTTGGTTTTTGGTAGTGGTTATAATGTGATAATTATTTGTTTTAATAATAAATACAATTTATTTGAGACAGAAAATTTAGGAATATCTTGTGTTTTTTCTTATTTTTATAATATTTTTTTTATCTCTTGTGAACTACTAACCAAGTTTTGTTACCTTGGATATGTCGATGTGAGGTTTTGTATTTTCGTTTTTTATCTAAAATACATGTTATAGAGGATACATATTGCGAGAAATTTATCATTCCCTTTTCTATTAATGTAATATTATGGGATAGAATTGATCTAGGTTATCATATTTGTTGGTATAAGCTATAATTACTCATGGTTAGGGAAAACACACATAGATATATACATATATATATATATATCTTGTGATGGCTCCAAAATTATTTGGTTTTCATGTGGATGCATGCTACAAGAATAGATATATGGATGATGGAATTTGGTTGATGAAATTCATCATTATATACCCTACCATAGGGAGGTTATAATATGTGTTGATGTGGTATGGTATTTTTTAGGAATTATATATATATATGGATATAAAGTTGTGGTTGTGATGTTGTGATGAAATTATGGTTACATGGTTATGGAAGGGATGGTAACACTAGGACTTAAGTAATTTTGTGTGAGGGTGACTAGTTTATTATGTAAGTTTTCATGGAAGTGGATTTAATCTCACCATCGTGTCTATATTATTCCTATTTTGTATAAAAGATTTTAATAATTTATTTCTGAAATCCATATTCAAACCCCCAAATACATATATCCAAACCACATTTATTTCATACCAATTACAAAACATATGGTTAGTATTACTCACACAAAGATAGTTGAAAAAGAATAATAATAAGCATCAAAATGAATTTCATTTATAAGGTATATGCCAATTTCCTATAAATTTTGAAAATTATATGAAATTGAGAATCATTAATCCAAATCATTATTTTTTATTTTCAAAACAAATATACATTGAGGAAAAATTGGGAACCCAAAAAGACCAAAATCACCAATAGGAAACATATCCAAAATTTAAATATTCTATAGAGTAAAAAATTTAAATGAGTATCATCACTGTAGGAACCGTCATGTCAGCAAAAGAACCCGCAAATCGTGCACTGGATACTATGAAGAAGCTCATCAAAATCACTGAATCCATCATCATCATCCATTATCATCATCCAAACATTGTTGACCACTCTGAACATTATAACTATAACCCTCACTACTAGAGTCACCACATCACCGTCGAGACAACCATTTTTTTCGTCATTAAAAATCATCACTGGAGATAGGAACTGGGTCCTAGAACTAGGTCATCCACCAATCACCATTGCTATTATCATATCACCGCCATAGAGCTCCGATATAACTTCCTTAAAAACATCATAATAGAATAATAAAACCATCCGAACCTTCTGTAGTGGTCCATTCACCCTCCCGAAGACCCTACACCACTCAATCCCCACCTACCAGATCTTCTGTGAAGACCCGCACATCTGACAGATATGGAATGGAGTGTAGGACTAGGACGTCAGAGCTAGGATGAGAAAATGGGGACCTCAGTAAGGGACCAATCTAGAAACAACATCGTTCCACCGAAATAGAGATCCACTAATAGAAAAACATAATCTATCCCAAACAACAACAACAAATCATACATCAAAACATATTCAAAAAATTGAGATTGATCCAAACATATACAGAACTGAACAACACCAAAAACCAGAAACATAGATTGACATGCACCAAATAGTATTTTTAGAATTCCCAGGGAAAGAATATAAAACCATAAACATGTATTGTGGAAGAAATCACAAGAAATTTGTCAAAAAAGAACCCAAATTCATAGGAGGAAATTGTAGCCAACACAGGAGCTCCTGGAAAGTCAATGACCACCGAACCTCATAACCCAAAACCTCTTTGAAACTGCCACTCTAGATCTAACATGGAGAGTCCTGGATGAATGAGGGGTCAGAGTCGTGGATTGGGTGACCAAGGGCTTCGACTGTGCAACCTTAGACTACATTTGTAAGTCGTGGGCAATAGATATCCAACCCCCACCTTTCTAAGACAAGGAAAAAGTCAAAAGGGAAGTGGAAAGCCTCTCCCAAGTCCCTCTACCTAGGGATACTTAACATAAGTGATATTTCAATGCATCAAAACTCTTAATCCTAATCCATATAAATTATATTCAATAACTAAATTCATTCTAATAATTTTAATATCAAAGACACATTAAGGTGGATGCAAACTAAATCTTATGAAATTATACATATAATGTAATAAAAGTTTGGAAAATTAATAATAATTTTTTCAAAGATTTAAAACATTTAATACAATTATTCATAATATTTATAATTTATATTATTGAATAATAAAATAGTAAATAATTTTTAAATTATAAAATTAATCATGATTTGAATATGTGAGATTAATTTAAGAAAAAAAATCATAAATCAATAGTTAATTAAAAAAATTATAATTTTTTCTTATTCATTATTGGAATTCACCAATTTTGAATATAAACAATTTATATTCATTTCATAAATATAAACATTTTTCAATACACATTATATGGAATTTTATTTAAAATATATGATATTTAATGAAATATATAAACATTTTATATTACAATAACTATTATATAAAAATTTTATATAGTATTAGAGTAACATACACAACATTGTCTAAAATGTCATCAAATAAATCATCAAATCTTTTTGGATGGGGATAAAATAATTTATGAAAACAAAGCTTTAATTTGAATAATTCAAATTAATTTTATTATAAAATATTAATATTCTAAATTTTGGCACTATATTTTACCTTATTATATTTAAATTATGGATACTTTTTATATTACATTCCATGATTAAAAAATAAATACATTATTTTTTAATCAATATGTAATTCCTTAAAATACAATAATTTGTTTTTTTAAAATACTAACATTAAAGGTTATGGAATATTTAATACTAAATGTTTCATAAATATATATTAATTGATTATAAACTATCCAAAATATCTTAATTATTTATGTATTTATAAATTAATAAATACCATAAAAATACATTTTTCTCATTATTTTTATACATTTTATAAATAATGAAATCCAATTCATAATTAAATTTTAAGGAAAATAAAATTCTCAATACAATCATATTTTAAGATCAAAAATCAATAATAGGAAACAACTAGAGTCATATTTAATGACCCTAGAGAAGTTATCTATTGTGGCTGATAATACAATATGAAGCACTATCAGCGATATTCTATGACTGATAGTAGATTTTCTCTCTAAAATATCTCATATAATATTTCTTGATAACTAGAGATGTCATATTTGTGAAATGATAATATTTGTTTCAAAACCCCTAGGAAGTTATCATAAGTTATAATATGAGGAATTCATACATGATTACCTGTGTCAATCCACTATTTCAAATCATGTTATTACTTATAATATTTTATATTTTACACCATGATACAAAATCCACAGAACAAAATTTCTGATCATGTTTTATAGGTGGATTATGATTGGGAATATGATATATGATTTATTCATTTCCCACATGACTTGTCATATAAAAATTCATGGTAGGATATTATACCAATTTTGGGTTTCAAAGGGAATTAAACAAAAATATTTAACCAATTTATGTAAAATAGTCCAAAACAATGATTGAACCAAGCATGATAAAAATAAATCATGGAAAACTGGAAATAAAAAGAGTGAAATCAAGTGTTCCTTTAACCAAAATTTCCACTAATTCATATTTAATCATATTTTAATGATTTTAATAAAATCACAAGAGTAGAAATAATAGGAATCCCATAGTCATAGGTATTTAGAGGCTACTGAATCTATTTTCATTTAATCAGGATCCATCTCATCATCCATGTTGTTCTACTGCCTCACATGAATTATGAGGACTATGAAGTGATCATTTGGTTATAGAGATTTATTGAAAATAATTAATGATCATAAAAAATATCACATTTTTTTACTTGAACATTTACACTTTATGGGCCCCTCATGGATTCTCTTAAATAATTCATGTATTAACTCATGTGTTATAACCAATGACTTAATCACTCGGACAACACATTTGTTGCATGAATGAGATTTCTCCCTTCTATTAAAACTCTTGTAAAGGCCCTTTAAATTATATATTATGTGGTAGTAATAATTATAATGTTAAATATTAACATTCAACCTCCCATAAAATTAAAATAAGTAGAAGGATGTGTTTTATTAGATTTGGAAGTTGTACATTATGATTTATCCGTGCAATAATAATAAAATGAAATTAACCATACAATATTATTGAAAGAGTTATTGGAATCCATTCATTATGATTTCCATTATCCTTGAATATGATATTGATATGGAAATTTTGAGAAATATTATATCATGTCGTATGACATGTCTAATCCTATTCTATGGTGTAGAAAAAATGTATCATGTGTATAAGAACTTTAAGGAATATATTTCACAGTTAAGAGGTTCCATCATGATATAATCTCACGAAATTATGTTTCTATAATTGTGTAATATACTGTATGAGTGATCCTTGAATATAATGACTGACATTTGACTTGGTATAGGTGAAGAATTTGTTATTTTTTTCACTGATGAATTATTATTCTATTTACACATTTTAACTACATATTTTTGGGATGATCATACAGAGTAAACATATATTTTCATATATATATATATATATATATATATTATATTTTTAAACACTTTTAGGGAAATTTTAGCATCATGGTCCACTTTACTACCTCATGTAGTATATTCTCAATGATAGAGTTCATGTCTTAGTAGTTGTATTTTGGAATTTTCCTTTTAGAGTCTTCTTTTTTGTATGAAATTCACATGAATTATGGGTATTTTTTAGTTCATTATTATATAGGTTTGATTTGTGTTTTTCCCAGTTTTTTATTTTATGAGGGTAATACTTTTAATTTATATATGTGTTGTTAGTAATTAAAATATGATATATTAGAGGTGAGATTTTTTGGGTCACACATGGATTCACTACCGATCAAAGATGGGTTCTTGTGAGGAAGAGTTATAAAATATTCTTTGATGAAAAATGACTAAATGATAACTTATTGTTTCTAGTAATATAGGTTTTTTGAAAAACAATATATCCATTAAATATCCTAGATTTTAGAAAAATAATGTTTCAAAAATAATTTTGGAGGACAATCCATATAGTAAAATTTGTGAATAATTTATGGATCATAAATTTTTAAAGTATATGATCATGTAGTAATGAGTTAAATATGAGGAAAAGAATATGAATGTAATTATTAATAGATTATGATTATGAAACTCATTATCAATTTGGAAAATAATATAAACTAGTTAATGAATAAATATAAAGGGATAATGAATCCACGACCATGTTGTTTATAAGAGGGCCTATTGGAAAATATTTAGTGAAATATAGATTTCTATATTATGATGGAAATTTATAAAACATGACAAAGATTGTTGTGAAACATTACTTACAAGAGTTGATAATAGATGTTTAATTTCATTATAATGAGTTAAATAAGTTATTGAATATAATAAATTCTTTTAAACCAAAAAAAATTAATGTTAATGAAATTATAGTTAAAATATTTTTACAACGTTATTATACAATGACTAAAAATATATAAAATGTGTTGATAGATAAGGTATATATATTTTATGACATTATATTTCTTAGAATTACAAAAATACATATTGGTCATCTTGAATGTTACATGGTAGTTAACATGAATAAGGATATTATTTAATTTATGACATGATATTTTGTGTATCATTAAGAAAAATAATAAAAAAAAATACTAAATAGGTTATTTAAATCATTAGCGATATATCATATAATCTTAAATTATATTTCATTAGACTTTACAATAGGATTACTTAGGAATGGTCATGGGAATAATGAAATATGGGTGATTACTAATTATTTAACATTCTATCTTACATTATTCTCATAAAAAACCATCCATGTTAACCTACTAACCAAATTTTATATAATGGAAGTATTTTGGTTTTATGAAAAACATTTTTTAGTTTTTCTCATTTACAACTCATTATTTTCCTCTAAATTCTATAATATTTGGATATATTCATCTGAGAATAAAATGAAATTTTGTACAACCTATCATAAAAATATGTATTCATAGTCTGAATAATCCATTTAGATATTAATAAAAATTATTAAATCCTATAAACATGACACTCATGGTAGTTGGGATCAACAACTACCTTTAGTAAAAAAAATTAAATGTAGTATTCAATAATCTAATAGATAAAATGTGTCATATTTATATTATTATATAAATATACTATTCACACACATATATTAATTTGAGTTTAAATAATTAATCGTTTTTTTATATGTGTTAATAATATAAAATTTTCTTGTAATTTAATAACACCTAAATACATCCCATAAAAGGAAAAGTATCTATTCAACTAACCAATATCATGGCCTAATGTTTGGGGTACGTGATCATGCCTATTTGGAATTATCTATATAAAAGTGGTTAATGGGTTATTAAAAGAATGGATTTTGATGTAATAATACTTTAGGACTTTTTGAAATTATCAAATATATGCCATGAAAATTGGATTTACCACTATACCTATATTATGGTTATAGTTTATTATATATATATCTTCTAAGAAAATATATTCTATATTTAAATTATAGATCTAGTACTTAAATGGTAGAATTGGAGACTGATGTTATATACTAATCCTAGTCGGCCAAAGTGGATTCGAGTTGGAGGGAACCATGTTATATAAAGAAAACTTTCCTATATTCTAGTGGCTATAGCCTATTAGTGAGATTCTGATGAACCACATAGGGGGAATATAACCTCAAGAATCAATATACAAATAGTAAATAATATAAAATCTATAAAAATAAATATAAATTTTAATTACATTATATAAGATTATAGTGAAATAAAGTCCATAATAATAACATAGTAATTCTATAAATATATCGACACATGTAAGTAGACCTTCATACGCCATAATGGGATCTCCAATAAATTGGTCATCTACAATATTAAATAATACTCTAAATAAATAGGGAGACCCACATTATCCTCATCCTTGTATTTGGAATCTCGTTGAGCTCCAACGTCTGATCAACTTGTATTTGGTAAATCTACCATCCTTCAAGCCAAAGTTAATCACTTATTGTGAACCAAATTTCCTATAATGGGTGTGGTTATAAAACACATCATGTTTACTCAAACGATGTACCAATTAAAAAAATTCTTCTATTTATTGATATAAATAAATTTATAACATTATATGTAGACACTAGTCTCCCAATTAGGTACTAATTTTTCCACTCTAACAGTCGACATATGCCTGGTTCGACCAATGTTTAGAATAAGATGATACTCCCAATATCTAAAGAGGGAATGAGTGTGAATGATCAATCAGGATATATATCCTCAATTGTGGATAATGGGTTATCTCTATGTTATAATATCAGGGTGAATGATGTATCACCCTATGCTATTCAATATGAATGATATATCACTAAATTGCATCTCAAGGGAATGATATATCACTATATTTTTTCATGTGTGGATGAGAAACTACTAAATAAATATGGTGAATGAGGCATTTTTTGAAATGAAATGTATTACCACCCAAAAAGGGGGAATAATGTATGGTTGGGTGAACGATATATTATCATTCAGTAATCAAAAAAATAATGTTTCATAATGTTAATGATATATCACCATACAACAATAAGGAGAATAATTCATCATTGGGTGAATGATACATCACTATCTAATAATTTCCATGTGTACGACCTACCACCATAGAAATCAATAAGTAAAATGATCCATCATCTATCAAAACCCTATGTGGATTGCCTGCAACCACACAACCAATATGGTGAATTATATATAACTAGTAAATGAGAAATCACCACATAATTTCATGGAGAATAAGGAATAATTGGGTGAATGATAGATCATCCATATAAATATTCTATAGTGAACAATATATCACCAATAATAAATATGTTTAATAGAGATTTTCCAATTTACAAGTATTCATGTTGACTATTTCGTTGATATAAAACCCAAGGTGAATGATCCATCACTACAAGAACACATATGTAAGTAAAATACTAAATAGTATAACAAAGATATGTTAACTAATGTCATATCCATGGTGAATAAGTAGTCACCATATGAATAAATCCAACCTATGTGAATTCTTTCATGGTTTCTCATTCACACATAGTAAACATATGTCAGTCCCAAACTCCCATGGAATGTAATATGATACCACACAACATCCATTCTCACAATGGTTATTCCATAGTCCCACTTATTATAAAAATTTATTAACACTTAGTTAATCTATCCACTGATACAAAACATGACATGTATTTCCATCACCAATGAACTCTTAATAATGTCTTAAATGGATCACAAAATAAGCTAGTACTAGGACTCCCCCATTATACCATTTCAAAAATAACCTACCACTTCCCAAGTAATTATTACCATCAGGGACCATGTCCTCATTTGACATAGAATGGGGGTATACAATGGACTAGGTAGCATAAATAATTAGTCCATAGACAAGGGATCCAAATTTATATACCACTCAGGTCATTATCATATTCCTGCCCAATCCCATACCCCATATGGTCAATTTGGTAATAGTAAAATTGACTCACCCCTAGACACTTTCCTATATCAGAGAAACATTACATATTGAATCCCATCCAATTTTTCCAAATCATGTCTCCAGGAATACAAACCCCTGATAGTTTCATATCACTCCTTAACTAAACCTCTCACATCGATCAAATAGATATCAGTGACAACAAATATATTCATAAATCATCATGGATTACTAAGAGACTAAAAAACAATCTAGACTTACCTCACATAAGGTAAACCACTCATGGATACCACATGGGTAACTCACACCCAATTACCAATTCTTACATTCCAAAAAAAATGTATGCACAATTATATAAAAGGAAATATTATATATTTCCTACCTAAAAATATAGTTATAATCTTAATAACCCTCACTCCATCCATCATCGAGCTATCGACGATCATCATTCATATATCATTACACAGTAACTAAACCAATATCATTCTACATTTATTATATTTAAATTCTAATTAATTTACATTATTTTTTCATAATTATTTATTCATTTGTAAATAAGAGATAACTCATTTGGAGGTGTAATTACACTAATACCTCGAGAAAAAGGTTTTTGATCACCCGTGACACACCCCTATGTATATTGTAGACCAAATCCATAATAACTAACATCAATTAATCAATATAACCTATAAAAATTTGAGGGAAACAAAAAATAAATCAACATAATGTCTGACCTCTATTTAAACAACAATACACTATGTGTCATAATTCACTCTTGGCATCCTTTATCCATCTTGAGAAAATGCCATTTGTTTCAACCTTATTTCACCATAATTTAGGGGAATTTTCACAAAATCCATAAATTTATGACATTATAATTATAAGGGTAAAATAAAAAAAAGGATATGAATATGGGATATCTCATATTTACTAATAAATCCACAATACCAAACTCTCCATGGATCAGAGGAGAATAAGAGAAAATTTGTAGCCTCACCACATATCTTAGAAAATGACCGCCCAAAACTAAATGGTGGTTATCTATTAAAAATTTCCCATTTTAAAAAAATGGAATAAGGGATAGTTTTAGTATGACACCCTATGTAACAAGGAAACACCCCCACATAGGGAATCTTGATAATTTCACATTGGAACATTATTGAGTATCCTCCTACATCACAGAGAAATTCCCCCTCATAGGGTACCTCAAATAACTCATATAGTTGTTGCAGTATAGACAGGGGCCTTATAGTATAATATCTCTTTCCATAGAAGAATGAAAATACCCTACCAACCTCTTCCCTAGGTAACATTATTTTGTGACCTTCATCATCATCCAATAATTACACCTTTCATGGAAACACTATGAAATCCTAACCACCCAATCAACATGGCTACGCTCTTTAATTTTCATATACATCCTCTCGAGCTTAAATTCATAACACAATGCGTAGGTTATGTAATATCAAAAAATCATCTCTAAATTTTTAACCATATACACCCCCTAAACATTTTTCAATGTCTCCTTTTATGGTGTTAACTTCTTCCTATAGAAAACTTTCAACTCTAACCTGGGAAAAATAACTAGGATAATATCCACCAGCCTATTCCAACTCATCTAAAAATTTAAAACCCACAAAACAAGAATGGTTTTCAAAAACATTAATCAATTTCATACCTATTAATATGATGGTAATTAAACCTGTACAAAATAAAATATTTCCTAACTAAGTCTCCTTATAAATCACTTGTGAAAATCAATACACTCAATAAAATAGAATAGGTAAAAAAACTTATATGCCTCTTACTATATATCAGGATAATATTGGTAATATCCAAAAATACATCCAAAAATAAAATTAAAATCCATATCAATTGATCACATAGGAAACACACTTGTGGATAACCCCACACATTTACTATCTCTTCAAACTCGATGGACTGTGGATCACAGTGCTATGTAACTCAACCAGATTCATAATGATACCCCATATCTAGGTGAATTCATTATTTTTAAATACATCAACCTCACACACAATATTCAACAACATTGATCAAAATTAGTCCCTCACCCTCTCATCATCACACCATAGATCCACTCAATACTCTCATCAAGACCCATGTCCTTCTTAGGTCAGAATCATTGATGTTAGTTATTCTATATAGTTTTAATAGACTAATTTTAAAATAAATAGTGTTATTAAAATTAATAATTAAATATTATTAAAAAATAATTTCAATGACATAACTAATAATTTTATAGTGGTTTAGTTAAATAATCTTAGTCAACACTTCACACCTCTACAGATGGAATATGGAACCCACTAGGAATGAGATAGACATTTTTACACATGAGAAATACAAAAGAAATAATTTTACATAGGATGAATCACAACCCAAGACATTGTGAGGAGTATCCCCAAACCTAACAAAACACAACCTTATATAGTAGAAGACAAAACATTATATTTATACAAGATGTTTCCCCAATCTCTGAGTAATGGACTTTGGTCTAGTAAGAAAAACTAACTGAATAAAAATTATAGGTAGTATAACCAATGCGAGAAAAGACAAATTGTAGACCTATACTAAAACAAGAAAATATAGAACATATAACATAAGTGTACATAAGAAAAATGGATTTTTTTTTAATGAAATAGTTTAGACAAGACCTTTTGAATGATTTAGAAAGTGTACTCTGAGCATTCTAGAAGTGATATAGATCAAATCCTCAATGTGATATATAATTAAAATAATAATTGATTATCCTTTAATATTTATTCTCATTTGATGTAAATAGTGGATCACTAGATCACATGAATCTCATAAGTGTATAAATGTATGTTATAGTCAATTCTCATTGTGAACATGTAACATCTCGCCTTTATCCAATGGTACTAACCAATTAATTTTTTGTTTTAATTCATTATAATGGATCCTAATTTAATTCCTCAAATGTTAATTGATGTACAAGGGGTGGTTGGGGATATTTTGAAGCCTGGACCACCAAAAGTGGGAAAAAAGGCTTGCCCGCATGGTTTGGAAAAGCATACAACCCAGGGCCCATTACCGTGCAACCAATTATAGGTTTCAGACAATCGGAAAACCCATAGTTTGTGCATAGATATTAAAAAATGAACCTAACCATGTGAGGTTCCCTGATGAAGTAGAGAATTACTCACGGTTGGCGCACAGTTTGGATAACCATGCACAAACCATGTGACCCCTGCTTTGTGTGTAAATTTTTTTTAATAAAATACTTTTAACCCGTTTTTTTTCTCATATCCTTTCTCCACATAGGATTTCCTCCCCTTCCAAGCATACAAACACCCCTCTTCTCCTCCTTTGTGGTTTATTCTTTATCCCTCAAATTTCATTAGATTTCTTAACCACTAGAAGCTATGGGCTCCTCCTAGTAAGAACTCACTTCTAAACCCTTTGATTTCATTTTTTCTCCATCCCTCATTGAGATATTTTCGATGTAGTGGATTTTAGACCATTCATGGTGGTTTTCTAAAATCTGTTGATTTCTCCCATTTTAGGTGGAATAAATGGTTGATACCATACGATTGTAGTACCATAACCCTATTGTATGGAATCTAGTCATCTTCCAAGTTGTTTCATGTCTTTTCAACTTTTTTCCATTATGTGAGTAGTGGAAACTAATGGAAAATATTAGATATGACATATTAAATAAACCATGACCATTTATCATGTCTGTAGTGACTATTGATCATGGAGAAAACCATCAGTGTGTTTCCGCTTTTCTTATAGAAACCCCTTTGGGTGTGTCCAACCAAAATTTTCTATGTTTCTTAATTCCTTGAATGGGTTTTCGCATTGGTTTCATGTTTTAAATTTATTAAACTTTTTATGATAAAAAATGAACCATGAACTAAACCATTTGGAATTTATTATTCTTATTATAATAGGTTGGACAATCTGTAGTGTCTTATGCCTTGTGTAAAAATATTTTTCTTTATGAAATATTCCTTTCTTAGTGGTAGTGTGATTGAATGACTATAACAATTTCAAGTGCACTAATATAAGTCCGTAGGATAAATTCATGTGCTTAATATCATGTGAAATTTCTGACCTTACATCATTACAAATAATTATGACTTGTTTGGTTCCCCTTACATGATTCATTTAAGTGGTTTAAATGGAATTTGATGCTTTTTTATTCTTGATATATTTAGATTATGAAAAATATAAATAAAATATTGGTAAGAGGTATGTTGATTACATATTCTCTTCTAACATTACTTGATTATGAAACTTTCCTTGTGCTTATTCTATTGTTTGTGGATTGAAATATAGTAAAGGCCATAGAAATATTTTTATCTTGTGTTTCTATGATGTACGTATTGACATGATATTGTTTAAGGCTTATTCCATGTAGCTTATGACTCATACCATTCTTACTCTTATTTAATTCTTATTTCCTTTCTAGATGAAATCTTCCTTTGTTAATGGTCTTAAAGTGCATAACCTAGTTAAATGGAAATCATGTGGTATTGAGATGATTATTATTTTCTTGGAATCATAAATTTTTTTCCTGATGTGTATTCCTTGTTTGATATGGAACTTGTCACATGCCGGGAGAGAATAGGGATTTTGTATTAAGGACCCATGGATAGACTCTTCATGCTTGATGGGTTATAATCTAAGGCATTGGGAGAGATCCTATGGCTTTACAGGAAATGGATTCCTATGATATTTCTTATAATCATGAATGATATGGGTTCCCTAGGGGAGATACCATGGATAAACCATTTCAAAAAATGGTTATGTTATTCCTTGGATGATACTTGGTCCCCTTGTGAGATACTTGGGATGGGATTAGAATTTTTTCATAACTTGTAGTGACCCTCGGGACACCATAAGTGTTTCCTTGGATGGACTCGGGCTTATTGGATTATATCAGATGTTCTCATTGTGATACATGGTATTCTATGATATCGACTTGGGTGGGAATGCGCCTCCACCATAGGAAGGGATTGTTTTATTTAATTGAAATGTTTGATTGTTTATACTAATCATTTAGATGATATGCATCCATTACTTTTACCTCGATCCTTTTGTGCTTTACCATGTGTATAATTATGAATACTTTTTCAATGACATAGTTAAATGACCCCATGCCAGAGCACAAGCTTGGGGGTGTGTTTTTTTTAGTTCCCTTTTTTAAATTGAAACATGTTATATATATTGTGACTTTCACAAGTTTCTTATTCATAATTATAGCATAGAAAAATGTTGTTGGCAGGAGAGGGTGTCTTTTTATGAACCTGAAAAAATATTCAATTGTATACTTGTTTACTACCCTATAATTTATTATATTCTAAACAATTTCATTCAATTAGAGAATGAAATTGAAATTCCTAGACACTGTGGGTGATGAAATAAGGATATTATATCCCACACCCTGCTCGGGAACTATTTTGTACCATAATATACATTATGGCCACATGTACGAATAATGGGAAGTAGGCAGCTTCCGATGCTTTATTTTTCTCACTTCTTATGACAGAGCTTTGGGGGGAAAGGACTGAGTCTTTACCGAAGATGTTTTGTAGTAGTTTTTGGCATTTTATTTTTTTTTTGATAGCATGTAGTATATGGTTGTACCCCATCCCCTACACTTACTTTTTTATAGATTCAATACATGACATCATCTTCATTTTTTATATAGTATTGATATTTAGTTTCCAACTATTTACTTGAATTGCATGACTCATTCATTTTATTACATTGTTATGTACTTATCTATAAGCTTCTACAGTTGTTAAATTTTTCATACTGCTATGTTCTACATAACCCTATGAGATTATATTATTCCCACAAAAACACCAAAAGCCCTTGCATTTAGTTGGAAGCCTATTACATTTCGGATGATTCATTTGAGGTCATGTATCCCACCTCTTGTGGCCCGATTTAGTGGCACTCGAGGAAAGACACTACAAAGGGGAATCAGAGTGGGTTATTTTCACTTTTTTATACTATTTGGGTTATAAAGGAGACTAGGATATAGGGATTTGGACATGAACTTGTGCTTGGAAGTGGATAACTCATGTATAGGGACAACCAAATTTCATTGGTTAGGAATTTTAGTTATATATTATGCCATTGGTGGTTCATAAGACTTTACTTTAGAAAAAATAACATTACTTATGATGTTATCGATATTTTATTTGATTCAAATCTGGATTTCATATTACTCCAGCCTAATGAAATGAGGGTGTTTCATTACATGCATCATACTAGGTATCTTAGGGAATGAATTTTCATGAAGAATGCAATGAAATTCCTACTTTCAGTGTGCATTTTCTTGTTTTCATTTGATTAACAATGTGCTTAGTTATTATATCTTGTAGTGTTGAATTTCACAAGAACAGATGTGTACCAGTGTTTCTTGGAGGGATATGTTATAGTATGGGTTAAGTGGACACCACCTTAAACTCAGAAGGTGTACAATCCCTAATATATTTGGATAGTGATTCACCCAACTCATCCAAATGAAATAGGTAATTAAATAATTCAATTAAAAATTAAAAAACACCTGTTAAAAATAAATGTTCACCTTATCTGGTAGTGTGTGACCTTGACCTTTCCTTCAAAAGGGGTTTAGGATGAATTTTTTATGAACCCCTGAGGACCCTTCTTCTTATGTGGATGCGAATATTAGAGAATCTTGTCAATAGTGTTATTCTCAGAGATAGTCCATGCTCGTGTCCTCTTATCACATTCCATATCTGTTGTTCCATGACCAGGGAGGCTTAGTACCTACCCTTATTATAATTATTTACCTAACTTATTAATCAATATTCTATTCTTTTTTCATGAGTTGTGTGTTTTGAAATTATAGAGCTATTCAAAAATGATGTAATCATTGTATACATCAAGATATTGGTGATGAGAACACTCCGGAGGTGGTGGGCTATGATACACCCAGTGTACCTCCTGTAGTTCCTCCCAAGGAACCACCTTTTGATCTTCCATTGGGTGGAAATATGTACTTTAGGGATATTTTTCTAAGGATTATGCAGATTATTCAGGGTTCTCTCTAGCCCGCCTAACAATGGAAAAGATTACATGAGACTTTTAGCATCATCATCCTTCCACTTTATCAGGGGATTGTGATCCTCATTATATAGATTCACGGATAGAAGCTATGATATACATCTCCAGCCGTCTTGATATTCCTTCAGAGCAAAGGTTCAAGCTTGCTACATACATTTTTAGCAACTCTGTCATGCATTGGTGGTATTTCATGACTCAGTCAAAGAGTTACTAAGACATTAGTTTGAAAGACTTCAATAATTAATTCAGTGATCACTTATTTCAGCATAAATTGAGAGTGAACTGATATAGGGACTTCTTTCATATTTAGTAAGGCTTTATGACAGTGCTTGAGTGTTTTTCTCACATCATCAAGCTTCACCGTTTTTCTCTATCTCTAATGCGTGATGAAATGAATACTATGAGGAGTTTTGAAAAAGGACATAGATACATAGTCCACTTACTAGTGAACATAATTCAGTTGAATCAATTTATAGAGATAGTGAACCAAACCTTAATAATAGAGAAAACTCTTAGAGAAACTAGACATGTGACCCAGGTTAATTCTATCCTGTGTTAGGGCAACAGTTTTATATGGAGTAGAAAGCACCATTTCAAGGGTGCATGTGGATGAAGTTCCAACTAGGTGACATATACTAATAGTTCCATAGTATGTCACCAATTTAGTAGGATAGTCCATGAAAGTCCCTAGTGCATGAGTAACCCAATGAAATTCCAATATTGTGGAAGTATCGGTCATTTACAACGCTTCTAACATTATTTTCCTCTAGTATCTAGTGGTAGGGGATAAGTACCAACACCCCTATTAGGTACATTATCTAAGACACCATTTCAGGTTGGGATATTATCATGTAATAAGAAAATCATGTCAATGTAGTAGAGTTCTTGGATGAGGTAGTAGCCTTTAGATCATCAATGATATCAGAGTGGATCTTCTCAGGATAGTTAGATCGCATATTAGGGCCATGGTTCAATACATATGTATGTAGTGCATCCATTACTAGAGGATTACTATCCAAATCCATCTACAGTTAGAGGTAATATTTGGGTAACTTGTACTTTTTTTCTTCCTTTTTAAGTATAGGTTCGTCACACTCTTTAATATCTTCTATGTGTGTGGAAATACTTGGTCTTGCTATCAATTAATTATTTGGTGTTATGTACCTCAACACTCCACTAGGGGTCCGAAAATAAATAAAATGTTAGTGTTAAGAGTGTCCCCATGAGATAGGTGGGTACCCTTTATTTTGTAACTTATTAGTACTCATAATGACTTGTTGTGTCGCCACCATCGGTATGGATTGTCTTGTTCTTTATCCTGCCTAAGTGGATATCTATCCACATTGATTTTCTTTCACATTACCCAATGGTAGTGTGTATGGATATAAGAGATACTCGGATATCTAGGAAGATCGAGTTAGACCCAAGAGGATTCGGCTTGGTAGAGTGAAATCTCAGTTAGTGAGTCTCTTTATGAGAAATCATGGAATAAAGATCATGGATTTCCCTCCTATTGTGGAACGCTAAATGGGCATATTCCCGGATGATTTCTGAGGCCAACATCATAAGAGAGAGGTTGAGTTCAGCATTGTGCTAGTTCTAAGAGAGGAACTAGTGTCCATTAATCTATATAGGATGGAACCGACAGAGATTCAGGAACTAAAAAAAGAAGCTTGAATAGCTCGAGGAAAAGGGTTTTATCAGACCCATCATATCTCTATGGTGTTCACTTATTCTTTTCCCTAAGTATCCAGACAGTACCCAGTGATTGTGTGTGGGTTATAGACGGTTTAATAAGCTTACATTGAAGAACAGTTATCCATTGCATCTCATAGATGACCTCTTCAACTAGCTCATAGGAGAAATGGTTTTCTCCAATATCATTTTAGGTCGAGCTACCATCAGGTTCATGTGAGACCATTGGATATACCATGTACAAATTTCTAGAGCAGGAATGGAGTTTAAAAGTACTTGGTTATGCTGATCCATTTGAAAAATGTGATAGATGTATTTAGGGATTTTATGAATCAGGTTTTGACCTGTATCTTGATTTTATCACTGTAGTCTTCGTATAAGACATCTTGTTGTAATCACAAACTAGAATGTGTTTGAAAATCACTATTTATTAGGAATCATAGGCTATTATAGGAACTTTATCTTGGAATTCCCCCACTCAACAGCACCTCTTATATCCTTGACTAAGAAGGGTGTACAGTTCTAATGGTATGAATCTTGTGAGAAGGACTTTTAGGAGTTAAAAGAAATATTCACGTCATCTCTAAATCTAATTTTTCTTGAGCCAGAAAGAAGTTATACTATTTATTGTGACATGTCAGGGGTCAGGTTGGGTGAATTTTTTATGCAAGTTGATTGGGTTGTTGTGTATGGATCTCTCTAGGTGGGGCCTCATGAGAGGAAATATTCTATGCATGATTTTGAGTTATCAGTCCAGGTTCATTCTCTTCACTGTTGGAGTATTTTTATTTTGGGTGAGTGGTTCATTTTTTATATGGATCAAAAAATCATTATGTACATATCCACAAAGTCGGAAATGAATTTGAGGTAGCATAGATGGGTGGAATTCCTACAATACTTTGATTTTGATATGGATTATACCCCTGTTAATGAAAATTACATGGCTGATTCATTTATCCATAATACTCAGACAAAATATTATCATATGGCTAGAAGTGATTGGTAGATTATGTCAATGTTTTATAAGTTGCATCTAGAGGATCAATAGAAAAACATAAATATGTTCTTAGTAGATTCGATAATGATGTATTATCTTCTAGAATGGGTTCAGGTGTGATAGGTATCCGATTATGTGGTCCTCATTCTAAGGGATAGTATCACAAGAGGGAACCCACCTTCAGGTTGGGTTATTGATTGGAGTGAAACCCTGCACTACCATGGGAGTGTTTGGGTGCCATCAGATATTTAGGAATAGATAATGAGGGAATATCATGCCTTAGTATGGGTAGTTTACCCTGAGATTTCCAAAATGTATCAGGATATTCATCATCAATACAAATGTCTAAGTATAAAGAAGCATATAACAATATTCATTATCGGGTGACCCACTAATAAGCATGCTAAGGCATAGCGCTAGCGTCATGCTGGACTTATACATCCTCTATCCACTCATGAGTGGAAATGGGATGATGTCACCGTGGATTTATTTATAGGATTATTAAGATATCCTTGAGGAAACAATGAAGTATGAATGATCATTGATATGTTGAAAAAAGTCTCCCACTTCTTGTCGATCTTAGAGAACTACTCTATTGATGAGTTGGGTAGAAATTATATTCGAGAGATAGTGTGACTTCATGATGATCCCTATTATATAGTATCAAATAGAAATTCCAAGTTCACATCATAGTTTTGGAAAGAGTTTCTAAAAGAAATCATTTCACTGGTGTTCCTATGTACTTCATATCACTATCAGATGGACGGGTAGTCTGAGTGGATGATTCATGTGTTAGAGGATATGATTAGGGTCTGTATTTATAATTTTGGAAGTTCCTGGGGGAATCATATTCCATTAGTTTTTTCTATAATAATTACATTCAAGAAATAGTTAGTATGTATATGTATGAGGTCCTATATGGAAGACTATGTTGTTCACCTCTAAGTTGGATTCCGGAAGGTGGGGTAGATCTACTAGGTCCTCGTCTCATTAAAGAGACTTCCGAAAATTTCTAGCTGATTCAGAAGAATATTTCCATAGCTCAATCAAGGTATAAGTATTATATAGAACATCTACATAGAGCTCTAGTGCTTGAGGTGGGACATTGGGTTTTTCTGCGTGTTTCGTCTCACTAGAGACATAAACAAATTTGGTGATAGTGAAAGTAATTATCGATGCATGTGAGGACATTTTAGATAGTGGTGAGACTTGGGTTGGTAGCCTATCTATTGTTGTTACATTAGTGGTACCGTGAAATGAATGGAGTCTTCCACATATCACAACTTCTGTAGTATTATCCAGAACCATCTCATTCATTTGATCCTAATGATACCAAGTTGGAGACAGATGTGTACATTGAGGAACATCCAATACGTATCGTTGATCATAGTACACTAGTTGACTAAGGGAGGTCTGTTCCTTTTGTTCGGGTGATGTGGGAGCGTAGATGTGTCTAGGATGAGACCTAGGAGTGGGAGACCATTTTATCTATGAAGTTGTTGTAACTCTTCTCAGATGATGTCATACCACCATCTATATCGCAACTCAGTGATGAGTTGTTTTAAATAGGGGAGATTTTAATGTCCAATCATTATCCAAAGGTAAAAAAACAGTTAATGTTTTGATTTAATTAATTAAAACATCCATTAATTTGACTCCATAGAGGTTAAAGGAAGTCATGTGAGTGTTTGGGGATCATTTGAAGCCCAAAGAACCAAAATTGGGGAAAATAGGTTGGGCTGCAAAGTTTAGAAAACTGTATGCCCCAGGGTGAATGGTCATGTGGTCAGTTTCTGGTATTAGATAGTGGGGAAATTCATGGTTTTAACACTATAATTCAATCTGTAAACCAAACCATTTGAGGTGACGCAGTGATGTAGAAAGTGAAGCATGGTTTGGATAACCATTCACAAACCACATGACCTTTTCTGTGTGGGTAGAGTTATTATTTTTCTATTTTAATAAATTGTTTTTAACACACCTTTTCTCCCACTCCACTCTCCACATAGAATTTTATCCCCCTTCAATGCACATGATCACCTCTACTATCTTCCTTTGGTGTTTTAGTATTTCTTCATCAAATCTACTCATATTTATTCACCAGAAAAAGCTATAAGTTCTTCTTGGTAAGAACTCCCTTCTTCACCCTCTGATATCTTGGTTTCTCCAAACCACATTGTTCATTTCCCATGTGATGGGTTCTATCCTTTTGGGGGGTTCCTAAATCTCTTGATTTTGTTCCATTTTATGATGAATAAAGGGTTGATACTAGACGTGTGTAGTTCCAAAACCAAGAGGTATACCATATACAAATTTCCTACTTGTTTCATGTATTTTTTGTGTGGCGCCATTATGAAATTACCTAGAAACTACAAGAAAATATTTTTTATATCTTATTAAATTAACTGGGTGGTCTACTGTGTCCGTAGTAAATATCGCTCATGGAAAAAAATTTCCATGGGTGTCAACTTCACTTTTGGAAACCCCTTTGAGTATTTCCAACCAAAACGTCCTATGTTTCTTAATTAATTTAATGGTGTATTCACATTTTTTCAAGTTTTAAAGTGATTAAATGTATTTATTTAAATAAAGAACCATTAATTGAACCCTTTGGTAATTTCTATGCTTGTTAAAATTTATTGGCCTATGTGTAGTGCCTTATGAATTATAATAAATTCTTATGCATCATGTAATATGACTTGATTAGTGGTATTGTACATGAATTCCCATGACTATTTCAATTGAACTATGCTAATTCCGTATGTTAAATTAATATTCTTAATATCATGCTAAATTGATCACCTTACATCATGCCAAACACTTATTATTGTTTGGTTCGACATACATGAACCATTTAAATTGTTTAAGTGGAATGTGATTCTTTTTCAACCTTGATATCTTGAGATTATGAAATAATATAAATGACATATTGGAAAGAGGAATGTTGATTCCATATTATTTGCTTGACTTACCTAATAATTCTTGTTTCATTATGATTATTCCCTTATTAGTTGATTTAACTATAGTGAATCCCTTAGAATGGTTGTTCGATTATGTTATTAAGATTAATGTATTGAAATGAAATTTTTTAAGGCTTATGTCATCTATATTATTCCTCATACCATTATTACTCCTTTTTAATGATTATTTACTTACTAGAACAAATGATCCTATATTAATGGGATTGAAGGGAGTAGCCTAGTAAAATGTAAAGAATGTGGTGTTGAAATGTTTTTTGTTGTCTATAAATCATTTATACATTGTGTGATATGTAATCATTTTTTGGTATGGAACTTTTCACAAGCCAGGATAGAACATGGATTCTGTATTAAAGACCCATGGAAGGACTCTTCATGCTCAACGGGTTAGAACCCAATGTGATGAACATGATGCTTTGGCTTGTTCATAAGGGGCTTCCCAGGAAGTTTCTTATAATCATGAAGGATACTGGTTCCCTAGGGGACAAACCATGGATGGTCCTTTTGGAAGGATGGTTATTCCATGCCTTGGGTAATACTTAGTCCCCTTATGATATACCTAGTACAAACTCAGAAGTTTACCATACTGCGTAGCTATACTCAGGATCTTGTAAGAGTCACCTTGGATGGGATCCATTGTATTGGATTATATCAGATGTTCTCATTGCAATAAGTTGTATTATTTTAGTTCCCCATGGATGGGCACGTGGATCCACCTCATGAATGGTTGGTTTACTTAGATTGAAATGTTTGATTGTTTGGACTGTATTTTCTGATGGGATGTATCCATTACATTTACCTTGCCCTGTTGTGATTTCCAATGTGTATACTTATCCAATAATATTTAATGACATGGATACATGACAGCAATCAATAGTAGACTATTGTGATATGTTTTGATAGTTGTCTATTTTACATTGGCACATGTTATACAATTGTGATATAAAAATGTCTCTTATTCAGAGTTTCGAAATAGAATGAATCGGGTGATATAGGACAGGTGTCTGTTTTGGAACCTAGACTATGAAACAATTGATTACATATTTACTACGCTATCATTTATTATATCAAGAACACTATCTCTCATTCAGAACAAAAAATGTAAAGGCCTAGACATTGTGCAAGTTGGACTGCCGATATTATTTCTCACAGACTACTCAGGCACCGTTTGGTACCTGAGTATACATTATGACCAAAGGTAGGGATAAAGATAAATGGGATTATTCTCATGAAATATTGTTCATAATGAATAAGATTGGGCTTTGGAAAAAAAATATTGAGCCAATGCTCGAGATTCTGTGTAGTTGTTTTTGGTCGTTTATATTTTTTGATAGCTTACAATATATGATTTTCCCCCATCCCCTATACATCCATTTTTTATAGATTCATTACATGACATCATCTTAAATTTTTATTGATAAATGATATTCAGTTTCCAGCTATTTACTTTAATTACATGACTCGTTCATTTTCATCAACTATTTTCTTTTAATCTATATGACTCTGCTACATGTTTTATTTTATTTACCATTAAGTTATACATAATATTATAATTTAATAGTCTTCCCACAGACATTCATAAGGCCCTATATACTAGTGAACAACTTATTTAATTTGGGAAGATGTTCTTGAGGCCATGTAGCCCACAGTCTTGCGGCCGAGTTCAGTGGCACTCAGGGCAGGACGATATAGAACCCTATTAGTTATGACATGAATACTCATGTATTTTAAAAATAAATATATTTGGAATACAGTCCAGAGTAAAACATTTTATTAAATATGGAGGTAGTTCCCCTTCATCAAAAACAATAATGAAAAGTGAACATATGATGTGATCAATTATGGCTTTTATTCCCATGTCACATAACTAGTTTTTCATTAATTCTGATAAATTTCATAAATTATTCCTCCTGTATGGAATTATAGTAAATTATTAATTTCTTTTACCCATGCCCTTGGATTCTTGGATGACCTCTTCTTCTCCATGATATTTCTTCTTTCCAGAGGCTTTAAACAATAGTGTTTTCTAAAATAGAGTCTGCATCCGATTGATGAACCACCTTGTGATGTTGATTGTCATCATAATCTCCCATTGTAGGTGCCTTCATATATAATTCCTCTGAATTAGGAGATAGTATCATTTCATATAGGTGTTGGAATATACCTTTAATGTTTCTGTAAAGGACTCGAAAAATATTTGAAGTTGTAACCTTCACCTGATTAGTGTGACTCAATGCCTATTCAAAATCATTAATGGATAAACCTGAGTCATCTGGTCATGATCCATTATACTCCCTATTAGTGTCAAAAGGCAAGACCCTTCAATAACCATCTGGAATCCCTCTTAACCAACTAACCTGTATTGAGGATTCCTAATGTCATCTAGTTCCTAAAAAGGATCCAAATAACTAGGTTATCCAAGATTAGCTAGAATCACATTTTCCACCTTCTTGTTTCAGAAATGGACATTACCCAATGTTTCATGTGAAGCTTTAGATTTGAATGAATTTGAATCCACATTAAATGGAGAAGAACACATGGGTTTGTTATTATCCTTTTTTGAATTCATCTTCCACTTCCCAATCTTCTGATGTGAGTTATCAGATGATGAGATGATTGCATACTCTACAGCACCTCCAGCAACTGACTCCCTCTTCCCCCCAAGTCCAAAATTTCATATCTCTTGAGTGTCTTATAGAATTTCATTTCCCCCCAGGATAATCAATAAAATTAATGGTTAACTCATCCAGAATTTCAGAATCATCTAAGAGTCCATGTTCCACTTACATGTCCTTAGCTTTAACCGGAGTTTTACCATACATTTTTTTCTCACCTTTTCATACCCATGAGGAAATTATCTTCCCATATTAATGTTTATAGTCAGATAATTTTTGTTTCATAGCTTCATCAATGAGTTATTCATCTATGGTTGTCTCATTAGGTCTATCAAAAACTACATAATGATATTTCAAATTACCTTTGGTTGTTCTGAGGGCCTGAAGATGGGCTAAATTCCACACAAATCTTGGAGGGGAAACCACCCCAATAACATTCCCATTATATATGTGATCATTAACTATTCTAGTTCAATATATATCTATATTACTAGGATATTGAACATAATATTCTAGAGTTTATAGCCTCTTTAGTATATTTTATTTGAAGGATATCCCTTCAATAGGTAGTTTCCTCCCTTTCCACTCTTCCTCAAAACCATAGACCAATGATTTTCGATGCTCCTAAATAGAATCTAGGGTCATGGGCATAGCTGAGTTAAAAAAATCATGACCATGTTCCTACATACTATAATATGTTGACCTCATGAACAATTCATGCCGCTTTTCCTCAATAACTATACTGTTACACTTCATTTTACTACACACATTATTGGGACGACCCCTCAATGAACAAAAACCACCAACAACATCTTTATAATAATTAGCATTCAAATGGTCAAGCGATTGACATGATTATCATAATTGAGTAAAATTATCATCACACACCTTGATTCAGATATCATCATCCAAGGTGGAGAGAACATCTTAATCAATTAAAGTGGAGTTGAGATCCACATCAATAAGGAAATGATAATAATAAAAATATCTTGAGGTTTCTCATTATTTATTGATTTTTATTTGAATAACCATAGTGGGTGAAACATAAAACAATATTTTTAGGTGCCATAAAACCCAATTGATACTCAATATTTTGATCCGTAGATGATCTTGAGTGGTTTTGAGGGAGAACAGATTGAATTGAAGATGTGATTACTATATGTAAAAAAACATGGTCTGAGAGAGATGGAACTGAAGCCCCACATGCATCAATTCCAATCCTAAAATGAAAAAAATATTTGAAATAATTTTTTACTAATTGGGATGAAATTCTATTATGGAAACCCTCAATCCAAAGATTAATTCTTCACAATATCATCGACCCTCATTGGTCTCTCACCTATAGTCATGTTGAGATGGGAGACGATAAAGTGTTGATAAATCCTCAATTGATCTAATATTGCTTCTTGATTATCATTAATATAATCCGACATCCCTTTTGAAGGATGTATTTAGGGAAAGAATCAATCAACAATGAAAAGTGACATAGAGAAACTCTATCATCCTTGGACCCAAACACATCCCTGTTTTCTTCCAGGACCTTGTGTGACTCAGCTACAACACAATGACAATTACCAACTAAATGATTCAAACCTAGATAATTAAGCAATTATATACCAAAAGAGAAACCATATTCATTGCCATCATCACCAATTCAGATCTCCCATGATCTCATCCTCAACTCTTGAGAAAACCATTATATTTATTAAAAATAATAAAAACATAGTCATCCATAAATATCGTAGAGATAAAAAAAATTACAGAAATGTCTAGGTATTCACTATAATTTAAAATAATATGTATGAATAATTTTAAATGGGTCAAGAAAATAAAATAAAATCTCTAATCTACTTCAATATATATTGTTCAATAGATTCCATTAATATCCCATGCAAATTGATAGAAAAACAAACCTCGAAAAACCATTTATATAAATATATATAATATAGAAAACATTATTAAATTTAATTTCATAAATTAAAATATAATAAAAATGTTTAATAACAGTAAAAATTATGATATAAAGCATTAAAATAATGATGTTTTATAGTAAAAAATATTTTTAAAAATGAGTAGTACCTTTCATTGAGAAATAAATAATAAATTAAAATAATATTTAAACATCTTTAAATCAATTAAAAATAGTTCACATGGAAAAAATATAATTCAAAAATAATTTTATAATTAATAAAAAAATTAGAATAGTTATTATAATCATGAAATATTTTAAATTATGAAATATAACGTGAATTCAAAGAAGCATAAATATTTTCCAGAAAAATAATTTTATGCTCATAAACGGTACCATAATTTAATTGGTGACAGTGGAAATAAAATAATATTAATTAACTGTAGCATGATTACCTGGTATTATCAAGAGTTTACTACAATCATATGAAATGTGGAGTATCGTCCATTACAAGTTACCATTGTGATGGATAACTGTACTACTTTTTTAATGGGGTGATACTGATACCATTTTTCCAAGTATTTCATCCATTAGTTATTGGGGAGTAAGTGTTCTATCGGTATTTCTGGGGGAATGGACCTACTGTTGAGAGGTTGAATGGGTTACTTCTATAGAGAAACTACCACAAAAATGGGTTTTCACAGCATCACCAACTAACATCACTAAAAAAAGTGATGATAAAGGGGGTACCATTATCATTACTAAAAATTCGTTGTTAAAGGGTACTTTTAATTGTTTTAAAAAAGAAATGATAAAATTACCATTTATATGTGCATTTTTAGTAGCACAAATAAATATCCACCTCCATTATCACTTTTTTACTAGTACTGATAAATTGTGTAATTTAAAAACATATCTAATTAAAATAAAAAATATATAAATATATTTATGTTGATATAAATATATTATATATATTTTTAAATGTGTTTTAGATAGAGGTATATAGGCATTTACACTTAATATATAAGATAATGAGTGAAAATGGATTTTAAAATGTTTAAAAATATTTTATTTATTTAATTAATTTTTAATTATTATTGAGTAATTGTCATGTTATAACAACTTGAATATTGAAAAAAAATTAATGATCGAAAATAAGTTGAAAACGTAATTTGAACTTCAAACGACCATATCTTTTGATTCAATTCTCTATTTGACCTATACCACATATCAAATCAAATAATTTGATGAGATATATGATATAGGTGGTCTTAAAATTAGGTTTAAGATTTATTTCTCGTTTTTCATTCCAAAAAATTCCTAAAATGCCTCCAAAATACTGTTTTTTGTTGTCGACCTCGATCTCTTAAAATTTGCATGGCTATAACATGTAATTAGAGTTTCCATTCAGATTGTACCTCATATCATATCATATCTCATTTCATGATCTTTGATTTTAAAAGTTGTGGATATGAAATAGAATCCCAAATCATAATTTATGATTGTTTCATGGTTTTTAGTGGTTTTAGGGTTTTTAGAGTTTCTAAACATTTATATGTGTTTTATGGGTTTTTAGATTTAATATCCATTTAAAAATATATATATACAAATAAATTTGTATTTAAATATTTATATAATTGTATATATAAACATATATATTAATATATATAAATATATAGATAAACATTAATATATAATATATGTAAATAAATAAAAATATGTATAATTATACATACAGATACACATAATAGATATATATATATATACCTGTGTAATTTTGTGTGTGTTGAATATATGTATGTGTGTTAATATTTATTTATATACTTAAAAAATTATGTTTTAAATGTATTTAAAACTGATCTTATAAATATATATTTATATACGAATATATATATATATATATATATAAATTTAACTATATGTGTGTATATAGATATGATATATATATATTAATATACAAATAAATATATAAATATAAATATAACTATAAATTTATTTATATTAATATAAGTATATATTAATAGTAATATATATTAATATACCAACAAACATAACTATATATATATAAATGTATCGTTATATGGAGAGAAAAACAAGTTGGACGAGTGGTAAAGGGAGTTTTTTATGTGTTATTGAATATTTTTTAAAATGTGACCAGGTTAATTTTTCTGAATAAAGATGCTTGAAATGTGGAAGCAGGGATGCTTTCTTTCAGCCAAAATAAAATTATTTTTTTACTATTTTTTTATATTTAAACAATTTTTTTTGTTTTTTGTTTTTTATATATAAATAAATAAATCAGAAAAACTTATTTGGTATTTAATACCATGAAATACTTCTATTACAGAAGTATAGATTTTGATAGAAACACTCACCCAGGGATCCCTTTTATTAGAGGTCTATCACTTGAAATCATTCTACCTTTGAGATATGGGATTTAGGTTCTCCCTTTCCGACAAAGAACATTCTAAATTTCAGATTGAGATTACGAAATATTTCAAGTACAGAGTTTGGAATGAATATAACATAGAGTCTATCAAACCAATATAAATGAAACAAAAAACATGGATTAATCATATAAGAAATAGTTGAAAATAGATAGAATTTCAAAACAATTATTGATTAAAAATAATTTATAAGCTTCCAAAGCCACCTACTTGAAACTAAAAAATGTTTCATGTATGCGACTCTAAGATCATATAAAATATAAACTATAATATCAATACAAATGAAAATTAAAACATAGATTAAACATATAATAAATAGTAAAAAATAAAGAGAATTTCATAAATAATTTTGATTAAAAATAATTTAGAACGTTTCAAAAAAACTAACTTGAAACTTAAAAATGTTTCAAGTATTTGAAATTGGAAGCCTATAAAATATAAACTATAACACAAATATTAATGAAATTTAAAACATGAATTAAAATATAAAAAATAGTTTAAAATAAAAATAATTTTGTAAAAAATGTTCATGAAAAATAATTTATAAGCTCTCAAAACAACATACTTGAAACATAAAAATTCTTCATGTTTATGGCTTTAAGGGACTATAAAATATAAACTATAAGACAACTATAAATGAAACATAAAACATTGTTTAAAAATATTAGAAATATTTAACTATTAATTAGATAATTAGTAATATAATTATTCATTATATAGTTATTATTTATATAATAATTACTTAGTTAATTAATACTGTAATTATTAATTAAAAATTATTTATTATATAATTTCTAATTTTTAATATAATTATTAATTATTAATTATTAATTATATGATAATTTAAAATGTTTCAAGTATATGGCTTTGAAAGACTCTAAAATATAAACTATAATACAAATATAAATGAAACTTAAAACATGGATTAAGAATATATAAAATAGTTAATAATTATTTAGTTAATTATTAATATAATTATTAATTATTTAATAATTAATTAATTAATTAGTAATATTATTATTAATTATATAATATTTAATTAGTAATATAATTATTAATTATCTAATTGTAAATTATATAATAATTAATCAGTTAATTAGTAATATAATTATTAATTATATAATAATTAATTACATAATTAGTAATATAATTATTAATTTTAAAATTAGTAATATCATTAGTTGATTATCAGTGCTTTTTTAGCAATAATAAAGGCTTTTTAAACCCTGATGAAACCCTGCTTTGTAATAGTTAGATGATATACCCGCACTTCTTCAGAGATGGTTCTATCATCAATTCTCATTATGCGACCATGGTGGTTGAGATGGACAGAGTTATAATTCTTGAGAAGATGAATGCTACGATAAAACCGATGGGAGGGAACTATCATTGAATATAGATACATTTCTAACACGGAATGAAGGAAGATAATGATACATGATACCATCAGAAGGAAACCTCATCCTACTACAATTGTATAGTTGTTGTCATTATGGGACAATATTGTGAAATCTAAACCTTGAAAGAGTGGAGGATGAAGTCCAGGTGCTTCTGGTGACTGGTATGATGCAAGAGAGATTGTGATGATGGTAGTTAGATAGTTATCATGGTGTTGAAGCTAAATTGTAGAGTAGATTAACTATTGTATTTGGATAAATGGTTTCATATGGATGGATATTCATGAATATTTAGGTGAATTAAATACCTCTAGATTCTATGGATTTAGTCTAATGGAGGATCAAAGAATTGTGTTTTCAATACAATTATATTGAATCTATCGAATATTCTTCCATTATCGAATAATCATAAGGTTTCTCTTATCCTTATTGTGTTTCTTCCAGCAGATGATTTCTGGTGGGTTCTAACTAGAATAATGGGCAATATTACTGCGATTGAGTGATAGGTTGAACGGCTCAATCTTCATCACAGTTCAGGATCTCATGACATGAGGGTATTATGTGGTGCCAGTATCGATGTTTGTTTTCCAATTTTGAAACATAGGTTTCGGTTGATTTCAATTTTGGTTTATGATTGTGATTTTTTTTATGTATATAATTTTTTTAATGTGTGGATACTACTAAACCATAATGAAGTATTTATGAAACACAAAAAAAATAGTATTTATATTTCCTGATGTTTCTAAGTGAATGGAATGTGAAATAAATTCTACCAAAATGAGGAGGCTCGACATAGCTACAGGATATTAGGGTTTTTTATTGAATCATAGAGTTTATAGACACTTAGATAAGGAATATTTCAATCATGGATTCTATTGTGCTAATATAAATAGAGAAGATGATGATGATGAATAGTAGTCCATCATTACCTGTAGTAGCTTGTCAAAAACATTTATTGATTTTTTAGACCCTCTAAAAAATTAAAGAAATGTCTATATTACATAAATGTATATAATTTTTACATCCTCCCATCAGATAAGTTAGTGCTTCAAATCTTACAAGTATATCATTAGATATCATTGAAAAAAATGAAGACCATTAAATAGAATGTACTAAAATAATGAATGGAATTATGTATATATCAAGTCCTTATTAAAGAACCTTAACCAGAATTTAAGACATCCATTTAGTATAAGTAAATTTATAAAAGCTTCATATGTTTCTAATGAATCAAACTAAAATTGATTCTGATATATATCACAATAGTTATCAAATACTTTTTTTACAATTATTGAAATTAAATAATTCCATATCTATTACATAGACTTTTGATACTTTTATGGGAACTTAAACAACAAATATAGACTTTTCATTAGTTTAAATAAAATAAAATAAATATATTCTCTACACAACCAAATAATTTGGATGAGATTCCAATCTATATAAATCATTTACAAATTAATAACTAAAACAACCATTAAAACACCATAAAATAGAAAATAATGATGAAACAAAAACCATGTACTAAATTTATGACTATAATATGAACATTATAGTGAATTTATTTTTATTAATCACAGTTTAATAAATTAATATAATATTCTTATATTTTATTTGAAATTGGATTTATAAAAACCAAATAAGTAGAAAATAATATATGATATAAATATTTTGAGCTACTAAAAATTGTTTTCCTTGTTAAATATTGAGATGGATTATGTGAAGAAATATAATCAAACCAATATTTAATGTGATAAAAAAATATTTTTGTACATAAAAATATAGAGAGGTTTTTTGTGATTAATTATAATTACTTCAATGTTTAAGGTTATCAAAAAAAATTAATATAATAAAATAAAATTTAATATAGCAAATCAAAATGAAAAAAATACAAAGCACATACACACATGCCATATTTACCATTTTGTTTCATTAGAAAACCAAATAGGTAAAGAAAAAAATTCTGTCATTTCTGTAAATAATCACTAATTTAACCACTAATTATATTTCAAAATATATTATCATAACAACTAATTATCCCTTTTTAAATTAATAATATAGTAATTTAAAAAAATAACACTAAGAATATGGGTATTGAAAATATAAACTCCCCTTAAACACATTTCATATTATAAAACTATAAATTTTATGGTAGAAATAAAAAATAGGATCGGTAATTCAACACCTAAAATATATAGAATATAGATATAAGAAGATATCACATGAATAAAATTGTTAGAACATATAAAAAAATATAAATACTCAATGTATATTGATGAAATGAGACATTATTTATAGTGAAGTTCCCATTTGATTTTACAATCAGGAACATTTGAATGAATCCTTTAATAAATAAAATAATCCTTTTGGAATCAATTCTAATTTGGGTCAAATTGTTTGAGTAGAAAAAATTTGTTACACAAGAAGATTAAAAACATTTATTGAAAGTAACATGATAATTTAAATTCTATAATATTGTAATTAATGTCAAATCTAGAGAATATATTAACCTGATAGAACATTAATTAGCATAATTTCCATGTAAATCATATTTGAAACATGTAACTATTGAAACCTCAGAAATAATGTCTTTAACAAAAGTGTTCTTACACAAAGTTGGAATACAATTTTTATAAATAAAACCATATTTATCTCTATTTCACTTCATCATAGATTCCATATTATCATATTGTTTCCATGAAAGAAGTTATATAGAATACCATTCAAAATCGAAATTTTCAGATTAATATATTTTATTTTAGCAATATAATTTTAATCATAAACATTATCTTTTATAGATGAATCATAATATCTCAAACAATTATTTTCCTATTCAATCCCAAAAATATTATTTTCCATGACCTTCATTTTCTCATTTTCTATATCAAAATCAGAAATACAATTTTTTATCTTTCTATTATCCAAAAAAAATTGTTTTATTTATAGAAATTATTATTAATATTTTTCAATGCTTCATATTAATAAAAAATATTTTTTATTACCTATTTAAATAAATCACATAAATATCCAAATTTGTTAAATTTTGAGTTATCACAATCATTAGAAGAAGATTATTTAGAATCAGAATCATAATTTGATGAATTACTAACATTATTTGTTATTAACATTAATCATGCACCATTAGGACTTATTATATAATTAATGTATATATTACCTGGTGATAGTTTCTCATCAGATCAAGGATACTAATCTCCTTTTCAATTCCATATTATTAACTGGAGTTCGATTATACAGTACAACTCCAACCAACAAGATACGAATGTTTTAATTTTTTTTGTAGTTATTAAATTTACTTTCTTGTTTCGACTTTGGACACTCATATTTGGTATGTATGGGTTTCCTACATTCAAGAGAAATAGTATTGGATTTGACTTTCTTGAATTTTCTTTTGAAATACTTGTTATATCTATTTATTTTTCCTTATTCATTTTTGGTTTTTAGACTTTTCTTGATACGTCCTTGAATTCATTTAGAAACATTATATAGGTCATCAACCTTAACTAGTCTAGAATAATCTAACCAATCACTAGAAGAGTTAGTAGAATAAAATTTACATGTTAAATAAATTTGCATTTTTTTTCAGATGAATCATTCTCATTGTTCATTAATTCAATCTTTTATTATAATATAGATGTAATCAACTCATATAGATAATATTCTACAAAAGATTTTCTTTCCTCAGTGGGTAAATTCTTTTAATATGACTTATTTGTAAGGATCAAAGTATCATAACAATCATAACTTCATTCATCATGGTTTCTCCATGTGTGACCTTAGTGTTGATGTTCATTGAGAATCAATTAGACATATCATTGACACATTTAGTGTCATAAATTCTAAATTATTTAAATTAATCCTTAAGAAGGCTAATTTTAGTTCTCTTAAATTTTTTAGTAACATTATTATTGACTTTTAATGTTCTCCAAATTTTAGAATTTATTTGACAGTAATATATATTACTAGGAACCCTACTACTAAGAGGGAAATAAATATTGTTATTGACTTTGTAATTTAGAAAATATTTAGGAATAAATAATAAAATGTGAATAATTATTTTAATCACATATTATTTAAAAATATGAAATATAAAAAAATATCATCATATATATTTTTCAGAAAAATAATTTTTTGATGATGAATGATAGTATAAATAAAGGGTCTTCGGTTGAATGATTACCTAGAGGTAGAATGGGTATATTATTGTCGTTTGGAAAAGAAACGATATTCTATTTCAAGATATCATTATGATAGAGAATGGAACTAGTATTTCACTTTAGTTATACTAATACCATTGCTCCAATTTATACAACGATTAGTTGTTAAGGAGGAAATATTCTATGGGTATCACCAGATGAAAGGAGATACCATTGAGTGATATAGTGAGCTACTCTATTGCTATATTTATGAGTTATCTCTACCTCTTGGGATATGGAACTACCATTGATACAGATCATGCTTCCATTGTTTTCCAAGACAATGTTCATCTACTATTTCATGATCAAGGGTGATCTAACATTGGCTACATTGGTGGTTGGGAATGATGGAGATACCATAGTGGAGATTCTATATGCTACCATATAAAAGAGGATAAATAATAAAAGGTTCAAATATATCTTCTACTACTGTGTAGTTTTGGATGAGGTCGAGGAATAATACCAATAGAAGGAATCTCATGCCTGCTATTATAGGACAGTTTATACCATTGGAGGAAATAACGGTTCTTATACTATCTTGATAGAGTGACATATGATTGCTAAGTTATTATTATGACATGTATTATAGATGAGAGAATATGGAAAAGGGTAATGATTGTGTTATAGTGGTGCAGAAAATGTTATGAAAAACATAGAAAATTCTATTTTTAGAGAAATGGTTCCATGGGGATAAAGAACGATTCATTTGTAGGTGAAGTCGACACTTCATTCTTCGAAATATTTAGTTGGAAGGAGGAGTTGGGACATGCTATCACAATGATGGTATATAAAAACTTCAGAGTGAATGACATTTGAAATTCATTCTACCAAGTGGGGGTTCATTGTTTATGGTGGATATTCTGGTGGTCTAGAGAGTCATGGATAGATTGATCTACCGATACAGAGTTTATTATAATCCTGGATTTTGTTGACCAGAATATATGTGGAGAAAAAGATGATGATTAATAATAGTTCTTCATTTTATGCAGTACTGTTTCAACATACACTTTACAATTTTTTTCCCTTCTAAATAATAGAATGTTATAGAGGTTATCAATGTATATAGTTTTGATATATTTTAAATGGATCAAATATATCATAAATATGACATGTATATAATGAAATATCATTGAAAAATGAAAAAAAATTAAAGAAAAGTTATAGAATCAATGAATGAAGTGTTGTAGCCCTTCATTCATGTTTAGATAATTTGAATGAAATTTTTTAACATTTATTCAATTGAATGAAATATAATAAAATATCTTAAACATCAAATTTAGTAAAATACATGAAATTTTGATGTATATCAGAAGTGTCATAATTGAAATGATACATATTTTAAATTATAGAAATTCCACATTTCCATAAACTTACCTAGTATTTGGATAATTTTTATGGAACATTAATAACAAATCCAGACTTCATCATAATTTCAATAAAAGTTCATAAATATATTACCTATACAACAGAATATTTTTCATTAGAGTAAAATCTATATAAATCATGTTATAATAGAATAAAGAAATAAAAATATATAACACTATAAAAAGAAAATAATTTTTGAATCCAAAATCATGCGGTATATTGAAACAAAAATACAAGCATAAAGATTAAATTATAATTTGGTGTAGTTGAATAAAATGAATATAAACTTCCTATATTCCATATAAAATAGTATTTATAAAAATTTAATCAATATAATTCATGATATAATTAAAATATCATGACCTATAAAAAATATTATTCCACATTAAATATTGAGAGGGTTCATGTGAGGAAATATAATCAAAACATTATTTAAAGTGATCAAAATATATTTTTTCACAAAATCTATTGATAGTGTCACTTTCAGAAAATATAATCAAACCAATATTTAAAGTGGTAAAATAGTTAATATAATAAAATAATATTTAATGTATCAAAAAAATAAACACATGAAAACAAATGAAGAAAAATAGCTCTCACCCCTGAGACTATATTCAAAAACTAAATCCTCACTCCACCATGATAATCATTATACTCTCTCATAAGTATCAAAATTCTATAGAAGCCTTAAAAAAATATTCCATTACCTAGAATTTATACCGAATCACTCAAATATTCTATAACACATAACACACATCCACCAGATATAGAATGAAGAGATTTCACTTGATCATTATACTTGTTACCCATAACTAGGTATATCATATTTACTAGGTATTTTCCTATGTTGGGTTCACCAAAAAATAGCCTAAAATTATTATTAAGGTTCTCTTAAAATGATAATTTCACACTTAGAGAATCTATGTTGTGATCCACTCTATAAACATTTTCTTGTTCCCACATAATGATCAAGATCCTACTCAAAACCCACTATTAGTTATGAAATGATACTCATGTTCTATGAAAATTTTATAATGATAATCTAAATCCATGAGCCTAACTATAGGGTTTATTTCATTATAATTCCCTATTCCAAAACACTATATTTCATAAATTTACGGATACCATAACATTAAGTATCAGTAGTTTTATCATTATAGAACCTACACATTCGAACTCACTACAGACTACTCCTTGTCTTGTATAGTGTCCAGAATCTCATTAATACCCAACTCACCATGGTTAAGGCACTCTCTCGATTCCATGGAAATCAATCTAATCGTCATAACCCTCCTGAAATATCCAAATAATTAATATCCATAATGAAATATTTCATATCCCATAGGGATAAAACATTATCCCTCATACAATATGACCATTTGGAATAGAAAAAACCCTCTTGAACCCTCAGTAATTTCAATATCACCCATCATTGATATTGTCTCAAACACCAATAAAATCACATTGAATTGTTACTCAATAGTGAATCTAATAGAAAAACCTACTATTTCAAGGACACATAAAACTTCATCACCCATATTTTTAATCATTTACTTATTTTTAATTGGAATCCCCTGACCTAGATCAATGAATTCAGGGATGACTAAGGATTGTTAGACCATGACATGACATATAGGTACCTCTCATGTACATAATCCTATATGGGTATCAAGGAACTAATGTATCATATATTCTTATCAGAGCTCTAAAACATGGAAGGTGATACATTGCATCAAAATTAATTATAACCAGAGAGAGTCACATGACCTTCAAAACTGAATATCCCAATTTTGATGATTTTTTCCATAATCTAGCAATAGGAATATCCTAGATTCCCTTCAAGATTATCAAACCTAATTACCTATAAAAACAATTTTCCTTATATTTTAGTAGGTTATAATAACCTAAATAAATAATATATTGATTAAAAAATCACAAAAATATTTTAATGGAAAAGAGTATTCAACAGAAACTCACAACAAAGAATTACAAACCAAATTTTCAAATAAAAGCATAACCATGAAATTTTACATCCCAGTGATACCAATATATACTACTCAAATCATTTCAATAATTTTCAAGAACCATTGGTAATATGCTCACATACCTAATCAAACTATTGACCATGGATCGCATGCATGACAGACACATTATTTTCCAAAAGAACCATCCATACACTTATTTCTAATACAAAACTAAGGAGCCTGCCATTTTCCAATAAAATAAACTCATTAAAACATATTGTTCATCATCTATATCACAATAATCATCTACCATACACTAAATTGTGAAGGAATCCATGTTGCCACCCAAACCCCTACTCTCTAGTTCAACCGTCACAATTCACAACTTATCTCAAGAAATAACAGGCACTGTATTATTATATTGTCATACCTAACTTGCCAATACCCAAATACATATTTTAACACCATTTGGATCTATAACATAGTCTATATAACCAACCTTTTATGGTCATTGATAAATAAGAATCTTTAGTTCTTCTATCTCAGATATCTTAAGGAATCACATATACCAAGACCCAATCCTAGGCACCTCATCAATATCATGTATTCCCAGCCCATAAAACCCACTCTAGTGTTATCGTCAACACATATTATCACAAAAAATAGGAAATTTAGTACTATAAAATCGTCACTACTCTACACAGACCCTACAGTATAAGTGTTTCTTATTACTCACTTATAACTCGTTCCAAACTTACCATCTCTCAAACTAGGTATTTTATAAACATAGAGCCCTGAAACTTTTCATAATATATGAAACAAGTTCCAAAATCTATGGATCATTTTAGTATAATTACACAATAAAATTATAAGGTAATACACTATATATATGGATGTATGGAGATTTTATTAATTGAACCCTCATCATAATCAAATCTTCAATTAAAGATGAGTATATGAATTTCATGTGAATCATATGTGTTCAATATGATTTATGAACACATTCCTCTTTCCATTCCATATAAATAGAAAACTAGAAAATCAATAACACAAAAATTATTCATATTGATATTAACTCAACTATTATAGGATAAACCAAAATAAAATCTCAAAACACTTGTTACTTGGACTTTATCATGCATAAACTTATAATCATTTTGTAGTACTCAACATTCTTATATTTATCTTCCATATCTAAAATAGTATGATAAATAAATAAAATTTCATATTATATTTTTTAATTTCCCTCTCTCAATCATCTTGAGTGGATCTATAATGGAGGGTTCCATATGACCTATGGAACGCCTCCCCACACACAATATGTTTTTGAATAGCAGTGAGGGTCTGATGAACTATATTGTGGGACTATACACTCTATAATTATCATAATAACAACAAAAAATAACAAAAAAATAGAAAAAATATCCAGGTACATAATTTCAAAATATAGTGTAAAGATAACAATAATAATACCATATTCATGTTATAATAATAAGTATACATACATATAAATAGAAACACTTCATAACATGATCTCTAATCAGCTAATCATATACAATATATATATATACACACAAGGAAATCACATAATATAATTTTCCTCACCTCAAACCATTCTTTATAACCCTATTATACTCCCCCATCCCTTAAACCTATATTTGGGTCAGCACTTAACAACATTCCAAGCATAAGGTCTAAATGTGCACCAAGGTTCTTGTGTAGGGTGTGCATATAAAATTTATTAGGCCATGACCAACGGTGTACCTCATAAAAAATATATTATATATGTGCATGTATGTAATAAATATAAATAAGATATATTGTTGCATGAATATGTTAGTCGCTCTATTGGGTACACGTTGAGAGACTCTAATAGTTGAAGAATACCCAGTTTGGCTAGTGATGGAATAAGATGATACTCGTAATGTATGCACACAATATGAGTGTGGAGGATATATCGCCACTTATATGCTCACATAAAGATAATAAGTAATCTCTATTTCATAACATTGGGGGTGAACAATATGTCAAAACTATCTTAATCAAATTGAGTTATGTAACACTGAATCATATCTCATGTGAACTATATATCAGCATCCATTACCAAGGATAGATTAGGTACCACCAAATAAATATGGTTAATGAGGTATTATAAATTGTGTGAATATCCCCACAAAATAATAGGGGGAATTATGTATTACTAGGTGAATGTTATTTCACTATAATATAACACATAAAAGATGAATCACTAGGTGGATGATATATCACCATACCACAATAGGGTGAACGGACTATCCCTAATGGAATTATATATCCCCACCCAAAAATATCTTAGGGAATAATCTACCATCATAGTAGTATCCATGGTGAATAATCCATCATAGATCCCAACCCAATGTGTATGATGTAACAACAGACAAAATCCTTGTTAAAAATATATATCAATGCTGAAAAGGCATCACCATTAAACGAAATGTGAATGAGGTATCATCAAGAGAATTAGGCATAACCCACCATAAAATTTCAATATGAAATTTATATAACCGAAAATATGAAAGGTGAATGATCTATTACCAAATTACAAGTATCTAGGTGAAAAATATACCACCAATGTGACAAAAAGGTATATAATCCATAATCATAAGCGCATGAATTTTACTGAATGGCTAACCATTATAACAAAAACAAATTAACACTTATAAATCTTATGGGGAATGTGTAATCAACCTATGAATATTCAATTATAATAGAAATTATTTCTAGGATACTCATTACCATGATGTATTACACTTAGAACACATACATCATGCCCAACTATCAATACCATGTTTATGGATCTCACACAACTACCCATATTACAAATTTTATGCTATAGTTGAATACAAGAGTCCAAATAAATATCACTAATGATATCTCACTTCCTAGACTAACCAGTGTGTCATTTACCATTATTATATAATGCTCAAAAATATTGTACAGGATTGAAAATATAATATTGGGACTCGACTACCCCTCACATTTCAATACCCTAAGTACTGTAATGCTTCCCATGACCTCATGGACATGAGTGACCACGTGATTAACCCAAAAGGATCCATGGCCTGACAAGGAGATATGTATTCCAAATCATTGTTCAAGAGATAGGGTTCTATATTTGGTTCCCACACAGGTTGTTATCACATGACCGCTCATGGTCATACTTCATATAGAAAAATCTATACAAATAAAATAGGGTCAACCCTAGCCACAAATTACGTGAGACCACATACCATATCTTACCCTATAAATTTTGTGAGTCATGGATCAAGGAATATACACTGCTTATGATCCATATATATTTCTAACTAGGGATCTCACATAGGTAAAATATTAATTTGTGTATTTTCATAAGTTTATAATTCCTGAGTGACTGTAAATATTATAATTGAAATATCTAGACTTGATCCACATAATAAAAAAATTTATTGAGTCCCACTCTAGTCATTCACACTTTCTTACCCATACTTACACTCCCCAAAATATAAACATAACTATATAAAAGTTACTAGTAATCACCACCTAGCTCAGTAATGGAGTTTTCAACTAAAGCATGAAATCTCTATCGATGAGGGAGTTATTGATAATAATAAATCATAAATCATGATCCCTTAAATCAGCTAAGAGGATTCAAAGTAACTTTTAAACAACTTTTAATTAATCTACCCAATTAATCCTCTATTATTCATTCTATAAAAGGAGGTAAAACTCAATGAATAGTGTTTCAACACTAATACCTTGAGAAATAGAGTGATGATCACCCCTAGCACACCATTGAATAAATTTAAAACAAAATCCACTAACAATAGAAACTAATTCATTCATTCAACCTATCGAAATTTTATAAAAATTGAAATGAAATTAACACAACATCATTCCTCCAATTAAATGATGAGTCGTTGTTTTTTATCATACACACATATCTTCCTTTATCCATTTCTAATAAAATCCCCATCATTCCAACCTAATTTCACTGTAGTTTAGTGGATTGAACCCAATATTCCTAAATCCATTTTAGTGGATTATGATGGTGGAAAATATAAATAGGATAAATATATGAATATGGAATATCACACCAATTTTGGGGAACCCATAATCCTAATCCATGCATGGATCAAGGGAGAAGAATGAGTAATGTAGGGTTTCTTCCCCTCTCCTCTCGTCATGTTAACCCAAAAAACACCAGGGTATCTTCCATTTAAATATATAGATATAAAAAATATAATATAGTGTAATTGTGGCTTGACCCCCAACATCATGTTGTGACACCACTACATCGGTCATCTCAGTAACTGAATAAGGGAATGTTGCGGGGTGAACTCCTACATCTTAGTATAAAACATCATGTTTAGAAACACCATTGAAACTTATCTTGTCATTACATAATGGTAATGGGACTCATGGTGCAGCATCTCATTCTAACGAATAATGGTAATTCCACGGCCACCCCTATGTAGTATTACCTTAGTGCGTACACTCTTAATCATGGTGTAACACACCCTTAAATTGAAGCACCAAGGAATTATATCCACTTTATATATAATGGATTTTTTATTTAATTCACAACCCCATACCCTCCAGAATTCTATCATAGATAAATTTTAAGGATGAGGCATGACCAAACAAAAACTCATAAAATTAAATGTTATGAACATCACCTCTTGATGTTGCATTACTATATACCTATATCAAAATATCATCCCGAACAAGTGCTAAATCATAAAAATTATAACTGAAAACCTATTCTGAATCATATAAATACCAAAACCCATCAAAACACTCATAGTTCAAAAACAATTCTGATATTTTATTCCCCAACATAGGAGGGAGGTTAAAATTATCCTATCCTTTAATAATAAAGTTTACTAGACCAGTAAAAATATTGAGAATGTTTTTTAAATTACACAACTTAATTAGTGAAGGTGTTATGTAAATTATGACGAAAAAACTACTCACACTTATGTAAAATTTGTTATATGATATATATTTTTGGAATAAAATTTATTTTAGAGGGAATTGGAGAACTAAGAAAAAATAATTTAAAATAATATACAAATTAATAAAATCATTTCATGTAGAGTTGTATGTGGGATAAAACAAATAACATGATTAATTTAGATAAGGATAGAGTTTATCACCCCCACTAAAATGTAAAGTAACATATACTGGATTACATATGGGTGGATTAAAACCAATGTAATATAGGATAATACAATACATATCCACCATAACATCAAGACTCATTAGTAATTTAAATATATAAATTTTATTAATTCAAAAAATTCATAATTATATAATCACTAGATTAATATGTCACCATTTGAACATTAATATGATATTTAGAATGATAATTTATCGATTAGAGGTAATTGTTTAAAATAACGCATAAACAATATATAAATGGTATGGTGACATTGTTATTTTTTTATAAAATTAATGAGTTATGGAACAAAGCTCATATAGTACATATGTATCCCTTAATAAACACATGGATGATATTCTTAAATAAGTGTTTCCTCTTGGGTTTTCATTAGTTGATAGATAATATAAACACAAACAAGTATAGATAAAAAAGTACATATGTATGGATTTTATGTCATTGAATTTCATTAAAAGGTCCATGTTAACTAATCTAATACATGAAATTATCACCCCTATCTAACATACCTTGAGAGTGTGTGAAAGATCATATTTAGACTGTTTAAAGAGTAATCATAGTGGTATTATATATATTTGAACCCTTTATATTACAAGATATTTTTTGAAATTATAAATAATTTTTTATAATATGGGGTTTGAATTTGAGGAAATTATTCATATCTATTGAAAAAGTATGGTTAAATTCATTAAAAGATGAATTAATAATTTGTTATCTATTTGTGAAAATAAATTCTTATCAATAAAATGTTATATAAATATAGTAATTAATTAAAAAATTATATTATATTATAAAATATTAATTACATTTTAAGAAAAACTAATTTTATGCATGGGTAACTGAATATTCCTTTCAACTTAAATTTTCACAAAAAAACATCTCTAATTTCCTTTCACCTAAACAAAGATCCCAAAACCACCATATAACTACTAGGAGGTTATAAGTTTTGCCTACTGATTTTCACTTATAAATACTCACTTTTACAATCGTTTATCTTTATCCCTAACTAATGAATTACCTTAATTTTTATCTTTATTTCACATCTATAACATATTTCTCTAAATTTGGGGAGTATTTAAAGTGAAAATGTCTGGATTTTAAATTTCGGTGTAAAGGAATCATGGTGTGTGTGTTTTATTTTTATTGTTTTATTTTTCCTTATATTATTTTCTTCAAATCCACATTCGTTATTGATAATGGTTCTCTTTACATAATAGTAATATATAAATTTTTTGAATCAATGTAAAGTATATATATCTAATATTTATAATGAATATATTACTATAATATTATGCATCCTAATCTTGATGAAAATATCTAATTACAGCTTTCCTAAAAAACATTATGGAATTGAACCACATTGGTGGGATAAATCCTTAAAAGGAAATTTTAAATTACATATATATAAAATGTTTATGATAAGATGTTGGACTTTTTTTAAACCAAAAACATAGAATATGAACCTTTTGACTAGTAATTTTTTTAATAAATTAAATCTATATTAATATGATCCTTAACATCCCATGTTTCCTTCATTCCACCTTGTTATCAATATTTTCTATGATATTATACAAAATTTATGTATTAGTGAATCCAATTAATTGATATTATTTCTCTATTTTATAATTTTTAAATTCATTATAATCATTTCTTGATGTTTATATGTTATTATATATGAAAGATCAACTGGTTCATATTCATTATGTTATTAATTTAAGGGCCTATTTTTATTAGTAATATAATTATTATAAGGCTTAATAAAATAATAACTATACCATACATTTATACATCACATAAATTTACTTTTATAGGAATTATCGAATGAGATAAAAAAATAGATAACGAATGTAGCCTTATCTACAATGATATATAATCTTACTAAAACACCCTCAATTATAATATATAATGTCAAGAATATTTTATTTCATCATTATCTCAGGAAATATTCTTTATTGATATCACATCATAATTGAAACACTTTATTCGTATAGTATTTTTGTTACGACTATGATACTAATATATGTTAAATATCTCTTGCTATATTAAAACATAATAATATATTCATTCTTAATTCATTCTTTACATATTTATTTTTCCCAGGATTTCAAAATATTTTTATGAACAAATATCAACACTATGTCTATAGAATATATTATAATACTATTAAAATAAACATACCAATATCAAAAAGTTTTTATTGGAATTTATGTATAAATTAAAAACGTATCTTGTATCTTAATGTTGCTAAACTTTTGATCATTCATAAAAATATTTTTAAATTTTATATGAATAAATAAAATATAATTATATTTAAGTAACTAAATATAATGTCTTTATTACTTACTTTTAGTCACATTTGTGGTTATCCATTTATTATGTAAGAAGATTTGCTTATAAAATGTTTTGTATTATTGTCACATTCTTTATGGGATAATGATTATTATTTTATTCATTCATCATTTATTCCCTAATAAAATATCAATAAATGGAAACAATGAATTTTTAGGGTTTAATTGAGTGAAATTTATAATTTTATGAGGAAATGAGAATTCATATTAAAATAATTCCACATGAAATTATCAAGAGTTTATAATCAAAGAATAATTTTAAAAATTTTGGAGGTCATAATTAATGGTGGAATACTTGAGTAAAATTATCAAAATGGTGTTATTAAGTTAATATATCTTGTCTTTTATATTATTTTAAATAATAAATTTATATAATAATATTCATATGGATTATAATTGAGATAATACTCTATTCATTATCATTTTATATCTCTAATATTTAATATGCATCTAGTTTAAATTTATTTTCCCCAATAATTTCATTTACACTCAACTACAATGGTATTTTAAAACAATTATTATTAATTCATTTTTTTATAATATTGTAATGATCAATTAAACTCTTATAAAATGAGACTTAATATAAAAATGGTGCGAAGTAAAAGGTAACTCTTTTTTATCTTTATTAATGTCATGTTCTTAATTGGTGTTTCTCAAATTCAATTTGGTCGAATGAAGCTTGGTAGAATAAATTTATCTCATGGTTTAGTAGTGTGCACAATTGAATAGAAATTAATAGATTATGACAATTAAATCTCACAATTATATATTATAGATGAATGGATAATAATTAATACATTCCTAAAAAACTAAATTTAGTTAAAATAATATAATATTTTAGTAAGACAACATTGAATTCATAATTTAATTTGATAATACATTTCATTGTACTATTTTATATAATTTTATAAATATAACAATTTTTTAGTTTAATATATCAATTATTAAATGTGAATAAACCCATTACATAGTAATTAGTGATAAAAAGGTCTCAATAATGTGAATAATGTTATTTGAGGATCTAATTTTTGTGTTTTATATACATAATATCAAGGAATTAATATTATTCACGACCCTTCATTTCATGACCCATCCTTGTAATGAATCTTTTAGAGCCAAATATGAGATCAAGAGATAACACTCTCGGAAAAACATTAATATTAAAAGAATTAAATACTATAAGTGAGGTATATACATATAATATATTGAAGGTGTTACCATACAAATATAAGAATATAGAAAAAACAAAAAATGAAAATCCATGAAAGTTCATCCCAATACTAACATGTTAATCACATGTCTATATAATCCACCATTATCCTTTCAACATTAAAAAACATAATGTAACCAATTACTCTCTATAAAAACCTAACCTAGATAAAATATCAAAAATAGTATTAACTACACCAATAATTTTCCACATATCTTATCCATATCAATAATGTATAACAAATCCAAACCCATAATATAGATACATCAAAATGAAAAATTTATATAGTCCCTTTAGAATTTCACATCCAAATATCTCTAAAATGATCCATTTATAATATAACATTCATATATATTCATTGAAATAAATCATCTAAAATAGAGATTCAAAATCTTCATTATCTCTACAAAAATTAAAAAATCAATATTTAATACACTAGTATTTGTCACTTCATTAAGGTCTTATAAAATATAGCACTCCATCATTCCATAAGATGTAGGAGAAAAAATAATACTTAGTAAGTTTCATGATAATTGTGGTATTTCGATATAGCATCATTCCATTTTAGAACCACCATTATTATATTAAATAACCCATTTATTACTAGTAAGGAGAATTTCCCCAATGAAACATAGCATATCCCATATACACCTTATTGGATTATCATCTGATGGAAGATCATATTCAAAGGGTTTATATAAAATGTGGCATAGCCTCTGTTCAATTTGGAACAAACCCTTGAAATATTATTCAAACTCAAGATTAATATTACTTTTAAGATAAACATCATATTTTAATCAAACCATGCACATCACACTTTTTATTGGTAAAAAATATTCATTACAAAATATATACTATCTTCCAATTAAGATATCAAAATAAATTAACCATGATATCTTCCCTTTTAAATATATATAATTCCATAAAAATGGAATTCCACAAAATATATAAATATAATAAAACATAATTCCTTTATAAAAATATATATACTCAATAATAATTTAATTTCACCATAACATATTTGTATGACTATTTTTTAATTTATGTTATCATCATATCAACATCAACAATTTACATTTTCACATTCACTATAACCCCTTATTACATTTTTTATTTCATAATTTAACAAATTTAAATCTTGAATTATCTAGTCGCTATAAAAAAATATAAATATTCGGAAGTCATAGATATTAGACAAGTAGAAGAGTCACCTTCTTCAATTATACATTGATCACAGACATTCTCTCATTGTTCATGTTTGTCGCACCTTCATCATAATTCAGCAATAAGGAACTGAAGCAAGAATATGAGAGGATAAATTATTTTATGTATGATGAATGGGACCACTAAAAACTCATTTTAATGATAGAAAATCATTTTCCATCATAATTACATCTAAAAATAGACCCCTTAATTGGGAAAATCCTTAGAATTGATCATTTTAGTTTTACTTTTAAACCATACAATAAAACTCATCTAATGACACATTTTTAACAGGTCCCCCCCTCATTTCATATAACATTTATGGATCCTACACATAATATTACATTTTTTCTTATATTAATAATTTGAAATGTAATTAAATAAATAAATAATTTCCATTAACATGAATATTATCAAACGTTACAATCATCAAATTTTTTACTAAAATCACCCCAAATGTAAAAAAAATTGAGTTAAATTAAACAATAACAATTTAGATCTATGCATTACAGACAATCTTAAATCAATTCATCTTATAAAAACCAGATCCAATATCATTAAATAAAATATCTATACCCAGATTTCTTATCATTATCCTATAAGGCATACAATTTACAACCCCAAAAAGAAAAATAAGGGTAACTAAAACTACCCAAGGAACAAAACTAACAAATGTGAATCACACTCTCAAGTATTATTTATATATATTAATGCATTCATAAAATTATTAAAAACAGGATTCCACACTCATATTTACCCTTATATCTATAATATTTTATATCTATTTTAAGGTAAATACTTGAAAATCATGATCTAGTATATTTTTGATAGGCCGTACTGATAATGGTTGAATGATCAATAGAGTGGGTGAATTGACCTTTAAAATGATTTTAACCATTTATCAATGTTATGTTAATGGAGAATACATGTAAAGAAAAATGAACATAATGATTTTTATATTAGATTGTATTTAATGATAATATTATAATCATCACCCCTCTAACATGCTGAGAGAGATATAACCCACTATAATAAACTCGACAACTTTTCAAGGGATAACATAACCATTTTAATGATTCCTTTTTAAACCATGGAGGTACACCCCAGTAAAATATTCGATAACATTTATAGTTTTGTAAATTGGTAAAATAAAAGTTTTTTGACATTGTAGCACAACCTACAAGCTACCTTTTAAATTTAGTGTAGAAGACAAGAGTACCACTTAATAGGTTTAAGGCATAAAAGAATCCCTTACCTTTTGCGGTTATTGAGAAAAATGATTCCTAATTTTTTTGGGAGCCACAACCCACTATCCTAATTTTTAAGGTTTAGAATAACCATGTAAAATAATGAAAACAAAAAATAATATAATTGATCAAAACCACATAAAAAATATGAAATTTATAATTTGACTGTTAACATAGAAATGGTCTCTCTGGTAATAGTGGATGAAATTATTATAACTTATTTGAGAGAATTAGTTGATCTCCAATGTATGATTCACATGTATAGTTCAATAATATCATCAAAATCATATATATTTATCTACATAATTTTATATCCTTATATATATTTCTCTTATTCATAAAATATTCAACTCATTATGATCATTTCATATGATCCTTCCCAAATAAACTAATGATTTCTTCAATGAATGCACATGAATAACATATCCACTTTAGGAACATATATAAAATATAATATTAAAAAATTGAGTATTAATAATATTTTAGAATAAATAAATCATTACAAAAAAACAAAAAAAATATAAATTAAATTCCATTGGAAAATTATTTTAATGTTTTCAAGGTAAATTGAAAAAATTCCAACCAAAAAAAATTTAAACTAATATTTTCGAAAGAAATCATCATGATATTTCGACACATATGTTAAGAATTTAATCCTGTATAGAAATATTTTAAATAAAATTTCATATCATTAAAATAATATGAAATATATAATGACTAATTAAATCTAGATAAACATGTGAAATGGACATGTATTAATAAGTATAAATAAAAAATGGATTGCTTTGAACTAAAATATAAAGAATTTATTAAGTGGAAATAGTTAGGTAAAAGGTATGTTAAACACTATTATAATTTTCTACTTTATAATTTTGGTCCAATACTTTCTGGTTAGTTAATTTTTTGTTCTTATGGTCTCTTTATTTTTCTGTTTATAGTATCTTCATTTTTATGTATGTACTCACTCCATTTTTATTCATGCAGACATTTCACATGTTCACTTTACAATCTCACTTCATAGAGTCACTTCACATGGTAATTTCAAAATGTCATTTTGCAATGTCACTTTACAATGTCACTTCACAATATCACTTCACATGGCCAGTTCAAAGGTTCATTTCACATAGTAACATGCCTACAAATAAGAGGTTAATATCATATAATATACCAACCCTTATTATGATTTATTTTTCTCTACCATCAATACATAATATTGTAATTATCAAAACAAAATTAAATAATTTACATTAAGGGGATACATAACATTCAAAAACATTTTATAATAATAAAATAATATAAAATCAATAGTTTTCCTCCCTTTTAGAAATTGATCAAAATGATTTAATAGATTTCTCTATAAATGTAGAAAATGTTTTACATAAAATATGCCCCCATATGATAAACATATATTAATAAGAAAGAGACTAACAATTGTAATTTAACACCGAATGCTCACGCTTAATAATTACTGGGAAAGAAACTAATCTCTATAATCTAAACATTAAACTCGAAACCATTCCCCTCAATATTTTTTATGAATGAAACTAACATTAATGGTTAATCGATGATATAATTAGGCTTCCCCTAAATTCATAAAATTAAAAACATTATGTGTAGACAAAAAAACATGTGTAAAATTATTTTAGAAATATATTATAGAATCCATATGGATCCAAGAAAACAATCCAATATTTTTATACAATGATTTTATGAATATAAAATTATTATACAACATCTAACTAAATAAGCACATGTTAGTGATAAAAAAAATAAAACATAAAAAATATGTTAAATGGTGAAATGGAACTGATATAAATTTTTATCTCAATAAACATGTCTTGATTCCCATAAATATACATTATATGATCAAATTTCCATCATTTAAAGTTATAATTTGATTTTATCAAAAATATCTACATCCCATGGTTTAGTAAAAAGGTTATCATATTGATCATTTTAATGATATATTATAAAATAATATTTCATTTTGAAAAATGATATATATGAATGTGATACCTTACATCAATACCGTTAGTCCAATAATACTATAAAGTATTTAAATGGAAATAAATTAGAGATTTATTATCACAACAAAGCAGTATTTTATCGAAATTAAAAGAAAATTTCAAAAGTTTTTGTTTAGTATATAAGTACTATAAACAATAAGAATTAGAAAAAGTATACTCAGATTTCAATAGTTTATAAAGTTGCTGAATTTGGTTTCATAGTACCCGAATAAACTAAAAATTTACCAAGATAATGGAGACATAACTATTGTGTTTTTTCTGTATTTTTTTGGACCACCGAATTAAGAATTTGAAAAACTATTTAGCTAAACTGAAGTGGTTTTAGGGTAAAAAAATCTACTGTCAAAAGATACTTTAACATAATTAATTACTCTTTTAACAACAATTAAAGTACATTCATTAATATTAGATTGAAATATAGAAAATATAAATATTGAAATCATCATATATAGCATTTATGTTGTTAAATGAATTAATTTTATGAATCATAATACAAAACATACTATTATCAATAGATTTTATTTCTTCATCTTAATCTATCTTATAGTAAAAATTCATTGAAATATATGAACATTTAAAATTAACAAGCATGAAAATTAAGGTAATTCATCCACTATATCCATATATTGTTCAATTTGGGTGGCACTAATTCACCAACATGTATTTAAAACATGTAATTAATATAGACCATCTTGACGGGGATGTGGTTTCCAAGTCTTCATATTCTTGCATCCATAATTCATTACACTAACATAATATTGTTCACAAAAAACCCAATCAATGGGGTATAACAAACAAAACTTCTCATAACTACTTTATGGCAACACGGGTGTGAAAATAAATATTATCATCATCAATTTAATGATTTTGTGAATATAATCATTTATAATCTACATTGACTACTTAACTTGTTATGGGTGGAAGGTGATTCAATAAACACAACCATAAAATAAAACATAATCATAATAGGTTACATTTTCACAATATTATGAAACAATATATCGATGATCACATGGTTTCCATGTTATGATGCATAATGGTTCATGGATTAATATTCATTATAGTGTATATTTTTCATAAAAATCCATTAAAAAAATTTATAATTCAAAAAATAGGTTTCTAGCCAGTCACATCAACACTCAAATGTAATAATTTATTAAAAATGAAACCGTAAAAAAACTCATCATTTCCAAGTCATTTTAAGGGGTTTTCACAATGTATTGAAATAACTCTATCATATGGTCAAGTTAAATAAAAAAGATACACTTGTTTTGTACCAAAAATAAGGACTAGCATAATTAAACTCTACATATTATTTCTAGGTAATCATATTTATAATAAATAAAAACTATACATGAGATGTTCTATTAAATCATGTTACCCATACCAAAATAAAACATTACTTAAACATTTTATCATGAAGAAATCAAGATTATATACTTCAAATAGAACATTCCTCAGGATCATAATATAACGTGCACATGTTTTATCAGTACATGTCAATATTGAAATGCTTGAATGAAACAATATATAAACATTTCATCATTTAGGAAAACATGGTAAAACACATCAATATAAGAAACCTGATTTTATTCCAATATTTCAATACAACATGATCTGTATATAACATGATTTCATTTTTTAAATATAACATACTAAACATGTTACATTCTAAAAATTTACACACTAAAAATTCATATTATCCAAAAAAATATTTTTTCATTTAGAAATCCTTCCAATAATAAACTAATAATGGATTAACATGTGATGAAAAATTATTTTAGTATAGTAAATTTTATTAATGTTTTAATGAACATGTTAAATCATGTTCATAGTTTGAAGTATCATTAGGATAACAGATTTCAGGCCTATCATTTTTCTATAATTTATAAAAAACAAAGTATATAATTATAATAAATTATTAATGCATGCATTATACATAGTTAGAAATCTAATTTATTGCATGAAATTCATATTTCTATGTTCAATATATTTTTATAAATAGTCACGTATAATGATTAGCATATAATTGTTGGAAATGTACATATATATATTGATTATGAAAATATTGAAATTTTCAATGGTCATCCTTGTGCATGTTTATCATCTTGAAAAATTCATAAAAAAATGACATAAAATTTATATCCTTGTAATAAATTTAAAAACCATTCATATAACATACAAATGGATTAATACTAAAAAGCATCATTCATGATAAAAAGGAAGGGGTAGGTTATTCAAAATAATTTTTTAAATTTAAATGAATTGTCAATAATCATTATGTAAATTTCTAGGCCTTATATAATTAAACCCAAATCAAATTTTCAATAAATATAGAGCACATGTTTACGATACATGATAAATGATAAATAACACATGGAATATCAACCTGAACAAGAATTAGAATACTCCTAATCATGTTTTAAAAATAATTAATTTTATTGTGAATGTATTAAAACTAATTAAGGAATCATTTTTTATAATGTTTATCAAAATTTATAAACTATTAACAAAAAAATAAATTAGGATTTTTTCAGATATAATTTTTGAAATTGGAAAAATAGGTTATCGTGTTATTAAATGTAAAATTAAAAGAAAATAAATTTATGAAGTATAATGTTCTTTCTAGTAAGGGAATGTCATGTTCAAGTCCCAAAAATGTTTTTGTAAAAAAATTCATGTCATTTAATTAAATTTTTAATCCTTTATTTATGATCATATGACCAATTCTGAAAATAATGACCATTTATAAACAACTATTGAACCTAAAAAATAATAGAAATTCACATCAAATTAAAAATTTAAATGTTTATTCAACTAATGAATATGATTCAAGTACCTCTCTATAATTCTACTCCAAAAAAGTTTCCCTTTATCCTAAACATGTATAGTAGTTAGTCAAAGTCCTTACATCAGATCGTAAGGGGGCCAAAATATATGTTTCTTCTCCTATATCCTTTGTCCAAATAAAATTTTAGGCTTGAAATTCAATGTTTATATATTAATACTATATAGTCCTCACCAATGCCTAAGTATGATCCCCACCTTATCCCTAAACCAACACCTTAGATACAAATTTTCTGGATTCCAACTCTGGTAGTACCCCTCCTATGATGAAAGTAAAGAGAATGAGTGAACCCCAAGTTCTTCCTCCTATAGGACCCAGGATGGTGACCACCACCAAGGGTATAAAATAATAAAATATGTTGTATTACCCTCTTAATTCTGAAGAAGTGATATATATATAAAACACCAAATGAACTCCATAAAAGTAAAAAAAGGAACCCTAAATCTATCAATATCATTCTAATAAAATTAATTTCATTTACATACCATAAAATAAACATAAAATACATGCCGAGAAATGAATAATAATCCAAACATTATCTAACGCTCACCAAGTTACCTAAATAGTAGCTCCAATCCAAAATAGATTATCCTAAAAACACTATAAAACTATGGTGGGTGAGTACTGAGGAGTACTCCGTATGATCATTCTAATAAATGTATCAATACTTTTGTGCAATAAATATGAAATTTTAAGAAGAGTGAAATAATACAACTAATATAAATAGAAAACATGTATACATGAAAAAATAGGTATATAGGTACAAAGAAACACAACTATCAAACCCCAATTTCCAACAATATTTATGATTATAGCATATAAACTAGGAATATCATCAACCCCAAAACATATATTAAGCATATCAACATCCTTGGGAATGGAATAAGTTCATCTCAACTCTAACCTATTATCTCATGGGATCTTCCACTCAAACTAGTAGTGAGCTAACATGATGAAATCCTCTCTAAGTGTTTGGATGTGAGTATAAAACAACATGAGTAACATATATTTTTTCACCTTCTATTTCCATCCCACCACCTTCCATGCCCATAAATAAAACCACTATGTATGTATTATCCCTCATGGAACCAACAAAATAACATATCTCATGGATCCAATCTCATAACACACCTCATTTCACTAGGCACATATAACATCTCTCCCATCCATTAAATGGTAGGTTATTGTAAAGAAAAGGAAATTATTATCCAAACTAGTTACAATACCATGAGAGGGGGGTTGAATCTGGGTATGATAGAATAATAATGATATCCATTTTGATATTGGTTCATCATTGATCAAAACCCAATTCTCTCCCGCTCCAATAGAATAGAAAAATATAAATTAAAACATGAATAATACATAACAATTTTATATGGTTGACCCTCACTGATATTTTCCCAAGGATCATAAAAAATAAATATTACTATGTATCAAATCCAATAATGTGCAATGTTATTACTAGTCTTGTAGTGGACTCACTATCCCTCCTATTTTAAAACCATTCACAATTTAAAATCACACTACTCTCTCTGTGGATGTGAATGCACTACTCATACAATAGAAAGATCTAACAATCATTTATATATTGATTAAAAAATTCTATAGTTTCATAAATGGAATGAAAAGATCCATTTTGTGAATATTCTCCTCTTGTATCATGTGACATTAGTTAATTCCCCTTCACGTGAATCCTCTACGAGACTCCTATGTGAGACCCCTTCCTGAGACTCCTCTATGAGACCCCTTCACAAGACATTATTTATTTCTATAGATCATCTGACTCTTTTGTGAGTCCTTGTACATGTTACATGGATTTTATGATATAAAAAATTATAACTATGCCTAGTGTATACACCTATTTTCAATATTCCTTTACGAGTGCCCTTCATTAGATCCCTTAAAAAGACCATGTATTTTTTATGTGGATCATGTGACTCTAGATAAAGACCTTGTTTAGATCATGTGAAATACATTACATTATATCAAAATAATTAATAAAGCTTATCTACTCCCTAATGGATAGATTAAGAGGTGTATATAGGCATTGAAATCCACTTTAACATGGCAGATCATGGTTAGGCATTTGTTCCACTACATTAGCAATCTGAATTACAAGCTTCATGTGATCCCATACATATAACCAATAAAATAATGTACTAGATATAGACATTTCTTCCATTGATTTTTATGATCCCATTATGAGATCCAAATATTAAAATTATTTCTTTTCGTGATCTTATCACGTAATCTAATGACCATCATCTGGTCATGTGATTTTGAATCCTTCTCGACACTAAAAGATAAAATAATTTCACCCCTCTAGATAACTTATTAATATGAACATGTCAAATGCTCACATCATGAACCCAATGGACACTCATTTTCCAGTTTCATATTAATTGATAGTTTAACACCACACTATTTTAAAATAACACTATGTTCAATAGCATATACAACATGCAACACTAAGCCTAAATAAACCCTGAAATATTATTATTCAAATATTGTCCTTATAACATAGACATTAAATTTGTAGGCATAAGTAGTATTGAACTAATTATGAAATATATATTTAGGATCAACTAAAATAAAATATTTTATTAATTTTGAGTAAAAAATTAATCATTTTAAAGTAAATTTATTTTATGTTTCAGAAATATGTTTTCTTCAAAAAAATGATTTTTATTGATTTTTGTGAGTAAATATTGTCATAAATTTTTTGAATTTATTTAATTTTTATTTTATAAATATAATATAATTTTTGAAATCATCATATATATATTACATTAGGGTAAAATTTTCATATTTTCTAAAAATATTAATTTTCATTTGAATAGTAGAAAATACCTATTTTTATTTAAAACAGTACCTTTATTTCAAGAATTTAGAAAGATAATTTTTATTTTAAAATTAATTAAAATTAAAACTGTTTATATTATATTAATTCTATTAATTAGAATCAATTATATTATTGATTTTGTTTTAAAAACATTTCTAATACATAAAAAACATTTTTTATGAAAAAATAGTTTTTCGCAAGCAAAATGTTTCTATATTAATAAATTAAATTGATCAATATTGTTCAATGTTGACACTATGATGTGTGTTACGTGAAAATTTTACAATAATTCCTAATTTACACCTCACATAAAAAAAATTCAATTTTTAGTAGTGATATGTCTTTATGCAGGATAGAGAAAATAGGATTTCTGTATGTCACGACCCAAAACATCATCGAGTATGCCCCAAAAATTTCATGGTGTGACACTCAATTTTTCATGGGGTTCAATGATGGTGGAAAATGTAATAACCTGAATATCTAGGAGAACAACCAGACAATGACCTTGATATGGGGTGCGAGGGTTGAAGCCCCCACAATTTTGAAAGGAGGATTCACCTAGGCACATTTGCATAGAAACTATTCACACCCCTTGCACACACCACCCACGCATTAGAAGGCTAGAGAACCCCCCCCCCCCCCCTCGCGTGACACTACAGGGAAGGTTTCCCCTTGGTGGAACACCTATTATATGTATCTTCACATGATAATTCCATGGGAAAACTCATTTGGCTAGTGTAACATGGTTTCTTATAAATTGGACCCTAAGAAACCTCATTTCCACATTTGGAAAATCGGATGAATCCCCCATGTTATAGTCATGCATCCCCTTAACCAAGTTCTCAAAAAACACTCCAGGTATCTCTCTAAAACCCAAGATAAGATAAAAATAAAGAGGATAAGGTAGATTAATGTCCCTTTTGTGTATGAAATACAAGACACTTACAGAAGGACCCTTCTTCTCCAAAGTGAATAATGACCTATGTGAGGCCCCTCTCTCTAATAAAGGACATACGTGAGACCCATCCAAGGACGCCTCATGAGACCCATGCTTCCAATTATAAATCACCACACAAGATTTATTTTCTAGTTGATCCATTTCCAAAGGCATTTCCACCTCATGTAGGCCTATCTCCCCTATGTGAAGCTCTTGTAGTTCCTCCAAGGATTTGTGTGGGGCACTTCTTCCCTATAATTCAGTACCTTTTGAGCATATATCTATGCTCCCTTACAAGACACAAGTAGTATGGTTCCTATTTCTTTGGTACCCTTGTTCGAAAGGATCCATGTTGAGACATAAAATGGTGATTATGGACTCAAAAGACGTAGCATAAATCCACACAAGTGTGTCTCTCATTTGGATTTGTATTCATACAGTCAAAGGTTTCCCTAAAATTTCCAACAACATGATATAATCCTTTGGGTGCATGTGTATTTTTATTCCTGTTGTCATGAGGACCCTGGCCATGGGGATAGTTTCATGGATTTCCTAGTCTATGATACATTTGGTAGGAACATTTCTTACTATTATCTTCTATAATACATGGAGCCTCCTGTTCCAAAGGAGAAGTATGGGTATGATTCTTAAATTTCCTTTTGACATCGAACAATATCCTCCTCCACTACTATGGGAAAACTTTCTATGAATCCCTCTTGTATTAATACCCTACCCTTTATTTTATAAGGCTTCACTCCTAATACTCCATTCCCCCTTGGCTACTGTGTTAGATAAGGGATGATTACTGGAGTCCTATACTCACACTCTCCCATACCTTAGACATCTTATAGTAGTTGAGGTGGGAGAAGTGAATGGTTGTTTGGATCTTACTCTTCCTCCTTGCCCATAACATTCAATATTATCTCATCACGAATCATGTGGATAGAAAGGGTATCAATGTTATAACATTCACACAATCAAACTAATGTTCTGTATGGGGATCATAATTTGAATCTTCCTCTCAAATTCTTTTAGAGTGGCTCTGTAGGCATGGGTCCTCAAGTCCATGTATCCAACATCAAGTAAAGGAATATTTTAGGGTTTCTAAGATCATAGGTCTCATATTGTTTCTCACACTAATCCTGACTCATGTGGCCTTATAGTATGATCCCAGTCATCAAATTCACATGGTCTCATGCCTTAAGGGCATCCTCTTTAAGAGAAAACCCCTAAATATCATCCATGGGAATTATTTTCATGAGTAATCCCCATCCACAATACCTTGGGCAGTATTTTCTGGTGTAATCCTGAGTGAAAATTCCTTGGTTATCCTTTCCAGGAGTAATTGTAACAGCCCATGCTTCCATGGTATGTTTCTTTTTAAATAGTGAAATAGATTGCACTGAATCCAACATTTAGTTCGAGCACAATATAACTGTTCAAACTAGTTGTTTTTAAAAGTGGGTATGAACATTTTTAACAAAATTATGATATTTATGTATTATAAAATTAATAAGTTGTTTTTAAATCCATGAAATATTATTTTATAGTCATAAGATAAGTATTAATCCATTCTTACACATTAAAAGGCTATTTGATCATTAAAAAATTTTACTTACTTTTAATGAAGAACCCATATTAAATCCAATATTTGACACTTTTATATTTTAAATTTGGGAAAATAAATTTATTATTTATAATAGGGAAATGAAAATTTTGTTTGGATAATTTTTTTCTGATAACTTTCACATTTTAATGAATTGTAAACAAATATTTAATTTGAATTCAAAATTGATTTTTCAAATAATTTATTTATATTTTTATATTATCATTTTAATTGGTTTTAAAGTATAATTATATTATGTTATTACCATTTAATTTAATTTAGGTAATTGGATTTATTTTTACATCAAAAATTACATATAAACACATGCCAATATTTTTATGTTTTTTAACTTAAAAAAAACTCATTTTCTTATTTCCTCAAAGGGGATTAATTTTAAATTAATTTCTTCAACTTCTATGTTTTAAATTTTGAAAAATGGATTCCTTACATGTAATAAGTGGGTATAAATTATGTTAATTGGTTAATTTTATTTTTTTAGAACTATAAATAGTAACTTTAGTAATTTTTTTATTACCACGTCTAAGGGTAAATCAGGCAATTAATGGTAAAAAAATAGTATAAAATTACCTTAATGACTGTAAAAATCCAACTGGATGACTAAATTAGACCCTTATCATGCTTTTTTCAAAATAAAATTACTTAATGAAAACATTCCTATGAATATGACATTAATATTATTAAAATCAATGTATATGGAAAAATGTCACACTCTCATTTGATATAAGTATATTAATTTTAATATAGAGATAAACATGATATAACATTGACTATAGGTAGTATATGGAAAGATAAAATAACTAAATATATCATAGGAATTTATTTATAATTTGTAGATATTAAATAATTACCATTAATGATGACAAAATAGTAATGTAGAAATTATTTTATTAATAGAAATATATAATAAATGATTTTAAAACTATTAAAATAAATATAATTTGAATTAATTAAGGTTCTCGGATAATTTTATAGGTTAATTTGACATGATTTTAGTATATTAAATTTTTTCTTTGAGTTTATCTCTTATTTTGATTTTATTAAAAATCAATGATATGAATAGTGTCAAAATTGACACAATTGATATTTTATAAAATTAAATTTTATTAAATAATTTAAAAATATTAAAAATATTAAAAAATTACAAATTGATCATTATAAGGCCTATAATTTCATAAAATATCCATTTAGGTTCAATTTATACAATTTAATTAAAAATATATAACCATTTAATATTTATAATGTAATCACCACAATTAAAATTAAAGATATTAGATAATGATAAATCAAAATGATAAGGGTTAAAAAAACAAAAAAAATGTTTATATTCTATTTCTAGAGAGTATTTGAACCCATAATCATATTATCATTTATATAATACAGTTTTGATCCATTTTTATTTAAAAATTAATTTGAAATAATTTAATAGTTTTGGTATTTCCAAAGGCGCCCCTCGCCTCTCTTATAAAAAGGCGCTTATTCTTATCATAAATTCACTGCTCCAAAGCTCTTTGGATCAGCCAAACCTACCCAATAATCCTCTAAAATTCCCTAAATTCATCCTAGAGTCCATAATTTGGGAATAAATTCATTATATGGAGTCATTTAATGAAAATCAAAAGGATATAACCGAAAAACAAGTAATTTTTTTATCAACTCTTTCGATGTTATTTTCTTCCTTTACTTCCTCATTCTATTTTTTCCATAAAAAATAAAACAATAAAGCATAATAATTATACTGAAATGTTATTATAATCATTGAACAACCATATTCCTCATTGTATATATCATACGAATAACAATATCACCATGTGTGCGTACGTACGGTTTACCATCTCCACGCCACTGTGTAATTTTATTGAACACTAATTTGTTGTAATGGATATGATGATTTATGTAATTGATATAAATAAAAAATATAACATGAAAATTATTCTGTATAATTAATATAAAATGAAATTCCATACCATTTAACCAGCAAAGAAATGATATTATCGTTAATGCGTACGTACGACCAACCGTCTCCACGGCGCGATGAGATTCATTATCTACGTTAACCATTAAAGAATGACTATAAAATTTATATGATGATTAATATTATTAATTATGATCTTAATATCATTATAGATATAAATTAAATACATCATATTTATTAAAAACATGACATACACAACAAAACTAGAATGGAAAAATGAAGTAATTAACACTCAAAACAATGGTAATACTGAAATAGTATTAACAAAATGATATAAGAGGATCATATTTGATAAAATAAATATGAATTTGGTCTTGGAATAATTTAATGACAAGTTTTAACAATTATATTGGAGGCTAAATCACCCCATACTAAATTAATTTTTAAGGTAACTGTTAATTTCTCATTCTCTTTATTATATGAGATTACTTATATGTAAGTATATATTGGGACATCATTATCATCCATATCAATTTTTCTTAAAATGTAATTTAAATTATTATCAAAAATTGTTTAAATTCATTTTTACCCATGTTTAACTTTCTAAAAAACATTTTTAATGTAATTTTTCCATTATTTTCCAAACAATGTATTTTATGACATTTTCAACAAATTAAGGAAAGAATGTTTATTTAACTTATACATCGTGATCAGCTATATTCCACCATTATTAAGCCATAAATTTTTTAATCTTAACATAAATGATTATAATGTTATTTTAAGAAGATGTGTTTTCTTTTATAATTCCACAACTTTTAAATGATTTTAAAGTAAAAAATGGATATCTCTCTCAAAGAGTTTTAATGATTTTATTAGATCACTTTCATCTGTGTCAATATCCATTACTAGATTTAATGTTTTATTAAAGTTGATTAATTATGACATAATTTTTCATATTGTATTAAAGGTTTTATGATATGTTTGACTATGTATGTGCTATTTATATACCATTCATAGTTTATTGTTAAAGTACTAAGATTTCGTATGCTAGTTTTGATATGAATGTTTATGTTATGTTTCACCATTTTCATATGATGAATGCATTAGAATTAGAAAGTTATAGGAGGGTCCCTCTATATCCCCTCTATATGTCTGTAGTTCTCATGATAAAAACTATTGTAATGGAATATGGCCTTGATGAAATGGTAATAGTCCTTGCACAAGGCCTTGGTGGTATTGTTATGATGTCCGATATTATGCATTTCCTCATTATGAGATTAGTTATTGATATTTCATGTGATTCTTATACTAGTAGAATATCTATGTGAAAGTTTAAATTAAATTATTTTATTTATATCTTCTATATTATATGGATGATTTTGTTTAAAAGGATTGTGTTTCAATTTTATTCATTTCCTTAGATGTTTATGCATAATTACGATGGATTCTTCTATATTTTTTATCTTTTATGAGCATCTAAGATCACCCATTTCTTATATTTAATTTTTTCTAGGATGTGAAGAATTATACTATGATTGACATTCTTGGATAGTCTAATGGATATGAGTGTTTTCAAAGGGGATATTATGATGTTTTTATTTTCAGTATGTAATGTAAAACTTATGTCTATATCTAGTATTTCCAAGGATACTAAACTGATTGGTCCATTAGGATTTAATTTTATTGTGATCATGCTAATGTAATGTAATAATGCACCAAATCTAGGTAATTGGGGTAAAGGAATTACATTTTTTATCAATGGAGGTTTCTTACAAACATTGTAAACTAGATTTAGTACAAACATGATTAGGATACATTAACCTATGGTAGACTTTGACTATATGTATCGAAGAACATCTTTAAATTTGGGTAAAATAAATATTTTGTGGGTATCCTGAGAAAATAAATCCCTTTATGGATACTACAAGTGGATGTGGTTCTTGAACAGATGTACCTTGGGGTGAAAACTCTGACAAGGTGTTCTGATCTTGACTCGGGGTACACTAGTACATGAAAATGTGTCTTACTATGCACCTTGTTTGACACTATTAGGGGATATGACTAGGATAAGTCATATTTTCTTTACTAACCATTAAGAAGTATTTATGATTATGTATATCCAAAACGAAACCATGTCTATGATTATTTATTAGATATGCATAAATATTTCAATTTATGTTAATTATTTTACTAGATTGTAATTATTCATTATGAATCAAAACCTAATCTAGTGTATTCCAATTTTTGGAAATGGTTCCTAGTGGAAGAAATGGAAATCGTATCAATACACGTAATCCATGTATGGATTCCCATCCTATGAAAGATAATTATAGTGGATATGGTGATACAACTGGTGTTGAAAAACTTATAACAATACTGGAACAATAGACCTAGGTAATGAATAATAATCTTACTCATATGGAGCACCCTGGTCTATAATGAATAGGCTCAATGTTAGATCGCTTCATGAGGTAACAACCTTCAACATTAAATGGGACTACAAATCCTTATGTTGCTGAGTAGTGGATAAGATCCTTTGAGAAAATATTTCTTGATTTTTAGAGTAATGAAATTTAATGTAAATCTATCATATTTTAGGATATGTAGATCAATAGTGGTCATTGATACAAAACACGAAGGAGGATGAAGAATTAAAAATTATGGAATTTAGGGAATTTAAATAAATTTTACTAGAAATATACTTTCCTCGTGATCTATGAACGTATATGGAGTGATAATATATGATTGTGAGACAAAAGGATGATGATAATGATACAATGTATGAGGTGACCTTTATAGGGTCAAAAAGGCATGCTAAAGTCTACATATGTAATACAATAAGTATAATTGATCAATTATTTGATGCATTGAAACCATTCCTCTAATAGGAATTGGTCTCACAATTATTCTCATCATATGAAGATATAGTCTCATACGCTATCAATACATTAAAGGAATTATCTAAGTCTTATGAATTTAATGTTAATAAAGAGAATAAGAGGGTCGTTGTACACTTTGGGAAAGGAAATAAGTAGAATAAGGGAAAAGATGAATTTCCACCCTATAGTAATTGTCGGATGAAACACCACGATACTTGCCTAAAGGGGATGGGAGTTTGTTACAATTTTAGAGAAAAAGGATGCCAAGATTTTTATTACAAGGGGAAGAAAGTAGAAATCAATAATAAATGCTACAATTTTCAAGAAATGGGTCATTATGAAAATGATTGTCCAAATCATCAAAGAAAATTTCCCCAAAAAAGTCCAAGGGAGCAAGGAAAATCTTATGTGATCACAATGGATAAGGTTGAAGTTACGAATGATGTGGTGGAAGGTATTATAGTCATATCCTCAAATTTATCCAAATATTTATTTGGTTCTATATCCTCATATTCCATTATGTATTCCCAGTTTACATTAAAAAATAGATATTTCCATTTCACTTAACAAGGGAGTTGTCATTCAAAACCCCTAAGCAATGTCTCATTGCAACAAAGATGTGTCAGGTGGTTCCCTTTATGTAATATAAACATTACTTGGATGGTTTTTTGTAAAATTTTACATAATAGTGGCATGGGTATAAATAATATTTCCCCTATTAAGAATTCTCTCTAATATTTCCTTTTTTTAAATATCCATCATAGTAATTCAGAATCAATGGGTTTCATTGAAGCTCGCTTTTATGATAAATTAAGATAGGGAAGTAATTATTAAATTTAATATTCTCTCAGGATAGTAGTTTAATATTAATTTAATAATATCGTGGCCTTATCTAGATAGATTGTGAACAGGAACTCAAATCATAAGTTCTGGCTATATAATTGGACTGGTGTTATTCTCTCCAAAGTTTTCCATCCAGCTGTTCTGGGATCAGGTGAGCATGTCACTACTAAATAATTTTTTGATGCTACTCTATCAACCCTACCATATGAACATCGTGCTATGATTGATCGTTATGATTTTGTTTCCTCCCTTATTTCTTTGTATTGGGAGCTAGCTAGAAATGGAATTCTGTTTAGTAAACTCAATTATCTACATGCCCCCAAGGAAAATCATGATGACTATAAATGGTTATCTGTTTTCAACAAATAAATGGTGCAGGCCTTCAGATCTATCTCTTATATAGAGGTTGGCTTACAACAGGTTACCCACTGATTATGTTTTCTAAATGGTTGGCCTGCATCTTTGTTCCAGGTGTGTTATGTGCCATAATCACAAGGAGGATGAAGAGAACCTATTACTCATCTATGCAATGGCCTTGGTCATTTGGAAGAATTTTCATGATGCATTTGATCTAGTTGGGATTTGATTTTCAGGACTTCATGCCCTTCTTTTCTATTACTCTGTAATACAGCTTTCACCTCAGGTGAATTCTCTACTCTGTGTAGCTATAAACGAAAGTCTTACGTCTATTTGGTGGCACCGCAATGCTGCTCTGCACTCATGGAAAGGATATGTTTTGATGATGTTCATGAAGAAGGTTTTTTCTAATATTAAAGATATGTGTGATGCTAGTATGGGGGAGTAGAACAACAGTATACAGAATTTTGTGAATCTAAGAAATCTGGGTTTACATGGTAATTTCATACATTCTTCGGGAACTCTTGAGGTTTTTTTTGGATACCCCATTTACCTAATTGGATAATGGTTAATAAAAATGGTTCTTCTAAATGAAACCTATGAACTCTGAGGTGTGGATCAGTCTTTAGGGACCATGTAGATTCTCTTAAGGGATGTTTCTATGGCTCTTGTGGTGAGACTAGTTCCTTTGAGCTGGAGATGCTTGGGATCATTCTTGCTTTCTTGTTTGCTAAAATAAAAGGTTGTATTAATATTTGGTAGGAAAGTGACTCTTCTACCATTGTGCAAGCCATCAGAAATAGTGAACTCTATATATCTTGAAGGATTGTAGGAAAGTTTATGGAATGCATGAAGTCTCTTTTGAGCCACAACTCCATCATCACACATGTTTATTTGTAGGTGAACATGGTTATTGATGGTCTTGTGAACATGGTTGTTGGTGATCTTATTACCAGATCAGATACCCATCATGTGGCCCTACTCTCTCTTTATGAGGCTTATTTTATTAAGATTCCACATTTTATCCTCTTGTAACATTATTATCTATTATGAATAATTGCCACATACTTTTGGTCAAGGGAACTTTTGTAAAAAAAATTGCAATTCATGATGATGATGTAGAATCCATTAACTTTAAAAAATAAATAATATGACTCTTATATAGATCCACCCCTAGTAGCTCTTCTGAATGAAATTATTGTGGATGAAGAGAAAACATCATCCATGGGTGAGGAAAGAAATATTTTAATTGAGGATGTGCCTATTGTAAAATAATAAAGTGATATATTTCCATAGGATTTACCTAGACATCCTCTAGAGTAGGAATTTGAGTTTTCTATTGATTTAATCCCTTATTCAAGGACAATATCAAAAACTCCCTATAGAATGGACACAATGGAATTAGTAGAGGTAAAGAAACAAGTAGAGTAGTTGAGTAATAAGGGACTTATTCACCCTACTGTATCTCCATGGGGAGCCCTAGTTCTTTTTGTTAAGAAGAAAGATGGATCAATGAGGATTACATTGACTATAGAGAAATCGATGCTATTAAAATAAAGACCAGGTATCCTCTTCCTCGCATTGATGATTTATTTGATAAGCTTTATAGAGCTGAATATTTGTTGAATATTGACCTTCATTGTGGATATCATTAATTGTGTGTAAAAAAGGTGGATATTCCAAAGACAGTATTCTAAATGAGGTATGGTCATTAAAAATTCATAGTAATTCCATTTGGATTGACTAATTCACCATCTGTTTTCATGGATCTATGGAACAGAGTGTTCATGGAATACCTTGATGAATTTATTATATGATTTATTGATGATATTTTGGTATAGTTAAAAAGCTATGAAGAAAATGATAACCACTTGTGTATTGCTCTGAAGACTATTCAATGAAATAAACTATATGGGAAGTTTAGAAAGTGTGAATACTTGCTTCAGGAAAGTTATTTTCATACCCATATTGTCTCCAAGGATGGAATATTTGTTGATCCTTCCCTGAAAAAGGCAATCCAAGAATGGACAACACTAATGAGCGTAACTGAGGTATGTGGTTTTATTGGTTTAGTAGGTTACTACCAGTATTTCTTCAAGAATTTTTTCCAATTTGAAAACACATTAACCAAGATCACACGTAAAGGGGTTAAATTAAATTTGAAATAAGAGTGTGAATAATGTTTTGAATAATTGAATAGAATATTAGGAAATGATCCTATATTGACTCTACCATCTTCTAATGATGGTTTTGTGATTTATAGTGATGCATCACGGAAACGACTCGGTTGGGTCCTTATGCATAATGATAGGGTTATTGCTTATGCATCAAGTAAAATAAAAATTCATGAACAAAACAACCCAACTCATGATTTGGAGTTATCAGCAGTAATCATTACTCTGAATATATGGAGACAGTATATCTATGGTGAAATATTTGAGATATATACTAATCATAAGGGTATTAAATATATTTTTTCCTAGAAATAACAAAACACGAGTCAACGGATATGGATTAATCTACTCAAGGATAATGATTGCAAAATACACTACCACATTGGGGAGGAAAATGAGCTAGATGATACTCAGAGTAGAAAATAACATGGAGTTTTAAAAAAATCATATTTGAAAGGGATCATATGTTTATAGATCTAGTAAATATGGATATGGTAATTATCATGGAAGGTAAAACATCACTAATTTTTAAAATGGATGAAAAAAATTATTTACTGGAACGAATAAAAATTTCTCAGTCAAATGATGAGGAGTTTCAAAAGAAAATTACATATGTGAATGATGGGAGACTAAATGACATAGTATTTAAAGATGGTACTTTGAAAATTGGGAAGAGACTTTTTGTTCCTTCTATACATGAGCTAAAAAGGGAATTTTTGGATGATTCTCACAACTCCAATTTCTCTATACAGAATGGTGGAACTAAGATTTATATATCTTTGAAGGAACATTTTTGGTGGGACAATATGAAGAAGGATATTGCTGATTATGTGATGAGATGTTTGGTTTGTCAATTGGTGAAGGTTGTAAGGCAACATCCAAGAGGTTTCATGAATCCTATTCCAATACCTGTGAGGAAATGGGATGATATTATGAAGGAATTTTTCTTGGGGAAACCAAGGACTCCAAAATAAATGATTTGATCTAGGATATTGTTGATCTTCTTACTAAATTAACACCTTTTCTTTCAATAAGAGAAGATTTACAACTTGAACATTTAGAGAAACTATATATTAATGAATTTTTAAGACTTAATGGTGTTCCCCTATCGATTGTTTCTGAATGTGATCCCCGTATTACACCACAATTATGGAAAAGTCATCAGAAGGACCTAGATACGGAGCTTTGTTTGATCACTTCCTACCACCACCAAAATGATGGAAAATTAGAATGGATTATTCAAACTGTAGAATACATTTTGAGATCTTTCTCTCTTGACTTTCAAGATATATGGTATCATTATTTAACTATGGTAGAATTTTTAAATTACAATAACTTCCATTCAAGTATACAGATGGCACCATAAAAATAATTATATGGAAAGAGATGCCATACACCAACTTTTTGGGACGATGTTCGTGAACGAAAACTCGTAGGCCCATAACATGTTGATTAAAAAATAGAAAAGGTAAAAACTATTCAAACCCATATTGAAAATATCTCAATATAGAAAAATAACCATGTTGATAACCGAAGGAAGGGTTTGTAATTTCAAGAGGGGGATAATGTTTTCTTGAAGGTATCTCCATGGAAGGGTGTTAAACGATTCAGTAAGAAGGGTAAATTAATTATCAGGTACATCGGACCATTTGAAATTCTAGAACAAATTTATGTTTTATCATATAGTTTGGAAATGCCGCCAAGTCTCTCTAAATGTCATGATGTGTTCCATGTATTAATTTTAAAGAAATACATGCAAGACCCAAAACATGTACTCACATATGAGGAAATAGAACTCTAACTTAATTTTTCTTATAGTGAAGATCCTATAAAGATTCTTGATACCAAAGAAAAAGTTTTGGGAAATCAGATGACTCATTTGGAAAAGGTTCTTTAGAGAAACCATATAATGGAATAGGCGACATGGGAACCTAAAGCTTCTACGATACGTTTTTTTAAATAGGGCACTTTCTTTCACTGAACACAACACCGAGTTTGAGAGCACCATAACCTATCAAACAAGCTAGTTAATAAGTAAATATGAATAGTATTAACCAAATTATAACATTTATATATTATATAATTAATAAAATGTTTTAAAATCCATCCAGATTAATTATATAGTCATAAGATATGAATTAATCCAATCTTACACATTAAAATGAAATTTGTTCATGAAAAACATTTTACCACCGTTTAGTGGGAACCCTTTTTAAATATAATATTTGAAACATTAATATGTTATGTTTTAAAAAATAAACTTCTTCTTTATTATAGGCACATAAAAAAATTTGGATGAATTTTTCATGTTTTTCGGATAACTTTCATATTTAAATGAATGGTAGAAAAATACTGCATTTTAATTAAAAATTGATTTTTATCTAATTTATTTGTGTTGTTAGATTATCATTTTAATTTGTTTTAAAGTAAAATTATATTATTTTTTTACCATTTAATATAATTTAGGTCATTGGAGTAATTTTTACATTAAAATTACATATAAACACATGTCAATCTTTTAATTATTTTTAATTTAAAAAATCATGTTTTCTAAATTTATCAACATGGATTAATTTGAAATTAATTAATAAAAATGATGTATTTTAAATTTTGAAAATATTATTCAATATTTTTTATCAATGGGTCCAAATTTTTTAAACTGTTTACTTTTATTTTTTGTTCATTGTGAATAGTAAATTTAGTAAAAAAAATATTACCACAGTTACAGATAAATCAGGTATTTAAAGGTAAAATTAATATTATTAAATTACCTTTACACCTGTAAAAATCCTATTTTATGACTACATTAGACCATTATAATCTATTCATATAAACTAAATCACTTAATGGCCACTTTTCCAAGAATATGACATTAATATTATTAAAATCATAGAATGTGACAAAATATCACACTCTCATTTTATTCAGTATATTAATTTTAATATAAGGATAAAGTATATATAACATCAAATATAGGTATTTTCTAGAAATCAAAAATAATTTCCTATATTAGAGGAATTTGTTTATTATTTTTAGATATTAAATAATTACCATTAAGGATGACACGATAGTGACAAAGAAATTATTTTATTAATAGAAATATCAAATAAATTTTTTAAAAAATATTAAAAGAAACATAATTTTTATTAAATAAGGTTCTCCAGAGATTTTATCATTGACTATAAAATTTTGGAATATATTCATTGTTTTCTTCAATGATGTCTTCTTTGTGGATTTTATTTAATGTCAATGAAATGAATAGTGACCAAATTGACACAATTGATATTTTATAAAAATAACATGTTATTAAACTATTTAATCATAATTAAAAATTTAGAAAATTTCAAATTGAAAATTAAAAGGTCTAAAATGTCATAAAATATCCATTTATGTTCAATTGCTACCATATAATTAAATATTTATACCTATTTAATCGTTATAATTTTATTACCACAATTACATATAAAAATATTACATAATGACAAATAAAAATGATAGGGTTTGAAATAAAAGAAAAACAAGTCTATATTCTATTGGATGATAGGATTTCTACCCATCCTCATCTTATCATCGAAACAATACACTTTTTAACCACTTTTACTTAAAAACTAATTTATATTAATTTAATAGTTTTGGTATTTTCAAAGGTTCCCCTCACATCTCTTATAAAAAGGCACATCTTCATCTCTTTAATTCACACCTAAAGAGATATTTTTCTCAAAAATCCCCAGCCAAAATCTCCTTCCAACTTCCCTCACTTCATACTAGAGGCAATAATTTGGGTATAAATCCATTCTACATATTTATGTTGTGCAAACACAAAGGAGATACCTGAAAAAGGAGGTTATTGTTTATCACCTCATTCAAAGTTTTTCTTATTCTGATTAATCTTTTTATATTGTTTCCATATAAAAAAATAAATCAAGTATCATAAATAAACATATATTTCATTATAATCATCAAACAACCATATTCCTCATTTTATCCATCATACAAATAACAATATCACCATGCGTGTGTACATACAGCTTACCATCTCCACACCGTGCTGTAATTTGTTATTCAATACTAATTTATTATAATGGATATGATGATGATTATAATATATATAAATAATGAATATAACATGATAATGATTATGTATAATTAATATATCATCCAATTAGATACCATTTATCCATCAGGGGAATGATATCGTCGCTCGTGTATACATACGACCTATTGTCTCCACAACGCGATGAGATCCATTCTCAATGGTATCCATTCACTAATGATTATAAAATTTATGTTATGATTAAAAATAATAATAATAATAATATAATTCTAGATAAATATTAAATAAATATTATACATAAAAAAACATAACATACATGACAAAACAGGAAAGGGAAAATGAAGCAGTTAACACTCAAAACAATTGTAATATTGAAATAATATTAACAAAATGATATAATTGGATCATATATGATATAATATATATCGATATGGTAATTATATAATTTCATAACATGTTTTAACCATTATAAAGGTGGTTAAATCACCTTCTACTAAAGAAAAGATTAAGGTAAGGGTTAATTTTACAATCTCTTTATTATATGAGATTGTGTATACGTAAGTATCTACTAGGACATTATTAGAACCCATGTACATGTTTCATAAAATATAATTAAAAATATTATTGAGAAATTTTTAAATCTATTTTTACCTATTTTTTACTTTAAAAAAAATGTTTTGAATGGAATCTTTCCATCGTTTTCCAAACTATGTACTTTATGAACTTTTCTACAAATTAAGGAAAGACTGTTTTTTTAAATCGTATGGCGTGAGAAGATATATTCCTCCATTATTATTCCATAACATTTTGAAGCTTCCCTTACAATATTACAAGGATATTTTAATAATATATTATTTATTTTATAATTTCATGGATTTTAAATTATTTTAAAGGAAAAAAGGGATACCTATCTCAAAGAGTTGTAATGACTTTTTTAGATCTCTGTCATCTAAGTCAACATCCTTTGGTTTATTTAATGCTTCATTAGGGTTGATTTATTATGATACATTTTTCGATATTGTATTGATGTTTTTATGATATTTTTTGACTATGGATGTGATAGTTTTATACCATTCATATTTTATGGTAAGTATTAACATTTCATATTCTAGCTTTAATATGAATGTTTATGTTATGTTTCACCTTTTTCTAATGAGAAATGCATCAGACATAGTAAGTGATGGGAAATTCCCACTATAGTACCTATATGCATCAGTATATCTAATGATAAAAACTAGTGTCTTGGGACAATTCCTTGATAGTATGGTAATGGTATTAGCATGATGCCTTGATTGTATGGTTATGATATCAGACGTTTTGAATTTCGTTGTTATGAATTTAGTTATTGATATTGTGTTTGATTTTTTGAATAGTATAATGTCCATGTGAAATTTTAAATGTAATTATTTGATTTATTCATTCCATATTAGGCTTAATATTATGTTTAAAAGTATTATGTTTTATATTTTTACTATTCCTTAAAATATTATACTTATGTGTAATAGCTTCAACTATATTGTTTATCCTTACTAAGAATCTGAGCTCCCCATTTTCTTATGTTTCATTTTTCCCCAGGATGTGAAGAAGTATATTACGATTTTCCTTCAAGGATATTTTATGGGATATGAAAGTTTTCAAAGGGTATAATATGTGTTTTTAATTTCAAGATGTAATGTAAAACTTTTTTTTGTATCAAGTATTTACAGGGATACTAAACAGATCAGCCCTTCAATATTTGATTTTCTTGTGATCATTCCAATGTAATGTAATAATGCACCGACTCTGGGAAACAGGGGTCTTAAAATTATAGTAATCCCTAGATAGACTAACATGAACATCACTCTATGTGTATTCCCCAATAGGATCAGTGCCTCCTACATGGTATAACTTCTTAATTTTATCCAACTAGGGAATCTTAGTCAAGAGTAATCCACATACCAAGGTAATCCATGGTCTTCATTCCAAGTGTAATCTCCAACCATATTAGGCCATCCTACTTAGTATAATCCAAAAACATTCACTAACATAATAATATTCTTCTATAGTAAGCCCCAAGACAACATAATCCTTCTGAATCTTTATTAGGAGTAAACCCCACTCATAACCCCCATTGATAAGATAATCCTCCTCAAGAGTAATCCCCAATCCATTATAATCAATGAGAATCATCCCAAGTGTAATCCCCAACCAAATCAAGGCATCTTAATTGGTATAATCCCCAACCTTTCACCAAAATGGGCCTCTTCCTCCAGAGTAAACCCCAATAGAAGATAATCACTTGGTTTCCTTCTCATGAGTAAGCCCCAATCATACCCTCATTAACTAGGGAATCCTATTCAAGACTAATCCCTAACTTAATTCTTTTAAAGGCCCATACTCTCATATGAGAAAAACCTTAGAGGGCCACCATAGGCGTGTCCTCACCACCAAATTATGTGTGATTTTATTCCCTTCCAAATGTAATATGTATAAAACCACCATGAGGTTTAAATCCAACACCCCAAATAAACCATGCTCTCTCTAAAATACATCCCCAATAGGGTATAATTTAACCTAGAAATTTATATCCCTTCCAAGCACACAGGGTTTCCTCAGCATAAGTCCCACACAAAACATTGAGTAGGCACCTTCCACCTAGACGTCCTTGTCAAACGATGCTAGACTACATGGTTTGGTCCTTATCTCATTACCGTAAAAGGTATGATGTTCCCCATTATGTTGATCCAAACTATGTGGGTTCAGATTCCTTTCACAAGGATGTATAGGAATCCCATCACATGGTATCAATCCCAACATCAATGAAACTCTCATTTTCTAGATTAAAAAAACTCTATAGTGGCCCACTGTGTGGATCGAAAACCAATATCATCGTAATAATGACCAAAGAACCTCTAGTCAGTATACATGAGGATACCATTAATGGAGAACCTACGATACATAAAGATATGTCCATTGATAAATCTCAAATGTGTAAAGAATATTGTAAATATCATACATGCTAAAAATAGATCATTAATTAAAGGGTAACCTACAACATGTTTGGGAATTAAGAAAGGATTCATGAACATATCTTAAATCAATATAAGTGTTTGATATTTGGCTATAATTATCCCCAAAATGGTATGATGATCCCGGAATCCCATATTCTCATCCAATGTGAGTTGTTAATCACCATCGACAAAATTTCCCAATAAGCATCGACCTTTGTAAAGTAGGTCTCCATGGATAAAAAATTCCTTGGTGTTTCCTGTTCCATGTACAAACTCATTGGAAAACATTTTGAAATAGTGAAGTTGACGTGAATGGTTGCACATGACTCAATCATGTTTAATAGACCATTAGTCTAACATGAATCTATGATGGGACTAATTTTTCATTGAAACCAACTTGAATCCTTAACCGAGATGAAAATATCACCCACATGTCAGGTTCCATTCGATTTTTAATGTAAGAGGGCCAAAGAAGGCAATAAATCATGCACGTGTTCATTCAAATGAGATGATTATTTGATGGGGTTTTCTTTTTTGTTTTTTTTTTCTATCTTGGAACTATCCCTCTATACTCCTTTGATCCAATGAAATCCTTCCAATTCATGGGAATGTAAGCCCTAGATACTGTTCATGATGAGTCTTCATCCAAGAAAGATACATCATCACCAACACAATGTCTTCAACATTGGGTCTCTAACAAACTAATCCTAGAGTGTCATTGTCATAGTAGTTTCCTAACCCTATAGACTACTTGACATTACCTCTACCTCACAAATCCTAATAACTTGTCTGGTCAAATACGATTGGTGGTCCATAAGTTGATGGCACCAACCAGTGTATTAAATCGTTTGTGGATCTTATCCTATGAATGTGACAACCAGTCTGTCCCATATCTCATGGAGGTGGATCAATAGATAGCTTACCATCTCATCCATAAGATGCAGGTTCCTTCCAAAGAGATCCTTCCAAAAAAAATTCGGACACCGTGTGGTAGTGTTCCCTCAACATTGTGAGCCTACCATCCTCGGCCGACCGACCCAGGACATCATGACCCGAGTTTGCAATACGGCTCACTAGGCGTATTAATCGGTTAAGACGGAGGAGGTAAATAACCATTTCATATATGGATAATCCCACCAATCAAATTTTGGGTCCCATTTTGTGTAGGAACGTACACCCACCCTCTGTAATTAAACATACAATCATCCTCGTCTAGTTGTATCTAAAGAAGCCAATCGTTTTCATCTAGTGGCACATCGCGAGGAAGAATATACACCTTCCTGCTCACACCAAGACAGCCTACATAATCCTCTAGAATTACATGAAGAATACCACCAACCATGTTTAGTGGTGGGCTACAAGTACACCCACACACGTTTTTTCAATTATCAATACTTCTAGTACTTTCATCTACCAGTATCCAAATAAGTCATTCAAAAATTTCCAGTGAAAAATAAAGGGAATACCCAACTCTATTCCCCACACACGAGTACTTTCTGTATCCCCAAACAGTAATGCGATGAAATGATCAACCACACACATTCTCTAGATACAGAATGGGAATATAACCCTCTTCAAATTACTTAATTCACTAAGAAAATACAGAAAATGGTGAAAGGGAGGATGTAAATCAATGATCACATGTTATAGTTGAACTATTACATCATTATGACAACGAAAACAATGCCACTAGAATAGAAACAAACTCTTCCGAAAAATGAGAGTGCTCATCATCATGCCACTAAGAATTTGACATACTCCTATCCTCCTATCTATGAGGGTTTCTTGGAAAACTTACAAACAATATATTGGAAACTATATCGGTAACATACACTTGTTCTAGTCAAATGTAACCGGTCTATCATATTGGCCACTCTAACGCAGTAAAAAAAATTTAAATTAAAACCACTTCCCTTTGAAAGTGTCCCTAGTAGCTCACATGCAGACATCAAAAAAGAAGCCTTATTAGAGAAAAATACAAAACACAGAGTCAATCTTTGATATTGCTATACACAATTCTGGACTTCCTAAAACATTCATATACTTATATGTGGAACCTCAAGATCCTATTCTACAATTACCAAATTATGGGAGTTATATCAGTAATTATTAAGTTCTTCTATGAACAGTTCATCATGAAAAATTTCTCTATGACTACAATACAATAAATCTCTAGATACCCTCTCATAATGAGAGTAATGTTAGACCTATGTGTGTCTATAAGATCAAGGATAAAGATGGTTTCCCCCTACTATAATCCACCATGGTGTTCTTTCCTATTATGGCACTCACTGTGAAATTTATCTCCATAAGAGTATTCAAAATTTTCATGAGAATCCTTTAGTTGGAAATGTAATGATGAGAAATCCATCCTATCACGAGGGGCTTTGTAAAAGATGGACATTCATGTATGATTCCATGTCAGTAATAGGTGAAATCATTCATCATCCTGAAGATAGTCCAATGTGATAGTCATTCTCAAAACCACCCATGTTCCACCCAAATTCAAGAGTAATGGAGGATATACCTATGAATGATGTTACTTATGATTAAGCGGTGGAAAAATTCCCACTCTAGTCAGAATATGTAGAGTTTCCCCAAGTAAAAGATGAAGATGATGTGATAAACATGTGGAGACAACTGGATAATGATGACATATGATTCATGTAATGGAATTTATCTACCCATTAATACAACATTTTAGTGGAAATTTTAAAATATTGAGTGCATGATATCTACCAAAACATATGGAAAACTATTCATCAATTGAGAGTGAAGGTATTACCATATGATGAGTATAAAAATAATATCAACTTAATCGAAGGTATGAAACTCCAAATTGACTTAGAATATATCCCACATTCATGAAATCCAGAGAAAAATAATGATCCGTGCAATATGTATACCTCAGTGCCTTAAAAATATTTCAATAGCTGATCATCGACACCCCATCTGGTGTTCATATCAGAGGATATGGTGGACATAGAAAATTGTATTTTTTCCATGCTCCCCAAATAGTACAACTCACTAAAAGTGGTTTAATGAAATATTATATCACTATTCTAGCTTCAACTAATGAATAATATCCATTACTATTGATATTTAAAAAACAATCCCTGACTAACTCCCACTTGTAGTTTTCCAAGAGATAGAATTCTGTTGAGAGAATTTTGTACCAAGAATATGAATATATCGGGAAACATTCCCATTTTGGAGAAATGAGTTTTTAGATAACAAAATTTTTGAAATTATAATAATGGCCTTCAGAAATGAATTGTTTATGTGCATACCAAATTATGAACCCATCCCATGTTCAGACAATAATCCGTAGAATCTGAAGATTAGATATCGTTGTAGAAGCCATGAAATTTTTGGAGAAACCTCATCCACAAAGGATGGAGGATTTTATTAATCCAACCCTTACGGCCAGCAGACTTGGTCTAAAGAGTTCAAAATGTAGAACATGAACATCCCCATACCTCAACGATGGGGGTTTATCACTGACACAACCTCCTCCTCAATGGAAATCATTCTTCTCCTGATTAGGGAAAACACCACAGAATGTATCATCCTAGTTTATCCATTCTTTCAATCTAGTACCATCATTAGGAACATGTATGAATGAACTATTTTTGGATTCCCTTTAAGTCAGAATCTATCTAAGAGTTCATGGATACCTAGAAAAGGAGAGGAAAATACCTCATGGGGAAGCAGAAAGATGTAGTATCATAAAAATAATAATAAAATTCCAATGATGCATTACACATTAGTGATTTTAATCAACACTTCCCTTAGGGATCCCACAAAACATGAGGCCAATTTAGAGAAGAAGTTAGAGGAGGAAGTTCTACATCATAATATTTTCCTCACTAAAACAATTTATGGAGGTATGTGTACCCAGAACTAGAGCCATTCCCAGAGTCTAGGCATTCCGTAAAAAAATCATCATTACCTCCTCGAAAGGAATCCAACAAGAAAAAGGGTTGGTGTTAGATTGTACCTCACCTCCCTAAATGATTGATTCATTCCCTTTTAATTGAAAAATAATTTTCTCAAAAAGAGGAATAAATTAAAGAATTAAGGAGACTCAATGTAGAACTACATCGAGGAATCCTTCCTACTGGATGTACTCGACAAGTTGATCCTCAACTCGCACCCCCGGTTAAAGTACCTCATTGAATGTGATTCATTTTAGAAATTAATATGGATATGGAATGTCTGATCAATATAGGATATCAACAACCAATATAATTGGATTATTTAGCAGAAAATAATGTATTTCCCTTATAGGGTTCCAACCAGAACGAGGCTAAGAACATCCTTATAGGACTGCCACTATGGGATACCCATGGTAGATACCAGCAATAACACCACCTATGGCCCTACAAATTGTATCACCTACTTAATATTCATCACATCTAGAAATTATTTAAGAGATTATGGATTATCTTAAGTCACTAATGTCTCGATTAGAATCCATGTAAGAATAAAAAGTGCTAATTAAATTGGAATAGAACCCTTACCCTTATTGGGTAGAACCGATACCTAACCCTCCAAAAATTGGGTATCTAACATTTCCTATTTTTAATTGCTTGGGAGAAAAAAAAATAGTGTGTAATGAATTTCCACTCTCATTTTGATCTCGTGATGGGAACCCCTGAATAATAGGAGGCACTGAAAATCAGATTCATTGTACAATCACTACATGGGATAGCCTTTGTATGGTACACAACTTTTCAAGATCAGTGAATTATAGGATGGGAAAACCTCCATAATAAGTCTATATTCATATGTAATAAACTCTACAAAAGAAAACATTATTATATCTCACAATCATTAAACAGTGGTAGAATGAAAGGGTCACATATTTCATTTCTTGGTGGAAAGTATTAACATACTTATTAAACTTACCATTCCCTCAAGAAATATCATCTCACATCTGTATAGTGAATCTTCATAATAATATGAAATCTCCATTAATTCCAATAAATTATATTGTGGGAGGGGGTTTCTGGACCTAAATAAAATTTCTCAAAAATAATTGGACTCTATTAGAGAGACCAAGTCATGGTATCAAGTAATTACCTCAATATATGGAAGGATAACAAGAAAAGACTAGGTTGTTATAGTTACACATTAGCATACCCCTATATCCTCTCATAATCTAAAGTCTGTACCATGTCATACAACTTCAGCACCTAAGTGATAGCAAGAACACCTACTTCATCAAGATGAAAAAATAGTAGTGTAAAAATAGTTCAAGAAGATAAAAAATAGGGTGTATTCATTCCAAAATGACCAAGTCCATTGATAATTCATATCACCATTAAAACACAATTTTATAATGTTTCAAAATCCAAGGAAGCATAGAAAATAGGGTGATGAAAATCTACAAGATTATTTCCCCTTCCATCAAGTACTGGGGAAAAACATCTAAGACTATTTTTTACAAATACCTCCTATAAGAAATGGTGTACTTTGGGTATGTGAAGCTGAAATATTCACATGCTCAGGTAGCATGTGTATCTACCACTGAACCAAAGGATAAAAATAATTACATGAAGTTAACAATAAGGGTATGAATAATTTTGGTGAAATGATTGTTAGAAAAATGATCAACTGAACCATGCTTTCCTTAGATCATAGTTATAATAGTTGAATATGCCTCCAGATGCTCCCACTATAACAGAACCAACTTCATCAACATCTCAGACCTATGAATTCAAGTCCTCAAAAAGGATACAAGGATAGAATAATAAGTATACAAATATTAATATGAGTTATTTCAAGGTCAAAGTCATCCTTGCCCTTAGTTGGCTACATTCCAACTGTCCCAAAAGCATAGGAACCTACCTACCAAATATCACAATAAAGGTCCACCTTCTAGATGACATATACATCAGATGAGGATTTGATCTTTGGTTCCATTAACTGTATTCACTTAATGAACCACTTATTATATTATGAGTGTGATTATGAACAATAATTCCCTAAAATGATTGAGGAAATAGTATATGATGAATTTTAAATTGAGGATATATGGAAGGAGGCTATCGTTCAAAGAAACACCACTTTACTCAAACCCTAGATCAAACCATATACACATCAGAAACACTTGGGAGATATCTATAGTGACGACATTAAGAAAAATGTGGTTTCCAGCTACATGATAGGGTTTTCCTTAACATGATAGTCCTGGAATATCGGTTATGGGATGTGTCACTACCTAATCAACCTCAGCATGTAGGTAAACCTATCTGGGCTAATCCACCAACAGTAGAAGAACATTCATTTCATATTCCAAGGGAGAGTCCATCTACATCACAAACGTTGAATAGAAAAGAAACTATGTATGAACATCCCCAGGATAGTAAATGAATACCATTGGATAATAAATATGATGTTTTGATGCAACTGTAATTTATTTCAGCTAATGATTCAATCTTTTATGTTATAAGTTTACCAAAATATCTCCATGAAGAAATTATCGAGACGTCATCAAGTTCTCTGGATTCTAAAGTAATGGTTCTGGATTCTTATGTATATCATGAAAATAACGATCCAATAGAATTCAACACAGTCAGATCTTTCACAAAATAGGATGAGGAATCCATCATATATGGACATGTCAGACCATTGTATATATCTAGCATGATAAATTACATTTATATATAATGATACTTAATTGAAAATAGCTCAAGATTCAGCCTCATTCTAATGCGAAAACACCATCAAATATGTTTAAATGAATCCCATTTGTCCCTCTCTAATCTAATGTTACAGGGTTATGCCAAGATTGAGAAAACCCCCTTGATGAAATCAAACTCAGGGTACAAATTGGTGATAGTGTGTCTCACATTGAATTAATTACTATTCAGGATTATACTCCATTTAATATACCTCAAGGAAGACCTTGGCTGCATCATCTTACTTTTATTCCTTCTCCATACCACCAATTCATCAAATATTGCATCAATAGAAAAATTGGAATGTTTCACGGTGAAAAATACACATTAAAATCATGTGAGTCATAGTAAATTGAGGTGTGATTCTACCATATGGAAGGTAAATAGTCCATGAATTTTAATTTCACTAGGATCAATTCCCCAAATGGTCTATAGATGGTTATGACCAATCCCTTCAAAAATCTCAATGCATAGTACATTATCCCCATCAACCAAAAAGAAGAAGTGGGTCCAAATTTGAGCGCACATTCTTCAACATTGGGAATGTCAATTGTGACAACTGAGCTCAATAGTGGTGTAGAATATGACATCTCTCGATGAAATAATGAAATCCTAGTATCAAATTTCTTTATATCATCCCCTGAGATTTAACAAAGCCCAGTTCAGTTATTTGGGTTGGATGAAGTTGTCATGGAAACAAGAAAAAATTAAGAGGCTCGTTACAGGTCTTCCATTTCCCCTTTGGAGATCAAAAAAGGCCTCATGCCATTATTTTAACTAGATATTACTACTTCATATTTAGTATGTACAAATTTTGACTCCCCTCATCCCTTCAAAGAACTTGATTCGTCACATACTCCCTCAGTTGAGATAAAAAATGTAAAGCATGAGGAAGATGAATAATTGAATGACATCGGAGATTCCCCTAAAAAATTTGAGGAAGGTTTATCCTGTACTTTTTATGATATCAAAGATATAAATATGTGTACATAAGAAGATCCATTACCCACTTTGATTAGTGTGTCCATGACTCTCAAAGAACAATAAGTGTATACTTATTTTTTGAAGAAATACATGGATTTGTTCACCTATAATTATTTGTAAATTCTAGGCCTTGACCCCAATTTTTACACCAATCACATTGGTTATATAGAATACTGTTAGGAATATAAGAAGGAAACTGGAAGGAAACACCCAACTCAAACCTCTAAAATTGAGGTTGTATTATAAAAAATCATCATGAATGACCTCATAAAAGAGGTAAAATATCCAAAATGGGTAGCAAAAAGTTTCCCTAAGATGAATAAAAATTTGAAAATCATGTTCTTCATCAACTTCTTAGATCTCAACCGACACTTTATGATGAATTAATTCTAATTCCAATCACAGAACTATTGATTTATGCAATGGCTGGTTATCAAGACCACTCATTAATTAATGGTTATTTAGGGAACAACCAAATTTAGATGGAACCAAAAGATGGATATTCCACCGCCTTCAAGGCCCCTCATGGAGTATCATTCTAGTGGATAACTCATTTTGTCTTAATGAATTTCGGTTCAACATATAAATGATACATGCATTGCATATTGAAAATATTCATGGAGTAGTTTTTTGAATGTCATGTTGATGAACTGGTGGTCAAACGCTGATATTTTTTTACCACTTAGCTAACCAAGAGAATATCTTCAAATTCTATGACAACATAGACAAAATATAAACCACATTAAATGTGATTTTGGGTTAACCTCAAGGAAGTTTCTAAACTTCTTCATATGACATTGTGGAATTCAATTTTACCTTATGAAAATAATTTCCATTATTAGAATGTCATTTCCTCACAAACATAAATATTCTAGATGAATTCCATGATAGTTGGCCAATATTTGGAACTTCATATCCATACTTGTAGGCAATTATTTTCCTTTCACCAAAATAATGTGGAAAGGGGTAATATATCAATGGAACAGTGACTGCCAAGAGGCATTTTTCACCCTTAAGAAATACCTCTTAAGAATACAGGTATTAATACCATCTGTGATGGAAAGAAACTCATCCTAAATGTGATTAAATTGGAGCGATCACTAGGAGCATTCAATATGAAAAATTATGATGATGGGGATGACAAAAAAATATATTACCTCTATCTAGCCATTCTTGGCACTAAAAATTGTTATTAATATATTGAGAAGATCTACATGGAATTAATCATTGGGGTGTATAAACTGAGGCATACCTATAACACCATGATGTTCAATTGGTATCTCCCAATAACCCACTCAAATACATCCTCATCACCCTTATATTGAAAAGACCAATAACATGGGGAGTGGTTATCCAGTAGTAGTTTGATATAAAGTGTGTGACTTAGAAACTAGTGAAAAGTTATACCTTGAAACATTTTCTGGTAGAACACCCATTTATAGAAGAAAGTTCATTAAATATTGAACTTCCTGATGAAGAGAAATTTTCAATTCAGTATGTACCATAATCATGGGATATGTATTTTTAGGGTGAAACTATGATCCCAATAAGGAACATAATGGAGGATCCTAATCTTAATAATGTTAGGTTAGGGATTATGCTCATTTCTCCATGAATGGAAGTTTTACCTTACTAATGGCTACGAGAAGGTTGTACCAATACTAAGGATGAATATCATGCCCTCATTATAGGAATGTAGTAGGTAATCAAAATACTAATGGACCACCTGGAGGTTACAGGTGGTTCAAAATTGGTATTCAAATAAATGAACAGTGATTACTCCATCAGAAAAGAAGAGTTAGTCTCCCTAATTGATTATTTATAAGGGTTAATAGTGTATTTCTCCTCAGAAAAAACATTAAATCACATTCCACAATCACTGTAAACCCATTATGATTCATTGGCGAATATAGATACATCCTTGGCTAATCTTAATCAGGACAAAATAGTCATTATCATTTCTCATCGTCGATTGGTTTCGGCTTTTGTTCATGTCAGAATGGATGAGATCAAGGAAGTCATCCCTATACATGATCTATTTATTCCTACCATAGAATGGATTATGTCCATCATGGATACATCCAAAATTTATTACTTCCATTAGATTGATTTGGGAAGGAGAAAAACCGAAAGCGGGCAGTCAATTTCACTCTTCATGATAGACCGAATCACTAGAAAGTCCTCAATAAATGAGGATATGATGGATAAATTATCAGATGTATCAATTTAGAAGATAATATGAAAATTATAGAATAATTAACATTTGAATTTTGTGGGTCCCACTAGTCATGGTATTGGATTTCTGATCAGATATAAAGACTTAGATACTTTAGGAAATCGATGATACAAGATTTCAAAGAATTCACCAAGAAATTTCATTCCTTCCAAGTGAAAGACAACTTCATCCATCAACCTCCATAGTTTCTACCAACATAAAAAGACACCTCAAAATTTTCCATAACGGAATGGTTGTTGTGGGGACTTACCCTCCAACTATGGACAAGAAGATCAAATACATCTTAACTACTACAGATTTCATCACCAAATGGATTTAGGTGATACCCTTCAATGAAGTAGGGGAAAAGGGCATTATTGGATTTGTAAAATCCATCATCATTTCAAGATTTAGTGTCTCTAAAAAATAATAATGGAAAATGGAACCAATTTTATCTCTACCAATTTGAGAAATCTACATCAAGAGTATAATATCAAATCCAACCATTCATCCAACTATCATGCAACTTCTATTGGATAGATTAAGTCCTTCAAAATGACCCTATCAAAAATACTCTAGATGATGGTGGATAAAGAAAACAATTATTTTCTGAACAATATCATTCATTCCTTTGGAGATCACTAGGATAAAAATCATACTCCAATGTAGGAAACCTTGTAATCACTGGTTTACGAACCAAAATATGTCCTTCCAATCGAGGTCTAGTTGACATATCTCTGTGTCTCCATATATGACAAGTTGTCCATATATTGGAAATCCTAGAAATGTCTTCATGAACTGCAACACCTCAATGAAAGAATATTTCATACCTTTCATCACATTGAATTCTTTCAAAATGTGATTATGTGAGACTTTAACAAGAAGGGCTTCCTCTGTTCAATCCACTAAGGAGAACTTGTATAATTCTTATGAACTTCAATGATACCGGGTAGGATGCTTCCGAAGATTGAACCCAAGTGGGAAGGAACTTTCTCTATACATGATGTACATTCTAGAAGAGAATATTCCATGACCTCAATGGATGAAGAGATCGTTACAATGTTGATTAACATGAGGTTCTTGAAGAAATAATTCATGTAATTACCACAACCATGTCCAACCTATAAGATATTACACCACGTTGTTGGACTTTGTCACGTGACCCAAAAAAAGCATGAAATCATGTCTGCACTGTATGAAGATAAACTGTACGACATCAATATCCATTTTTCATGATGATAAACTGCATGACATGAGGTTCGAGTCATGTGATTATAATCTAAAAGACACAATTCATCCTTACTTCATGATATTAAACACCATAGTTAACATCCCTCTCATTTGATGTCAATAAACCCCCATTTTACATGTGTACAAATAATATCTTTATATGGAACTGTTCTAGAATGTATGGATGAATTCTCATTCCAATTAGAGGTGTTTAGATGAGTAGACATTATATATAGGTCCCAAACCCTATTATGTGAAATATAGAAACCCCTTTTCCCTAAATAAGAACCTGATGGATGTGGGGGACCATTCTCTGTAACTAATTGTGTTTTGATTCTCCTTCAATTGAGATAAGTAGTTCCATAAAGATATATAATATTGGATTCATCCATGACCAAAAAAACAAACACCACTCCCTATGTAAGGATCAAACCCACATAGGTATCCTTCTATGAATTATATGTGAATTTATTCTTACTATGAAAATATAAGTTGTGATTCTCATGACTTATTACTTGGTCCAACCATAATACCCCTTCTGAAATTGGGAATCCTACATCCACTATACATGATTTTAAACTGTAGGGTACTTCATGAACTATGTGTGGCATGATTCTCATTCCAATGAGATTCATAGTGATGCTCGGATCTCCGATCTCAGGCCCATTTATAGAATTTTTGTACTTTCACATCATTTAATTTTCATCCTCACCGAATTAAATTAAACTGTATGGGATTTCAAGAACTCTTTGTGGATTGATTCTAATACTAATGAGATATGTAGCGATTCCTGGAACATATACCTTGTCCCAACCACCACATAATCTAAATTATCATATTATACAATTTTTGTGACTTTGTGTTGGGAATGAATCCTTTGTCTCTCATTGTTTCTGACACCACGAATAGCTCATGTGTGATTAAGAGTTTTGGTAAATAGATTCTCTATTTAAGCAAGGCATATTTGTTCACATTGGGTTTTCAAAGGTTCTGGATGCATTTGATTAAAAGACACCCTTGATGTCCTAGTTACCAGACAATAAACTACATAATCTCCTTATGAACTATATATTACTTGATTCATGTTTCAATGATATATATAGTTTTGTTCATATCACCCATCCTATGCCCAACCTCCCCATAGTATAGTGAATTCCCCTTCTCTCCCACGTATCAATCTAATCTATGTGAAGGAATCCAATACGGGTTCTCTACTTATGAAAACCCTATTTTTAATGAAAACCCCCACATTTAATGCACATATGAATTAAATTAGTGTGGGGGGTCATTAATTTATAACTACATGGGGACTGATTCTCATTCCAATGAGATATGTTGTGATGTTTAGACCCAATTTCCTACTCTAAGCTATAAGGTACTAAATAGAATATACTCTTCTATGTATAAGAAAAGATATATGTTGGAGTTCTAAATGTGGTTCCCTATATTAGGTGGTCCAGTGAGGGAATATAGATGTAACCCTTATTCATTTGAGTCTGATCTATGCAATGGAATCTACACTTTATAGTCAATATCAGTCCAAATGCTTCCTTTACCCTAAGTAATATCTCTTTCACACACCATTATACTAATCTTGGATATTTTTGGATCTTAAAAATATCTTTCCCACTCCTAGTGGTAAAATTTCTGATTCCTAAGGACCCCTTTTTCTGAAAATGATGTAACACTCCCCATATGATTTTCATAAAAAAAATCCAAAATGGTTTTTCCATCCAAAGGATGCAACTATTGAATATCCTGTAATAATCACCAGATGTACATGCATAAAATAGCCCATAAAATGGGGTTTTAAATTAGTGGTAATGTCAACATTAGGAGACTCTTCTTTTATCATTGTTATCTTTGATGACATTATGTTGGAACTAATGATTCAAATTCTGTTGGTGGTCATCCCTTACATACATGTCTCTTTTCCTTTCTCCTTATCTAAAAACCACCCATGGCCATGGATTTAAATTTCCTCCCTCCAGTCCAAGGTTTTTAGGAATGATCTTGGTCTGTTAGGCCATATATAACCCATAGTTTCTATATTTCTTTGGTACGAGGAAAGGACCTTAAACTATAGGCACCATATTTCCCTCCACTGGGTCAAACTCGAATATGAATGATTTCCCCCAATTCTTGGGTAATTTTGACTTGATATGGTTCTCCTGTATTCGGGTACCTCCTTCTATAAACCAAACTATATGATTGAGAAATCTGGATCTTCCTAATCTTCCATTATCCATGATAAATAGAATGTGATATTTAATGGGGACTTCTTTGACTGACTATGTTGTAAAACAACCTAAATTTCTTTACATAAACCATTGCACAAAATAGATCTCTCCTCTAATGCATTTCACTATTGAATATCTTATAACAAGACCCTATTGGCTTTTCATAAAACACCCCTCAAAATTGGGTTTTCCAATCACTAGTAACTTTTTCTATTGGGTGACGCCTCCTATAATGCCTTCGTCCATTTTCCCCATTCCACCCTTCGGATATAGGGATCCTCTGATCATAGATTACAACTTTATCCCTTTCATATTAATATGATAGCACACGATTGGAAAATTTTCCTAGAATAGGGTAATAATTAATATTTTTTCAAAGATATTGAACAAAAATTATATCCCCCTATTATCCTTGTTGCAAGACATTAAAATACATAATGTGATATACTCATTTTATGACTTTGAAACATCATAGAAAAACATCCCAGTAAAAATATGTTAAACTATACAACAACAACCTCATTGTAAGATGATAAACTTCATGGTAAATTTATTGGTTGCATGAAATTAAATTATACAATTATTCAACTTTTTTCAAGAAGTGGAATCCACTGACATCAATCATTTAAGAAAATATACCCTCCCTCTCGGGATCCATCATCATATAGGATTATTTTTTCATTCATTCCCAACACCATTACATATTTTTCTTTCATTTTAAGACGCCTTCCATTGTCCAAAAAACCCACTTTGGTCATGAGAAATATGAATCTTCAACTTCTTTCACCAACGATAGAATTTTTGAATTCCAAATAACTCCTTTGTCTCAATTTTATGAAATATTCCCCAATTGTATTTTCATAATGTATCCCAAAAATGGAGTTTTCATCCAAATAATTCTAGTATTTATTATTTTTAATGATTCCCTAGATGAATTTACAATAAAACATCCCACAAAACATGTTTGTCAATCAATGATAACATCATCCTTATGAGGGAAATCCTCTATTCCAGAATATCATTTTTTAGTTTCAAAACCCAAAAAATCATAGTTCAAGATTCTCCATCAGATATCTAATTAATGTTGGAACATTCCTGGTCAACAAGACTTGTTGGGGTCATTATTCCAATACCTATGGTCAAATTTGTTTGACCTAGAGCACCTGTCTCATTTGTTCGAATTTCAAGAAATTAAAATTCAAAAAAAAAGAGATATCACTCACCATATTAAAAATCCACCAAATAAATTCTATAAAAAAGTTAAGTATCGTATTTTTATAATAATAATTCATATGTTTTAGTAAAAAATCAAGAAATGAAAAGAAAATGGCACAAAATATTTTAGTATATAATCACACAAAGGGAGGCATAGGAAAAAGACAAGTCTTACCCACTAAGAAATCCTCAAATAGGAATTAAGAAACATTATGGTGATTACATAAATAGTAGACACAATTTTTCATTGTTAACCATACAACCCTAGAAAAATTAAAACTCTTCTTGGTATTCCCCATGGCTTAGGAAAATATTAGAGCAGCCTTCTAATAGCTGAGATGGCTCCAATGATGACAAAATGATGTAAAAATGGATCAAATTTCCCTATAGATACCGTGAAAATAGATTCTTTTCATTCCAAATGAATATAATTATAAGTGGATTTTTTGACCCCATGAAGTGTTTTCCATGGATTTTCCCACAAAATTTAATATGTTACCCTCACATAGAAAACAGATGTCGAGTTTTAGTAGATATAAATCTTCATTCTTGAAGGATAGGATTTGATTTAAATTTTTTTTGACCCAAAACATCATCAAGGATTCCTCAAGAAAGTTCTAGGAGTAACTCTAAATTTTTCATGAGGGTTTGTGATTAAAGAAAATGGACTGGACCAAAGGAATATGACTGCTGCCTGACACTGATCTCGAGCAGGGGTGTAGGGGAACAACCTCATGATATAGAGTAGAGGATTCACCCAAACACCTACGCATGCCACCTGCTCACAACAATTGGGGATATGAAGTCCAAAAAGACATCCCACCCCTATGCAGAACTAAAGGGGAGGTCTCCTATCTATGGAGAACATGCATCAAGAACCTATGAACAAGACTTCTATGGGAAAAATCCTTCAACCATGGTCCCCTAGTTTCTGATAATTCGGACTCTATAGAATCTCATTTGAAAAACTATAAATTCAAAAGAATCCCCCAAGATATGGCCACACAACACCCTTACCCAGGTCCCCAAAAATTCTCCAGGTATCTCTCTAAAACTAAAGATAAGATAGAAATAATGGGGATAATGAAGATCAAAGTCCGTTAAATGTATCAAATATAAGACACCTGAATGGGGAACCTTCCTCCCCTAAGTGAAGAAACACCTATCAGATACCCCTCTCCCTAATCAGGGTACTACCTGAGACCCATCCAAGGATACATGAGGTGACCTATTGTGCATAAGAAAAATCCTCATCAAACTATTGTTTCCTATGTGATCCATTCCCCAAGGCCTTTATATCTCATTCAAGCCTATCTCTACTATGCCAATCCTTTCCAGTTCTTCAAAGGAAATATGTGAGGAACCTCTACTCTATAAGAAAAGAGCTATATGAGACCATATTTGAGCTCTATTAGAATCCAATAATGATAGTGATCTTATTAATATGATTCCCATGTCCGAAAGTAACCATTTTGAAACCTCCATCGAATCCTCCAGACTCTCACGACTAGGATAAAATGAACAGCAGCATGTTTATCCTTTGGATTTGTATTCTTATGCCCAAAGGTATCCATCGCTTCTCCTACCACATGTGTAGGTTTCTCAGGGTGCATGTGGATACTACTATAAAACTAACCATTACCAACAGTTTGAAATCTAGGTTATAGCCCCTAAATCCATGGGTATAATCTATACCCACAGTTTCATGATCCGTCGGATACTGAGGCATCGGTATAGTCCTATACCCAAATTTTTTAACAGGTTGTGGGTATAGGGACTAGAAATTTTCATAAATCCACGGTTTGTAGAACCATGGGAATAGATGTATAACTTAGAATAATAGAAAAAAATATACACAGTTCTCCCAACTGTGGGTATAGGTATATTCCCCCCTTCACAGTCCCTCCATCCCTTTTCACATCCCCCTTCATAACCCCACTCCACCCACATCAACCCCCCTTTACATCCCTCCACATCACTTCCACACATCCCTCATTATCCCCTCCATAGGCCATTCCATCCCCTTCCATCCCCCTTCACATCCCCCTTCACAGCCTGCCTCCAGCCCCCTTCACAGCCCCCCTTCAAAACCCCCTGCAACCCCTCCCCCAGTAAAGGAACAATGGTCATGGATAAATAAATTATAGGACAAAATTTTGGAAATGATATAAAATGTACTGAGTAAAGGAAGAAAAAAGTGGTTCCAACAGTATAGTGCCACTAGAGAATCAATTCACAAAAGGCAGCAACTAATCTCAACAATGGAACCTAAATAGAGAAGAATGGCATATAAAGGATTCATATGAAGAATTTATTGGTTCCATGAGTTGATATAGTTATTGTAGTGTGTGTTGACATAATTAGAGTGCAATGATTGTCCTTGGATAATTGAGGATTAGTAATAAGAGGTTATATCTTGTGAAGACTTTATGTGAGATAAATAAATAAATAAGAGATACTGAAGTGGGCCAAAAAACATTTGGAAAGTCTCAATGGAGAATAAAAAATCATGTAGAAAAAATAAAGTGAATATGGTAGTAAATTCATTCTTTCAGTTTAAATGGTAAATTAGTGGATGATTGTACCATAGATTTTGAAATTTTGATTTGGGTGTTCTCTTGTAAAAAATGGGGAATGAATGTATGGGCGTTCTGGTGGTCATAGTCATAAATATACTAGGAAAGGTGCAAAAAAAATAGTGGAGACCTCACTATAGTGGTCTCCATGGAGGACTTGTTGAAGGTGATTTTTTAAAAGGAACATGATAACCACACCGCCATAGTTCTAGGCTTGGTGGGTGTTAGTCATATTAGTCTTGAAGAAGAAGTGGCTATGTGAGTGTGGTGCTATGTATTTCAAAGATAATTTCACCAAGAAGTAAGATATGTTTTAGTAATTTAATTTATGTTCCATGGTTGGAATATTTCATCATTTATATGAACACAATTTAATTTTCATGAAAAATAATAAGGAGGATTCCAATGGGAAATTTGTAGTGTTATTGTGTAATGAAGGATCACAAATCATGATGGACTGAAACCTAGAAAACATAAATGAGATACTTTTATTAAAAGTATTAAATCATAGATAAATATCAGAATAATATATTATAATGTAATATGAATACATGACCAGAATACATTCATGTGGGGAACATGGTGAGATCCTAGAGCTTAGAAGAATAATGTAAAATCCACACAATTTATGGAAAAATAATGGATGTAAGATTTGCTTATAAAATTTCTTGAAGTAGTTCAAAAAAAGTTATCAAAAAAATTATATATTTAAATTATTGGGATAAGGATGAAGAAATACTTAGAGTATTACTAATATATTTTGTTTTGAGGAATAAGAGGGAAAAAAATGAAGAAATACCATTACTGTATCTAGCTTTGTTTGTGAATAGGATGTTTGGGAGAAGAGTTAAATAGTTAAATTGCAACATCTAAGTAGAATAGGATGAAGTTCTATAGAATAATTTTACATGGCAATTATCCTCATCCAACTTATTTTTTTCTGAATGATATTAAAAAAATATAAATAATTAAGTGAGAGGGAAGAAAAGTTAATGATTAATGTAGAATCATCTATATTTGTAGATGTAGGTATCTTAGTGAGTTATGATGAATTAATATAGACCTATTTTTCTACAAACTATTGAATATAGACCATAAATATATAAACTATGTAGAATTTTATTAATGTAGTGCATCGATGTAAAATAATAGGGATGTCCTTGATTGGAAGTGCACCCATCCAAATCTATATGTATCACATACAATTTGTAGTTTTATATTTTGTTAAAACATAAAAACATCATTCATATTCTCCATAGATTAAACGTCAATGGATAATCAATTAAAATATTTTTTTGTTCATGCTTTATTTTTATATCTTTTTTATATTCATGGTGTGAGGTATAAGCGGGAAGGATATTTGATGTGTTATTACTAGGTGGGAAAAAATATAACAGTGTTTTGAGGCCTAATGTATGATAATAATCATGCTATATGGAATAATGATAAAAATAATTGGTGTATAAGAACTGAAAATTTTACTATCAGAAGGATCACAACCATAGTGGAAATTATTTAGAACTATTAGGTGGAGGAAATGAGTGTAGTCCTTTCCTTCACGGGGAGAATAAATACCTCTTCATGGATTATTTCCGAATGATACTCCCCTTCTACCACCTCTACACATGAAATCATTTGTAATGCCACAGTTGGAATATACATGATGTGTAATCATTACATGAGAGAATAACTAATATAGATCAAGGAAAGATGTGATTTTTTCAGGGAGGATAAGAATATGTTAAGGATATATCAGCCTCAAGGCTTTGATTTGACCCAGATCATAGATGTATATCTCAAGTATTTATTATAATCTCTCCTAAAAGAAAATAAATTCATAATGGAACTTGAAAAATATTTGAAAAAATATTTGAAAGAGATATATTTTCAATAGGACCTACTCAAATCATGGAATAGTTTGATATTATTTCTGTAAGATTATGTTCACAAACTGATGTTTCAGCTATCTAAGATGTAAAATTTACAATAGATGGTTAGAAACCTACATGTATAATTAAGGTTCTTTGATTTGAATAAATTTCATTTTATATAGGAATTATACAGAAAAGAATACAAACTATAAAATTTATCTTCTTGTGTGGAGAAATTAGAGGAGTCAGTTTCATATATAGGATTAAAATACCAATAATAAATAGAGAGGATGACTCTTGGTGTAATTTCTATAGAATAGAGTTTCTTTAAAGATGAGAAATCCAATGAGGAAATTATTAGAGAAAGTTCTATGATGCATCATATAATTTAGAAGCATGAAGCTCTGTTAGAAGTTGCTGATATGGAAATTCAATCATTGCATATGGAAAATATAGAACTGAGCGAGAATCTTGAAAACAACGAAGAAAATGGTAGTGAATTTTGTGATAGTGTTGAAGAACACATGGAAGAATGAATGGAAGATATCGATATTTTTGAAGATAAATTTCACCCTATTTTTCCTGAAATAGAAACTGATCTAATTACTTTAGAAGAAATATGTATGTGTGGGGAATTTTTGGTCCTCTTCTTTAAAAATTTTCTATGGAGGCATCGTCACGAGGAAATATATAGAAAATGACCTATCAATACGAACTCATTGTGTGCCATCTTAAGGATGAATTTTGGAAGGAAATCTCCTTGAGTAGTTGGATGGGGAAAAACATTTCTTCATAGTGACCTAAATGAATAAATTTACATGATTTAACTAGCTAATTTTATGTATAATAGTTTCAAATATGTGGTGTGTAGGATCAACTAGAGCCATTATGGATCAATGAATGTTTCATGATATTTGAATAAAAATTTAAATTACTTAATGAATGAGACCGAGTTTTTACCATGTAATTATTAATATTTATTCTACCAGAATGTATTTCTTTAAGGGTGTTTCATTATACATATATTTGACATTGAGTACATAATAATTACTAGTTTTCTAATTAAAATAAATAGTAAGTTGAAGCCTACTCATTTTGGAACATTTGAGGGGAATTATCTCAAAAATATGAAGTTGATATTAAGGATGTGGGTAGTGAGTGAATTATGTTTTGGTAATTTTTACCTAATCTAGTGAGATGAAATATAGATGGTAGATGATTGCATAGATATGGAAAATGAGAAACCGGTGAATATGGGTTTAGTATCATGTCATTCCCTATATAATGACAATCACGAAGCTATCCATGTGAAAATATTTAATGTGGTACAAGGGCTTGTAGGATTTCATGTTCCTCAAATGTAATATTGGATTACTCTAAATATGAAGAACTTCATTACTCAAATTTGGATCTAAATTAAAGGAATAACTTTTTTCTTTGGGCATCGAAAATTTATTTGCGAAATTTCTTCAGCAATTAAGGGGGAAATTTTATTCTTTATGCTTGATTCACCTAGTGTCACTAAAAAAATGTGGCAAATGTAACACATGAGTCTACTTTTGTTAACACAATGGTGAAGAAATTTTAAGAGGGGAATCACACACCATAGGGGACTATGTGTTCATCCATTCCCTTAAGACGGTTTGATCATTCGGGTAAAAATTATAGAATGAATGGTGGGTGTAGTGGTTTATTACCCCATGTATTTGGTTTATGGTATGATCATTTTGGGTCAGATTTAATTTGGAATCTCTCATGAGATATAGTTTGGGAATCGCTTCTTTTGAACGATTTCTCCCACAAAAATTTTATTTAAAAAACTATAAAAATTTAATAAAATTTTGGAATGACCCATCCATATATTGGATGTCCATGTTAAAGTAAAATTACATATATAGAAGAAACACCGTAAAATCGGACAAAAATGAAACACACTATTAATCCCTAAACTACCTTGATCTCCCTCCCCTGCAAAGAAAATTGTATCGCTGCCTCTAGTGCACTTCTAGATCCCTTCCCAGAATATAACTACCCACTATCGGAAGAAATTGGTAAAAGTCCTAAGTGGATGATGTGTTAAAGAAAATAAAATAAAAAATAAACTAAAACATACCTATCTCCTACGATTAAACAAGTCACCTCTCAATATACAAGAACCACAATTCCCCATGGGTTAAATCATGTTCCTACAAGCAAGGGGGAATAAAAATATGAAGAGAATGGTTTGACCTAATTAGATTAACAAAATACAGAATAGAAATATGATGAGAATGTTGCATACCCCTTATGTACTATTTATACTTTTTCATTATCCAGAGAGACACACTGGACGACTAGAAAGAACCTAGTTGGTTCTAGGTTTCCTAATCCAAGTTCCCAGGATCCCCTATCCAACTATAAAGTGATGAGAATTAAAAAACAAGATAAACCACCTGAATGATAGAGAACTTATAATAACCTAACTCAACTCTTCTATTATTTATCCCTTATATGATAGTCCATTTTTCATTCAATAATCTAGCATAAAAAATAAATTACCATGGTATGATCCAAAAGACTTTTTCAAAGTGACAACAAGACCTGGATCACTCTTTGAAAGTAAAAAATCATGAAATTAATTATCTAATCCAAAATAGTTCAAATCATTGACATGAAAAATTTAAAATAAAATAAAACCCAATTTCCATATAAAATTTTTTTGAATATTTAATATGAAACTGAAAAAACATTTAAACCTAAAATTGTAAAATTTACTCTAAAATATAAATTGTATAGACATCCAAAAATCAAAAAGAAAATATTTAATAATAATATATTAAAATAATATGATTGGAAGAAATTTTCTCTCTAGGATAATAAGATTGTGTTCAGTTTTTTAAAAAAAATTCCTTTACAGATAAAGGAAATGAAAATATTAGTTTTTTGAAAACTATTTATCTTTAGCTTCAGGGAATTTCATGTAACTCTTGCTTTGAGAGCTAAAATAGTGTTTTGTTTGATATCCACCCAATGGAAATTTAAAATAACACTTATCACTTATGATATGTGTTCGAAAAAATTAGTGTTTCTTACATTTCTGAAAACACGCTTAAGACAACAATGCAACTACAACAATGAAGCTACAATGAATGATAGACAACATTACAAAAAAATCGATTGAGCTATGGAATATATACAAAAATGACTAAACTATGTTGGAATATAGATCTCACATAAAGATTCCTAATTTGATGTGGGATTCTCACCAGAATAAGGACTTCCACACCAAGGTATTTCTGAAATGTCTATAGTTCAACATCTAAAACAATTCATGATATTGATTCATTTTTTTATTCATTACAGAAGATTAAAAAATGAGATAGGGAATTTCTTCTTACTAAAATTTTCCTTTATTTTCCTTTTATTCTTTTCATTCAGAAAAACATTCTAATTATGAATGGGATGAATAAGCGGAACATGAGATGGGTACCATGTTAGAAACATCAACCAAAAAAACTTAATGAAACTATTTTTAATGAGACAAATGGATTTCAAAAAAAACATGTCTATAAGAAATTTGAAACAAATCTAAACAAAAAATCATAAAATAAACCCTCTTTAAATTCATGAGAACCAGTGTATGATATATTATTATTGAAAAAAATAATTAAAAACCTACTAAATGTCATAATCCATTAAAATATTATGTTTTAAATTCCATGAAATCATTTTTTAAACTATAAAGAATCATGTATAGAGATAACCCACCTCAATATGAACAGAAGTGATAGAAGTCCACTAGATTAGATAGGAGGAGGACCAATAAAAAAAATATACACAGCCTAAATCAATAAACATGATAGATTTATAATAACTGAACATCTGGTTTTGGCTAAAATTGACATATGAATTGGATGAAAATGACGGAGATTAAGTATAAGGGAATAGATAATTTAACCTTAAAACCCAATACTAGAACCATAGTACCCAATAAATCAATGGATGAGGTGGAGGATAGGAGGAGGCTTAAGAGAAGTCTACTGCAGCTAGGAGGAGATAGAGGCGGTGGTTGATGTTGAGGAGGAGGCTACCATAGAGGTGGAGGCAAGGGAAGGGAGGCAGAGGTGGAGGGGGCCACAGTTAGAAGGTGGCGACTGTGGAGGCAGAGGCATGGTCCGAGAGGTGGAGGTGAGGTCAGGGAGGTGGAGGCAGCCACGATGTCAAGAAGGCGGAGGGATGGTGGTGAGGTCTAGAGGCGGGGTCGGGAGGTAGAGGCAAGGACATGAGGTTGGGGTCGGGGAGGGGAGGCAAGGACAGAGAGAGCAAGGCATGGGGGAGACCTGGGAGAGGAAATGGGAAATAGATAGGATGGTACCGATAAAAACTGAAATCATTGTCTGTATACCCAGAGTTTTAACATAACCTTGGGTATAGGCCATAACATACCATCTATACAAATGGTTTTTTTAAACTGTTGGTATAGATGTCTTGGTATAGACCTATTTTCTAGAAGTGGGATTTGTATTCCAATGTTCATGGGGACCCAAACCCTGGGGACGATGTTAGGGAGTTCATGTTCTTAGATACTATGGTTCGGACCATGTCTTACCCTTGTCAGATAAAAGTCCTAGAGCCTCCAATTCCAGGAATGGAGGGTGAGGAACATGCTTTTTATTTTTTTGACATGGGATTACATCCTACTCCCCATCTATGAGACCAATTTTAGGGAATCTATCCTTGATTAATCCCTGAGGATTTCTTTCATGACATTCCACTCTTACTCGTCATCACCCCCTTAGCTACTGGGTCATATAAGGGATGGGAACTAGAGTCATATCATATCTCTTCCATACCCTCATCCTCATCCACCCATAGAGAGGAGATGAGTGTTGTTTTCCTGATCTTCTACAACATCCATTTCCATAAGAATCAATCATTACTCATCCTAACTCATAAGGAAACAAAAGATATATGTGTTCAAGGAATTTATACCATTAGAAGAATTTTTAAGATGGGGATCCTCATTTTAATCTTCTTCTTTCATTCCTTTAATGTGCCTCCATATGCATGCATCCATGAGCCCATGTATCCATCCACAGTTCAAATAAAATTGTGTGGTTTCTTGGATCTTATGTATCATCTTATTTATCGCACCGATCATGACTCATATGGGAATAGATTTTGATATTTGTCATCGCATCCACATGGTTACACGCCTTAAGGGAATCCACTTCCTGGGTAAGCATAAAAATATCATCCATGAGAATCCTTTTCAAGAGTTACCCCCATCACACTACCTTGGGAATCCTTTTCTAGAAGTAAACCCATTTCACACTACTTTGGGCATCCTTTTCAAGAGTATTCCCTAGTCACACTACCTCAGGATCCTTTTTAGGAGTAATACCCAGTCACACTACATTGGACAACCTATTCAAGATTAATCCCTTGACAAACTACCTTGGGAATCATTCCCATTGTTATCCCCAACCAAATATGGATCAACTACATGGTATAAGACCCATTTTTTCACTAACTGGGGAATCCACTTCAAGATTAATCCCCAATCCATGACAGTCCATATGAATAATTCCATGTGTATGACCCAACCAAATTAGGACCTCTTACATGGTATAAGGCCAAAAAATTCTCCAACATGGGTATCCTCCTCAGGAGTAATCCCCAAACCTAGATAATCCATGGACATCCATCTCATAAAAATGCCCAAATCATAACCCCACATTCATCAGGGTATCCTTCTCAAGAGTAATTCCCAAGCCATTGCAATCCATGGGTATCATTCCATGTGCAATCCACAACCAAATTAAGCACTCCTACTTAGTATAAGCCCCAAAATTTTACCCAAATGGGCATCCCCCTCACTATTAATCCCCATTCCATGATAATCCTTGAGCATCTTTCATAGGAGTAATCGTCAATCATAACCCCAATTTATTAGGGAATTATCCTCAGGAGTAATCCTTAATGTAATAATCTCAAATGACTATACTCCCCTATAATAAAAACATGTGAGGGGCCCCATAGGTTTGGGACCTCACCAATGAACTATGCGGTCTTTATTTCCAATCCAAAGTGGATATGTTGAGAATCTCCCTAAGGATCAAGTACAACACCCCAAATTATCCATGTTTTCTCCAGGACACATCCCCAATATGGTCCAATTCAACCGAGAAATTCAGATCCCTTCCAAGCTCCCTAGGTCTCCTTAGCATATGTCCTATATCAAACTCTGACAAGGCACCTTACACCTATACCTCCTGGTCACATAATGTAAAACTAAATGGTTTGGTCCTTATCACATGACCATTTAAGGTATGATGTTCCTTATTATGTTTCACTGAACTACATGGGTGCAGATTCCTCTCATGAGGATACATTAGAAGCCCATAACATGGGTTTGATCCCAACATAAAAGAAACTCTGATCTCCCATGATGATAAATCACTCTAGAGTTCCCCACTATATGGATCAAAAACTAGAATTGTTATAATAACCACCAAAGAATATGTAGTCAGTATCGAAGAGAATACATTTGAGGGGATCCTCAGAAACATATAAATATATCCATTTATGAAGAACCTAAGATACATACAGATGATTCTATATTTCATACATTCTAATAATTGATTGCTAATTTAAGGGTTACCTGCATCGTGTTTGCGAACTAATTAATGATTCATGAATATATCTCAAATCTATAAGAGGGTCCCTATGTAGGAAATAATTCCCCCGAAAAGGGTTTTACGAGCCTGACCTCCCATCCTCTCAACCAATGTATGTTCTTTAGCATCATTGGAAAAATTTCTCAACAAGAATCTATCTTTGGATATAAGATCCCCATGGATGATGATAAGTTTGGTGTTTCTAGTTCCACAAAAAACCTGTTGGAAACCATTTATAATTAGTGAACTCGATGTGAATGATTTAACGAGACTCAATCCACCTGCAATCATCCATCGGGCTATTACGAATCTATGATGGGGAGAAACAGTGACTAATTTTAGTGAAATTTATTATTTTATATTCAATCATATGGTTTAATATTTATATAATATTTTCTTTATTGAGAGAACTATAAAATCGATTTTTATTCTTAACACTCATATTTTTCTAAAATTGGGTTTCATTTCATTTTTTTAACTTATTTAGAAATTAATTTATACCACTCATAGATATTGAATTTGATAAAATTTATTCCATATTTTGAATCAATAGGTTCAAATTTGGTAAATATTTCACTTTTATTTCTAGGTATTATGAATAATAATTTTGGTAGAATATATCTCCTCAGTAAATTGAAGATCAGGTTAATCTATGTAAAAAATAATTGTTAAGTCCATAAATTTTATTCATAATTCTTATTAGATGATTTCAGTTCAACACATATCTCTTTATGCTTTAAATTTAAATGTTTAAGGGATATGTTTCTAGGAAATTTACACTTATGATATTTAAATACAACTAATTTTCAAAATGTCACTCTTCTAGTTGTAAATGTATCTTATGTGTCCACATAGGGAAAAAATCATGACATGAATAAAAATAAATGACAATTTTGTGAAAATTGATAATATTTTTCTGATAGAATTATACTTATAACTTTTATAAATTATATAATTTTAATAAACTCTTGTGCAAGTGTTAATAAATATTTATTAAATTTACATAAAAATAAAATAATTTTTAAAAAAATATTAAAAGTCGTATAATTTTAATTAGTTAATGTGTCCCATGAATTTTATGAATATATATGACATATTAGGGATTTTATAAACTATTATATTAAAATTAACATTTTTTATTGATTTAATTAAACTCAAATAAATTAATTAGTGTTAAAAGTAAAATTATTGATAAGTTATAATAAATAATATTTTACTAAATGATTTGAAAATTGAAAAAATAATATATTTGAAAAAAAAATAAGATAGAATTTTTAACATAAAAAAGGTCCATTTATATTTTTTACCATTTCATATAAACATTATTTACAATTAAAGGGTATAAAATATTAATATTTCGATAATTTTCAAAGGGTTAATAGGTGTTAAAACTAAATGATAAGGGTGACAACATAAAGAAAAAGATTAAATATTTTTTGGATGAAATATTTTTTATTTTAACCATATTAGGTTTTAATAGTATCAATTTTTATCCATTTGGACATAAAAAATTAATTTATATTAATTTAATATTTTATGTAATTCCAAAATTTCCCATCGCTCAAATTACAAAAGGACACAACTTCTACCACTTCTTCGCACCACATTGAGTCATCTTGGTCGACTAGAACTAAAAAATTTATCTTTTATGCTCACTAATTAAATTTATACTATTTATTTAAATTCTAAAATACCTTTCCTAGGTCCCTTATGAGGATATATAAAAAAATATTCTGAAGAAGGGGTAATCATCATTATCGAGTCCTTAAAGTTTATTCCATCTACCGACTATTAAAGTATTTTTCTCAACCTAAGATAAAAATTATATTATCATTAACGTAATAATATTCTATTTTGATAATTTTTCAATAATATATCATATATTTTTCATTCGAAAAAAAAATATAACATCACTAATTCATATGTGCGACATACAATCTTTACATAGCGGTGTACCTCGATTTTCATCGCCATTTCACTTGGATGGTTATAAAGATGGAACTAATTATTATATATGATATTATTGAAATTAATATTATTATGGAACTATTATATCATTTATAACATTTTATATTAAGATCCTTTTGAAACTGATAATGTCGCTTGTGGGTATGTGTTGACAATAACCTCCACGAAGCAATTTAATTTCTTTTTCATTTACATTATATGTGGATGGTAATAAGGATGTATTTAATAAATATATATTATATATATGATAAAATAATTATTTGTTCAAGATTAATTTTTAATTTTCCATTCTTTCATTCCATCTGTTGAAAAGTGAAAACAATGTTCATCTGTATATATGACTTACCGTCTCCATGAATGGTGTATTTATTTTTTTTCTCTATAATATATAGATGATTATAAACATAAATATATTTAAAATTTATTTCTTTTATATATTTAATGGAATTATTGAGATGATGCAAAAAATTAAATTGATGAATGGTCGGAGACTTTTAAATTAAAACCGATTCCTCAAAGGGTGTTGTTAGTTCTCTATGATTCTACACAAAAAAAACAATTTAAAGACTAAAAAAATTAAACCGAAGTTTATTATCTAGAATGTACGAGTGTCAAACCCACAAGGATAGAGTGTATTTTCTAAATTAATTAAGGAAACTCCAATTGAAATTGTTTATTTAGTTTGGTGAAAAAGGAAAATATCATCGAAGATTGGGGTTCTGAATCAACAGAGGGGGCATGACAGATTCAGTGACTTTTCAGTTCGTATGCTAGGAATTCAATAATAATTTATTAATTTAGTTTTTGGTGTTGAATTTGGGTCATAAGGGATCCTTGGCCTTAGTATCCCACCCAAATATAATGATTGAAACTTTTTAATGGTAATCTACTTGTTTCAATCACAGAAATATACGACCAAACCCCCTATATAAACTTAACCGACCCAGATTGTGTAATGGTCATGCACAAACTAATTTGATTAATTTTATGAAATAATAATAAATAGCCTAAAATCAATATTAATTGTCATGTAGTTTCAAAAATAAGAATATTGGAATTGATAAAGGATGTTTTCATCAATCCAAAACCTGAATAATGGAAATAAATCATCCATATGCACACATCTCCCTACATCACATCACCCAACACAAGATGAAATACTTGCTCATGATGGTAGTGAGAAACTTGGTTACCCAAGGAATAATGGTGGTGAAGAATGTCTCCAGATCGTCAAATGTGGTCTGTAGAAAGTTCTGTGATGTTCCTAGGCTTCCTTTTCCCCATAGTGTATTAGAAGAGAGCCTGGGGGTCTCCTTTTATAGGTAGTATCGTCCAAAACCCACATCCCCACATCCCTAATTTGTTTCTGTGCATCGCCTCCTACACGATGTGGGCTTGGGGTACACAACATGTACCTCATAACTGGTTTTCCATCCACTTTGTTAAATCCATGGAAACATTGTATGCTGGTTTTACTGTCACACTTTTCGTCATGTTGTGTACTCCTATCTCATAGTGTATACATGGATTTGATAGCGTGAATTATCTTCATGATATTTCCTTCTTAGATCTAATTCACATAGAATTTTCAATATGTTTATGTGTGGTACATGAAAATTAGGAAATTTTTGTTTACTTTTCTAGATCCTCTTTATCTCCAAAATCCAGTTTCGTGGCACAAGCGGGGTTCTTTAAAGTCACATTTCCTCTCCTTTTCATTCCTTTTTCACAGATCAATTATTTTCTGCCACCAAAAATAAAATAAGTCATTACAATCCTATGATGGTACAATATATCATTTAAATACAAAATTCAATACATTAAAACACTATAAAATATATTCATAAAACAAACGTACCAAATCCCCACACACTTGAATTCATCATTGTCCTCAAAGATGGAATCTGAACATACTACAAAGGACATTCTCCTTACAATAATTAAAACTCAAATTCAATAAAATCAATTGATCGAATGGAAGATTAAATGTTCTGGTATCAGAAAAAAAAATCATTAATGCATCCTTCTTCAAAGAAATAGTTCAATCTTGTATTTTACTTTTCTCCTTTCAAATAGCCAAGCCTTTTCATTCAAATGTTCTCATTTTATTTAAATCTATTAAAAATATTAATGAAACATGAAATTTACCTCACATGAATTTTTCCACTCATTATCAGGGTAAAAATATAAATATAATTCAGAACATACCTCAAAAAATGTAACTTACTGGAGGCTTGAATGTCAAATAACATCTCCACTGGGTAATTATGGAGATCACAATTAATCATATGGGATTCACCATTTTGGATAAAATGACTTTGAGGCATCAGGGTGGGTAGTTAAATGATGAAATCAATTAAGGCTCAAAAAATAGGGTTGACTATAAATAATTTTTTCTGATAATTTAAGAAAATTTCATGTATTGTATACCTTTAAAAATGGAATCTATATCTTTCCCCCAAAAGACTCAAAGTGGGATCACGATACATTTAAGTGCAATGAATGATTAAATCTCTATTTCTCCCTTATATATATATATATATATATATATATATATATATATATATATCTTTGTGTGTGAGTGTGTGTTTCTTCCTTTTTAAAAATTTTTCCTTAGGAAAAATCTCACATCCATCACCTAACCACATACGATCAAAAATCATCAGTTTGGAAAATGGTGAATTTTGACCCTCTCAAGACATATCTAAATTTTTTTATTTTTTTCAATTTTTTTCAAATTTATTTCTTGAATGGGAGGTGAATAATAAAATTCAATGAAGGATTTTAAGGACATTCCCATATCACAATAGATAATCCCCATCAAAATATCTACAATTAAGTAAATCCTGGTACACCCAAATGTTCCTCTCCCTCACTAAGTATTTTCAATGTGATGAAAAACATTTACAGGAAGATAGAAAATTATATTAATGTCTTGTAACATGCATTATTTCTTAAAAAATAAATTCATGTATATTAATGGATTAAAAAGGATTATTGCATGGTGGGTATCATAATAAGGGATAACAAAAAGAATTCATCAATTATTTTAATCATGATTCTATGCAGTCATAACTTAGATAACATGTGAAGAATGTTCTAGCAGAAAACATGTATAAGTTTCTAAAAAAATATTTGAAAGAAATAATGGGAAATATTGTCTCGGTGTATGTATTAGGAATTTGAGGAATGGTTGGGACAATCACTCATGGAAATGAATATGAATAATTAAATCAATTAGTGAAAATTTCCAAAATTAAAAACATTCCCTAATTTCAAAAAAACATCATTTACAATGATTAATTTGCAACTCTAAATCATGATTTTTCAAATAATATTCCACATGCCTATCTCTACTAATTATTTTCTCCATTTTTCTAATTCATATTTATTGACAAATAAATATAAATACATGTTATTGTAATTTTCATGGGTAGTTTATGCCTCCTAGTTCATTTGATTAAAGAATTAATCCAAAGTAGGGAATGAAATTTGTAATTAAATATCCCAAACACTAAAATTTGTGGAATACAACAGTAAATTACAAAATTAAAACTCTACTCCCCTTACAATTAATGCTTCTGAATTGGACTTTATATGTCTTGGATGAACCCTTTCACGTTGTGTAAGTTCCCTTCACGACATGAAACTCATATGTAGATTATTCTCCTTCTTATTTCTCCTTCATTCCTTGATGGTCCTAAAAAATAATAAATGCAATAGTTAAATCATAGGACATAAGAGTGAAATTTTAAAATATTTGGGGATGAGTGATTTTTCCAAAAAAAAAAGAAAGCAAATAAATAGAAATACTAAAAACTCAGGTGGCCTCCTGAAAGAACTTTTGTTTACAATCATTGGCTCGACCTTACCTCTTCAGCTCAAGTGGGTGATGGTAGGAAAGAGGTAACCTGATCTGGGTCAAAAAAATGTCAAATACTTGATTCCTCTATATAGATTGGTCCTCTCCCTTTTCTTGAAACAATCATTACTCTTCCATTGTTGAAAACCATATCAATTTCCATAGATCCAATCTAGTGGTTCTTTTCCATTTTTTCATTTTTAAATGGAACTTTAATAGCTACCCAAAAATGTTCTCCTTCACTGAACTCCTCTTGAATGAATGATCTTCTACTATCTTCATCCTTTTCTTGTAACTTCGAATCCTTCTTCAGCTTGTTCAAACTTCCTTCTTTAGTCTCAGCAGCAGCTACTTCATCTCCAATTCCATGGAAAACATCATCATATTCTTTCATCAATTCATATCCTTAGAGATCATCAATTGGTTCATTTGGATTCTTCATCACCTGGTGAAAATTGAATTTTACCTCTGATCCTCCAACTCTAAAACTCAGATCTCAATTCTGAACATCAATTAGTGACATTCCTTATAACACCCCAAGCTTCCATGGTACGTTTCTCTTTGAATAATACAATAGCATGTGTAGTACCCAAATTCAAGTACTAACACACCAAAACTAATAAAACTACCCATTTTGAATATTAATACCCACTTTTTGAAATTTTATAAATTTTATTTTTCAAAATGGACTTTATTTTTGGATTCGGAATATCGATATTAGCTTAGCGTCAATTTTTTTTATTTTTCTGAAAACTTTTAATTTTTTATGAATAGTGTAAACATTGAGTTATTGGTTAAAAACGACTTTTTATTTAAATAATTATTTATTTTATTTTAATTTATATTAGGTAAAAATAGATACAAAATACCAATATATGTTCAATTTTATTCATTGGAGTAAATTTATATTAATTTTAGATATATAAAAATTTTATTGAACTTTTACCGTCTATTACCCACCTCCTAGGAGCTTTTGAAAATTTGTGTAAAACTTAATTTTACCACTTCTGTGATTTGAATTTTGAAAATCTGAGAGAAATGGTTGGTATTAATAAGTAAAATGTGGTTCAATGAGATAAAAATAATATTTGGTGAATAGTAACTTTTTTACTTTTATTTACCACGGTTAAAAGTAAATAGGTTAATTAATGGTAAAAATGATATTATTTTTACCCTAACACATGTCCTAATTATATTGGATAAGTGTAATTCAACCAAAAACAACCTTAGGAATAAAATATGATCCTTTAGTTCCACTTGGATTAGAGTAGGACGTTTATTATTATTTAATTCAAAGAAAAGTTAAAAGAGTTAAAGTCAAAGTTTAATAACTAAAATATTTTTAATATAAGGTTATATATAAGATAAATTCGACTATAAATATTCATTTTAAATCTAAAAAATTTCCTAAATAATGATATTCTATTTATAATTTGTAGACATTAAATAATTTAATTTATTTATGACACAATGATGATGCAGTAATTACCTTATTAATGAAATATTGAAATAATTGATATTTTAAATACCCAAATAAGTTTAAATTAAGACTTTTGATGAATTAAACGAATCTTATATGTTAATATGACATGTTATGGTTGATTAAATTAATTGGGTTCGAAGTAATAATTCTATTATGAATTTAGCAAAAACAAAATACGAAATAGTGTCAAAATTGACATAAAAGAGTTTTTAAAACAAATATTATATTATTAATTGATATTATATTCCTAAAAATATATGGTTCGTCCAAGAGACTTATTTAATTATTAGTGTCTCATTAATGAACCACTTGGGATTCACTTGGAAGTATATAGTATGTTTATAAACCATATAACATAAAAATACAAAGAGACATAGTAAATGTCAAACTATTTAAATAAGAGTTATGTTTAAAAGATAAAGTTAATAAAGTGACCCAAACCTGTCTAAAACCTATTGTTTAAGTGGTTTTCGACCCATCCCCACCTTATCCTATTGATAATTCATTTTTGAGAAATCAGAAACCGAAAATTATTTCATTATAAATTAATATTTCTAGATTTTCTTAAGGTGCCCCTCACCCCTCTCATAAAAGGGCACTCCCCCTTCTCTCTAATTCACAACTTCAAAGCCATTTTTCTAGGTAAACCCCTGCCCAAATACCCTTTCAACTATCATAATTTCATCCTAGATGCATTCCTTTAGTAACGAAGCCTACCTAAGGAGCCCTTTTGATCAAATCAAAAGGAAGAACCTGAAGAAGAGGTAAATATTTCATCACCTCTTTCATGTTCTTTTCTTCTTACACTTCTTCTTTCCTTGTTGCTTCCATTATAAAATAATAACTCCAGTGTCATATACATAATGTTATGTAATTATAAAAATGGTACAACCCTACTAGTTATTTTATCCATCCTATGAATGAAAAAGTCACCACACGGGTGTACGTACGGCTTACCGTCTCCACGTCATGGGGTAGGTTGTTATTCAAACATTTCATCATTTAGATGGGTATAATAATGAGTATAAAATATGTAAAAAAAATATAACATTATAATGACTCTATATATATGATATACCATCCAATTATATACGATTTTAATATTAAAAGAATGATATTGTCGCTCGTGCGTACGTACAGATTACCGTCTCCACGACCGCGATGAGATTCATTCCCCATCGTATCCATTCAAGACTAATTTTCATTTGATGATTAAAAATAATTTTTAAGTACTTGATATCATTCTGTATATTAATAATATATTCCCTATCCATAACAAACACGACTTATGTAATAAAACATATAAAATCAAACGAGTAAGTTAACACCCAAAACAACGATAATACTAAAATATTATTAACAAAGCAATATTAGAAGATCATATATGATATCATATTTATGTATATGATTCTTGTATAAGTTAATAAATTTTTTTATCTATTATAAAGGAGGTTAACAAATCATCGACTAAGGAAAATTACAAGGTAAGGGTTATTTCCTCAATCTCATTATTTATCGAAGATTGTTCATGTGTAAGTACTTTCTGGGACATACTTATCATCGATACCCATATTTAAAAAAATGTTTTCAAAAGGGATATTTTAAGGTTTTATGGGAGGGTATATTTAACTCTATCATCATTTTAAATGTTTTAAATATTTATCTTTCTAAACCCTTTTAATCAATGTCCATGTTAACAAAATGATTTTTAAGATTTATTTATATGGACATGAATGTTTTGAAATTATAATTATTTTCAAAAGTTTAAGAGTGGTATGGGACACTTTGATACAAAAATTTCTTTTAAATGACTTCCTTTATAAATTGGGATACTTTTAAACGATTTCATGAAAAAGGGGTATTTCTCTCACAACATTTTACTGATCATTTTCATCTATGTCAACATCCTTTGATGGATTTTAAACTTGTTTGAAGTTGATTTATTATGATATAATCTTCCATATTATATTGAATGAGTTATGATATGTTTGACTATGAATGTGATATTTTTAAACCACTCATGGTTTATGGATAAATTATTGACATTTCATATGATAGTTTTAATACGAATGTTTACGTTATATTTCAACCTTTTCATATGAGGAATGCATTGGAATTAGTATGTGATGGATGAAGCCTGCTATAGCTCCTCGATGCATCGGTAGGTCTCATGAGACTAACTAGTGTCTTGGCACAAGGCCTTGAAAAAATCTTATTTGTAGTCTTGGCATAAGGCCTTGACTATCTAGCTATGAAAGTATGTCATTATGCATTCCATCATTATGAAAGTGGATATTTGATATTTCATGTGATTATTCGACTAGTATAATATCCATTTGAACAAGTAAATGGAATTATTTGATTTTATATTTACCATATTATGCTAAAGTTCAAGTTTAAAAGGCTTATGATTTAGTCTTATACATTGTCTTAAAATGTTTATTCTTATTTATGAAAGTTTTCGCTATATTGTAATCCTTACTAAGAATCTTAGCTCATCCATTTCGATGTTTTATTTTTTCCAGGATGTGAAGAAGTATATTATGACTGACTTACATGGATAGTCTAAGGAATAAGTGTGTTCAAAGGGAAAAATATGTTGTTGTTGTTTTTATTTCATGATGTAATGTAAAACTTATGAATGTATATAGTGTTTCCAAGGCTACTAAACTAATCAGTATTTCTAGATTTGATCCCTTATGATCAAGACAATGATACATAATAATGCACCGACTCTTGGTAACTGGACTCAGGGAGTTACAGTTGGTATCAGATGAAGTTTAGTAATAAACCTTGGAAACTAGATTTAGATAAACTCTGATTAGAGCACATAGCCCTATGATAGACTTTTAGGATTAGTATAGAATAACTTCCTAAAATTTTGGTATTTTAGAGATTTTGTGAGTTTTACAAGTAATAAATCCATTTTTGGATACGAGAAGGTAGAGGCAGCTCTGACATCATTGTACCTAGTGGTAAAACCCAAAAACACCGCTTTGAGCTAGACTCGAATGTGAACTGGTGCACGACAACGGGCATTGCTGTACTCTTGGTTACGACACTCCTAGGGGATATGCTTAAGGATAATTCTCATTTTATTTACAAACAATTATAAAGGGTTTATTAATATATACTTCCTCAATGAATTTTTTATTATTATTATGGATTATATCCATAAACATTTCAATTTATGTTAAGTGTTTTACAAGTTTGGAATTTTGTATTTCTATTCATAAAATAATCTAGTTTAGGCCATTGTTTATAAAACGATCAGAGTGGATGGAATGGAAACTATATCAATGCGTGTAATACATGTAGGAAATTCCCTTCTACTCAAGATAATTAGAGTGGAGTTAGTGATGCAAGTGGTTTTGATCAGTTAATCACTATACTGGGACAACCCAATCAGGTTATGAATAATAACCTTACCCGTATGGAGCACCTTGATCCACAGCATGGAGGATTAATGTTAGATCTCTTCATGAGTAAAAAACCACCAACATTCAATGGTAGTACAAATCCATTGGTGGTTGATCAGTGGATAAGTTCCTTAGAGAAAATATTTCATGCTTTGGGGAGTAGCGAAAGGGAAAACGTTGTCATGGAAGTTTATCACCTCACTGGAGATGCTGATCAATGGTGGTCATTGATTCAAAATACAAAGGAAGAAGAAGAAGAATAAAGTATATAATAGAGGGAGTTCAAAATGAATTTCTTAGAAAAATACTTTCCTCATGACCATCGAGCGGATATGGAAATACAATTTCTGAGTCTGAGCCAAAAAGAGGATGAGAATGTCGCAAAGTATGAGGCTAACTTTACAAGGTTAACAAGGCATGCATCAGATTATATATGTAACCCAAGGAGTAATATTGATCATGTCTTTGATGGGTTAAACCCATTTCTATGTCGAGAATTAGTCTCAAAATCTTTCTCAACGTACGAAGATATACTCTCATGTGCTATCAAGACATAAAAGGAATTCCCGAAATCTTATGACAATAATGTAAAGTAATAGAAGAAGAGAACGGTGGAGAAAAAGAAAATAAATGGAAAAAGGGAAAGAAGGATTTTCCATTATCTGATAATTGTGGGAAGAAACACCCTGGTACTTGCCTAAAAGGAATGGGAGTTTGTTATAAATGTGGAGAAAAAAGTCACAAGGATCGTGATTATAAGGGAAATAAAGAGGTTGTCAATGTTGAATGCTATAATTGTAGAGAAATGGGGAATTATGCAAATTAATTTCCTAAGCATTAGGGAAACATACCTCAGAAAAGGTCAAGGGATCAAGGCCAAGCTTATGTTGTTACTACAGTTGAATGGGAATAATTAATGTATTTTCTTTTTTGAACTCAGAGATTATATTTTGGTTATAAGAATAATGTGATATATATAAGTATTGTACTGCAGTACTTATTGTTTTCATTAAGATTTTAATATGACTAATGTAATCATATATTCAGTATGTGACAATAAGAAAAACTTTACTTTGTTTGGGGAATCTAATGTTACAATTGATTTTTGAATTTAGATAACTTTTATAGAGAGTCTGGACAAAGGTACTTTGGATAACTATAATGTTTGGAATTGATTAAGTGGAACATTTGATAACATTGTTTAAGGTTAAAACATTTCTTATGATTATTTTTGGAATATTATGATACTATAGTTGTAGAAAAAGGAAAACCTACAGGTCAGGCAATAACCCGTCGCATCGGACAAAGCTACAGGAATCGAACCCACAACCATAGTGTGACAAGCCTTTATTACCCACCACTAGCCTACATGAAGTCCCTAGTTATTACAAAATAATTTTCTTCATTTTAATGGTATGTGTTAATATTTGTAACCTTATACGATTAGGATACATATAATATTTTTGAGTTCTATTATCTTTTGGAGTGAAAGATGAGTTTGTGGTTGAAATTAGTTATAGGATGATACTCTACTTTCAAGTATATATATATATATATATATATATCTTATTTTTTGAAGAAATTAATTCTTAAACATTAGATAAGGGATATTAAAACAAAAAATGTGTTATCCTAATACCCTATGTTTTTTTGAACTGATGATATTTTAAATATTCATAGATTGATGGCTTTGAGGCCCTTAATTTTACACTTGTTTGTGATTGATGACCTCAATCACTCCCTATAAATATTTAAGTTTTTATTCTAATTACATGTCTATAATTTCCACCATTGTTCATCTATTAAAAACCCTAATTTGGTGGTGAAATTCTCATTTCCCTTTCCCTCTTATTAAAAATAAATTTTATTAACCCTATTTTCGATATGGGTTTTCCAAAAAGATATTTTCTATTTTCAACCTTTTATTTTTGAAGAAAAATTTCAAATTGCGAGGACACAATTATTTGAAGGAGGGGAGAATGTAACACCTCAAGCTTCCACGGTACACTTCTCTTTTAATAATACAATAGCGTGTGTTGTATGCAACTTTGAGTTCTAACACACCATAACCAATCAAACTAGCTGTTATGAATAGTAATACCCACTTTTTGAAATTTTATAAATTATATTTTTCAAAATGGACTTCATTTTTGGATTCATAATATCTAAATTAGCCTCGGGTGAATTTTTTGTATTTTTCTGAAAACTTTCAATTTTTGATGAATAGTGAAAACACTGAGTTATTGGTTAAAAACAAATTTTTATTTAAAAAATTATTTATTTTATTTAAATTTATATTAGGTCAAAATAGATACATAATACCTATATATGTGCAATGTAATTCATTGTAGTCAATTTATATTAATTTTAGATATATAAAAATTTCATTGAACTTTTACCGTCTTTTACCCACCACCAAGGAGCTTTTGAAAATTTGTATAAAACATAATTTTACCACTTCTGTGAGTTGAATTTAGAAAATCTGAGAGACACAGCTGATATAAATAAGTAAAATTTGGTTCAATGAGATTAAAAAATAATTTTTGGTGAATAGTAACTTGTGACTTTTATTTACCACAGTTAAAAAGTAAATTGGGTAATTAAAGGTAAAAATGATATTATTTTTAACATAACACATGTCCTAATTCTATTGGATAAGTGAAATTAGACCAAAAACAAATATAGGAATAAAATATGATCCTTTAGGTCCACTTGGATTAGAATATGACATTTATTATTATTTAATTCAAAGAAGAGTTAAAAGAGTTAAAATCAAAGTTTAATAACTAAAATATTTTAAATATAGGGTTATACATAAGATAAATTTGAATATAAATATTAATTATAAATCTAAAAATAATTACTAAATAATTTTATTTTATTTATAATTTTTAGACATTAAATAATTTAATTTATTTATAACACAAAGATAATGCAGTAATTACCTTATTAATGAAATATTGAAATAATTGATATTTTAAATACCAAAAATAAATGTAAATTAATAATTTTGATAAATTCCACAAATTTTATAGGTTAATATGAAATTTTAGGTTTGATTAAATGAATTGGTTTAGAACTAATAATTTTGTTATGAATTTAGAAAAAACAAAATACCAAATAGTGTCAAAATTGACATAAAAGTGTTTTGAAAACAAATATTATATTATTAATTTATATTCTTTTCCTAAAAATCCATGGTTTGGCCAAGAGACTTATATAATGATATTTGTATCATTAATGAACCACTTGGGGTTCTCTTGGAAGTATATAGTAAGTTTATTGACAATATAATATAAAAATACAAAGAGACATGGTAAATGTCAAACTATTTAACATAGAGTTAAATCTAAAAGATAAAGTTAATATAGTGACCCAAACCTGTCTAAAACCTATTGTTTGAGTCGTTTTAGACCCATACCCAGTGTATCCTATAAATAATATATTTTTTAACCATTAGAAACCGAAAATGATTTTATTATAAATTAATATTTCTGGATTTTCCTAAGGTGCCCCCCACCGCTCATATAAAAGGGCACTCCCCATTTTCTCTAATTCACACCTTAAAAGCCATTTTTCTTGGCCAAAAATTTCCCAAATACCCCCTAAACTGTCCTATATTCATCCTAGAGGCCTTCCTTTACTCACAAAGCCAACTTAAGGATCCCTTTTGATCAAATCAAAATGAAGAACCCGGAGAAGAAGTAAATATTTCATCACCTCTTTCAAGTTCTTTTCTTATTCCACTTCTTCTTTCCTTGTTGTTTCCATTATAAAATAATAAATCCATTATATTCTATATAAATTGATGTAATTATAAAAATGGTATAACCATTATAGTTATTTTATCTATCCAATGAATGAAAAAGTCACCACACGGGCGTACGTACGACTTACCGTCTCCACGTTGTGGTGTAGTTTGTTATTCAAACAATTCATCATTTGGATGGGTATTATAATGAGTATAAATGATGTAAATAATAAATATAACATTATAATAATTATTATATATGATATACCATCCAATTATATACAATTATAATATCAAAATAATGATATTGTCGCTCGTGCATACATACGGATTACTGTCTCCACGAACACGATGAGATTCATTCCCCATCGTATCCATTCAAGACTAGTTTTCATTTTATGATTAAAAATAATGTTTAATTACTTGATATAATTCTTTATATGAATAAGATACAACCTATCCATAACAAACACAACTTATGTAACCAAACAAATAAAAGAAAACGAGTAAGTTAACACCCAAAACGACAATAATACTAAAACATTATTAACAATGCAATATTTGAATATCATATATGATATCATATTTAGGTATATGATTGTTCTATAATTTAATAACAATGTTTTAACTATTATACATTAGGTTAACATATCATCGACTAAGGAAAAGTAAAGGGTAAGGGTTATTTCCTCAATCTCATTATTTATCCGAGTTTGTTCATGTGTAAGTACTTTCTGGGACATACTTATCATCGATACCCATATTACATAAAAATGATTCAAAAAGTATATTTTAAGGTTTTATGGGAGGGTATATTTAACAATATCATCATTTTAAATGTTTTAAATATTTATCTTTCTAAACCCTTTTAATCAATGTCCATGTTAGCAAAATGATTTAAAGGATTTATTTATATGAACATGAATGTTTTGAAATAATAATTTCATTCAAAAGTTTCAAAGTGATATGGTACAATTTGATTCAAAAATCTATTTTAAATGAATTCCTTTATAAATTGTGAGACTTTTAAATGATTTCATTAAAAAATGGTTTTTCTCTCAAAGCATTTTACTAATCATTTTCATCTATGTCAACATCCTTTGATTCATTTTAAAATTGTTTGAAGTTGATTTATTATGATATAATCTTCCATATAATATTGAATGAGTTGTGTTATGTTTGTCTGTGAATGTGATATTTTTCTACCATTCATGGTTTATGGATAATTTATTAACATTTCGTATGCTAGTTTTAATACGAATGTTTATGTTATGTTTCAACCTTTTCATAAGAGGAATGCATTGGACTTAGTAAGTGATGGGTGGAGCCCACTATAGCTCCTTGATTCATCAGTAGGTCTCATGAGACAAACAGTGTCTTGGCACAAGGCCTTGACAAAATCTTATTTGTAGTCTTGGAACAAGTCTTGACTATGTGTTTATGAAATTTTGGAATTATGCATTCCATCATTATGAAAGTGGATATTTGATATTTCATGTGATTATTTGACTATTATAATTTCCATGTGAATAAGTAAATGGAATTATTTGATTTTATATTTACAATATTATGCTGAAGTTCAAGTTTAAAAGGATTATGTTTTAGTCTTATACATTGTCTTAAAATGTTTATTCTTATCTATGAAAGTTTCTACTATATTTTTATCCTTACTAAGCATCTGAGCTCACCCCTTTCTATATTTTATTTTTCCCAGGATGTGAAGAAGAATATTATTACTGACCTACATGAATAGTATAAGGAATAAGTGTGTTCAAAGGGGATAATATGTTGTTGTTGTTTTTATTTCATGATGTAATGTAAAACTTATGAATGTATCTAGTGTTTCCAAGGATACTAAAATAATCGGTCTTTCGGGATTTGATCCCTTGTGATCATGCCAATGATACGTAATAATGCACTGACTCTGGGTAACTGGGGTCGGGGCGTTACATTTCTATAGCTAGTAAAGGTCTTCCAATTTTTATTGGAACCTTATATTCATCCATGTCCATCATTAGAAAATCATCAAGAAAATAGAACTCATATACATTTATGATGGAATATTAAAGTAGTCCTCATGGATGTCTCACACTTGTTTGATCTAGTTGAAGCATAACTCAAGTCTGTTGCATCTTCTTTAATCACATGATTTTTAATGTTTCCTATGACATGATGTTTAAACTAGCACCTAATTCACACAAATCTCTACCAAACTCATTAGTACCATTTGTAATTTGAAAGGAAAAAATACATGGATCCATATTCTTCTTTGATTATATGATTTACAATACTACTAAAATTTCTCCTTCTAGTTTAATGGTTGCTAATTCTTCAAGATTCTTCTTATTCATCCCCAACTCCTTCACGAGATTTGCATACTAGGAATGTTTGTAATTGCCTCGGTTAATGGGGTGTTGATGTGTATCTTCTTGAACATATCTAAAAACTATTTTTTTCTCATCAATTTTCCCCAACTATTCCCTATATGGATATGCAGGGGATGGTTTCTATGGTGGTGGTTCTTCTTTATCATCACATTCCTCAGCATCTTTATTCATTTCATGACTTCCTTCTACTACTTATTATGGATATTTTTTTCCTCAAAATTCTATTCCACTCCATCATGTCGTACTTCAACTTCTAAGAAATATGTCTTTCACCTCTACATGAGGTTGATTTTCTGGAAATTCTAAAAGAACATCTATTTTTTTTCTCTATGTGTCTCGGTGATTTTTTTTATTTGACGTTCTAAGTTACTCATTACAGCTTGTTATTTTAGTGGTTCTTTATTCAATTATATGATTGTAGTCTTATGGTATCTTGAGTATGTAGTCTTGTCATTAAGTCCATCTCCTATTGTGGTCCTAATATTTATAAGGGTCTCCTCTAGTTAATTGAATTGACTAGAAAGTGTTTACCCATAGTGTTTAGATTGATAACATTGTTTCCTTGGATGAAATCCTTGATCTTGATTTTTATTTTTAGGATTTTTTTGTGGGTGTGGACTCTATCCCTGAAAATAATTTTAATGATTACAATAAATATAACTCAAAAATTCACAGTACGTACCTTGTGTATTTTGGTTGGCCATCATTGCATCCAATATCTTTGACATGACATTTATTTGTGTGGCAACCCAACTATTGTCCACCATTTTCACTCCATGAAATCTTTCTTCTTTAGGTTTCCAATGAAAACTATTGTTGTAAATATATTCTAGCTTCTCATAGCTCTCTTCCATTTATTATCTCATTAGGTAACCTCCTACAGTAATATCTACTATTGAATGATTACCCTACGATAAAAATTTATAAAAGGATTGAATTAGAAGACACATCTCAATTCATTGATGAAAACATTGTCTAATCATACATTTGAATCTTTCCAAAGAATTATATTGAGAGTCTTCATTTAATTTATCAAAATTCAAAACACTTACCCACAGATCCATACACTTTGATGGTGGAAAAAACCTTGTCAAAAACAACCTTACCAGGTCCTCCCAGGTTGTGAATGAATGTGGGGGTATAATTAGGATTCAATCTCGTGATTTATACTTCATTGAAAATCTGAATACCTGTAATATCACCTTATAATTTGTGAAGTTCTAAAATTGAAATGTAAAAAAAATCTCTAAGAAACATCCTATGTGTAAATTGGGATCTTCATGTGGTATCCCGATGAGTTGTAGTGAGTGAATTATCATTTGGAGGACAATCAAATTTATATCAAAATATTGGGTAGAAATATGGGGTTTGAGGATGCTTGGGATCACTCCCATGTTTGAGGGTCTCCCGTAATTTATCTGAACTTAACCCCCTTGATTTCTTCCTTGCTGTTGTGGTCTAGCAGGTTGGCCCATCTCATGCTATACTCCTTAAAACTGGCCTCTAACATCCATTACATTCTATTCTCGCTCAGCATCCCTCTTATCTATTCTATATTGGTGTAGTGTCTTTTCCAACTCGAGTTTGAACCCAAGATCTTATTTTTTGTCTTTCCCTCAAGTGGAGTACTCATGCAATGGGTTTTTACCTGAAGCCACAGTACGAGACGACCAAGTGTAAAACAATGAATTAAAATAAATAAAACTATCTAAATTCATAATTAACATAGTAATAATGATAATCATCCCCAGAAATGATGCCAATTTTAAGGCCCACAGGGTGTCGTTAGTTCCTTACGATGCTACGCAAAAATAAAATTTAAAAAACTCAGACAATCATAACTAAGAGTTCAATATATATCATGTATGATTTTTGAACCCATAGAGAGTGTATGTTCTAAATTAATTAAGGAAAATTAAAATCCAATTGTTTATTTCGTATGGAGAAAAAAATGAAATAACAAAAAATATTGGGGTATTGAATCAACAGATGGGGTATGCCATCTTCAATTCCATTCAGGTTCATATTCTAGGAATTCAATGACAATTGATTAATTCAGTTTTGGTGTTGGTGTGGGATCGTCAAGGATCTTTGGTCTTGGTATCCTACCTTAATCTTATGATTTCTCTTTTGGAATGGTCATCTACGTGGTTCAATCACAGAAATATATGACCTAAAACCCAATTTAAACATAACCAACTGATATTGTGTAATGGTCATACACAAACTAATTCGATTAATTGATGCAATAATAATAAACCACCTAAAATCACAAAAAATTGCCATGCAATTTCTAAAACAAGGAGACTAGAATTGATAATGGTTGTTTGCATCAATCCCAAACATGATTAATGAAAAGAAATAATCCCTAAGCACACATCTCCCTACATAACATCACTTGGAACTAGTTTATCTTCTTGCTTATGACTGTAGTGAGAAACATGGTTACCCGAGGATGAATGGTGTGGAATAATGGCTCTGAATTTTCACATGTGGTCTAGCATATGTCCATTGATGTTCCTTGGCTGCCTCTTCCCCAAAGTGTGTTGGAAGGGATCCTTGGGGTCTCCTTTTATAGGAAGGGTCATCTAAAACCCATGTCCCTATTTCCCTAATTTTTTCCGTGCATGACCTCATAGACAACGTGTTCTTGGGGTAAATGTCGTGTACCTATAATCTGGTTTTCCCTCTGCCACATTGAATCCACAAAAACATTTTATTCTAGTTTGACTAGATGGATTTTTGTCATGTCGTGTACACCTAGCTCACGATGTGTACATGGATTTCATAGTGTGTATGCTCATCATGATTTGTCCAGCAAATATCATCTTCACAAGAAATGGTCACGACATGTACTTTTTGTACATGACATGTAGGAAATTTATAATCAGTTTTCTAACTCCTCTTCATGACCAAAATCGGTTGTCACGGTGTGAGATTTTCTCGCGTTGTGAGGGGTAATTCTACTAATATTTCCTATCCATTTCATTCATTTTTCATAAATTCATTATTTTCATCCACAAAAACTAAAAAAAATCATTTCTATACAAATATGTCATGATTTATCATTTCAATACACAATTCAATAAATTAAAACACTATAAACTATATTCATAAAATAGACGTATCAATAAAATGGGTAATAAAATGATACAAATGGATTATATAAGATATAATAGATTTTATGGTTTTGGTATGTAATTATAATAAATTTTATTTTATTTTACAATAGTATAGATCATCTACATGACAAGTCATACCCGACCTAAGGTTTTTCATCTCAATTTCCACTCCCTTAATACATATTTTGTATTATAAATTTTTTAGTTTTTTTATGTGGTATACATAATGTAAAAATGATTTAATTAACATGCATATTTATTTGTTCATGATTATTAAAGGTAATTTCAAGTTCACTCTCTAAAAAAGGTCCCATATTTTCTTCCAACTTTTCCACTCATTTGAACTTGAATCAAGAAATGAAATGTTTAAAAGTAAAACTTATCAAATTTCTCCTTTTTTTAAATATAGTTTTCATCCATATTAATATTTTCTCACAAATGTTTTCAATTTTTTTACACATCTAAAATTATTTTTCAAACGAAAATTTTACCCATGTGTCAATTTTTACAAATTTTTTTGAACGTAATATTTTTTTCATTTTCCAAATGAAAAAGTTTGTTAATTTTCTAAAAAAATATGTATTGAATATTTTTTTTAACATATATGGTATCATGTGTTTTTAACTAAAATAGGACTAACATTTTCAATGAATAATACTTTATATGTTTTCAATGTTATTTACAAAAATAAATGTTTTCCTTTATATATGTGCAGTTTTTAAAAAAGTGGTTTTCAAAATGAAAAAAATATTTTCCTAAAAAATGTTTTAAATTGGATTTTAATAATACTTATATTAGTAAAATAAAAATAAAACATATTTTTGAATTTAAAAATTTGAGATATGTTTAAATTATACAACCATTTGAATAATTCACTTACTTAGGATCATTTGATTTTAAATTTCACTTAAATATTTATATTATTGTATCATGGATACGATTATTTATAAAGTAATATGAAATTATTAAATGTGATTTTATACATTGAAATAATTAGATTTATTAGGGAATTATTTATAATCCCGATTCTTTACTCAATATGGATATTTTTTATAAGGAATATTTTTCATGAATTAAACCAATCCTTAAATATATTAGGAATGAATTTGACATGCAGTGATGGGTGGGGATATAATTTATATAGCCCTTGGACGAATGAATAGTTCTTATGAGATAGATCATTAATCTGGTATTAAATGGGTTTCTAGTGTATTAATACCCCTAAATTTAAACTATCATAGTGGAATGTCTTGAATGTATAGATACCATGATGTCTATGATTATGGTGTCCAGTATTAAGCATTTCCTTCATTTAGAATTCAATTATTGTTATCATTCATGAAATTTATGAATTTATATTATACATGTATGAATTTATTTCTCAATTTATATAATAAATAATTTGTTTTCTCAGTTATTCACTATTCCATATTGAGTGTGCATTATTTAATCATGGTAGATTCCATTGTACATAGCCCTTTATGAACATCTGACTACACACTTTTATTTGTTTCCTTTTCCCTAGGATCCAAAGATTGATATTATGAATAATAATAGGGATGTAAGAATATTTTTATTCTATATATATACTATTTACAATGAAATATAGGAATCATGTATATAACTAGTTATTAAATAATTGTAAATTATTTAGTCTTCCAAGATGTGATCCATTGTATCTAGTGTCATGTTAATAAAGTAACCAGTGGATCTGGGCTATAGGATTTTGGGTCGTTACAATTGTTATTAGAGATTGTTTATTAGATAGCATTATATCTAGTTTTAAGAAAATATTGATTAGGGGACATAACCATATGATTGAATTTTATTACAAGTCTAGGTAAGATATAACATCTCAAATATTATTAGGGTATATATTATGAGGTTCCGTACTATGATTATTACTTATCATACTATGCTATCTGGTTTTAGTAAATGGTTGGAACTAGAAGGAACCATGTTAGAATTGAATGTGATCAAAAAAAGAAGAATATGAAAAGAAAAATTGGATTATAAATAGAGTGGAATATATTGTGGTTATTCATAATTAATTATCATGATATATTACTAAGAAATTGAACCTTAAGTAACTCTTGAACCCAAAAAATAATAAAATGATAGAGTTTTCTAATAACTCAGGAAGTGGGGACAATAAAGAAATAAGACTCAATTTCATTCATCTTAGAAATGTGCAATGAGACATCATAGTGAATTTCTCAAAGGAATGGTAAAATTTTTCATGTGTATAAAATAATGTAATAAATCAATAAATTATCATTAAAAAATTAATGTTGTTATGGGGGGAATAAATTACATCCTACAACACCATTTTGGTTCAATGTATTATATGTGGGGGGTATAGGAATTGTCCAAGTTGACTTCCCAATCCATGAACTGAATACTAGGTCATGAAAATACCAATGTTATATAAATATTTCAAGGGTAGGGTTAGTGGTTTTTGTGTATTGGTACAAGAGAATTATGTTTTGGATACATTATAATATTATATATATATGAATCGAAAAATATCTAATGATTTTCTACAATAGGTTTTCTTTACGGATTTGAAAACTTATGCTAAATGGTATTGATTACCTATATAACTAGTTTGGGGATACCATGGTATTTTTAGAAAATAAATGATTCATGTAATGATTTCCCGTAATTGTTTTTTGATATAGGATAAAACAAAACTGTATTGGGATGATAATTATATGGTTGATCATAATATTATAGTCATACATATCCCTTTTGATGTTTTATGTGACATGAGTTTAACATTATTACATATATTTTTGGAGACATTTATTGAAATAGAACCATTTGGTTTAGTAGTTGTTTTTTGGAAAATGATATTTTGGGAATAATGAATTCATGTTTTTTTAAATGATTAATGTTATTGAAAACTATTAAGGTTATTAATAATTTTAGACTGAGTTATTTATGGATAATTAGGATAAAAGAGTTATGGAATTTTCAGAATATATCATAAATAAATATTTAGTGGGTAAAAATATTCATTTGATTATTAATGTTATTTTTTAGGATATTAATAATTTTCTTGGGAATGTTATAGTTTAAAAAATGGATAACATGCATGTCGGTTGATAACCATTCAGATCTGACTACTCTACAAGGCTTGACTCCACGACTGAAGGGTGACAAGGGTGTGACAACTACCACCGGTCAACATAATTTCATGGTTAGTTTGACACTTATATTACTTAAATGATTTGATAGATAAATAATATGTCTAATTTGAGAGGCATAATATTTGAACAATTTTTTTTATTTTATTTTTTGGATTTTAAAGTCAGTAACAACATTCTGGGATTCACTTCATTAGGTTGAAGTATATGTATCCTTTAGTTTTAATATACAAGATTATTTATGAAGAATATTATTATCTATTTCCAAGTTCAAGATGAAGGGTTTGATATTAACATTGTGGTTAAAATTATTCATTAATGTTTTGGTTATTGGTGTTATATGGGATATATCGAATAAAAATAAAGTTAATGGTGATTCCTTTTTTGTATATATGATAAAAAATTTCACATGTTTTCAATGTTGAATTACGAACTAGTTTACGTTTTATAGGGAAGTTTTTTATCATATTATTATGTTTTCAAATTGGGGAGTAATATTTTGGATGAGTAATAAGGTTAAGTAATTAAGGAATGGATTATGTTAATCTTTGGATATTATTAATTGATATTAATTTATGATTTTTCATATTTGATAACATGTGATAACCATTTTTTCATTCTTAAATATTTTTTGGCTAAATAAATGACATTTGAATATTATGAAACATTATAAACTGCTTCATGAAAAAAGAAAACTAATCTCAAAAGTCCATTTTATATTGAAAAATATGAAGTGGAAGTAGGTCAAAGAATAACCAAATTTATAGATTTTGTTTATGAAATAGAAGTAAATCTAGAAATATTATTTTATTGATTGATTTGTATGGATAGTAAAACAATAAATAAATTTTAATAAAAAGACCTTCAAATAAAAACAATATCTTTCTATTTTTCTTATCAAGAAATCGAAATCCTTTTAAGAAATTAGAGATTTAGGGATTTTTTATAGTTAATGTTATCATTACCCTATTTAATATCACTATCTATTAATCCTTTTTCATTATATTTCTCTTCCATATCTAGATTTTTTACTTTCAGTTAATGTTATCCAATTCAAAAAACTAGTTCTTTGGTGTCCTTCTAATTTTTCTTTCCCACTTTATAAGTAGAAGTTCAATTAAACCTTGTTACGATATTTTTTTTAGATTATGGAATATTAAACCTTTAAACCCCTGATTACCAAACACAAGTTCAAATTCAAAAGGATCAATTTATTTATGTGGGATAATTTATCAACCTAATATTTTATAATAACACTATGCTTGATAGTGTATATAAAACAAAACACTGAGCTAAGATAAACCCCAAAATATTACTATTTAAATATGGTTGTTATAACATTGTCATTAAATTGGTGGACGTGAATAGTATTAAATTAAATATTAAATATATATACTGGAAATACTCAATGAAAAATAATTCAGGAATTAATAGGAAATATGAACTAAATTTTTTTTACACTTATTTTAGGATTTAGGAATACATTGTCATCAAAATAAATATTTTCTTCTAATTAAAAGTATAAAAAATTTATGGAATCTATATAATCTTTATTTTATAAAATTAATATCTTTTTTTAAATAAGTATGTTAAAATTATCTTATGATGAAATTTTCATATATTTTTTTGAAAATAATATTTGTCAAATGAATAGTGGAAAATGGTGACTTTTATTGAATACTAAATTTTCTATTCTAGATTGTACAAAGTTATATTTTATTTTAAAATAATTAAAAATTAAAATTAGTTATATTATATTGTTATAAATCCAATTATGTCAATTATAGTTAATATTATGATTTAATTCGGCATCAAAACATTTTTAATACCTAAAATTCATTTTTCTGAAATATGTTTTTTTGTTGGAAATGTGTTTTATCTTAATAAATTAAATTTATCACTATTATTGAATAATTATAATTAAATTTATTTATTATAAAATCGATCACATGTTTTAAAATTCATGTAATATTTTCAATGGATGAGATAAAGATAAAATACAATTTTAGTCTTAAGAAATTTATTTTTCTAAAAGAGGGTTTCGTCATTTATATCAGAAATATTTTAAAATAAATTTCTTCAAACTATACAGGTATAATTTGATAAAATTTATCAAATATTTGGAATCAAGATGTTCAGGTTTTTGAAATTGGTCCCTTTTAGTTATTAGTATTATGAATGGTCACTATGGTAAAATTTATCACCATGGTAATGTGTAAATCATGTTAATATTGGTTAAAACTATATTATATGGCCATAATTTTTAATCATAATTATTATTGTATGAATGGAATTATATCCTTGTAACCTTAGGCTCCAGTTTTACTTATACAATATAAACTTTTCCAAAATATGACCCTTATATTATTTAAAAAAATAATTTTAAAAATTTTCACTCACATAGTATTAAATATCTAGTATGTGTCAACATAATGAAAAATGGAAAGATTTGAACGAAACTAAATATCAATTTATTAAAAAATAAGGTTATTTTCATGAGATAATTTTATTGAAATTTTTTATAAATTAAATAATTACCCTAAATTCTTGTGCAATTCTAATGAAATATTTATTTATTTAAGAGAGAAATATAATAAATTATTTTCAAATTTTTACAAGTCATAAAATTTGAATGAGTTAATGAATCCAATGAATATTATAGATATCTAGGACATATTAGGGATATTTTAAAGTGTTTTATTCAAATTTCCAATTATTATTGATTTATTTATTTTCAAATTAATTCAATAGGGATAAAATGACAATAATGTTATTTTATTATAAATTATATTTTATAAAATTATTTTCAAATGATAAAAAATATTATATTTGGAACAATTAATGGGACGTTGTTTTATACATTAAAATGGTCCATTTATATGTTTTATTCTATTTTATTATAACATTATTAACACCTAAGATGTTGAAAACGTTATTATTACGGTTAACATGGAAGGGATAACAAGGATTAAAGACAACTGATAAGGGTAAAAACATAAACAAAATATGTCCACATTTTCTTGTATGATACTATTTTGAATTATACTCATCATAACATAGAATATTTTCATTTTTTCATAATTTATATGAAAAGTTTAATTTATATTATCTTAATATTTTAATAAATTCCAAAAGTTCCCCTTTCCTCAATTGTAAAATGAAACCCCCTACTGTAATTATTCACACCACTTTGAGACATTTAACTCAATGAAACCCTACCCATTGATATTATTTGTATTTTATTTAGATATATTTTTCTTTTAAATCCATATTTAGTTAATGAAAATCAATTTTGTATGCTCCTAAAATGATTTAGGAAAATAAAATTTAACCCATTTTTTACTATGTAAAAAAATAGTTCCAAAGGAATCTCTATCTCATTTTCCAAAATGAAGTACTTTGTGCAATATTTTAAACAATTATGGAAGAATTTTTTTTAACTTAAAATGTATGAGGTGATTTTCCAACCATCATAACAAATATTTTCATTAAGGAATACTTTATATATTTACAAGGTTATTTTAAAAGAAAATCATTCCCTTTGTATTTGAACAGTTTTAAAAAAAGTGAACTTCAAAGTGAAATAGATATTTTAGTCAGAAGTGTTTTAAATGATATTTTAATGGTACTTTTATTAACACTAGTTTGATTACATCCATATTCATGGAAAAAAATAATTAAAATATCATTAAATTATAGTCCTGAGGACTTAACCTTGCAACCTTCCCCTCACCCTCACCCCCAAACCATTACAACCCCACTATATGTGTGGTGTAATTTTATTAATAATTTTCAAGAACCCTTTATTTTAGTTATTTAAAAATGGTGATATGTTTTAACAATACCATCAATTAATGTATTCACTTATATGTAGTCATATTATATTGAATTTATCTTCAATTTCCATATTCTGGAACTATGGATATGATTATTACCTAATCCATATACCATTATACATACATTGTTATACATGGAAAGTATTTTATATACTGGGGACATAGTGATAAATCAATATTAATTACTCAATAAGGATATTTATTATCAAGAAATATTTTTCATGAATTAAATCATTCATTCAATATGTTAGGAATCAATTTTACATGATGTGATGGGTGGGTCCCAAATTATATAGCCCCTTGATGCATCAATATGTATCCGGGGATAAATTAGTTTGCTTTCATTAAATGGGTTTCTCTTGTATGTCTACCCATATTTTTAAAATGACTGGATTCATGGCATTGATCATATACATATATGATGTCTAAGATCATGGAATCTGATGTTAAGAATTTCCTTCATTAAAAAATTCATTTATTATTGTCATTCAGGATATTAATACATTTTTATTATCCATAGACTAATTTTTTCTAAAGTTATTGATTAAATGGAATTTTTTCTTCAGTAATATACCTTTTTGTATTGATTATGAATTATTTACTCATGATATCTTGCTCTATACGTAACCCTTACTGAGTATTTCATCTCACACTTTTATTTGATTTTGTTTCCCCTTTATATGAATAAGGATATTATAAATAATATTGAGGATTGATAAATGTTTTTTCCTATGAATTTTATATATATAATGTAATATGTGAATCATATATGTATCCTAAAAATAAATACTAAAAAACTATTTGTCCCATCAAGATGTGATCCCTCTTATCTAGTCCCAATGTAATTATATATCCACTTGCTCTAGGATGCTGGAGTTAGGTTTGTTACATATATAATAGATTTAGCATCGACATATTAAAAACTCGATCTATTTTTTTTCACCCCTTGACTTCTTCTACAATTGGATATATCATGATTTTTCTCCCCATTTTCCAATAAAAGGAAAGGATACTCCACTATGTCTTGTAAGATCCTAAATAAAAAATATCAACACATTGGGAAAACACACCATACCTTGTAGACAGGTGGTCCCACATTCACATTTTTAAAGTTTAGGGAATCGAATTAACTCCATGGACAAGTAAATTTAGCTCTATTGATTCTTTATGTATGTCCATCATTAGATTATCTAAAACCTATAGTTAAGTAGGCACGTAATATAGCTTCACAATCCCAAGCTCCAATTTTTCTTTGATAAAGATATATTTGATTTTAATGTTCCTTTTCCTTGAGTGAAAATCTTTTTTTTTCTAATAATTATAGAACATCAATTATAATAATGTATAATGATTTGAGACATAAATTAAACTCCCATATCTTTATGGTGTTGGTTCATCCTATGTAAATGCATGAAATATTGAGAAGTTTTTATGTATTCGATGTCTACGGTTCTCAGTGAATTTGAAATATTATTCCTTTCTTATATATGAAATACATATCCCACCAAGAGAGAATGAACCACATGATGATTATTTTAAATCATCTTTTGAACCAGCCCAATCTATATCTATAAAACACAATAAATCCTGATGATATTTTTCCTTATATAGGAAAATAAAAAACACCATTTCTTTGATATGACAAATTCTTAATATTTTCAATAAAAGAATTTTATTTTTTCAGGAATACATTTATTCTTTACAACATGGGATTTTGGAAATAATTATCGGGATTTTTCATGTTATGTGAAACCGGATTCCAATAATCTATTTGTATCCTTTCACATTGTTGGTATTTTCTTCATCATCCCATTATGGATTCATTTTTGTAGATGAATGATTATTCATTTCATTGAAATTTTTCTAATCTAAATCCCCTAAAACCCAACTTGGAACATTTTTATTAAAAAAAAATGTTCCATGTATTTCTTATGTTTCTTGTAAACAACAAAAAAATGTTATCTCAGTAATCATTGATATCTTGAACTCACTTTTTATAAATTCTACATTCTATTTTCATTTCACTTATTTTGATCCACCAAAATATATGTCATCGACCTATTACATTGACATAATCATTTTCTTACACTCATTATTAACATATATATTATAATCAACTCCACCATGCGGGGAAACTAGATTCTTGAAATATTGTTCAAGTCATTAATACCATTCTCTTGGTTCCTACTTCAACCAATATATTTTCTTCTTTAACTAAAATACTTTTTTTATCATCTTCATGAATGTGACCGATCTGGGTATCCAACCTAAATTTATTTTTCAAAACCCCCATTCAGAAATTATGTCTTGAAATATATCTATAAAACATTGAGTATCATTTTCACTATTATGGATACAAAAAATCAAATTGACTCCATCCTTAAAACAGGTGTGACTCCAACACCAACATTAATACCCTCTATATAGTAGTACCTATTATACATAATCCATGCTTTTTTTAATTTACCTTTTCATCTTCATTTATCTTGTTAAAGTAAACCAATTTGGTCCTAATGACATTCACATCTATTGTCCTAGAAATAGTCTCCTATGTATTGATCTTTTTGACTTAGCTAATATCTTCATCCATCGATTGAACCAAATTCACATATCTTGATTATTTTTTAAAACACTTTGGATATACTAGTGATAAGAAAAATTCCTAATGTAGGTTATCCATCCTCCTTGTTTTTTCTAGTGTCGATTAATCCACAATGACATTCTTTATATCAGTTTCGACTTGGACCTTTTGTTTTTACATATTTTTGGTCTTCTCATCATCTAAATATTCATTTGAATTTATCTCAAGTACATACACTCCAATTGTGATGATCACCTCTTCTACATCATCCTCTTGAGAAATTTCATTAATTTGTTTCACATGCTACACATTATTTACTATAACAACATCGTTGATCTGTATTACATTTTTCTATCTTAATATTTAGGAATTTATATTCATTTCCTTTTCATGAGTTACCAAAAAATTTCCCTTCATCACCATGAGATTCAATCATTCTATATTTCTCATTATTGATATTGAAAAACATATTTATTGAATACTAAAATGTATGTAATTTTGGATTCATTCCCTACCACTTATCATTTGGATTCTCCTCTTCTATTAGAAATAATAAGTATATATTATAAATATAGACTAATGTCAATAATTCTTCTATCTAAAAGTTCTCTAGAAATTATTTTTCAATAAGAATCATTATCTCTATATTTTGGATATTTCTATTTCTTTTCTCAACCACTCTACTTTTCTATGGATTTCATAATATTGAAACATATAGTATTGTCCAATGTTTCATGAGATAATCCCCACTTTTATATTCATGAACTCGATTATATTATCAATTTTGAATTTATTATTTTTTTATCTAACATATTTTCAATTTTTATTTGATAATGTGTTATGAAACTAACCACCTCAAACTTGGTGGTGATAACTAAAATCCATGAAATTATAAGGAAATAATCAATGAAGTTTAAATAATATCTCTTACCATTAAATTTTCTTGATTTAAATGGTCTATAAAAATCAATATGAAACATTTGAATCATAATTTTTGGAATTTTATATTTTTCCTTATTTACATTTTATGTGATGCTACTTTATTAGCAAGAATCTCAAGTATGAGTAAGATCACATGATTAATTATTTATATATAATGATGCATCACATTTCCCCAAATATTTCAATGATGATTGGATAAAAATAACAATATCTTTATGATATAACCCATTTTCTTCTTCTTTGTAAATAAAAAAATATATTCTTCTCTACTTACAAGGTACATATTATCATTCATTCGAATTGACTACAAAACAACTCCATCATCTTTTACCTCGATAAAAATAGCTTCTTGTTAAATAATATTTCATGTCTTGGGCCAAATAATTGATAGAACCTTTATAAGTTTTGACTAAAGCCATCAAAAACCATGAAATTAATTTTTATTATTTATTTTTCCCAACCCCATGTATTTTACATGTATGTATTTTTAATACCTTCATCATTTCAAAATAGGGAAACACCTTCCTTTTCATACACGATTCCTATCACCAGATAATTATTTCCCATTATATGGGAGGTGTATCCACTATAAATGATCCATATTCTATACTGGTTTGAGGCCTTGAATGTAATCTCTAAACCAATACATTCTCATCAATCTCATTTTTAGTCCATGTATTTGAATTCATACTTGATACTGACTCATATTCTTGATCTTCCTTAGAGTATGGTGGTCCAACCTCATCTTTTACTACCCAAAAACAATTTTGTGTTTTAATCACATTTGATGATCCCTTGAGCTACTACATGCATCTATTATTATATTTACTTAGTATATTCTTATGTATTGTGGATGAGAAATATATATATATATATATGTTTCTGAATCATCCGCACCAAAAAACAATGTCCATAAAATGAATTATTAGAATACTGGAATCTATTTGGATGTCAAATTTTTTATTGATATTGTTGATACCTCTTGGCTAGGGAAAAATTATTTTGATAATTCCACATCTTTCCACAGTAATAACACTTGATATCATGTGTATGCATTTCCATCATTATTGTTACAAAAATTATCCCTTGGGATATTTAAATATTATAATTCATATTCACGCCTAAATAAATATTTAACCTTATAGAGTGTGATTGAAGTCTAAAATAAAACATTTTTATATTTTTGATATATCATCATACTAGTAGTGTCATTCTAATGTGTTATTTTCTTCCCTAGACATACATTTGACTATTTTTCTATACCTAAAAACACTAATTCCAATTTTTTGGTCTCTTGTGTAACCATCTGTCATAATATCATATTGGGATTCAAGAGTTTTTCTTGATCATTTACCTTTTTCATAGGCCAACAACTTCCTATTCAATTTCTTTAGTATGTTTGATTTAATCTGTTATAGTGTTATCCATACCGTTGATAAAATTTTTTATTCTTCAAAATAGATCTTGATCTCATTCAATTTATTTGAGTTTTATATAATTTCATATCTAATATTTTCAATTTCATTATTCAGCTAAAAATTATCATTTTCTTACTACTACATATCGAGTTTGGCACTATGAACCACCCTTTTGGATTTATCTATTTTAGGCCTCCAAATATCATACTCCTCAACCACATCTTTGAATTCAACCTAGAGTCCATATCGTTCTTCCTATTCTCCTTAATCATTGATTTTTTCTTCCCTTGTTTTGGAATTGTACAAAACTACCACCATTTAATTTTCTCCATGATCCATTCAATTTTCTATCACTATAACCTCAGATACATCTAAATTTTAATTTTCTTGTGAAATAAGATTCTTCTTTCTAGTGAGATTTCACTTCGTATTTTTAATTATTTTTAAACTAGATAAATGAGTATCCTTTGGAGTTTTATCATCTATCCCATCATCATATTTAATAATTTTGGGACACCTTACTACAAGATGTCTAACCCTTCCACAATCAAACCATCCAAGAAGTAGATTCCCTTTGAACATACATATTCCACTTTAAATATTTTGGTAGAGGAATGAGATAACATCAACCACACTACCTTCTTCCTAGGCATCTTCTAAAGTGATCTTATTCAGGACCTTGTATGCTAACTCATTGGGATTCACATTTTCTATAGACTCTTTATCAATATTTCACATTTGATATAAGAAATTATTACTATGTATGTTATCCATCATCATCCCCTTTGGATATTTATCATCAAACATATAAAAATTAGATGGAACTTAGGGGTAATTATTCTAAATATGAGATTAAAATTATTAAATTCTTCGAGAATCTCTCCAAGACTGCTCATGTATTCCAAAACAACATTTACCTAGTAAAAGAATGCATCAACATACTCATTGGGATGAAATATCGGGACCTCATATTTGTTCCAAATAACCTATAATTTATCTTCTCAGACTATTTAATCTAATTCATTTATATTTATCATATTTTACAACATGAAAAGTTATGACTGTCATGACCCGTCAAACGAGGCCCATGTAGTGACTACCCCATGCCCGCCTTCTATAGGCCAGGGGATGGAGAATAGCACTGAAAAGGCATATCCCTCTAAAGGGAAGGAATGGCCTTTAAATCTTTACAAACACACAAACCATGAATAGAACAAGAAGCAACTATGAAGTAAATTTATATAGTAACAGTTTTACTAAAAGTAAAGGGGTCGGAATATAGGACAAATTGAAAAGTACAAGTATAACTAAAAAGAGAAAACTGCTCCTGGTTCTTCCATCGAGGATCCTGCATGAAGGGTAGGTACAGATTGTCTCCACATCAATCCACGTTAGCCCGTCTCCTCCATGTACCATCCGGTCCTGGATCCCTCAAGTCTCAACCCAACTCCTCATCATCTGTACAAGACACAACAAGGTGCAGGTGAATCTCATGCAGGTTTGAGTATAGCAATACTCAGTAGGGACCCCGAGACCCCCAAAGGTCTCTCATAATTCCATAAGGAAAAAAAACAAGCAATACCTAAATCACAAAGAAAAAATTAATAGACTCTGCTCAAATTAGGTATAAGTAAAGAATAAAAGTACATAAGATTAGTTGAGAAGCTAGACCATCTTATTCTGTCAAGAGGCACTACTGCTGACCATACGGAGTCTGACACACATAGGATTGGTAGGTACTAACCCTAGAAAGACCCACACAGGATCTTATCCGCCTGGATTTGATAGGTACTAACCCCCGCAAGACCCACATAGGATCTAACCCACAGAGGATCGGTAAGTCTCTTGTCAACAACAGGATACTCTAAGGATGGTCCTCTTCGGGTCGCACACTGAAAATCCACACAGGGTCCCTAGAATGCTGATCCAAACAGGATCACTAGAAGTATGATCCACACAGGGTCGCTAGAATGTCGATCCACACAAGTTATCTAGGTGATGATAAACACAGGATCGCTCGGTGATGATCCACACAGGATCACTAGGTGATGATCCACACAGAATCGCTCGGTACAAACCTCTGTATGATCTGTCTCCAACCTACGCCTCACTACCAGCCACTGGAATCTCATTTACAACATGCATGATTCTAGGAGAACTGCTCCTTAAGCCATCCATCATATTTCAACTGGCACAAAATCCCAGAAATAATTAACCTGATGATCTGTCACATTATAATGGTCCCAATGCAAAAGATGGCGCATCAACTGGATGCTCAGTCAGTATGTTATTTGAATTTTAGTGATGAGGGATTGATTGGATTTGGAGTCGATTCAACCCAGTCATACTCCAAATTTCTCCAAAACCCTCATGGAGTATTTCAAAAGACTTCCTTGTCACTAGGGTCCTTTTTCACAAGATGGTGCGTCACCGGATGCACGATTTGTTAGGTACATCCCTTTCCGTGAAACGGGTCATGATCTCACCTTGTTTTGGCCCAACTTAGTTGGGCCCATAGGAATATTCTAAAGGGACCTCTTCCCTAAAAGGATCCCAACACCACTGACGGTGTGTCAAATAGACACCTTGTTTTTTAGTTACAGACATTTATTTAATTGGGGACCGATTGGGTTTGGGCTTGGTCCAACTCGGTCATACTGGATCGAGGTGATGAGTCATGGGGTCTACCCGACCATGCCCAGGTCCGTCCCATTAAGGTTCGGCCTGGTTCACAGGGTCCAGCGCATCGGGGTCGGCCTGGTTCTGTTCGCGGGCACGGGCCTTGGTTGTCCCGGCCTGCCGGGTGGGGCTCGACCCCCCTCACTGGCCCATAGGGATGCGGGTTCGGCCCAACCCATGCCGGATCGGTCTTCCCAAAGTTTGATCCCTGCATCCTGTTGGTCGCACGCTTGTGGGGCTATTTGGAGGACTAGGTTTCTCCAACATGGCGCAATGCAGGCCGCACCGCACCCTCCTTCCGTGGCCTACTGGTCACGGCTGCTTCCGCCAGCGGCACCTACGGGCGTTTCCCTTGTCCTGCATGGCCAGCTTGGGCTACCCACCATGGCTGCCATGGCGCACTATCGCACGCCTCCTTCCACCGCCTGTGGCCGGTTACTGCAGGTCTCCTCCAGCCACTGTCGGCTGCCGCTGACATAGCACACTGGTGGTTTCTTTCACTGGTCACCGAACATGGTCTGGTGTCCATTATTGGTGTTGTGTGCACCTATAGCTCTCTCACATTGTCGCCTTCATAGTATGACCCGCTATTTCGTGTTGTCGTCATGTTGAAAATTGTTCCCCGAATTTCACATCAAGAATGAAACTGTCGAGGGTATGGGCCTTGTTCATTTGTCCCACGCCCTTCGCGTTACATGATAACAAATGGGGGAGAAATTTAATTCATCAAAGACAACTTCAAAATAAACCCTCTACCTGGAAGAGACGTTCACTGACGTTTGTCGACAGAACTCCTTTGTCATTATCGTCAGTTCTTGATTCGATGGCGCTCATCACCACTCGTTAGAACTAGTCTCATCCTTCAAGTGGTTGGCATAAAGGTACTTTTCCAGATCTTTGTTTCTTGGTGAATCCTTTCCAATACCCCTCAATGAGCCCCATATAAATAGGAGAGGATAATGGTGAGTAACGCATGTGGAATTAATGAGGTTCATTTAATTAAGGAACCTTAATAATTCCAATGCTGCAGTTATAATAATAAAGGGGATTCATGAAATTTAATGTATTGATGTGTCGTTCGTTCCACCACCACCGCTCGTCCGTTGGAGGAAATGAAAAATAAAAATAAAAATAAAATTGTTATTTTATTATTTTCATAAATGTCAAAAAAACAACCTTTTTTCTCCCAACCTTTAGCGGTCTAAGTGAAGGCTCCCTTAATCAAATCTTAGTGCTAGAGATTCAATAGTGCCCTCAGATTTTTAATCCAAGAACCAGTTCAAATGATAGAAAATTCCACGCACACATTTATTGAACATACCTTAAATAAGTTAAAAATTTTATTTTAGGCACACCAGACCTCGAAATCACGCACCTCCAATTTTTGAAGACTCATAATAATTCCATATAATTTAAAAAAATACAGGAAAATCTGGTTCTTTACCTTCTCCCCACCTTAGTGATTTTTATCCCTGTAAGCCATAACATATACTAAGGAAACAAATGGGGGTACTGAGCATGAATCTATGCCTCTCACTCCCATTTTCTCTCCTGGAGGTCCCCGTGCTACCATCGAATGTGCACTAGAGATATCGATCATCCACGAATGACCCACTCTTGTTGATCCTCAATATCCACTGGAACCTCCGTAAAAGTCGTCCCATCATCAATGTCCAGCTCTCCCAAGTCAATAACGTGTGATTGATCATCCACGTACTTCATCATCAATGACACGTGGAATACATCATTCACCTGATGCATCTGTGGGGGAAGAGTTAGGCGATACTCCACCTCACCAACTCTCCGGATAACCTGAAAGGGTCTGATGATCCTCATAGATAGCTTACTGCATCAGTCAAATCTCTTCAACCCTTGTCAAGGTGAGACCCATAGGAGGACGTTGTCTCCCTCCTTGAACACCAAAGATCTTCGTCTCCTGTTAGAATAATACTTATGTCTTCTCTGTGTAGTCTTCATCTTCTCCTATATGATTTTCACTTTCTTAGTGGTAGCCCGTACCGACTCTGGACCCATAAGTGCTGACTCCCTGGGTCTATCCAGCATAGAGATGATCCTCATGGTCGACCATAAAAGTCCTCAAATGGTCCCATATAGATGGTGGAGTGATATATGTTATTTTTTGTGAACTCCACCAAGGGAATGTGATCCCCCCAACTATGACCAAAATCTAGGGCGCAAGCACGAAGCTTGTCCACCGTGTCCGAATGGTCTTCTTCATCTGACCATTCGTCTATTGATGAATGGTGGTTCTCAAATGTATATGTGACTTGAATTCCTCTTGTAATCCCTTCCACAACCACGATATAAAACATGCGTCACGGTAAGATAAGATCATCGATGTCACCCCATGATGTCGTACAATATCATGTATGTAGAGGCATCCCAATCCCTCTACTGATCCATTCTCTCGGATGGGTTGGAAGTGTGCCGACTTGGTGAGTCATTGAACGATCACCCAAATAGAATTATTTCCCTCAGATGTTTGTGGGAGCCTCGTCACGAAGTCTATTGATATTCTATCCCACATCCACTTTGGTACCTCAAGTGGTTGTGCTAAGCCTACTGGAACCTGATGCTAGCCTTCACTTGCTGACAAGTGTGGCATTGTGAAATAAAGTCTGACACTACTTTCTTCATCCCTAGCCAATAGTACTAATGTCATAGGTCCATGTACATCTTTTCCACACCAGTATGTACCACTATAAGGGATGTATGGAACTACCTCAACACCTCATCCCGTAGCACCACTAGTACCATGGTTCATCTTCTGAAGAGGATGGCGTGCTCACAACCGTCAGAAAATCCATAAAGAGATTGTCACAAGGATATATGAGCACGTAGAGCCCTGAAGTCAACGTCCCCAAGTTGTGCCTCCCGAACTCACTAAAGAAGTGGGGGAGTGATAGTCATATACGGGAGTTAAGATGCTCTATATTTATCCACAAAGGATATGTGTTACGTGGCTAGATTCTATGTCACCTCATTCAGTAGCTGTAGATTAGACCTCCTGCTGAGTACATCTTCCACTACGCTCCCCATCCAAGGAGTATAGACTATCTAAATGTGATAGTCCTTGAGTAGCTTTATCCATCATCGTTGTCTCGGGTTCAGGTCCTTCTGTGAAAAGATATACCTGAGAATATTGCGATAATAGTAAATAATAAATTGTTCACCCATCAATTAGTGTCTCTGCATCTTCAAGGAGAAGACCACTGCTGCTAAATCTAGGTCACGGTTAGCGTAGTATTTTCATGTTGTCTCAGCTATCATGAACCATAAGCGATCACTTCTCACCCCTACATCAAGACACATCCATTTCTGGTCCGTGATGCGTCATAATAGACTACATACCCAACACCCTCTTCTGTTTTCCTCAATATGGAGGAACTCATTAGTCTCTTCCTCTGCTCCTGAAAACTCTATTGGCTTCTCTCTATCCATACGAAGGGATTTCTCTTCTTCTTCAATGCTGAAAAGGGTGCTGCACCTATAGAAAATTCAGGTACGAATCTCTAGTAGTACCCAGCCAACCCCAGGAAACTCTGCACCTCGGTCACACTTCTGGGTGGCTCCCAAGAATGAACAGCCTCTATATTTTCTGGATCCACTGTAACTATAGCCTCTGAGATAACATGTCCCAGAAAGTGGACCTCTCATATCTAGAACTATAACATCGAGAGTTGACCATAAAGTTGTTGCTCTCGGAGTGTATCTAGTTCTATCTAAAGATAATAGGCATGATCCTCCTCCGTTGCTGAGTACACCAATATGTCGTCGATGAAGACCACCCCAAAGTGAACGAGCTATGGCTGGAAGATCTTGTTCATGAGTCTCATGAACACTTCAGGGGCATTGGTCATGCCAAATGGTTTAATCAAGAACTCATAGTGTCCATACCGACATCTGAAGGCCATCTTCTGCACATCCCCATCTCGTACCCTGAGCTGATGATAGCCTGATCTGAGGCCTATCATCAAAAAACCAACGAGATCCCTTCAACTGATCGAAGAGATCCTCAATCCTCTTAAGTGGATACTTTTTCTTCACGGTCACCTAGTTCAGGAACTAACAATCCACACAGATCCTCAAACTCCCATCTTCCTTCTTGGTGAGCAAAATCAGGGCTGCCCATGGAGAAACATTGGGCCTTATGAACCCCTTCCACTGCAAGTCCTCCAGTTGTACCCGTAACTCACGAAGCTCCACGTGATCCATCTAATATGCTGGTGTCGATATCAGTGATTTCCTGGGGTACAGGTCAATGTATAAGTCCACCTATCGTCGAGGAGGTAGTCCTGGAACATCATCATGGAAGACATCGGCATATCGGTCCACCACTACAGGATAGATTGGACACTCAATATCAACTTCTCCAAAGGTAAGGCTAGCCAACTGATGTGTGATCGGATACACCTTCCTCTGAGTAAGTCCATCCTGTGATGAAAAGGTTCCCTTATTGCCGGTGAAGGAAAAACTGGTCCAATATGCACGGACACACCACACTTTGCACGAAATACAGTCAATCTGATCATAGACTATGGATAACAAATACATACCCAAGATGACATCGTAAGGCCTCGACGCCACTACCATATTATCCCATCCAAATCTCTCACCTCCTAGAGTAAGTTCACACTATCATAACCAGTGTGTAATCATCAAATATTCTCCCATAGGAGTCTCTAATCGCAAGGATTGAGACAACAGCTCCATCAGAATCTCCGAGATCTGAATGAGTGTCATGGAAATGAATGAGTGACAGGAACCTGTGTTTATAAGTGCTGCAGCTAAGGTGGAGTAGAAATATATCATAACTCTAATCAGCTCTGGAGCATCAGGGTCATAGGTCTCAGCTTCCTAGAGATGAGATCATCCATGTCCACCTGCTCCCTATGGTCGGGGTGGACCACCTGGAGGTGGTGGCAGAAGAACCTCGAACAGTCATCCACCACCTACGGCATGACCTACTCCCTTGCCATGTCTGTCGCTCTGCGGACCTCCTCACTCGAATCTCTACCTCTGCCTCGACATTACATTGACCCTCTGTTGGTTGTTAGTGTAGATGGTTGGGCAGTCACCAGCCATGTGACCCTGCCTGCTGCTCGTGAAGCATAGTATGCCTCCCAGTTGAGCTCCTCTACCTCGTGAGCTCCACACCACCAACCTTTCTTCATAGGTTCCTTCACCTATGGGTCTGGTCCACTTCGAACTCTGTGTCATATCCCTATTACGAGCCACAGATGACTCTGTTACATGTCACACATTGGTGGGTCTCGCCATCGGTGTCTGCTCAGTAAGGAAGCTCTCCACCTAGAGTGCTCTCTCTAGCACTCCAGCATGCATTGGGATGGTAAGAGCTACCATCAAAGCTCTGATCTCCCATCGGAGTCCCTACTAGAAGGTATGTGCCCTGATGAAAGGGTCTCATACCATGTCATTAGATTTTCGTGGGAGGTCAATGAATCTCACCGAGTATTTTTCCACTGATAAGTTGCCCCACTGTAAGTGCAGCAGCTCCTAGATACGCATAGAGCGTAGATTCGCTGGAAAAACTCTACCCTGAAGAGGACCTCTAAATATGCCCAGGTGAGGACCGCATCATAATTCATCTTGAGCATCAGGCTCCACCATCTCTCTACTTCTCCCTGGAAAGGATAGGTAGCTAGGATCACCATCTGGTCAACTGGTGTCCCAACTGTTGGGCGGAGAAAAACGGGAGTGATGGCAAGAGGAGGGGTGAATTGCCTTTTAAAAAAAATGATTAACAAATTAAAATCAAAGTTGAAATACAGCGGAAATAAAAGAGTCAAGACACAAAATTGATAACGGAGTTCGGCCAAAAACCCGGCCTACGTCTCCGCTCCCAACTAAACCGTTGAGAGATTCTACCGCTTGCTTTTCAATGGTTTTAGCAAGAAACCCACTAGGCTTTGAGGTAGCACTAGGACCTATTACAGCTTGCTTTTATTGGTTGAGCAAGAACCCACTTACTTTTGATGGTTTAGCAAGAACCCACTATCCTTCTTACAGGTGAAGGATAGCTCACCTATGTCTCAAGCCTTTTAAAAGGAAAGGCTTGAAGAAACCTCTTCACACCTTAATGGTGATGTGAAACCCAAAATAAAGGGGGATGAGAAAAGTTTGGGGTTTGTAGGCACAAACCCAATTTTAAGCTCAAAATAAATAAAACACTAAAAACCGTAATTGAGGAAGTCTTGGGCGCCTTTGATTGATTGGAGATGTTGAAGGCCGCTTCCAAGCTTCTTTGGTGGAGCTCCTTGAATGTGGAAGTTGTTGGAGCACTTGAGGTTCCTTTGAAGGAAGTCGCCGGAGGTTGGCCAATTGATCCAAAATATGTCCGTTGGCTTCGTATATGATCCGACGAGTGTCTGGGGCTTCCTTGGCCTTTATTTATAGGCATGGAACCCTTGGGGAGTCTTCGGAGCCGTTGGAGAGGCTTAAAGAGCCGTTGGAGGCCAAATGGGGGTTGACTGGTCAAAGTCAGCGGCTAGTTTGACTGGGCTACCGGCTGGCTGGTACAGCTCCACCGGCTGGCCGGTGCCTTGGATGTTGAGAAGGTCTTCTGCCCAGGAGCCACCGGCTGGCCGGTGAGAAGGCCACCGGCTGGCCGGTGGTGAGACAGTAGGTCTCACTATTGCATCAGGTTGCCACCGGCTGGCCGGTGACAGAGCCACCGGCTGACCGGTGGAACCTGGCAGTGGGCAATGCATCTGCCAGGTCCACCGGCTGGCCGGTGCTATCACACCGGTTGGCCGGTGGACTGAAATTCAGTCCATTTGCCAGCTTTCTTGGGCCAATCCGCTCTGGCCCAGTTGCTATCCCAGGCCTCACGGCTTTAAAACGCGTTGCTGAGGGGAAGGTAGGCACGGGAATTTCAAGCACCCACCATTCTCCCTCCACAACCGATGTGGGATTGGTTACCGGGGCACAGGCGCCAACAATCCTGGCGGGGGCCCAACAATCCTGGGCCCAGGACACAACATCCCCCCCCCAAGCCCACACCGGTCCCGAGACCAACCTCCCTTTGATACCAATTGATGGATCGGATCCCTCGGCCCAGCAATATTGTCCGCTCTGGCCCAGTTTCTATCCCAGGCCTCACGGCTTTAAAACGCGTTGCTGAGGGGAAGGTAGGCACGGGAATTTCAAGCACCCACCAATCTCCCTCCACAACCGATGTGGGATTGGTTACCGGGGCACAGGCGCCAACAATCCTGGCAGGGGACCAACAATCCTGGGCCCAGGACACAACACCAACCAGGCGAAGAACTCTGGCCACATCCTCCATACAGTCCTCAGCCGCCTGTATATCCATATTTCCTCAGAACCTTGGAGGCCTATACTGCTAAAACATGTGCAACGCACTCAGTTGTCATGCACCATCAGCTGATGGGATGGTGGAAACGGCTACCCAATGGGTAGTGGTGCTGCTGGTACACCACCCGATGGTGCTAACGCTGTAAGAGATATCCGTATCGATGCCTCCTAACTCGGTGGGCCGTCATCATGTACTCTCTCGGGAATCCTAGATGGCTATCTACGTGGCAGCATCCTGAATGAAAACCGGTGTACCAAGGTTAAAAAGTAATTCCTGGTGAGCTGACTCAAAGAGATCAATAGTAAAACACACTCAATTTGTGTTTTCATGCACCAAGTCGATAATCAGAATTCAGGGTCATGGTGTATGGATATGTCGGCCGCCGTACCAACACTAGACCCACCAAACTAAAAACCACTCTCAAAACACATAACATTATTGCTCTATTAAAAGATCAGATTCCTAGTTCTTCAGTACAAATGACTACTTTGATACCACTTTGTCATGACCCATCTCCTGGGGCCCGTGCCGCGACTACCCCAAGCCCTCCTTCCATAGGCCAGGGGTTGGTGACTAGCATCGAAAAGGCATATCCCAATAACGGGAAGGCATTTCATTTAAATCTGTACAAACACACAAACCAAGAACATAACAAAAAGCAACTATAAAGTAAAATGTTGTGGTAAAATATGTTTTGAAAGTAAAGGGGCCAGAATACAAGACCAACTGAAAAATATTAGTACAACTGAAAAGAGAAAACAGCTCCTGGATTGTCCACCAAGGATCCCACCTGAAGGGTAGGTAAAGATTATCTCCACAGCACTCCACGCCATCTTGTCTCCTCCATGTACTGCCTAGTCCTGGCTCCCTCAAGCCTCAGCCCAGTTTCTCGTTGTCTGCACAGGACACAACAGGGTGTGGGTGAAGCCCTTATAAGGGAGAGTATAATAATACTCAGTAGGGTCCTCGAGACCCCCGAAGGTATCTCTGAATTTCACAAGGTAAAACCACAAGAAAGAACTCAATCACAAATCATGAAGAAACAGACTCTCCTCAAATCATATATAAGTAAAGCACATAAGTATAGATGATTAGTCGAGAATCTAGATCATCTTATTCTGTCGAGAGGCACTGCTACTGACCACACATAGTTTGACCGACATAGGATTGGTAGGTACTAACCCCTGTAAAACCCAAACAGGGTATGACCCACCTGAAGCCGATTGGTACTAACCCCAGTAAGACCCACAGAAGATCTGACCCACTCATGATCGGTATGTTGCTGATCCATGACATGCCTCTCTAAGGACGGTCCTCATCGGGTGGAATACTGCGGATCCACACAGGTTCGCAAGAATGTAGATCCACAGAGGTTCACATGAATACTAATCCACACATGGTTTCTAGAATGCTGATCCATAGTGGGTCACTAGGTGTTGATCCACAATGGATCACTAGGTGCTGATCCACACAAGATCTCTAGGTTCTGACCCATATAGGATTTATCAGTACTAACCTCCGTATGATCTGTCTCCAACCTCCACCTCACTACCAGCCAATGGATTCCCACTTATAGCACAATTGATCTGGGAGAACCGATCCTCAATCCATCGGTATTATTTCAACAAGTATGAAATCCCATGAAGAATTAACCTGATGATTGTTCATTTCAAAAGGGTCCCAACGCAAATGACGTTGCGTCAACCGAACACTTGGTCTATAAGTTATTGGCATTTGGGTGCCAAGGGCCCAGTTGAATTTGGAGTCGATTCAACCCAATCATAATCAAAATTTCTCCAAAACCCTTGTGGAGTATTTCAAAAGTACCGTCTTGTCACTAGGGTCCTTATGCCATAGAAGACATGTCAATTGAAAGCACGATCTGTTAGTTACATCCCTTTTCAGGAAATGAGGGGTTATCACACCTTGGTCCAGATCTTCTTGGTGAGGCCTGCTAAAATATGTCAAATGGACTGTTTCTCAAATGGGATCCTAATGCCACTAATGGTGTGTCAAACAGACACCTGGTTTGTCAGTTACGAGTGTTTATTTAATCAGGGACCGGTTGGGTCTGGGCTCTGTCTAACTCGGTCAAACCGGGACAATGCAATGGGTCCTAGGGTCTACCTGACCCCGCCTGGGGTCCGAACCATTATGTTTTGGCCCAGTTCACTAGGTACGGCTCAACGGGGTCAACCTAGTTTGGTTCGTGGGCTCAGGCCGTGGTTGGCCCAGCCCACCGGGTGGGGCTCTGCCCACCCGCACTAGCCCGCCGGGTGGGGCTCGGCCCACCTGCACTGGCTCGCTGAGCCATGGGTCCAGATCGCACTGGCTCGGTTTTCCCAAAGGAAGTCCATTGTTTCATGCTGGCCCCGCACTTGTAGGGTCATTCGCTAGCCGGTGGGGCACTACCCCACCACATTTAATGGTCGGTTGTTTAGATGACCGTGTTTCGCCAACGCGGCACAGTGCGGGCCACGACACACCCTCCTACGATGACATGCAACCCATGTCCACTTCCACCGAAGGTGCCTATGGGCGTCGTCCTTGTCTCGCGTTGTCATTTCGGGATGGTCGGCCTAGTTCGCCGCAGCGCGCCGTCGCGCGCCGCCTTCCACTACCCGCGGACGGTTTCCGCGGGTCTCCTCTCACCACCGCTGCCCACCGCCGACATGTCGCACCATCAGTTTCTCCTTCGAGTCACCAGACATGCTCCGGTGTCTATTCTTGGTGCCTTCTATGCCTACGGCTCTCCTACGCTGCCTCTGTCATAGCGTGACCCACTATTTCGTGTTGTCGTCGAGTTGGAAATTTTTCTCGAATTTCACATCATGAATAAAGCGGCGGAGGGTTCGGAAATTGTCTGTTTTCCCCGCGCCCTCCGCGTTACATGAAAAAAAATGGGAGAGAAATTTAATTCAAAATAGACAACATAAAAATAAACCTTCTACCTGGAAGAGGCGTTCACTGACTTCAATCGATGGAACTCCTTCATTGTTGTTGTCGGTTCATGATTCAGTGGCTCTTGTCAGCACTCGATGGAACTAGTATTGTCCTCCAAGTGGTTGGCATTATGTTACTTTTCCAGAGCTTCGTCACTTGGTGAAGTCGTGCCAACAACACTCCCTGATCCCCATATAAATAGGAGAGGAGAAGGGTGAGTAACACATGTGGAATTAATGAGGGTCCTTTAATTAAGAAACCTTCCTAATTCCACCGGTGTGGTTAAAAGAATAAATAGGAGTAAAGATATTTAATTGCTTGATGTCTTGTTGGTCCCACCACCACCACTCGTCTGTTGGAGGAAAGGAAAAAAGAAAAATAAAATAACATTGTTATTTTATTATTCTATTAAATGTCCAAAACTATCTTTTTCTCCTGACCTTTTGTGGTTGAAGTAAATTCTCCCTTAAGCGAATCCTCGTTCTACAGATTCAAAGGTGCCCTCAAATTTTTAATCTGAGAACTGGTTAAAATGACAAAAAATTTCGCCCACACAATTACTGAACGTACCTCAAAAAATGTTCAGAAATTCATTCCGGGCACACCGAGCCTCGAAATCACACGCCGTCAATTTTTACAGACTCGTAATAATTCCATATAATTTAAAAAAAATACATGGAAAATCTGGGTCTTTACAATGAATTATATAACATCAAAATCATGTTTATTGTGTTAGATAAATTTCCACCAAATTCACCTATTCTTCTTGAATTTCCATCTAAATCCATTCGATCTTACTCTGACAATAATCCAAAGTTAATTCCATCGAAAATACTATATATTTTAACTATAAAAATATTTGTACCTAATAATAAAAGTTGTGGAACCATCTGACTCTTCTATAGTAGAAAATTGTTTCTATTAAAGATCATAATCCCTTTATTATTAACAACATCCATTACCAGTGTATACAATCATTATAAAGATACCTTAACCCCTTTACAATATCCATTTCCAAGTCATTGTATTGTTTACATAAATCATGTGAATCTGGTGAAAGACCTTGTTTTTATCATGTGAAGTACATTGATCCTGATCAAACCAATTCTGAAAACTTGTCTACTCCCTTAAGGATAGGATAGGAGGTATTTATAGACATACAATAACCACCTTAAATCTAAAAATTGTAGTTATCCATCTATTTCACTGCCCCATCAATCTCCATTACACCCTTCATGTGATCCCATCTTGAGATAAAAAATGTGTGGTGGTCATTGAAATTCAATTCCAATGTTTCTCATCATCCAATCATGATACCCAAATTCAATTAGTCATGCATCGCATGATCCCATCGTGAGGTACAAAAATAATCATGTGTTCTTCATGTGATCCCATCACGTGATCTAATGATAATATTATGGTCAAAGGATTTCAAACAACTACATGATTTCTCTAAAATTTACATCCCCTTTTTCTTTAAGTGCTTCTCATGATCTCTTCTAAGATCCAGTGACAATCGAGTGGTGTCTTCAAACTCTTCACAATATCTCTTCATGGGATCCCCTGATAATCAGGTGGTATCTTCAAGTGCTTCACATAGTCTCATCTTAAGATCCTATGATAATCATGTGGTGTCTTCAAGTGCATCACGTAATCTAAATACGGAATCCCCTTATAATTATGCAGATGGAATGATGTGATGGATTTATCTCTTACACATCTCATGACCACATGTGATACATTTCAACTTTATCAGGACAAGCACACTATGCATGGTAGTTTATGAGTAACATGCTCCACATGATCCTTTGTACATTCACTCACAAAATACTCCTTTAATAAATTCATGCTCCACATGATCTTTTGGGTTATTTACACTCTAATTGATCCTTTGGGAACCTGTCTTTTTCAATAATGTTGATCCTTTTTAGCAATTAATATAAACCCAAAAAACATGACCAAGACATATTTTTCCAACATAAATCAACCTCATTCCTTCCACCTTCATTTTACATCTCCCACTAACACATAATCTCCTTAATTATAGGGTAACAAGAAAAAATCGAGAATCAACCTTGCATCCATCCCCCCTCATAATATATCATTATCATCTTGCTAATTTATATCACATCAATTCCCCTCTCAATGTATCCAACATTCCACACACATTCCATCATATAATGAAAACATCATAGGGAAAGAAACAAATTACATAGTATAATAACATCAGAAGAACAACCAATACCATACAAGGAATATGGCCACAAATTCAATAATTCACATAAAAAATATTAATCCCACAACTTCATTTTCAATTTTACCAACTAAAATAATTTTATTCCCCCATTAATTAACCCATTCAAAAAATATCATTTAACCTATAAAATGTTAAATACCATTTATTCCACTTCTAAAATTATTATTTTAGTAAATATCATGCATAAAAACATAATGAAATTTTAGAATCCCAAATATATATTTAATTTCAGTCTAATATCCAATTCACATAGAATTAATTTTTCTTGTTAACAATGTATGTATTCAAATTTATAGTTACCCATGCTAACACATGTACCGGACTCATAAAAAATCAAGGGAAAATAAATCAAACCAAAACATATCAAGTATTTATAATCAATATAAACATTATCAATAAATAATTTATATTTTAACCAATATCTTCATTGATTATTGTTTTTGTGTAATTATCTATTTATGGGGGGATATTTCCATAAGTGACAACAACATGGAAATCATAGTTTCAATACGTCAATCGATAAGAATAAACCCATGTAATATATTGACAATTATAGACCACATGAAACATCCCATATTCCATTTTCCATACCTCCTTTAATCATTTATAATATTTGTCTAATATGGATTCTCAATTCATGGTGGCTTTTTATGTATTCTCTTATTTCACTCTAAACCAAAACTCCCAAGAAAACATCGTGAAATACTAGGGTGAAAACACTCCAATAAAATCTACATTATTAATTACTGAATATCAAAAATAATTATCAGGTCCCCCTAACTCAATTGGGACATCACAATCATCTTGATATCGATGAGAAGAAGGATAATAAGAATCCTACTAGATATGACCCACATGGGGTGACCCCAAAAAAACCTAACAATAGTCATTCCCATTCAAAATTACATCCCTAAATACCTCAATAATAACTGGTACTAATACCATGAATATCTAAGGATGAGATTGATATAACCCAAGGGGGAATTGAGGAAATCGCACCGTGGATTTCAAAATGTCAATTTTCCTATTACAAAGTTCTAAGATATATAGAAGGGTTTGAAGAACTCTAAAATTTTCCTAGGGGTTTTCATCAAACAGATAGTAACAAAATAAGAATGAGGGGAATTGAAGGGGCCTTGTAATTTAAAATGAGGCCTAGAAATCATCTTTCATGGAATGTAAATGGTTTTCATATTGTGAATTGTCAGAGTCTAACATCAACCAAAAACCATGATCCCAACATCCTATAAATCCCAAATCCATTCTCATCACGAATATTCATAACCCAGAATTACACTAGATCTACCCCTGTAATTCTCATCGTGTATCACATCATTCATGTCATGAATTCATCCTAGATTCAAAATTTCTTCTACAACATGGCCTATTAGACATATAACTCCCAATGGACACATCAAGATTCCCAAACTAACAAAATAACATAACAGGATATTCCATACCATTAAACATGATGTGGTTCTATACACCTCTCATGGTCTATTAGTTTTACCTACTAACACTGATAAACATACCTAGAGGTTCACACAATAAGTATATATATGAAGTAATTAGATTTAGTTAAACATAATTATAAAAATATACTATGTTGTTGTTTATAAGTAATTTTTTGTTTGAGTTAATATTAGTTGGAATCTAATAAAAGATATTTAGTTTTTGAATAATTTGGTTGGAATTTATCTTTTATTTATTTTGGAATTATTAGAAGTTACATAAGTGGATTTCATATTTATTATTTAATAAGGATAATTATTTATTGTTTATGGGTTTAATAATTTATGGGATAATTCACACATAGTTAATGGATGAAGTCTATGAAATGTTTTTAATAATAATATATTTGATCATTTAATTATTTAGTTATTAACATGTCTATATTTCATACAATACTTTAAATTTATAATTATTTTATATAAGTATTTATTGAAATAAATAAATATTACTTTGGGAATATGATTTATTTTAATTATAAAGAATTGACTTTTTGAACTATTCATTAACTTAAACCAAACATAAATAAATATTTTTCTCCATGTAATTGAAACAGATTTTTAGTTTTTTCTAATTCTCCTCTGAATATCCAAAGAAATAATTTTCACATGTTCTCATAGATCTAAAAAGAGAAACTGTGTGAGATAGTCAAACGTGATTGATTAGATTTCATAATGAACTTTATTCCCACTCTAGCACCTAAAATCTCAAGATTGGTGTTTTTATTTTCATGGAACACATATGTATATCACTAGAAGAATCTTTATCTAAATTATAGATATAATTAAAACATTAATATAATTAGGGATCAAATCAGATATTTTAATTATGAATTTTAATTAAATAAATAAACATATTGTTAAGGTAATTTATTTAAATAAATAAATAAATATAAATTATTTATAATTATCCTAATAGTGGGTTTGAGTTTTATTATTCATGTTTAAATAAAAAAAATCAATAATAATTTTCCACCAATTTTTTGTTCCTAGATCACTCGAATAGTACCAGAGAATTCACACAAACATTGAAATTATTATTTTTATTCAATTTGTAAAAAATAATTTTTAGGGTCCCTTTGTGGTTAAAATGGTTGAGAACATATATGAATTGGATTTCTCATCGACAAAAATGGTTAAACTAGAGGGAAACAATGTTTTAGAGGGTAAAATTTAATCAAAGGGGATATGGGTAGCCAACCATGCATTTTTGATTCACTACATAGAAACACATGTGTCGACCTTTTTGTTGACTATGCCCCATATACCACTTACTAGTTTTAAAAAATGGAAATAAATAATGATTGAATACAACATAGCATTCATTTTTAGTTACTCTATTTTTGAAGGAATACAAAATTCAATAGGATTTATCCTTTTATTTAATGAATATGTTTTTACCTCCAATGTTAGGAGGGTTGGTATGTCATTTGGGAATATCATAGGGATGGTAGATGTAACTATGTGAGCTCAAAAAACCACTCTAAACTGGATGAAAAAGGTGGAATTAGTCTATGGAATATAACCAATTCCATGCAGGGCATAGACTCTAAACTGTAGTGGTATTTCATTCTTGGAAACTATCTTTGGGTTCATTATACCATTACTGAATATGGGAAACAAATAGACTCCACCCAACACCATATCTACCAACCATATCCTCTTTAGCATGGTCTCCGTGATCATATTAGACTAACGAAGAACACTCATAGTAGATCATTAATAAAATAAGGTTATTATTTTGGGAATAAAATTATATGGAAAAATATCTCTATTTCCCATCCTAAACAACTCTTGAGATGACCATTATAGTGTTTGGTGAGTTTCCCATCATCCTTAATATAATCTTCAATAAAGAAAAACATGTCATCATTAGTGGAATATAATTGTAGGATGTACCCAACATTTTCATTTTACCTCAACACAGAAATGCATATTAATATGTAAATTTTATAGTAATATCATCCATACAAATGAAATCACAGGGAAAGATGAATGGGGTGTCATTTAAATGAAAAAATGTATCTCCGACCCCCCATGTATTGCCATGTAACCTATAATTCAGGACATAAATACTTACCACTGACAATGTTATCTAATACAGGGGTGTGCATTTAGCTTCCCACATTCTATGGTGCTATTACACCTAGAAGAAAAATTAAAAAACACTTGATCCTGGGTGAATATTGGGAATAATTTGAAAATAATTTATAGTGATTAATTTTCATATCCACTTGAACCTATACACATTATTGTATATCCTTTTTACATTTCACTATATTGAGGTCAATAATGTTATCCCATCTCTATGTATCAGTTTCTTGGATGGGCGTTAATCCATTTTGGTTTTTTATAATGAATCCTGGAATTTGGCTTTATCTGAAATAAATCATAGTCTAAAAATCAAGTTTATTTCAGTTATTTTCTAGGTTTGTCATCTATTAGGAGCAAGGAAATTAATATCTAGGTTATATTTTATCCATGATTATCTCCCAAAATTCCATATCAATATTGTTCATAGGCGACAGAGGCATTGGATTTAATGGTGACCTCAAGATACGGGTTTCAAATTAAACACTAGTGAATATTTTTTCAATGGAATAATTCATGGTGTGGGTATAATAGGAAATGGATAAGTAGAGGTAACCTTCACATTAAATTCATATTATAATGAGGGATGATCTCTAAGATTGGATATAAGGATTCTCCTAACTGAACTAATAGTCCTCTAAAAAAGGTAAACCATTGGTAGTGATCGAATCAGTTTTTTACTTAGTTATTAGGGCCATTAATGGATTATCCCTATCTCATTGTTCTATCATTTACATTATTACGAGATAAAAACAAAGAATCAATCAAGACACAAAAATATGATATACTTTGAGAGAGGGGGACAAATAAGTGGATTATCTTACAGCTAAAGGGGATGTATCTCATGATATTTAAAGCCATTCTTTTCTAGTTTCCATAACCCCATATGTGATGACACCCATTCCCTCCATCATTTTAGGCCCATTTAAATCTCTTATTTTTGTGAATTTTAATCTTCATAAAAAATTATCATTATTTAAAAAAATGATGATGACCTAGAATTAGCTGTATGTGTTTGGATTTTATGTATATATTTATTTTTAACTATTTCATGTGATTAAATTTTTTGTAGTTATTATTATACTATATATATATTAATCATTTATAATGACTCATTATTTTATGATATATGGACCTATGTATCTATAATTACTTTTTCATATCCATTACCCATGATTCCTCACACATTAATGTAAGTTTAATTATATATGATAAGTTGATAGTTCAAGACATGAATTAAAATAAATCTAAATAAAGGATAAATACATGAAAAAAGAATGATTATATATCTTAATTCAAGTCGTACTCTACGATTTTTCCATCATATTATTCACGTTAGTTTTTTGTATCTTAAAAAACTAATCGTCTTTAAAAATTATGTTATCCTAAAATGATTATTTTATCTATAGATGTTTAATTATGTATATATTATCATCAAGTATAATAGAAAGAAAAAACAATAATGCTAAAAAAATGGATAATTATATTCATGATATATTTTATGCTTCATTGATAATTATTTATATAGGTTCTCACAATTATTTTTTAATAAGAATTTCTAGATTATGAAATATTTGCTAAATAAGATTTTTTAAGTCACTAAAAAAATTAGTTTAACAGATGCCTTCCACAAGAAGGGAAATATGAACCCTTCCCCACTGGAGTATCCTAGGAACCTAATATTCAAAATCCAATGGTAAAGTCTATTATAGTTAAATAAAATAGTTAATTATATACATTATTCATAGATCAATAATGTATAAACGATTAATCAATATAAACTATAAATGCGATAAATTTTATTTATTTAAAATGGATAATAAAACCATTAAATCACATTAAATATGATCAATATTACACAAGGAGCATTCCATCACATAAAAAATTTCCAAGAGATGTGTAGGAACATCTAAATAGTTCTAAGACATGAAATTAAATTTTATTGGATTAATTTATTATTACTTATAGATTCCTTGCATTAATCTCAATAGAGGTGATGTATGAATGATGCTAGTAATTTTCCCATAATTTTTTAATCAATGTTCATTGAGTAAAACAAATACATGTATCCATGGATGTATACACCATGTTTTCACATCTCCTGGATCATTATTAGGAGATAATGATGTATGAATGAAATGATATCTTCAATATATTATTTAAATGTAAATTAAATGATGTAGTACAATCTGGTCCTCATGTACTCAATAAGCTTGTGTACATAGAAACGTTTGTACAGTTAGTATTTGAGTTGAATAAAAATTCTCTATTAATATCATAGTTTCATCTTTTTCACTAATTTTATCTAGCATCATTGATAATTTTTGAATGAAAAATATATATAAGAAGCTCTTATGTGTTTCCATTCATGGTTTGAAAAATATAAAACATTAGGAAATACATATATTTAGTTCTAATGGTCAAAAATGTTGGGAAATGTGAATAGGTAAATAAAAATATCAAACCCAATAGTGTTGAATCAATTTAATTTTAAGATGAGAAATAATAAAACGGATAGTAATGAGAAAGAGGGTAATAACCCACGAATATTTGTATTGGTTGAATTAGATAAATGTTTTAGACTTCAGTGAATCTCTAAGTGGTGTAATTTAAATTTTTTGAATTTAGATTGATGCAAGGATGTCATATACATGGTTTAATATATAAGTAAAGTATATAAAGGTAAAATAAAAATCCAAAAAGACCTAGAAAAAACTAATTATGTAATCCAAAAATATGGTGAAAGGACACCCTTACCATGATGAACCACTAGGGTCCACATGGAATCCTGTAACTGACCCTGACCCAATTTTGATAGAGGGTATTTGGGTATTTTACACAGTTTCTATTGATTATTCCCTTCAGGTTAATTATTCTATTTATGGATGAATAAAGATGGTGGATTCTAATTTTCTCTTTCCCTTCCTCCCATTGCACCCCATTGATATAAGGATGTTTATGAGGTTTTAGTTTTTCAAATTGAGTTATGTTATTCTCTTACTTATCTCTTTCCCCTACTACTCTCACTCATCGCTAATTTGGTTTTAACCACACTATATAATTGGGTGTGATTGTATTGGATCATGAAAAAAACACTTTTTTATAATAAAAATTTTGTATTCGGTGAAAAGAGAAGACTATGAAATGATGAACATGCCATTTTTTCATTCCTTTTTTATGCTTCTATGTCAAAAAAATAAATTTATTATGTATTTTATAAAAAAAATTTATTTAAACTAGTTAATTTATAAGTTATGAATCTTCGGAACTTTACTTATAGGAATAAACGGAGAACAATTAGACCATGGAAATATTGTTGCACATGGTTTAGAAGTTGTTGAATTTAAAAATGTTTTCTATTTTTTTGATAATTTATTAATTGTCATTATGAATCTCAAAAATGGATAAATTGGGATTCTTAATGAGACAAGGAGTCATTTTCATCTATGATGGATAATGTAACTCCATAACCCAAGGTATCAAGTTGGTATAAATAATCAATGATCTCTAACATTCCCCCCACAATATGATAGGGTTTATTAACAAGTGTAGATAGTCTTTGACTAGGATATAGGGGAGATACCCATGAAATCATGGAAATAAATTATAAATAAATAAGTTAAATACCATCCATAAGTTATTATTTTAATATGAATATATAATTACAATGATAAACTAAACATTGAAAAATAAACATACACCCATGAGATATCAAAATGAACAATATTGGACATACATCACGAACATCAATAAAAATTATCCACTAGGACAATAAAAAATATAATATAATAAAGGAAACATAAAATAAACAAGAATACCTCATTATTGAATCCCAATACGCTCCTCAATACACTCTATAAACCTAATCAAGTTACTCTTTCCTTATCACATGTTCAACCTATGATTTTGAATGTTTATCAGGCTTCAGGTTTTCACATGAACTAAGGTTCACATGTATGTTATAACTATAAAACTACATTGGAAACCACTGATGGGGCCTCCAATATACACCATGTTATACTATGTGTATTTATAATAAAGAAATAATAAGTAAAATATGATCAAAAAACAATTCCAGTAGTCATGGGATAACTAGGAAACCATGAAACTTAACACTACCTATGACTACCTTTTTTCCGTGAAAACTCAATCAAACTAATAGAAAATAGAAATAGTATCATGCCTCTAGTCAGTTTTCCATAAGGGGAAATAAAAAAAATAGTGGGAACCATGATTTGGGACATTGAGTCTCTTTTATCAAACCTCATTTATAATTACCATTCAGGTCATTTTAGGTTAAAAATTTCCATCATCAATTGTGATTAAAATGTAAATCATCTCATAAAATATGATATTTGATCTCAGTCATGATGATCATCCATGTCATTTCATGAAATAATATACCTAACCTCAGTCATGGTTATCATCTATTTCATCTCATGAAAGAATGTTCCTGGCCATAGTCATGATGATAATATGAGTAATAATTAGAATTATTTTTTTCATCCTCAATCTTGAAGATAATTTGAGTGAACTCAAGAAAGAACATGTATGACTTCATTAATGATGATTATATGATTCATCTCAGAGAAACAAATTCATGTAGTATATCATGAATTCAATACTATCTCTAGAATCTAAACATTTTCATGAATTTATAATCTTAACAGGTCCATGTTACATCCACAACACTATTATTACAACAAAATAATAACAATTACAATATAAAAACAATCCCTTTAATAGTATTCCAAGCACTTAGTGTATGCCCTATCATGACTCAAAAACCTAGAATCTAGTCCTTCAAATCATTTCCCATATTTTCTATACATAATAAATTACTAACTGAGTAACAAGGGATAATAACTCTATTCCCTTTATTGAATTCAAAGAAGTGACATGCTAAATAAATCAAACATTCTAATTAACTCTATGGGAACTATATCCCATACTCCACTAATACCTATACTAGAATATTATCCCATGTCTATTACCTTCATGTTTGACACAAATAATATAGGGAATACCAAAATAATCTTAATATACTTACTAAAAACACACCTTTTATCAAACAATTTGTTAGGTCCACTAGGATAGATACCCTGATATGGGGGGTGAATTAGGGTATGGAATATTAAGACCAATGCCCCTTATGATCTTGTTTTGTAGTTAGACAAAACCCTCTTCTATCTCTTTTCTGTTGTAGAGTATGAATAAACCTTAATGCATGCACATGAAATAGAAATTTTTACTTGGTTCACCCTCACCGGGCTACGTCCAAGGAGCGTACACCAGTAATGTGTTGATGTACCAAATCCACTATAAGAGCACTTCTATTTACAAATTCTAAGCGGACTCACTATCCTTTCGGGTTTACAACCACTCACAATATGAAATCTCACTACTCTCTCAACTGAAATTTTCTCACTACTTCTTCAGAAGATCCACTCACAGTTTATAGACCTGTAGGTATTTTCATTGTCACTAATAAAATTTTCATCCTTAACTATTGATAGATGCTCTATTGATGTCCAACTTTCATCCACAGATGAATCTCACTTTGCACCGGGTGTATCGGGAAACCCAAATTTTTACGAACAACCATCACTGGGTCTTGCGCGTAATTCCCTAAACATGCAAGAAATCCACTTTTTTTGCAACACCTCTTTTACGCACAAACACTTATTTTATGCGCAAAAGTCTTTTTTTGTACTCATCCTTCTCTTTACGCGCAAACACTTCTTTTACGCGCTAACTTACGGTTTCTGTGCAACAACTTTGCGTACTCTAATTTCACGCGTGAGAGCTTGGATACTCTCTATGTCTTGAGCTACTACTAATGAGGGGATTCACCTCATATTTATTTTCAAAATCAACCCCATGTGAAAAACCCTTCTTGAGCGTGTAATCCTCTTGGAGCATGGAAAAACACATCTTCTACGCTACATCATTTCTCGTGCACTGCTCCAATATTTCATACACCTCATGCATTTGACAATTTCTGAGCTTCTAATCTTGAAACACCCCTTGCACGAAAAAATACATTCCTCTATTTCACGCACCACACTAATATTTCACGCACCACTTTCTTTTTCACGCACCACTCTAATTTTGCACACACCTCCCTTTTCAAAAATACCTCTCTCCATTTTCCGATTTTTAGAACAAAAAATTTGGAAAACACGGCAAAATGGCACCACCTTAGATCTGTTCTTTTTGGACCACCTCCAGATCGTCCATTCCTTTGTCGGGGTTCTTCTATCAAACATGGATATCCAAAAACATCTCTTGAACCCAAAAAATCACCATGTAAAACCCCTTTGACAATAAATTTGTAAATCGGGGTTTGCTCTGTCAAAAAATACCACATGGAGGTCTGCTTTTTCAACAAACACAATCACCTCAAAAAGTGCTTCAATGATACCTTGAGCGATTTTTTCCCAACAATCTCCCCCTTTGTGTTTGTAGACAACTATCTCATAAAAAATCCCTTTACTTTGATACCTCATCAAATCTTCTTCCATCCACTACCACCCTTCGCCTCTTGTAATTTTGATAGCGTTCAAGGATTCACATAACACATAATCTAAGACCACATGAGCAATTCTCTCTGTGAGAAACAAGAGTAAATGAAAAGATCATCAATAAATCACTTCATTTCAGACACCAACTATTGAAACCCAACTGATACCAATTTCCAAACTGATACCAATTTTTGATACCACACAGATACCAATTGGTGATATCTGGAAACATTATGACATCATTTCAACACCACTCATTTGCTTTTATCACGATCCTCAGCTATCGTGATATCTGTGCTTTGATCGATCACTTCTAGCATCGTCAGATTTAAATCTCTCCCCCAATTTCATGGATCCCCATATCGCGCTACTCCACCTGTCAGCTTCTCCCCATGTCTTTGACTAAGAAATTTTCTCCAGACCTTTTCCACAGTTTCTCCACCCTCAGGAGAAGCTATTTCTACCCCTTTGTCAACGAACCGAAAGGACACTCCTCTATGGTCTGAGACATTGGATAGAACAAATATTAGAACAATAGAGAAAAACATACCATACATCAGGGAGAATGGTATGGGTCCCACATCCACACATTGTCAAGTGTGAGGAGTCGACTGGACTCCTAGATCCAGTGGATGTCTCTCAAAAGCTTCCTCATGTAAGGCCTTTGTCAGATTGTCTGCAACATGTAGTTATGTAGGCACATACTCCAACTTCATGATTTCCTGCTCAACCTTTTCCTTCATAAAATGATACATTATCTCAATGTGCTTGGCCTAGAATGGTGGATGGGATTTTTTCTGAGATTTATAACACTAGAGATATCGCATTGGATTTTTATCGTAGACTTCACTTGAACTCACATATCATCAAGTTGTTGCTTCATCCACAATAACTAAGTGCATGCTTGAGTGGCCACAATATACTCAGCTTCTACGTTGCTCAATGAAATGAAATCTTGTTTTTTTTCTTAGCCAAGAAATACACAAACCACCAAAATAGAAAGCACCTCCTGACATTGATTTCCTATCATCCCCTGAACCAGCCCAATCTGCATAAGTATATCCCAATAACTCTAACTATGATTTGTCACTATATATCAAGACAAAATCCATTGTTCCCTTGACATACCAAAGTATACTTTTCACTAAAATCATGTGGCTTTCCATGGGATTGATTTGTTATCTCGCTGCTTGGCATGTGGGGAATACATTGTCCGGTCTTGTTGTGATCAAGTACAACAAGCTTCCAATGATTTTCATGTATTCTGTGATATTATCTTCCTTTCCATCCTCATCTTTGGACAGTTTCATCCGGGTAGCAACCAAAGTCTTCATTTTCTTGGATTTTTCCATTATTAATCTTCTCAGAACCTCATTGGCATATTTGGATTGAGAAATGAATGTTCCATTCCTTCCTTGTGTCACTTGTAAACCACAGAAAATGTAAGCTCTCAAATCATTGACATTTCAAACTCACTTTTCTTAAATTTGGAAAACTGTCTGCACTGAGCATCATATGATCCTCCAAATATTATGTCATCTACATAAACCGGAACCATCATCAATTGATTACTTTATTTGTTGAAATAGATGTTGTAATCAACTCCACCACGCTAGAAACCAAGCTTCTTCAAGTACTGGTCAAGCATTCAGTGCCATGATCTCAGTGCTTGTTTCAGCCCATACAACGCCTTCTTCAGTCGACAAACCTTTTTCCCATCCTCATGAATGAGAAAAAAATATGGAATCTTGATATACACTTCTTCCTCTAGAATCCCATTCAAGAATGCAGATTGAACATCCATCTGGAATACATTGAACTTTCGTTGCACTGCAATGGCTAGGAAAAATCTGATTGTCTCCAGCCTTGCAACCGGTTCAAATGTCTCATCGACATCAATTCCCTATACCTGGGAGTATCCTTTTCACACTAGTATTGATTTGTTTCGGATCATTGTTCCATAATTATTCATCATCTTATGATAGACCCATTTAGTCCCAATGAAATTTTTATCTGATGGCCTCGAAACAATCTACCATGTCTGATTCTTCTCAATCTGATCTAGCTCTTTATTCATATCCTGAACCCAGTTTTCATCTTCAGCTGCATCAGCAAAACATTTAGGCTCTACCTAAGATAAGAAAGATGTCTACTGTAGATATTTAATTCTTCTTGTCTGAACTGGGGCTAATTGATCACCAATGATATTATGGCTATCAATTTTGTCTCAACTTCTTGGCTTTTGTTCAGATACAGATTTTACTTCCTCATGATCATCATTAGTATCTTCTTCTAGATCAGCATCAACCACTTCTACTCCCCCTATGTATCTTTCCTCCTCATCACATTCATCTTGAAAATTATTACTATGTTGTAGAATACTCTATTCATTATCTACTACAGTGACATCAATGCTCTCAACTACTTTTCCTAGCCTTTTTTTAAATCATTTGTATGCTTTTATTTTTCCTGAGTATCCAAGGAATATCCCCTCATCTCCATGTGAATCAAATTTCTTATGTTCCTCATTATTGAGGATAAATCATTTAATTCCAAATATTGGAAAGTGTTTCACTATTTCTTTCTTTCCATACCACATCCCATACAGAGTCTTTCCTCCCTTCAGACATAACAGAGCCCTATTAGAAATGTAGACCGACGTCAATACTATTTCCTTCCAAAATTTCTCTGGTAGGTCTTTTTCTATGAGCATCGTTCTGGCCATGTTTTTGATGATCCTATTTCTCCTTTCAACCACTCCATTCTATTGGGGAGCTATTACTAAAGAAACTTGATACCTTATCCTATGTTTCTCAAGACAGTCTTCCACCGGACAGTTTCTGAATTCCATACCATTGTCAGTATGAAACTTCAGAATTTTCTACCCAAGAATCCTTTCATATTCCCTCCAATATTGTTTCAAGCTACTGAACACATCGGACTTATGGGAAATAACGAATACCCATGAAATTATACTATAGTCATCAACGAAAAGAACATAATACCTTTTTTCCATCAATGGATCTTGGTGAAATAGGTCAAAAGACATTAACAAGCACAAATTCAGGCGGTATTGTTGACTTTTTCCAATCGCTCTGTACGTCTTTCTGATTATCTTCCATTGTGGAAAGACATCACACACATGTGTATGATCACGTGATAGATTAGGAAGGTCTCTTGCGGCTTCAGAATTTACCAGATCTTCTTGGGATTGTTGACATAGATGACCAATTCGTTTATGCCAGAACTTGTTTTCTTCCTCTCTGGACAGAAAGCACATATATTCTTCTCCACTTACCAGGTAGAGATTTCCATTTTTTATTTTTCCCTGTAGTTACACTTCCCCATCTCTTCCTTTGATGACACACATCTTCTTAGTAAACCTTATAGAATGTCTTGAGTCACATAGTTGACTGACACTGAGAAATTTGTGACTAAGGACTTCTACTTCTAAGACATCTGTACGTCTCATCTCTTTACCCCCAAACATAGCCTTTCATGAGCCAATAATCTTCAGGCCTCCATCATTTCCAAACATGACAACTCCTTCATTTTCATATTTTATGCATGTAACAACATCATTATTCCCTATCATGTGAGATGTCCAACCATTTTCAAGGATCCACCCACCAGAGTGATCCGATGCTTTAAGGGCAATTTCTTCCACCACTGCATTATCATCCATTATCTTCTTGGTCTATATTTTTGCCTTCACACTTTTCAGGGATTGAGACTTCTAATCTTTCCCGAAGTATAATGGACCATCTTTATCTTGCAAGGCTGAAAATATATTTTCCATTTTCAACTCACCTGTTGGTTCATTGATCTTCTACTTACAAAAATTTTGATTCTCCTTTGGAACATACCTCTTTATGGTCGAAGTACAACACCTAGCCATGTGCCCAAATCCTCTTCACCAAAAATAGTTTCCGTCGAAATATGTTCTAGAGAACCATTCTCTGTTTGGCTTCCACCTCTGTTCTTGTTCCATTTGACATCTCTTGGCTACGAAACACACATACAATGAATGTCCCATCTTTCCACAATAATAACACCTGATATAAGCTGAATTACTTCATGCAAATTCTACACTTCTAGTTTCCCCTTGGGATCTATGAATATTCTAATTCTTCTTTGTGCCCAAATCAACCTTCAATATCAGAATGGGTGCTTGTGGTCTAACATCAATTATCATATCTTTCTTTGATCAATCCCCCCATTGGCCTTAGCATCTGAACATAATCGATGCTTCCCTTATCCTAAGCCACTATGCTCCACTTTTAGCTTCTTGACTTTCTGAGTGATCTACTTTCCTAATGTCCCAGAAGGAGTCAAGAGTTTTTCTTCATCCTTAACTTGTTTTCACAAACTAAAAACATCTCCTTCAAGTTATTCAATACACTTGATTTGATCTTTCCATGTGTTATTCAAGATATCGATCTCCCTTTTTTGTTCTTAAATCATTTTTTTGTACTCACTAACTGATTATGAGTGCTCTAGTGTTGATGACTTGAGTTTCTCAATTTCTTCCATCAACTCAGACTTCTCTTCTTCCTGCTGCTGCATATAGAGTTTGGTGTCCTGAACAACGGTGCTGGCTTTCTTTTTTTTTGGCTCTCCAAACATAAATCTTCTCAAGAGTAGTCTCTAACTCAGCTTTTATATCAAATCTTCCAACAACTTATTCTTTTTCTTCATCAATGTCGTTTTCTTCCTTTTTTTGAATACTCCCAAGAACTTCCACCATGTCATTTTCTCCACAATATTTTCAGTTATCTATCTCTTCAACCTCCTCAACCTCAGACTCATCTAAACTACCACATTCTTATGAAAGGAGATTATTATTCTTAAAGAATTTTCTTTTGAACTATTTATTTCCTTTTAGATAGTCTGAATACTTCTTAATGGGAATATCAACTTCATCCTCATCATCTTCTTGGAACTTCTTGGGGAACTTTTCGGTAAGGTTCCTAATATTTCCACATTGAAATCATGCTAGTGGAACTTTCCCTTTAAAATTTCCTTTTCCTCTATGATGATTTGAGTAAAGGAAGGACATAACCTCATCTATCTCTTCTTCTTCCTAATAATCATCAATGGTGAGATTCTTCATGGCCTTGAATTCCACGTCATTAGATTTCCCCTTTTCCACAACATCGTTATCATCATTTCTCATTTCATATGAAACAAGGGTTTCATGCAGGTTATCCAATGTTAGCTCTTTCAGGTCTTTATCATCCAAAACTAAAATATTCAGATTGAACTGAGGTGGAATTTTCCTCAAGATTCACTTTACAATCTTTATGTATTCAATAACTTCTCCAAGACCTCGCATGTCTTCTATTAAAACTTTTACCCAGTCAAATAATGCATTAACAAACTAATTCGGGTTCATTCTTAGATCATTATACTTGTTCCACAACACTTACAACTTTACCTCTCTAACCATTATATCTCCTTCATATATATTCAACAGCTTTTCCCACATGGAATGTGATGTTTTTCATGACATCAACTTCGTATAGATAACATTGGATAGGGCTCCCCCTAAAGAATTAATTCCCTTGCTATCAACATCCAATTTTCTATGTTCAGCATCTGATAAAGCACCACTTTCAATATTGGCTATTATAACATGAATTTCTACTGCGAACACATCCATTTCCAAAGATTGGAAGTAGTGTTGCATCTGATTTTTCCATAGATGAAAATTGTTCCCGTCAAAGATTAGAATCCCTTCATGATTGGTGACCTCCATTTGAGAGGGAAACAATGATATCAACATTCCACCCTGATAAAAATTGTTATTTCCACTAGGCTATATACCTTGAGAGGGGGGTGAATCAGGGTATGATAGATTAAGACAAATGCCCCTTATGATCTTGTTTTTCGGTTAGACAAAACCCTTTTCTCTCTATTTCCCATTCCAGAGTATGAATAAACCTTTTAGCATGCACAGGAGATAGAAATTTTTACTTGGTACACCCTCACTGGGATACGTCCAAGGAGAATACACCGGCAATGTGTCGATGTACCAAATACACTATAAGAACACTTCTGTTTACAAATTCGAAGCAGACTCACTGTCACTTCTTGTTAAAAACCACTCACAATATGAAAGATCACTGCTCTCTCAGCTGAAATGTTCTCACTACTTCTTCAAAAGATACACTCACGGTTTATAGACCTGTAGGTATCTCCATTATCACTAATGATATCTGTATCATTAACTTTTTACAGATTCTCTATTGATGTCCAACTTTCATCTGCAGATGAATCTCTCTTTACATCAGGGTGTACCGGACAACCCCAGTTTTTACGCGCAGCCATCACTGGGTCTTGTGCCTAATTCCCTACACTTGTGTGAAGTCCACTTTTTGCACAACAGTACTTTTACACGCAAACACCTCTTTTAAGAGAAATAGTCTTATTTTACGCACATCCATCGCATTACGTGTAAACACTTATTTTACACGCAAACTTGATGTTTACACGCACCAACTTTTCATACTCCATTTTCACGCATGAGAACTCGGATACTCTCTATGTCTTGATCTACTACTAATGAGGGGGGTCACCTTATATTTATAGGAAAAATCAACCCTGCATTAAAACCCCTTTTTGAGCATGTAATCCTCTATGAGCACGAAAAAACACATTTTCCACGCTACACCATTTTCCGTGCACTACTCCAATATTTCGCGCACCTAAGGCCTTTTCCAATTTTCAATCTTCTAATCTTGAAACACTTCTTGCGTGAAAAACTCCATTCCTCTATTTCTCTCACCATGCTAATATTTTTCACACCACTTTATTTTTTGCACACCACTCTAATTTTGCACGCACCACCCTTTTCCAAAAACACATCTCTCCATTTTCCAATTTTTAGACCCAAAAATTTGGAAAACACTGGAAAACAGCACCACCTTAGATCTGTTCTTTTTTTACCATTTCCAGACCATCCATTCCTTTTTGGGGGTTGTTCTATCAAACATGGATAGCCAAAAACATCTCTTGAACTGGAAAAATCACCATGTACCACCCTTTGTCTACAAATTTGTAAATTGTGGTCTGCTTTGTCAATAAATACAACATGGAGGTCTACTTTTTCAACAAACACAATCACCTAAAAAATGATTTAATGATACCTTAAGGGATTTTTTCCCAACAAAATTTCCAACAACATTCCTCATTGTTAGAATGTCTAAAGGATGAAACCTGAACCAGACTATTCAATTAAACATGATTGAGAACTTACCTCCATGATAACCCCTCAACCTACCTTAAGGAATAAAATTTTCACATAATTGTAAATAGATATAAGGTATTCACCTTATGGTATATCCCTTAACACCTTTGTATTCCTCTAAAAATATAACCCATGATTTCCACCCCTTTTATTTTACCTTAGATAAATCTGTTATGGTCAAATCATCATTATCCATCCATCGCATTACCACTAAAAGGGTCCTCCCACCCATAAAGAGATAGACCCAACAATGGAAGGATTATAAAACTTAAAAAAGTGACCCATATCTCATATTTTACATTTAATATATATTTTCAATAACTCACATTACTATATAGCCATATCAACAACCATTTTGAGGGATTTTCCCAATTTAATCTTATTTCTAGTATAAAATAATCCACTATATGATAGATATCAATTATTATAATCCCATTCACCCATTTGGGGGTGGTCACACACAACTATTACTCGTACCATAGGGAGACTTATGTTCCAAGAAATCCAAAAATCACAACCAAGAGTATAATATACATTTTCACTATAGAATATTCCACGCAATTCATCTCATTGTTTTAAAACCTCTCAATCCTAATTCAACTAACTATTGCATGAACCCCCATATACAACATTAGAAACACACATAAAACACATGATATATGTATTTATATATAACTGACCACCAACCATGACTTAATAAGTCTTATTTCATTCAATATAAATGGTTAATCCACCCTCACATGAAAGAAAAAAAATGAAAAAACAATCTATACTATTTTATTTCCACATGAAAACACGTGATATTAATGAAACAATAGAGAGAAACATCGGTATTTTGTTACCCTCACTTATAAAAACCCAATACCAAAAATGAATTATCTATTGGATGAAGAATGAAGCTATTATAAGGTTGAAAGAAAAGATAGTGAGAGAGATAGAGGGTGGATCATGTTTTAATATACTATCCCGAGTGAATGAAGGTGGAAAATAATATATATATTTATAAAATTTTAAATTAATTAAAAATTCTATAAAAAAAATATATAGAAATTCATGTTCCTATAAGATAACCACCATTTAATCTGTGGTTATCCTTGGTTACCCAACCCCCTATATACCTCATTGGGAACTTGGTGTAGCCACATCGAGTGCCCAATTGAATCTATCATATTAATATAAACCACTTACTCATTGAGTACCCAATGTACCACCATCGAGTGCCCAGTGATCTATGTATCCCTTATACTACGTAGACCACCCCTTTCTATCATCATGTTGAACCCTGAATTCACACCAATACCTCCAAAATGAAGGATTTAGGTATAGCAGAAGCACTTATCTGGGCTGATTACATTCATAAAATGTATAATTCAATGGATTATTCAAATAGTTTACAAGACATAAATATAATTACCAATAAAATTTTTCCAATACAATTTTGAAAAAATGTTTTTCCAAATACAGAGAAGATGTTTTTTCAAATTAAATTGATAACTAGGTTCATTATGTCTTAGAAATAATATCTCATTCTTGAGATCATTCTTCATAGTAGAAATTGATCATCTAAATAAATTATCATTATTTTTCATTATACTCCTTGGATCAATGTGTATAATACCTCTAGCAGCACATACTTTAAAGATTTCCAAACACCATTGATGATTCATTGGGTTCTAGATCTTTTAATTAAACACCTTTCATTTTTCATCATCATTACTTCATGTTATATAATACATAAATAAATTCTATTGATAATCTCATTAATGAGAGTATGTGATAAGGAAGATGAGGATTCTAGTGATAAATCCATTATGAAAATTTATTTTCAATTAGCCTCTCTTTGAATGTATAAGAGTTATATTTATAGACCTAGGGTTACCATTTTTAATTTAATAATTTCACAATTTAACTTAATAAAATGTTAAACTCATTTCATACTCCATACCATGTATTAAAATATTATTAATATTTTTATTCCAACGAATTTATAACTTTATTAAAAATATATGTTGTTTTACCATCATTTAAATTAATATTTATCGCCAAACTCAATCATAGTCTTCTATTCCTTCTTTAAATTTATTAAAATCCTAAATTAATTAAATATTTATTCATTCATTTAATTAATAAATAAATACTATATTTCTTTTTAATTTAATGATTACCTTGTTGAAAAAATATTTATTAAATTTATCAAATCTGTAATTATTAAATAAAATTATTTATCAATATTTAGAATAATATTTTTTAAAATTAATAAATTCAAATAAAATTTAACTGTGATCAATGATAAAACTATTCATGTGACCCTCTAGGATTATATACCATTTTCATCAAATAGGTTTTCCTAATGTCCAAGATTACTTTCTAGAAATCATACAAGGTTCCCAAGGGAAATAAGTTAATGTCACAACGTCAAAACCCACATATGATCACTCACCATGTAATATAATCACTTTTTCATAATATCCCATAAAGAAGGTTTCACATTTGTGTCATCAACCTATAATCTTGATAAGTATTTATTTGAATTTATAAAATAAAATCATTGTTACATCATTTCCATGTAATTTAATGTGATATATCTATTTCAATCAAAGGTATGACATATCATGTTGAATTAATATGGATCGGACATACCCTTTCTTATTCATTAATAACACATCTTTCATGATAACCCTAATATACACAACTTCACCCTAAACTATCAGCATCATGTTTTATGGGAAACACATCTGATTTCATGAATCCTGACATGAAATAATAATAATCATAATTTCAAAGGAGCATTACATGCAATAAAATAGAGTAATATATGATAAATCATAAACACACTGAATTTATAAAGGTAGGTCTATTATCATAATCTCCCATATTATAGATTACCAAGTATAAACAAAATGAGAATAAGTCATACATTCTTATGATTACTCTCACTTTAAGTTCAACATACAATATTCCACATCATATATTTTTATCCAACAATAGAACTACGATTAAGAATATAATCCTAGAATCTCATGGTTCTTATTGTATCATGAACTAATATGCTATTATCAATGTGATAGATACTCTATGACATTATTACATTAATGATAGGAAAAATATTTAATAGTTTGTTATTATATATTAAATTATTTTTCACATTGTGAATGTACATGTAAGGTAAAGTAAAAACTATTGGTTTTAGAACACTAACTCTAACAGAATCTCACTTAAATTTCATCTACCTACCAATAAGATTCATTCTACTAGACCTCTCATGATGGTCGTTCTTTTTCTATGCTAAGGATTAATTCAAGGGTTATTCCATGTGTATTTCATGGACACTCTAAGCACTGTAACTCCACATATCTAATAAAAATACATCAAGAAATAATACATATTAAATATGTTCTTCACTTGATGATGTGAACACGCCTACTTTTAAAGATCCACCATAATATTATTAACACAATAGAGTGTGACAGGGTACTTACTTATAGATTCTATGTTATTATCTTCGATTAAAATACATATCAAAATTTATTCTTTGGATTCCTTATAATCCATAATATACATGTAATCTTCTATGGAATCTGTGACCAAAACTTTTTTTGATCCCTTTTAGTTCCTAGTACATCCATTGAGGGTGAATACGTTTCCCAATTTTGATTTAAAATCATCTTGATCTATTTGGAAACAATAATCTACATATCCTCTGATGACTTGTTACTCATCTTCTCCATAGACTAAAAATATATCCTTTGACGGTCTTGCATACTTAAGGATAGTCTTAAATACAATCTAATGGAAGTAACATTGTTCATATTGATATATTCCTTATACAATTAATGTAAATAAACCATCTACCCTACTATGTATCATACCATACAATACTAAATAAAAATAAAACTTGTATGGAATCATTTCCATCATTTTTCTTTGTTAATGTGGTGAGGGTATGTTTTCTTAAAAATATGAATTCGACGTGACACTAGTAAAAATCCATTATTGGATGGTTCCATACTAAATCATTTCAACAACATGTAAATGTATTTATATTGACTTAGACTAATAAACCTCTTGGACCATCATGATGGATCTTGATCCCAATAATATATATTTCTTCATATATGTATTTCATGGAGAATAATGTGTTCTCAAAGTATTTGAAAAACTGTAATACTGGTATAACATTTCCAATAATAAATATTTAATGCAAATAAACTATTAAGAAATCTATTGCACTCAGACTAAACTATTTATAAACACAAGTATCTCATTCAATTTTTATAAAAAAAATCTATAAAGGCTTCATCAAAATAAATGTTCCATGACTGGGATGAATTAATTAATTCATAAAATGATCTCGGAAACTTTCATACTTTATTTGAATCCTTTAGAGTAATATAACCTTGTGGTTGTTTCATACAGAAAACTTTTTGATGTTTTAAATTAAGGAAGATAAATTTTGAAATCTATTTTCTAAATCTCATAGTCCTAGAATGTTACAATGGAATGAAGAATTTTGATAGATTTCATCATATAAATAGTGAAAACATTTCAGCATAGTAATTGACTTGATGAAGTTTGAAATGATTTTCAACCAATCATTCTTTATAATTACTGAATTGTATATTAATGTCTAGTTTCTTCTTGAATTACTATTTTCATCTAATATGATTCACATCCATCGGAGGATCTAACAAAACCCCAACTTTGTTTTCGTATATAGAATTCCTTTCCTCTCACACTTTGGAAACATTTTGTTCACATACTACTCTATTATTGGTTATTGTATCATTATTAGAAATTAATAATGATTCTCCATCCTTGGTCACTATAACACCATATCATTCATATTCTATGAACACAACTATAATAATACATAGTATATTTTAATATTGAATATTCCCTTTAAAAGGGATTTTGAAGTCTATTCTTATTTCTAATCTTGTATATATTGGGCCTAAACTTCATCAATTTCTATCTCTCTCCCACCATATCTTTTATTGATATGATCCTTCACATGGAAATAGGGACATCTATCAATTGCAACCTTTTGATCTGATGGTTCTTATTTGATCGTATCCCATTGTTTCCTTATTATATCATTTAAAGTTTAACTTAGTTCCATGGGGTTCAAGGTGAATAATAGTAATATTTTAAAACTAAAAGTATTAATATTAACAATGTGTTGTGTTAGTCCCCATTATCCATTGTAGCATGTATGGATCCTTTAGTTTATCATATATCAACCTCACCCAGGGAAATCAATAATAATATACATGGTTCCTATATTTGAATATGTATTCAAGAACAACAAGATATATCTTATAACTAGTTTTTATATATCGATAAGTCTCACTTGAAAATTCATGCACCAGAAGCTTCCCCTTTCTTCTTTCCCTAGTGTAGTTTTTCTTCTAGTGGCCCTTATTGCCACATGGGAAACAAATATTATCTTGTTCCACTTCATATCACAAGACCATTGCAATATTGTAAGGGAATTGTGAAATGGTTTTTTTTAATATCTTTTCATGGAATTTAATTTTATTAACAGTAAATAACAATGATTTTTCATTATTAAAATCCTTGTAGATGTGGTAATGTGTCCTAAAAGTATCTATGATTGACTTTTCGGTGTTGTTTAGTTTGAAATTGAATAAAACTAGAGAAAATCTGAGGGAGTAATGAAAGAATGAGATTGTCTCATACTTCATCAGGAATCATAAACCATAGAATATCTATGTGTTCAATGTATTCAACAAATATAACTATGTGATGACTTGTCGGAACACCTTTAAAATGTTTACTCTAAAAAGTGCCTTGGGTATATGTATTCATTCCATCTAATCTCTCTATGTCTCTCTCTCCTGATATATTCTACAAATATATGGGAGGATTCTATAAGAATCCATGTATTTTTGGGACATCATGAGTTCATTAAATGTGAATGAAATAATTAAACACTGAACATAGGCCACATTGATCAATTTTTTATTATAGACAGTGAACTCCTCATAACTCACCTACATAGTAAGAATATCATGCATTCAGGATTCTATCATGTAATATTTCCATTCATGGATAAAAACTAACCATTGGCATCTGAACTATTACTGGAAGTTATTACTAGTAAGGAGATGGCCTTTCTCTAAAATCCATCATGTGGATAATGTGTTTAATGAACTTTTCATTATATTATAATTTTAGTAGTTCTTATTATTAGTACCCCACTTGAATACTATATATGTAAGGCTATAATAATTTTACTTTGATTAATTCTCCCATTATTTAATCAAGTCTCAATAACCATCACCATTGAATGTAGATTGTATTTTCACACTAGAAATTCTATTGGATATGATCCATATTTCCCATCTTACAATTCAAATAGATTCCATGAAATTTATAAGAACTTATTTGGGTATGTGTTCTTGCTAATTCAAATTTTGTAGTTCCTTGAACTATTTTGTGAAATCCATAATCAATAAACCATATCTCGTATTTCCTCAACTTCTACCTCAAAATTTTTATTTCATTAAAGGGGTCTAATAAAACAAATACATAATCAGTAAAGTTGACCTAATATCATATTTCATAAATTACAATAATTAAAAGTTCCCCCGGTGGAGGTTCTACTGAAACATTATCTATGGTTCATCTTAATTTTGATTATTGAAGACTTAATGACATAATATTATCTTGATGGATTTTGTTTATTATGCATAAATTTTATTATTTTATCTTTAACATTTCCTATTAATATAACGGTGATTATTCATTAGGGATTAACCATGTTCTGATTAAAAATTTGTGCATAACCAATTTATTTTAATTCCATATTTTCATATATGTTCATTTATTTATGTGATTGTGATCTTGAATCCATAAAATAAATAAGAAAATAAGAAAATAATAAAATAATAAAATAAATGATTTGTTCATGATCATTACCAATGGTTTACTTGTTGAGAAAGAAATAAATATACATATGACCATATTGATAAACTCCTTGTTCCCCTATTGGAACAAGTTACAGCATCCCACCTATCCACCTATGTATCTCTCTTGCTGGTTTCATCTTGGTTCTATCTTGAAATATGTACACCTCATATACATCTTAAATTGACTCTATGAACCTTTATATTGTCCTTTTATAACATCCTGACATTTTATGATATATTTCTCTCTAAATAAACATAATATCTTGGACATCTTATGATACATGCAAACATTAGTCTAAATGAATTGAAATATAGTAGATCATTATAAATTAGTTGTTCAATTTTTTATATGAATATTAATAGAAAAATTATTATTATTATTATTTATTTATATAAATAAACTATATTGAAAAATATGTAATCTATTTTATTAAATAACTTATATGCTTCAAAAATACATTTTTCCTCAAAAATATTTTTTATTGATTTTTCTGATAATATAATATAATTAATTTTTCTAATAATTGAAAGTATATTTTAAATATTGAACAAATTTTTTTATGTCATAATGTTAAAAATGTATTGGATTGAAATTTTATGAATTTTATGAAAATATTAATTTTTCGATGAATAATGAAAAATATTAATTTTTATTATAAACTATCTTTCATTTTAAGTATTTATAAATATTAATTTTTTTTAAAGTTTTTTGATGTTAAAATTACTTAATTTATATTATTAATAATGTAATTAAGGTAATTTTAATTTATTTTATGTGGATTTTGTTATAAAAACTTTTTATTCTTAAAGAATCATTTGTTTGGAATACTACTTTTCATCGCATTTTGGGGTTTTGATTTTAAATTAAATTTCCCCAATTTTGGGAATTTAATTTTGATAGAATGGATTCTAAATTTTTTATTTGATTATATATTTTTATATATTATGTTCAAGTAATCTTTTTTTAGCATGAATAGCAACCTATCTAATATTTTATTGCCATTGTTAAGGTTAAACTCGGTTTACTAAGTGAGTTATAAAAAGATATAAGGGTTAGGTTTATAATTAATCTTCTATAAATATGATTTAATAGAAATATTTATAATTTATACTATCCCCACTTTAAATATTTTTTTAATTGGTAGCACCTTTCTTAAGTATGAATTTTTATGTCTTAGTCTTTTATGAAAATTTCATGTGTGTCCTCTCACCCACTTATAAATTGACTCTCTTCCTTTCTCATCATTACACAACATTATGTCATATATCTATACCATACCTAGACTATTCTATTCCAAAATTACTTATACGTGAATTATGGGTTTTGGTCTTCATAAAATATCATTCCACATGCCCTTAAGAAGGGATCAAAAGGAGGTCTACGCATGAAGAGGTAATCATCACACCAGATCTATTTCAATTTATTTCTTCTTCCAAATCCTCTAATTATTTTGTATTTATAGTATAATAATATATTAAATATCCATAATATAATATAATTTTATTATGATTATATAACCACAATTATTAACCCCTTTTCCATCAAATGGTATGTGACTATATCGCTCGAGCATATGTGTATACTACCACCTCCACATAGTGATTCAATCTATTTACATCAATATATTTAATTGACAGTTATAATGATGGATTTAATGTCTATATATTATATATATGACAAAATTATTTTCCCCACATTATAATATCATATAATCCTTCTTACCTTTCAATCAATTGGAAAATGATATTGTCTCTCATGTATATATGTGAACTACCACGTCCATGAAGTGGTGTGATTGGATATAAAATTATATTTTAATTGGATGTTTATAAGGATTTATTTAATTTCTATTATATTAGATATAATATTACTAATTTCTGGTTATAATAAACTAATACTTATATTTTATTCCTTCATTTCATTGGAAAATGAAAAATGTGTTCATATATATGTGCAGGCTATCATCTCAATTATCTATGTAATTAATTTTTCAACCTATAAAAATTATGGTTGAATCTATAATTATAAATATATGTAATAAATACATATGTTATTTATATCATGATTTACATTCTAGAGATTGTGGAATGATTATCAAAGTTCAAGTACCAGAACATCCGAACTAAAACATTCATTATAAAATGGGTAATGAAATATTATAAGTGAATAATATATTATATTATAATTATCTACATGATTACTTCATATAAATATAATTACATTAAATTTATTATGGATAGTGTTAGATCTATTTTAAATAAATTTTTACTTTGGGAAAGGTATTTTTGTTACAATATCATTAATTACTGAGATTTTTTATGATTAGGTTTCCAATGATGAAATTTCATAGTATACCTCCACATAATTTAATAAATTTTCTTCTCATCTAGTTCATCATGGAATTTTCAAGTAATAGTAACATTTTCTTATCTTTTTAACTTAATATTATGGAGAAATAATTTTTCATGAAACTATATTTTATTTCATATTTGGGTAGGAATCTTTTTTATTCTATATCCATGTTTTCTAGAATGTTTTCAAGAATGTTTTTGTAATATCCAATGGTTGTTTTAATTAATTTTAACCCATGTTTTATTTTTTATTAAAAAATTAAAATAAATCTTCTTGTTATTTTATTAATGAGGTAAATTTAATTTATTTCCAAAAATGTGAAAGGAAAATTTATTTTAACGTATACAACATTAATGGAATTTATATCTATCATGAATACTCAATGAATTAATGCTTAATTTATAATTTTCCAGGTTTATTTTTATATAATTTTTTTATTTGACATTTTAGAAATCATAAGATTTTAATTGAGTGATTTAAATTTTAAAAGTTTATTTTCCCTAAGAAATATACCAATGATCTTTTAAAATAAGTATTCATCAAATATGAAGTCCTATGATGTAACTTAAGATTTTTAGGGGATATTTTCCAATTATAACATCCTTATTATTTCTCTAGATGGCATATTATTATGATGAGGTTATTTTTATGAACTCTATTTTTCTTCTAGAGGTTATGATATTGTTAAATGTTGAAATGTTTATGGAAATAATCTCATTTTCATGGGTAATGATATATGATAAATTAAGTTTGATCATGTAGAATGCATATGAATGGATTATGATTATGTGAAGGTTGGGAATAGAACTATATAACCCTCTAAAGAATTGGGTAAATAAGGATAACCCAAGAGATAATAAGGATTGGAATGGGGAGTGAACCCAGTTCAGTATGGGACATTTTACGCAGTGATAGTCTTTGGAGTGATTCATGACAAAGGATATGATGTAAGAAGGTGTCAACCCAATCCAATGTGATAATCTTGTAAGTGAGCATTGAATAAGGAAATCATTCTCTATGATTATGTGAATACCAAAAACATATGTCTTATGAAAATTTAATACCCTCATGGATCATATTATTTAATTCCTTTATAATTAATTTCATATGAACTCCAAATATTTATACCATAATTCATGATAATGATCTATGAAATGGTGGGCATGGTTTTGAAATGTTAATTTTTTTCTCATACCGTTATGTTAATGTTATACTTAAGTGATAATTTCTATATCACTTGTTTACCCTTATTGAGTATTATATCTCACCCATTATTATAGTTTCTTTCCTCATGCTAGAAAGAAATGTTTTGAGTAGGGTGTGTCTAGGAATATTACTAGGTGGGAAGATATTTATGGGATATGTTTAACATATTTCATGAAATAAGAAGATTGTGTATCCAGTATCTAAATACACTAATCCTTTACTATATTGTCTTGGATTTTCCATGTATTATTTTGGGACATTATATGGATTATTTTTTAGACCATATGATGAGTTAGAGTGTTATTATGAGGCCTGGAGTGCTCGTAATAATTTTTTAATATATATTAAGTTTATTAAATAGAACCTGGATTATTCTTTCTTGAAAAAGTGGATGAACATCTGAATGGATGCATGGATCATATTTTTAAGGGAACTATTGAGTTTAAAATGTTTTTTCCTACAGGTTACTTAACCTTGGTCGTCATGGGTTTTTGTGTGGATAATACATCATAATCATAAAAAAATAAAAAAAAATAAAATTACTTTTGATGCAGTGACCCGATGTCGTAATTTAGTTTCATTTAAATATGTTATTATGGAAAAATTGTATGATTATCCATATAACCTTGAAATTGTATGAGATCCATTAGAGCTGTTGGAGGAGATTCCATTAGTGAAGGATGACAGGATCAAGGATAAACGATCAACGCACAACAAAATTGAAGGATCTCACCCAAAAAAATGGCGTTGCATCGTTCTCCATTATCGATTGATCGAAATCATGGCAGGGTAATTGTTTTATTTTTTTCCCTATTCTTTATTCTTAGGAAGAACACAAATCAATCATCCAACAGATTGATCTATGGATTCTACGTATTTTCATGAGGGGTTTATTTTAGGGTTATTTTCAGGAGAATTTCAATGTGATTCAATCAATTTATTCATTGTTTGTGGCCCTAACAGAAATAGATCGATATCAACATGATCATAAAGCGAGTATCCTTCCTCCATATTGTCCATTTGATTTTCTCCCCTGATTCTTCTTTCTTCATGGGCATTCATTATATGGAAATTGGTTCAACATATCTCGGTCAATCGATCATTGTGCACCTATTTCATGGTGAAATGTTCCAATATCATAGATATGATGTCATCATGACACAATGGTGGTGATAATGTAGAAGTAATAATGAATAAAAAGATAGCAGATACCCTATTTTTTCTTTAGTGTTCTACAATGCACAGTGAAGAACACCAGTTAGATCCATTTTCTGAGAATATTTGATTATGGGATTCATTATTCTAAAACGATAAGGCTCAGATGAGATAATATCTTTGATTTACTAGTAATGAAATCAATGGATCAGAGGCTGGAGGATCTACTAATACACATAGAGGAAGAAAATAGATTTCTGTAGAATCCTTCATGACCCAAAGTGTAATCCTGATCAACATGTTGTGGGGGCCACTTTTGTGGATGCTTGGGTTTTGGGAAGAATTTAATAATAAAATTTTATGTAACCCTCATTGGAGACCTAGTATGTAACTTGTAGGTACACATACATTGGTTGAAGTACATGGGAATCCTACATGGTGTGTACTCTTCCACACATACAGTATTTTTTGATACATCCCATTTACATGGGAAGGACCCGGGGTCAAGGGACACAACATGTGATCCCTACTACACGTTTTGTAATCTTTTATACATGGATTTTAGCTCCTTTCCCTAGTGACATGGACATGTTTCATTATGATGTGTTCTCATTATCCTTTCTAGGATGGTTAGTATGCTATCATCTCATACTACTAGGACAATGATCCCTTCAACAGGACTTCTTGGATATAGTAATTGGAATACCTCTATGAGGATCGAAGTGAGACCATCTATTCATATTAATTCCCAAGGTTGGGTTCTTAGTATCTTTGTGACCAAAAGTACACGTGCATCGATCCTCTAATTATTGAGTTAATCCAGATTGAGTTTTTTTGGTATTGCCCCATGGACTTAGTAGTGATCCTCATATGTGTATCATATTCTCTACAAACTATCATCAGGTACTTCTAATGTCAATACTAAAATAGTATCACCTATCATACAAAAATTATCAGTTCTATCATATTGAAGAGTGTGTTCACCTGGACGAGTGCTTCATGGATAAATTGATCTAGAATCTTAGGCTGGTGTACTGCGGTTGTGACATACCTTTAGACTGTGTATCCTTGTTCATTATTTCTTATTATTTTTATTATTTTTATTGTAGAAATATACATGTGAAGAGGGTATTGTATTTACATTGTGGTATTATTAGTTCTTTTAGGGTGTCTTGATGGGTATTTTTATACTCACCCCTACAAGGTATTTTTCACACATGTTTAGTTCGAATGATCGACCTTTCGATAGATTCCATTGATAGAACAAGACTAGATGGTGCTTAGTGAGACCATATAGATAAGAGTGTGTTATTTCAGTATTCATACATTAGTCCCGTTACTTTCAGGTTGATGTTTTGTTTTAGACTCTTTGTGTGGGATTTTATTTTCCCATTTTACACTTATTTACTTCTGGTAATACTTTGGTTATGAGATTTATAATTATTCATGCATGTGGTTTAAATTTTTGTTACATTTCATCATTGTATAGGATTGGAGATATGTGTGTTTGTGTAGGTATTTGGGCTCAGGCCTCCTATGTATGTGTTATGCCTTCTCGGTGCTAGACTCCATCCCCTATTGTATTGGAGGTAGGATTTGGGAGTCACGAAACATGACCCATTTGGATAGTTTGTGAAATATTGGTATCATAGTGGTTAGGTCGACCTTTGGATCGAGAGTCCCTAAGATTGGTTTGGGAAATAGTGCTATGTTTTACCAGTTTTTCTTTTAGTCCAGGGCCTCTAGTTTTGGTGTGGTGGCTAACATATCCCTATAAAAAGAGATTGATCACCTTCTTTTAGACATGGTACATGAGGACATTGGTAATAGGGAAAACAATGGTTCTTTCATCATATTGGAATGGGTTGTGGTTCTATATAAATCATGGGTATTGTATAAAGATATACTCATTGATTGTGGTACATATTGTTTACTTTTATCATGCCATCATGAAATATTATAGCTAGGATTCTACATTATAATGTGGATGATATCCTTAGTGATGAGGAATTGATAGAGGGACAAGTTCCTATGGTGTTACCTTTAGGTGCTGCCAAATCCATTCCACCATCTATAGAGAAGTACGAGGTACCTGCTTTACCAGATGATGAGGATGTTAGGTTGAGAATTCTCTAGAAGCATCAGAGACAAAGACCCCTAAGGTTCTGAGGTGAGCCCAACCCACAGGCGGTTGAGCACATACTTAGGTAGTGAACAGAGGTTTTCGTCTTGTCGGGACACCAGTAGAATAGATAGTGGTCTTGGAAATGAACCTTCTTCGCAGCTAAAAAGGGAAATTGTGGGGTTTAGTTACTGAGATCAAGGATGAGGAAAATATGCCATGGTCAGAGTATGATCATGTTTTTAAGAGTAGTTATCACTATTTGATATTGAGAGCTACATGTATTGAGGAGATTATCCACCTTAGCAAGGCAGCATGGCAGTAGCTGAGTATTCATCGAGGATTACCAATGTTTCCATGTACTCAATGGATATGGTTCATGACCAGTTATATAGGGATCGAACCATCGAGAAAGGTATTTCTAGATACATCTGAACCAAATTTACCCCTCTATGAAATCCTACCTATTATGGGGTTCTAGAGAGCACTTTGGTGCTTGAGAGTTTCATAGATGTGTAGTTACTACCGTTGGTTGTTATTAGTGGGAGATAAGAATAAGAGACATCAATAGAAGGGATAAAACATCAATCTCAGTGGCATGGGAACATGAAATGTTTCAGGAGGAGGTCCTAGGATGGAGGATCTATGATTTAGGGATCACAGGGTCAGTCCATTATGCCTATAGTAAGGTGGTTCTACTCATGTCATGGAAGGGGATATCGTGCACAAGATTGTACAACCCACCATATGGCTTTAAGGGAAACCGCTGATGGTCCTAAAAGGAGCAGGCAATGGTAGGAGAAGATAGACCTGAAGGTAGGCATATGTGGCAGAGGATCTAGGAGAGAAATAAGATTTAATTCGGTGATTTGTCAAATTTCCACCACTACCCCTAGGTGGTCCATGCCAAGATCCAGATGGTGGATGGAAAGGTTGGGGACATTTGGACGTGGTCAAAGATTATGACCTAGAGGTTCCAGTAATGATTTGAGGTATGATATTTTTCTTTTGTACTTTTTCTAAATTAATGATAGAAAATGTTGCTAGTCATTCCTTTCTTACCAAATACCATGTTCAAGACTTATAGATTCCAACTGACAGTTTGGATCAACCCATATGGTTGGAGACTCCTATTAAGGATGAGTCAATTATCACACAATGGTGCTGATAGTGCGCCTTGAATCTTTGAGGGGAGAATTTCTTTTTGAATATCTTTATAGCAGAAGTGAGAAATTAAAAAACAATCCTTGGTATGGAATGGTTATGTACATAAAATGACTAGATTGAATATTTTAGGTGAAGTTTGTGGTGTGTTCATTGTGATAGAACCAGGTTCTCATTTGTGAGTGAAAAGGAAACCCATTCAGTGGAGGATGGCCTCATTCACAGGAGGCTAGAGCCAATTAATCATATGTTGGCTAGCCTGACCCTTGGTGTAGTGAATGTTATGTCTTACACCCCAAGATTTTATGAGAAATATTCTTTTTAATTTCTTTGATGTCTTGTGTTGTACGCTTCACTAAGATTAGCTTGCGCTATACGCAACACCGTATTAGCTTGTAGTACACGCAACACTATTATTGGCTTGTGTTGCACACAATTTCAAGTTCATTCGAATAAAATTCATTTTACACAACACCAAGTATATATTTTGATCAAGGTATAACTAAACTATATTTTTATTATGATATTCGCATCACCAAAGGATGTTTTCCCTACACGCAACCCTGACTTGGCTTGCATTACACGCAAGAGCGACCTTACTCGATAGCGTGTGTTGTACGCAATACCGAGTTTCACTAAACGTGATATTATTATAATATTATTATCAAATAGCCGTTACGAATAGTATTAACTTCATTTTGAATTATCATTCATCTTACACATTTTCTACATCATGGTATGAGAACAAAATAATTTTTTCGGGTAAAATAAGTATTTTTCAAAAAATACAGTTTTGCCGCCTTTTGATAGTGAAACCATTTTAAATCTAGTTTTTAACAAGTTTATAAGTTCAATTCTAAAAAATAAACTTTTTCTTATGAATCAGGATATAAAAATTTTCATTGGATAATGTTTTGATACTTTTCTGATAACATTCATATTTTGATGAATAGTAAAACTACGCTAAATTTTAATTAAAAACATCTTTTTTCATCAAGATAATTTATATGGTTAAATTATAATATTTAGTGGTTTTAAATTATAAATAAAATATATTTTTACCATTTAATATAATTTAGGTCATTATCATTAATTTTACATTGAATTCATAGGTAAAAACATTTCAATGTTTTGTAATGTTAAAAATAAAAACCCATTTTTTCGAAAATAGTATTAATTTTAAATTAATTAATGAATCTTTTATGTATTCAATTTGGAAAAATTTATTCCATATTTGGAATAAATATGTACAAATTATGTTAAAAATCTACTTTTTATTTTAGGGCATTATGAATAATAACTACGGTAAATTTTATGAGCCACAGTTAAAGGTAAATCAGGAAATTAAGGGTAACAATAATATTATAAAATTACCTTAACGGCTGAAAATATTATATTGGATGAATAAAAGTAGACTCATATCACATAAGTGTTGGAATAGATTCATTTCATGGACTTTTGACCATGAAAATGATGTAATTATTATTAAAACCAAAGAAAGTGACAACATGTCACTATCTTATATCTTATAAGTGTAATAATTTTAATTTGGTGATAAACATCATAAAACATCTAACATAAATAGTATAAATAAATATAATAAAATTATATACTTCATGTGAATTTATTTACAATTTTTAGGGATTAAATAATTATCATTAATGATGACACAATAGTGGTGTAGAAATTATTTTATTGATTGAAATATCAAATACATGGTTTTAAAAATATTAAAATAAATATTATATGAACTTTTAATGTTCTCAAAGAATTTTCTAGATATATATGACATGTTATTGATCTATTAAATATTTTGTTTCGAATATTTCCTCTGTGTGGATTTTATTTAAATTCAAATAACTGAATAGTGTCAAAATTGACACTACTGTTATTTTATAAAAATAACATATTATTAAATTGTTTAAAATAAAAAAAATATATTTAAAAATTATAAATTGAAATTTATATGGTCTAAAATGTAATAAAGTATCCAATTATTAACAATTCACAACACATAACTAATTATTTATTACAATTTAAAATTTAGAATATTATTACCACAAATTAAATTAAATAGATTAAATAAAGATAAATCAAGTTCATACAGTTCAAAATAAATTCCCAACATCTATAAATTTTATTGGTTGATGATATTACAACCCTATCTCATATGATCTTCTAATTGAGTCATTTTATAGGTTTTTATGTGGGGTTTGAATTTATTATAAATTAATATTTTTGGGGTTTCAAAAATTTCCCCTCTCCTCCCTTATAAAAGGGAACCTCCTCCCTCTCCTCTTCACAAAATTTTGAGCCATCAAGCACGGCCAAAACCTGTCTATTTATCTTATCCACTTCCATATCAACATACTATAGGTACTTTTATTCTTCAAATACCATCTTTAGTGACCTAAGAGGAGTTTTAGAAGAGGCGCATCGAAGAAGAGGTAATATCCTTTACCGATTCTTTAAAAATTATTTCTTCTTCTACTTCCTCTAATGTATTTGTTTCATTATAAAGTAATAACATTAGTATCAATAATATACTGATATTTTATTATAAATATTAAACAACCCTATTTCACCTTCTATTCATCCTACAGACAACGAAATTACCGCGCGTGCGTACGTACAGAATATCGTCTCCACGCCGTGGTGTAATCTGTTTTCCACCCCCACCTTACATGGATGGATATAATGGTGTAAAGAATAACTATATATGATTATTATAACATGATACTAATTCTTATATATTCTATCTTCCACTCCAACACCATTCAATAATTATGGGAACGATATTATCGCTCGTGCGTACGTACGGATTACCATCTCCATGACGCGATGAGATTCATTCTCTATGTTAACCATTCAAGAATGATTATAAAGTATATTTATTTAAAAATAATGAAATATCTGACATAATAATTCTACTGTATTTATGTGTATATATATATCATCTACATAATTCCATAAGGAAAAGAAAACAACATTCAGGTGTACGTAGGACCTACCGTCTCCATGAACGGTGTATCTCATTTAATTTATCTATCTATTATACATATATATACTGAATATATATGATATATAAATCATTTTTGACATTCTATAAGTAATTACATCCTGATATCATTATTAATAATATCATGAACAACAAGTCCAAACATGTACGATAAATGAAACGATTATTACACAAAACGTTGCCTTAACATAAAATTGAAAAATAAAAGGTTAATATAAAGACCTAAGTGAATCATATAGTATATCATAAATATTATTATGGTTCGGTTACAAGTTTATAATATGTTTAAACCCACTATACAGGAGGTTCAGATACAGACAAAGCATATCAGACCTAAGGTAAGGGATAATTATTCCAATCTCGTTCTTATCTGAGATTGTTTATTCATAAGTATTTACTGGGGTTATATTTCTCATCCATGTCCATGTTTTATAAAAATGTTTTCATAAGATTTTTACTATTATTCCATTTATTTCATGCGTGGGTTGTTATAGTTTGTATCATAGTGAAGGTTTAGTTAACCTTTGGAAACTAGGATGCGATAACTTTAGTGAGATCCCTAGAGATATTTCTAAGGTATGTCTAGGGATGTACCTAAGGTTATGTATAAGTATTGGTTATAGTCCTAAAATTATTGTAACGATCATATAATTAAACCTAAGATGTTATATATTGAAGGTACTCCCCTTTTATTATGTTGTTTTCCTAGCTTGATTTTTTCCTCTCACGCTCTTATTTTTTGGTTTCAGACTATGGATGGCACCCTAATGAACCATGTTGATCAATGTATTGGAAAATGAAATGATTTTCCTCCTGAACAAACCAATGTTATGGGAGATGGAGTGAAAAATATTATTTCTATACTTACACAAGCTATGAATCATTCTGGACTAAAAATTGAGGAGAGAAGAGAAAAATATTCTATTGAGTCCTTCATGAGGCAACGTCCACCTTATTTCAATGGGTCTTTTGATCCAATTATTCTGGAACAATGGATAAGTGCCATTGAAAAGATATTTTCTATACATCAATTTTCATGTCATGAAAAAGTCATTTTGGGTGTTTACCATTTAGAAGGTGAAGCAGACCAGTGGTGGACTCTAATTAAGAATACAAGTCCCTAAGATGAAATTGAATCCATGGAATGGGATGAGTTCAAGAACATATTTTTCAATAAGTACTTTCCTCATATTCTTCGAACGAAGATGGAAAAGTTCTTCCATGAGCTTAAGAAAAAGGATGATGAATCAGTTGGTATATACGAAGTGAATTTTACAAGGCTTGCAAGGTATACATCTGGCTTTATCATCCAACCTGAATGTAAAGTTGATCAATTATTTAGTGGCCTAAAACCAAGTCTTTGAAGGGAATTAGTTATAAGATACTTCAGTAGCTATGAATAAATTATGCGCTGGGATATCAAGGTAGAACTGGAAGTGGGTCTTACATATCCATCTCACGGTTTTTAAAAGAAATGAAAGATGGAGTTCACGGAAAAATATCAGAACAATTGTGAAAAGAAAATGAATGTTTACCAAAAAGGCGTAGGCCCAGGAAAAAATGCCCAGTCCTCCAAATTTATAAAATAAAATGAGAGCACAAGTATAAAGGTTCAAAACGATGCAACATGCCCAGAAAAATAAAAAGGTTTCATATTCCTACAAGTTTCAACATCTGAATCCACCTTCGGATCAGCTGATTCCCACTCAGATTACGAATTATGGGAATTGATCATTTTGACGTACTTCTCCCTTAGCCACAGTTACTCTGAAGTCAATTGCTCCATGGACAATTTCTTGTTGACCCGCCCCTGCTTTGGATCCATCTCTTTCCATTTCGAAGCCTTGAAGTTGGATCTTGTAGACACCATCTTTGGCATGTTAGAGTAATCCTTTCACGGCTTCCACTTTGATGGAGTTGTGAAGGTCCCCACGTTATCATTTCCTTTCTTCCTCCCATTCTTGAGTATATCACTATATGATGTCTTGACATGGCTATTGGGAGAGCGACTGTCATTTTATTTATTCTCATCAGAGACATCCCCCCACTTACTTGGTAACTCCAATAAGCCAGTATCCTTTCGATTATTCTCATGCACTAAACCAGGTCCCACCCGAGAATATTTTTGATTATTTTCTATCAATGCCATGCATTGATAATGATCCCCATTGCCCTTCCCCTCATCAAAATTTACATCCCCACAATAAACATGTTCCGCTCCCGCTATACAATTCTTCTGCAACCCAGACTACTCAGGGGGTAACTCCTTGCTCCCCATAGCTTCATGTCCATCCGGAGTCATCTCCCTAGATGCTTCCTTTTCCATACCAGCCTCCTCATTAATTAGCACTTCAAATTTATAATCAACCTCAATACCCGGGACCACCTTAATGACAACCACTGAACCCATGGAATACATTCCCACTCCTCCACTACAACCATCAACAGATGGGACTTGTGGAAAGAAGCATGGTGGATATTGTCTTAAAGGGACTAGAAAATGTTTCACGTGTGGAAAAAAAAGGTCATCTAGTAGCTGAGTGCATAAGTAATGGGAAAAAGTCCTCTAATTATTTTAATAATGAAAGGACTACAGAGAACGTACCACTAACACTTCAATGCTACAAGTGAAAGGAAATGGGGAATTATGCTAATCAATGCCCTAATCCAAGGGTTAATGATGATCAATGTGAGCAACCTCTTAAAGAAAAAGGACAAAGGAAAGTCACATCCGATCACTATTTGTGATGTTGAGTATGAAAATGATGTGGTGGAATGATTAAGTGTTTATGTAATGGGATTTAAAAATAGTGTCATGGAATCTCATTTATAGTATTATGGAATATTGGGATATCTATGTATTGGTTTATTGTGGTTTTAAATAATAATATGGTATCAATATCCATGAAAAGTGATTGAAATGTTTTTGGAAAGCAGATGATATGCGCATACTGAAGGGATAAGAAGAAAATAATATGTTTGATTGTATTAATGAGCTTATGACTGATATAAGGACAAAGTGATATCATGGTTTGAGTATATATAATTTTTGGGATTTTGGTATTTGAAAAGAGTAAAAATTTGATAGAATTTATGTTTTCACTAAGGTTCTATGGTAATTCATGTTTCAAGATTATACATGATTAAAGTATTCACATGTTTAGAACTCGATCAACAAGATATATCTTATGATATATGGGGGATAAATGAAGGTATTCACGTGCTTGGTAGATGACCTCTCTAGTAATCATTTTCTTTATACTATGAGATTGGACAAAAGTATTTTGGATAAGCCTAAGGATTGGAATGGATTAAGTTGGAAATCAAATAGTATTGTATAAGGCAAAAACCTTTTTTATAGAATGTTATAATAGTATATTTTTAGAAAAAGGACAACCTGCAGGACGTGCGACAACCCATCACGTCGGACATGGATGCAGGAATCGAACCCAAAACCGAAGTGCAACAAGCCTTTATCACCAACCACTGGCCTACAGAAAGTCCCTGGTTGGTAAAAACTACTTTTATTTTATTAAACAGTATGATAGATGAAGTATAAGTCCATTTTTGGTACCATATAAGATTAATCTCACCCTAGATAGACTTATGTATATTTAATCACTTTTTCTAACCTTGTGTTTGAGACAGATGGAATGACCTATCATTCTATCGCATGATCTGTTCACACATCACGAATGACAAATTCAACTTCATTTTATTAAGAGAAGAATTGAAAATTGTTCAAGTCATGAACAACAGTGACATTGAAACAAAATCAAGTAAGTATTTATTTTAATTAAAAAAAAATCAACATTAGGGAAATGATCTTGAAAAAGAAAAATGTTGTCCTAGTACCCTCATATACGATGAATCAGATGGTACCTTAAGTAATCACAAATTTATATCTTTGTTATTGTTGCCTTTTTCATAGCCATGTTCTCTACCACTCTTCATCAGAACATGATGGTTAGATTTATCCTCCATATAGATATTTTCACCTATATTCTACTATGTGGAAACCCAATGTTGAGTTACTTTGGGTGACCATTATGTTTCTAACTTTCCTTTTTAAAATTATATTTTATTATTCCTTTTTACTTTGTGGGTTTCTATGAAAAAACCTTCAAGTAGAAAACCATTTATAACCCTGACGAATTTCGAGGGAAAAATTAATTTTAAGGGGTGTAGAATCTAACATCCCGAGATTTCATGAGAAATATTCTTTTTAATTTCTTTTATGTCTTGTGTTGTATGCTTCATCAAGATTATCTTGTGCTATATGCAACACCGTATTAGCTTGTAGTATACGCAACACTATTCTTGGCTTGTGTTGCACACAATTTCAAGTTCTTTAAAATAAAATTCATTTTACACAAAACAATGTATATATTTTGATCAATGTATGACTGAAATATATTTTGATTATGATATACGCAACACCAAAGGAATATTTCCCTACATGCAACCCAGACTTGGCTTGCATTAAACACAAAAAAGACCTTCCTCGATAGCGTGTGTTGTACACAATACCAAGTTTCACTAAACAAGATATTATTATAATATTATTATTAACTAGCCATTATGAATATTATTAACTAAATTTTTAATTATCATCCATCTTACAAATTTTCTAGATCATCCTATGATATGAAAATAATTTTTTCTAGTAAAATAAGTATTTTTCAAAAAATGAAATTTTGCCACCTTTTGATAGCGCACCAATTTTAAATATAGTTTTTAACAATTTTATATGTTCAATTTTACAAAATAAACTTCTTCTTGTGAGTTAGGATATAAAAATTTACATTGGATAATTTTTTGATATTTTTATGATAACGTTCATATTTTGATGAATAGTAAAACTACGCTAAATTTTAATTAAAAACAACTATTTTCATCAAGATAATTTATATGGTTAAATTATAATATTGATTGGTTTTAAAGTATAAATAGAATATATTTTTACCATTAAATATAATTTATTTCGTTATCATTAATTTTACCTTGAATTCATAGGTAAAAACATTTCAATATTTTGCAATGATTTAAATAAAAACCAGTTTTTTCGACAATAGGATTAATTTTAAATTGATTATTGCATATTAAATGTCTTGAATTTGGAAAAATTGATTCCATATTTTGAATAAGTAGGTCCAAATTATGTTAATAGGGAACATTTTGATTTTGGTCATTATGAATAGTAACCACAGTAAAAAAAATTTACCACAGTTAAAGGTAAATCATGCAATTAAGGGTAACAATAATAATATAAAATTACCCTAACACCTTTCAAAATTCTATTAGATGAGTAAAAGTCGACACATATCATCTAAGGGTCTGAATAGATTCATTTCATGGACTTTTGACCATGAAAATGATGTAATTATTATTAAAACCAAAGAAAGTGACAACATGTCACTCTCTTATATCTTATAAGTGTAATAATTTTAATTTGGTGATACACTTCATAAAACATCAAACATAAATAGTCTTAAGAAATATAATAAAATTATCACCATAATGTGAATTTATTTAGTATTTTTAGGTATTAAATAATTATTATTAATGATGACACAATAGTGATGTAGAAATTATTTTATTGATTGAAATATCAAATAAATGGTTTTAAAAATATTAAAATAAATATTATATGAACTATTTAATGTTCTCCACGAATTTTGTAGATAAATATGACATGTTATGAATCTATTAAATAATTTTTTTCGAATATATACTTTTTTTGGATTTTATTTAAATTCAAATAAATGAATAGTGTCAAAATTGAAAATATTGTTATTTTATAAAAATAACATATTATTAAATTGTTTAAAAATAAAAATAATATTTAAAAATTATAAATTGAAATTTATATGGTCTAAAATGTCATAATGTATCCAATTATTGACAATTCACAACACCTAAGTAATGATTTATAACAATTTCAAATTTATAATATTATTACCACAAATAAATTTAAATAGATTAAATAAGGATATATTTAGTTGATAAGGTTTAAAATAAATTACCAACATGTCTAAATTTTATTAGTTGATGAGAGTACAACACTATCTCATATCATATTCTAATTGAGTCATTTTTTGTGGCTTTTAAGTGGGTTTTGAATTTATTATAAATTAATATTTTTGGGGCTTCAAAAGTGCCCCTCTCATCCTTTATAAAAGGGCACATCCCCCCTCTCATATTCACAACATTTTGAGCCTTAAATCTCGTCTAAAACCTATCTATTTCTCTTCTAAGCTTCCATATCAACCTTCTAGAGGTACTGGTCTTCTTCAAAGACCAACTTTAGTGCCCTAAGAAGAAGTTTAGAAGAGGCGTGTCGAAGAAGAGGTAATATCCATTACCGATTCATTCAAATTTATTTCTTCTTCTACTTCTTATTCATTATTTTTTTCATTATAAAGTAATAAAATCTTTATCACTCATATATTGATATTTTATTATAAATATGAAACAACCCTATTTCTCCTTCTATCCATCCTATGGAAAACGAAATCACCGCGCGTGCGTACGTACAGAATACCATCTTCACGCCATGGTGTAATCTTTTTTCCACCACAAACTTATTTGGATGGATATAATGGTGTAAAGAATAACTATATATTATTATTATAATTGATACTAATTCTGAGATATTCTATGATCCACTCCAATACCATTCAATAATTATGGGAACGATATCATTGCTCGTGCGTACGTATGGATTACCGTCTCCACAACGCAATGAGATTCATTCTCCATGTTAATCATTGAAGAATGATTATAAAGAATATTTACAGAATAATAATGAAATATATGACATAATAATTCTACTTGATTTATGTATATATATTCCATCTACTTAATTCCATAAGGAAATGAAAAAAGCATTCATGCGTACGTATGACATACCATCTCCATGAACGGTGTATTTAATTTCATTGATCTATCTATTATACATATATATACTGAATATATAAGATTTATAAATCATGTTTTACATTCTGTAAGTAAGTAAATCATGACATAAGTAATAATAATATAATGAAAAACAAGTCCAAACATGTATGATAAATGAAATGATTATTACCCAAAACATTACCTTAACTTAAATTTGACAAATGAACGGGTAATATAAAAACCTAAGTGAATCATAGATGATATCATAAATATTATTATGGTTCTGTTACAAGTTTATAACATGTTTAAACCCACAATACAGGATGTTCAGATACATACGAAGAATATCGGACCTAAGGTAATGGATAATTATTCCAATATCATTCTTATCCGAGATTGTTTATTCGTAAGTATTTAATGGGGTTATATTTGTCATCCATGTCCATGTTTTGTAAAAATGTTTTCATAAAATGTTTACTATTCTTCCATGTATGTCATGCTTGGTTCGTTATATTATGAGATTAGAGTTTCCTGCAAGGGTGGTAGATTATGAGGAAATATTCCCAAAAGATGATAGACAGACTCCTGAATTTATCTACATTATGGGATGACACAAATATATTCTTTATCATATCAGATGTCACTTGACGATATTTTAGAGATGATTGTGTAATTAGAGGACTTTTAGAGGAAGGGATTTGTAAGACACATCGTTTCACATTGAGCAGCCCTATGTTTATTTTCAAATATAGTAGATGAGAGATTGAGGTTTTGTGTGGACTATCAGTACTTGAACCATGTGACTATGGAGAACAAGTATCAACTACTAAGGATTGATGAAAAAGTTTATCCATTGAGAGAGGAACAATGTTTTAAAAGGATAAAATCAAGTCAATATATCACCAACTGTGTGTAGGGGATGAGGATATGTCCAAGAAGAAATTTAGATGTCATTAAAGTCACTATGAGTATTTGGTGATTCCCTTTGGAAAGAAGAATGTCTGTTTAGTGGTTATGGGACTCGTGAAATGGATATGTCAGCCATACTTAGAACCATTCATGTTATTATTCATTGAAGATATCCTTGTATACTCAGTATCTAAGGAGGAGCATGTGAGACACTTCAGGACAGTTTTGGACATACTCTAAGAGAAACTTCTTTATAAAAATATCTCAATGTGCTTGTTTTGGATTTAAGAGTTCCAGTTTTTGGGAAATGTTATCTTAGTAGGTGGATTGGTCGTGGGCCTAGCCAATGTTGAGGGAGTGTTAGCTTCAGATCCACCCATGAGTGTGATGGTGGTTTGGAGAATCCTTGGGATTGAAGGATATTACTAGAGATTCATAACATAATTCACTAGGATATCATTACCCATGATGTCTTTGAAATGAAAGGGGAAACCTTTATTGTTGATCAAGAGGTGCAAGTAAGATTTCGATAGTTGAGAGAGTTTGACGACTACTCCCATAATTATATTTCTAGAATACAGTGTTGAGAAAATTGATGCATTAGGAACTTGGATTGGTTTTGTTATGATTTTGAGGTATGAAGTGATTTCTTATTGTTCACGTTAGTTGAGACCACAAGAGCAGAACTACACTATCGATGATCTTGAGCTACTAACAGTATTCTTCAATTTGACAATGTGGAGATACTACATGATGGGAGAGAATTTTATCATCTACTCTTAACAAAAGAGATTCATTTATATATTCTATCATAAGGATCTCAACTTCATATAGAGGATATGGCTATAGTGGCTCCAGAAATATTACTTCAAAGTTGTCTATACTCATGGGAAGGGGAATGTGGTGGAATATGATCTTAGGATGAGATCTTGTTTGTAGTTTCGAAGCATGGTGTTAGAGTAGTTTTTCTCATTTTAGGTATCATATTTGTATGGAGATAGAGAAACTTACCTATAGTTGATAGTTTTCACCCATATTCACTTTTAGTGAGTTAGGGAGGCACAGGTAGGGGATACTGACATAAAGACACTACATACTCAAATATCCACTGGACATGATCCAAATGGGATTTCTAATGATTGGGAATATGTAATTATTTTTAGAAGATACACTTTTGTGGTAGTGTAATTGTGGGGGGATGTTCTATGTTTGTTTCATACATATCCTTTGGCGGTACATCACGATGTGGAAAAGATGTATCAGGACATAAGACATCGGTTTTGGTGGACATGGATAAAGAAATGAGTTTGAGAGTTTGAATCTTGATACCTTACTTATCAGTAAGGGAATGTTAAGCACCATGTTCTAATGGGGTTTTCTCAACCCCTTAAGGTGCCATAGTAGAATTCGGATGGGATATAAATGGTCTTTTTTATGGGATTAGAACAAATGCCTAGGGGATATGATTCCATATGGGTGATCATAGACAGACTCACTAAGTATTCCCACTTCTTGGAAATTTAGGACAAGAGTTCAGTAGAGAGAATGGGATTCCTCAATGTTTAGGAAATAGTACAACACAGTGGAGTTCCATCAACGATCATTTCTAACTATGATTCTCACTTCAAATCCTAGTCATGGAAGAGATTATATGAGGCATTTGGGACTTAGTTAAACATGAGCACAATGTTTCACTCCCAAACTGATAGCTAGATTGAGCATACTATTTAGGTTCTATATGACATGTTGTGAGCTTTCATGTTGGAATTTGGTCATAGTTGGTAATATCACCTACCATTGGTTGAGTTTGAGTATAAAACCCGTTATCATTCCACCATCAATATAAAACCATTAGAGGCTTCATACGGGTGACCATGTAGGTCACCACTTTTTTGGAATGACCTAGGAGTGTTGGAACTGATGGGCCTAGATTTGGTTCAATCAAGAACTGAGAGGTACATATCATCCAGGAGAATATAGAGACAAGAAAGAGCTACCAAAACTCTTCTACGGATAGTAACAAAGGCCTTTAGAGATTTAGGAATGAGACCCTGTGTTCTTGTGGGACTTTGTTCAACCTAGATTATGTAGATTTGTATAGGGAAACAAGGTATATCTTAGATTTATTGGGCCCTTCTAGATACTTTGTAGATTTGGAAAGTTGGAGTACCAGTTAGTTATACCTCCATAGTCATATTCTGTACACAATTTCTACAACATGTCACAGCTGTTGAGGTACATCCATGACCCATAATACATTATCGACTTGGGTGATCAGGACATCAAGAATAGATCTACCTTTGCTGAATACCCATTATAGATCAAGGATCATAAGGATATGATCTTTTTTGGGTGATTGATTCATTTAGTTCAAGTCTAGTGTTATTAAAAGGATATTTAGGAGTGCATGTATGAGAGGGAAGTTCAGATTAATTCTCAGTACCCATATCTCTCTGTGTAACTCTTTTTTTTGGATTTTCTGGAAGGAAATCCATAAGGTGGTGAGAATTTAGTGTCTCATATTTTCTTTGTATTATTTTTGGATGTTATACATATTATTTTTGAGACTGGGAACTATGACGACATGAAAATATGAGGCCATGTGTTCTCGGAATGAATTTTTTAAATATATTAAATATATGAAATAGTATTTTCATGTAGTTTTATTAAAAAAAAAGAGGAATAAATTTTGAACAGATGCTCAAACCATAAATATGAGAGAGCCATTGAGTTCAGAATGATGGTTTTAACCTAGGGGTGACTTAACCATTGTTGGTGTGCGTTGTTTCTAGAAAATCCTTCATGGGTGTAAAATAAATAAATAATTGATTTAATTATTTTTGAAGTAGTAAAGTAATGACCTAATTCTATTTCTTTTAAGAAACTGATTATAGAAGAATTTTATAGTAATCTTCATAACCATGTGATTCAATTATATCCATTGTATCCATTATAGGATATCTCATTGGTGAAAGACCATCAGATCATTGATTGATGATCGATGGGCAATGGAATCGAAGGATCTCACCAACAAAAACAATGCCACATTGTTCTTAATCGAAAAATTTTCCAATTAAAAGTAGGGAATTTGATTGATATTTTTTATTTCCCCATTCATGATTCCTATAAAAAAATACATATCAATTGACTAATAGATTGATCCTTGGATCACACATATTAGTAGGAAGGGATTATTTCGAGGTTATTTTTTGGATAATTTATTCATGATTAAATTTATTCATTCTTCATTTATTTTACTAATGGTAATGGATCAAGATAGTCATGAATATATATTGAAGTTTGATCCTATATATTGTTCTTGTTCTTTTGTTCCCTGATTCTACGTTCATCATGGACATTCCATGTTTGGCCCATAATTTGATATGTCATAACCAATTGATTATTGCACACATGTTTCATGGAACAATTATCCGATATCGTAGATCTAGGATCATAAATAAACAAAGGTGATGTGAATGTAGAATTGTAAATGAATTGAGAGATGGAAGATACCTGGTTTCACGTTCTTTGGTTCATAGTGAAAGACGACGCATGGATCCATTTTCTAAGAAGATTTGATTATAGGACACATTTATCGATGATAGAGAGGCACAAATGAGATGGTATTTTCAATTTCCCAGCAATACAGTCAATGGAAGGGAGGATAGAGGGTCGATCAAGATGCATGGAGGAAGAACACGGACTTTTGGAAAATCCTGTACTACACAGCATGTAAACTTGATCTACACACAGTGTGCCCCCCTTAAGAATCATATAGGGTTTCTAGTATAAATTATGGATCACACAGTGTGTGACCCCTATAACATGGCCTACAACCCTTCCTTGGAGACCGAGTGTGTACCTTGGAAGTACACAGACACAGGGTGAAGAACACAGGAATCCTACACTATGTGTACTCCCCTAAAAAGACATTGCATGGTCCGTTTACAAAACTAGGAACTGGGGTAAAAAGAAATGTCATGTAGTCTCTACTACACATTGTGTACTCTTTTATACATGGATTGAATATCTTTCACTCAATGACTAAGATAGGTTTCGTTAGGGTGTGTTCCCCTTATCCTTTCCTGGAAGGTTAGTATGATATCATCTTATACTCCTAGGACAATGATACCTTCAGTAGAAAATCCTAGATTGAATTGTTGAAATACCAATATGAGGCCCAGAGTGAGATCTTGAATTGATCTTCTTTTCATAGGTGGTGTTCTTACTATTGTCGTGACTAATAATACATTATCATCGATCCTCTATATAGTGGGATAATTCAAATTGAGTTTTTTGTTATTGCCTCATGTCCTTTGGAGTGATCCTCTTCTATGTATCGTATTCCCTTTATTCTATAAACATGTTATTCTAATGACGACACCCCATGAGTAGAACCACTTTGATGGACATCATCATTTCTTTCAAGCACAGGATTGTGTTCTCTAAGATGATTGATTCGTAGATCCTTTGAGCTGGAATCCAATGATGGTATTCTGCAGTTTTGACTTACCTTTAGATGGGGTTTCTTTGTTGAGTACATTTGGATATTACTTTTATATGTGTTGTACACATATACCATTGTAGAGATGACTATATTTCCTTTGATGCACTCTTTTTATTTTCGGGGTGTCATATTGGGTATTGTTATACTCACTCATGAATGATATTTTCCCACAATATTTATTTCATATACATATGACTGACCTTTCTATAGTTTCATTGATGGAAAATGACTTAATTGAACTTAGTGAGTCCAAAAAAACCAAGGTATGTTCCAACGGTATTCAGACAATAGTCACTTTACATTCAGGTTGGACTTTTGTTTCAATCTCATTGTATTAGGAACAAATTTTGACATTTGGAAGTTCCTATACGTTATGGCGTACCATGTTTGTGGGTTTTAGATGTATTCATGAATGGTTTCTTGTTTTTTTACATTTTTTCATTGTATAGGCTTATAGATGTGTGCAGTTGTACATGTACTTATGATAAGGCCTCCAATGTTAGTGATATTCCTTCATGATGTTATTTTGTAGCCCCTTTCCTATTAGAGGTGGGCATGGAAAGTCGATTCATGGGCCCCACTGGGATGAGTCATGACATTTAAGGTCCTCGACTGTGTGTTTTTATATTATATTTAATATTCATCTATTAAGATGTAATATCTATGCATGAAACATATGGGTTGTTATACATTGTATTACATATAATTATAACTCACATGTAGGTGAGGTGAATCAATGGATTTTATAAGTGGAATTACGTAAAACAACATTGGACACAGAGGTCCAAAATAATAAAAGTGGGAGGGATGAAAAATAGACCATTATATGTAATTTAATAATAATTAATTGAGAACCCATTCAATAAATTAAATTAAATTGAACCATAAAATATATAGGTCTATTCATATAATTTGATCAATCATACACAGGAAATGATTATGCAGTAAATCCCCTCATAAGCATTCATTTCAATTCATTCTCTAATAAGAGAAAAAATTCAGGAATTGATCTGATTAATTATCATATTAATAAATTAATTCATGTTAACTTATACCATCTAGTCATTTGGATAATACATTATACATTAAGTTTAAATAAAATTTATTATTTTATTTTATTTAAAATTCCATAAAGTGGTACACAACTTTTTACTTGGAAGAAAATTTTTGGGTACCTTTTGGAACTACTCAGTATGGTTTTCACTGTAAAAAAATGAATTCATATGACATATTGTGTGCATGGAATGTGTCATCATTTCACGAAGATTACTTCTATTTTAATTACACATGGAACATGTAAAAATTATATATCCATTACTATTTAATGGATTGAGTCTTTATTGTAGAATAACTATACAAGATTAACAGTTTTTTGTAGTATACAAAATTAACTAAGACATTACTATAATATAAAACCTAATGACTAATGTATACTATCAATTTAAAGGCCCAAAAAAATCAAGTTCATATTTTTTAATGGAATAAAAAATTAAATTTAAAATTCCCTTTGTAAAAAGGTAAAACACATAACTTGTGCAAGCCATCCACACGACATGTGATTCTATTCATTAAAAATCCATAGTATTTTCCTAGGGACTTGGTCTGTACATATTAGGGAAATTTAAGAAGTAAATAATGTGTGGAAAGAATTCATGTTTCTTACTTCATGTTACATTTCTTCTAGACTATACGTATCATGTATTAAATACACATTTTTTGTTAATTAAAATACTTTTTTTTACCTCGTGTCTTCCACCTCAGAAAACATTAATTACATGGAATGTAGTAATAACACACATTGTGTATTATAGAAAAGTCATGTATCACCCTTGATGGTCGAAACAGGATGGAGTTATTACACACGATGTTTTCCAATTGCACAATGACCTTGAATCCAAGTGGCTATCCATATATAATGAATACTAATGCACAACATGTAATAAAGGAGTACATGTCTTGTATTCATTTATTATCTAGCTAGAATTCATGGAACCTTTGGATGGTTTCTTTAGATGTGACGTTCAAACATTATTAACTGATCTTAATAATATGACCGAGAAATGAAGAAGAGGAAGAAGTTATTTCAGTAACAGATCAAGAACGAATTAAAATAGGAAATTAATTTTAACAATTAAATATGAAGTAACCAAAAATCAAATAAATAATTATAAATTTGAACTCAAACACTTTGATACCTATTTATGGTTTTAGAAAAAGTTGACGTGCTTATCAAGGATGATCCCAACTCAACAAATGTCATATTTTAGGGTTCACTCACCTATCGTACGAGAAGTAAACATCATGGACAATGATATTTTTCCAATTTAATATTTGAATAAAAGGTCAGAAGAACAAAGGTAAAATCCATTTAATGTTAAATTTATATGTATTTAATTTGAATTTTAAAAAATAATACCTCATTCTTGATATATTTCTTCATAGTAGATTCAAATCATCCAAAACCTTTTTAAAAAATATGACATTCCTCTTATATGATCCAAGTGTGGGATCACTCTAGTAGTGATCTACATATACTCTTATGATCTATGAATGACACTGATGATAAAACATGTTCTAGAACGACTGATTGATCATCTTAAATTGTTCATATTGATCGATTCGTGTTTTTTCAATCATGAATAAATTATCTTGATCATATCATTATTGAGAGGATGTGAGAAGGAAGTGCATGATTCTAGAGAGAAATCTATTTTGCACAACGATTCTCGATTAGTCTCTCATAGAATGTATTAGCGATACATTTATAGACCAATGGTTAGGGTTTTTAATTTAACTAATTGCATAAGTTACCTTAATAAAATGTTAAAATAATGTCTAACCACATTCAATGTATTAAAATAATAATAATATTTTTATTGAACAATATGTTCTTGTTAGTGTAATGACATATATATTTTTTCCATTTTTTAAACTACTATTTATCAACAAAGTAAATATTATTCCTCTAGTACTCCTTGGTATTTATGTTATACCTAACTAATTTAAATATTTATTCATTAATCAAATTAATTAATAATATATGTATTTTTAATTCAAATATTACCTTGGGAATAAATAGTTATTTAATTTATGTGACATTTAATTGTTGAAAAAAATATATCCTTAATTTTGAGAATAATATTTATTCATAAAATTAAATTCCTATGGAATATAATTAATATAATATAAAACTATTTTTTTGTGACCCCCTAGTATTTTTTATCATTGGTATTAAATATTATTATTGAAAGTAAAATATTATTTTCTAGTAATGGGTCTAGAAACCCTATAGAAAGAAGTTATTATTGCAATGTAAAAAACAAAAACGAGAACGCACTATATAATATAATCCGCTTTTCTTATTATCTAATCGTGTGGGTTTCTCAAATATTTTATCAACCTATATACTTGTTATGTATTTCATTGAATATCTAAAATAAACATGGCATTGCACCATGGCCATGGGATTTAATATGCTAGTTCTACCTCAATCAAAATTTACAACCAATATCTATAACATCACCTTGAACTATTATCATTATGATTTATGCTAATATATTAAATTTTTTGGTTCATGAAATGAATTTATAATAATGTTAAATTATCACGACCATTATACACGTTTAAACACTAGAATATCAGATGATAAAAAACATGAAGAATGTCTACTAGTGGGTGTTTTCTTATAATCTCCCATCTTAGAGAAAACCAAGTGGAAACTTAATCAGGTGAATTATTATCTACATATTAATACTCACACCTAATAGTCAAAATACTGTATACCTCATAATATATTGTTATCCGCCTTTAATACTAGATTTAAGAATATCATCAGGAATTTAAAGGTTCTCACCATAGAGGGGAACTGACTTTCCCTTTACAAAGAAAAACATACTACAGGACAAAATTATATCAAATTCATGTTGAATAATAAATAATTGGTAGTGATAATTTTAAATAATATTCACATATCTGAAAAAAAAATGTAATTTAATGTATAAGCACTTGGTTATAGAACAAAATATCCTAAATAAATTCTATATAGATACCATCCATTGATATTACAAGATTCAAAAATAAATTATAAATCTCAAAATCCAAATCACTCCCTACTTAAGTTATATAAATATTTTATAATTTCATGATTTTATTAATCCATAACAGTATGGGTTATTATAAAATCCCCAACATATAGTTTCTCATCCATAGGAATCATCCATAACCATCTATAGACCTCTAATCCAACCAATTGAAATAAAATGTCAACTCTTTTTCATGGTTCCAAGATAGATTTTACACTATTAGCCCTGAACTCAGTCAAAAAAGTATTCTATTATTAAAAAAATCATACTTTAATTAACAATATGAATTGTTAATTTCTCTAATGATGTATCTATATTTGATACCACCATTTAAACCATTATAACTTGTGAATATGTTTAATGATCCCCCATAACACCAAAAACCTTTGGAAAAACCTATACCACTCACCATAATTCTTGATTACCTATCCTTATCATTAATAATTATCCCTAGTAATATCATGAAAATTCCAAATCATATTCACCCAAATTAAACTGTGGCAAAGAGTGTAATCTAAATCCAGTATATATAAACAAACCAAGTGTAATAAATATAATAAAACCAAGGTATTCTTAGATAAATATCTATCAACAATCCATTGGTTTCACTATACACATGAGATTTTATCTCAAGGTCTGTACTAAAATATGCTCGACAGGATACTCCCCACCATAGGATTATCTATATCATTTTTCAGTTAAAGTGAAATTATTTGTCTCTTATATCCAATGAGGACCACTATTTCTGAACATATCATATAAATCTTGACAAACCTATCCCATTATCCCTTAATTATATAATAAGGATAACATTGTACCCCATTAAACCACTAAATATTTGTCATAAATACTTTTCCATCGTGGGAACCACATCAATGTGGTATCTGAATTCCAATCCTTCAGCACTAAAATACTAAAATTTTCAATGAAATTGTAACAATATATTCTAATTTTAAAAAACCCATATATAGTCATGTATTAAACACCCTGAGGAGATGAATATCTCCCACTCACACATGAGTAGACAAACCAATACTTAACCTTATATGCTTTATGATTACATAACATAATGCTCTCGACATTACCATATTCTACCATGCTGAGGGACATAACCATAAATAAAAAATAGCGTTATCCCAACCATATTATATATTCTTATATATTCCTTGAAAGAACCACCTCTCATGATCCATGCACATTCCATTTTGCATGGCGCATCTCAAATATCATACTATAGTCTTTGGGTATCAAGGTGTTTTATACAAGACTTTTCTTACAGTCAGTGATGTATCGTCCTAACCTATGTGTATTGATGAAAAAAAATAAAACAGATAAATTTAATCATTAAATCATAATTCTAAAGCTCTATATCATTGTGGACTACCTAACTTCTTATAATAAGTTCATTAATCTATGTATATGTATCATTGGTGTCTCAATGTGATTATAAATAAAATTACATTATTTTATAATCATTAAAAGGATTCACATAATCTATTATCACAAGATAATGATCTCAACAAAACCATGATCCCCATGATCAATAGGATGATAAAAAAATGTGACCATATACTAATCTACACTGAAGTCCCATAACATTGATCAAAAATATTGAGTAAATAAGATGTATAAGATTTCTATCCAACTATGCTATCAAATTTCTATTCCATTGACCCATATAGTTCTCAAGGGTCCTAACATGCATATTACTTCCCTATAACCCAGATACAAAAGAGACCATACAACATTCCAACATGAATTTAAAGATTCCTCTTGACATCCCATTACATGTTATGAGGGACTGTCTTAATTTCTCTTTTATAAATAGAAAATATGGAGGATAATGTTTTTAATAGTTCCTAATCACTATTGATTCACACATATTCTATCCATGAAATGATATATAATCAGTACTACCCTTCCATATATCTCAACCCACACCATCATTTGCTAATTCTCATCAAATCTAGGCTCCCAATACTCATCAATTGACTTTGTATTCCATTCATCTCAAAAATAATTTTTATTGAATCATTATTTATACTCTCATTACCAACACACCAAAATATACTCAAATGGTAAAACCAACTAGACAATCAAACATCATAAATGTGTATTTCTAATTTGAAAAGCATATACCCCTACTTCGTTCATATTTAGTTAGAACCATAAAACTCTAAAATAAAACACCCACCATGCTAGGTTCAGTATCTGACTGATCCTGATGTTAACCACACTCCAAGGCACCATTTCTTCTTCACATCCCAAATGAACCCAATGAATCCCATATGAAATTATCAAACAATATCAAGGGTGTCTAAACTACTAAATTATCACCAAAGTACGTTAATTTTATAACAATATCCTAGGAATATGTTTTTCTTACTAGTACATACACACGAAATCTAAGCCACACTCACTCAATCCAAGGATTACATCACCAACACCAAATTGAACATAAGGAATATAGGGCTTAATCCCACCCAATAAAACCATCATCATAATTTATGAACATAGTTACAAAATTATAAAATCAAAGATAAAAATGTGAAAAATAAAATTCATCAATTTCAATTAGTTAATTAGCCCCATATATTTTATTTAATAAAATACACAATAACTTATTTTTTATTTTTTAATTAACTAAAACCATTTTTATAATTTTTAATATCTTTTCAGAAACCAATTTTTTCGATTCAAAAACAAATTTCCAATCCACCAATGTAAAAAACATGTTATGAATCCCTTTATTACATGTATGAAACATGTGTACATGCCTCTTACCACCCTAGGCTAAGAGTAAAAAAATAAATCAAAAATAATAATTTCAAAATTTAATAAGGCCATGACTATTAAAAAAAATATTCCATAAATTTTTATTACATATAATTTCACACCCATGATTTAATTTTGAGATATATATCTTCTATTTTAAGGATTTTCTTTTATTTAATTTTTTAGGTCATTTACCTATGAAATATTAAAAAAATTGATGAATTAGGTTGTTGCATTATTAGTGAATGTTTAGAAGTAATTGTGTAGAATCTATACCCTAGTTTTGTAGTTTTTTATATTTTTTATCTACATAGTTATTGCATGGTTTACCTAAAATTTTAAACCATTTATCCAGGTTCCCAGGTGAAGTTGTGGTGACAAGTATAGCTCATTCACAACTTTGAAAATTATCTTAACAAACCATATGGTCTGTTAAATTTTATTAAAAGTGAAATTTTATTATCTTCCCTCTCTTGAATTAAACTAATATAATTTATTTCCTCTATCACTCAAATCAAGATCCTCACTCACACTCGAACACCCCTCTTTATTCTTTTGTGGATTGGTTTTTAGTGATTTTGGACCATGGTTCTTTAAGAAAACCTTATGTATCATCTTTTAAATTATTTGGGACATTTAACCCATCTTCCATTGTTTTTATTCTACATAAAGCGCATGAAGACCTACGTATCATATTATACAAACTAAATAATAATGGTTTTAGTTTTTAAGGTCCTCCCTTGTCTTCATAAGGAACTTTCTCACCATTTATTATAGATTTCACAGGGTTCAAAGTGGTTTTATTATTAACAGTATGTTTGTATCATTAATCTGATTTATTCCATGATCCTTAAAATAAAAAAAATGGGTATTGGTTATTGGAATGTTTATGACCTTTTAAGGAAATTATATATGTTATACAAGTATGTAAACCACTCTCCTTATGTTTTGGTATTTAGAGTTGTTTAAAATGCCTGAGTTTCTTGTATTATTGTGTTGTGTTTGATGAAATTACCATAGAAATTATTTTAATCGTAAATTGATTCCTCATTAAGTGAGTTATAGCACATGGAAACCATTATACTTTGTTGGGAGGAATATAAAAAATTGATTGGCAAGGCATGACCTCCCTAGCATGAGACACATGTGATAACACTAAAAAGGTACCCTGATGATATTTTTTATGATTAACTTATTTGGATGATCCATTCCCTCTTGTATTTGATATTAATCATCCTAACATCAGTATGATGTATTGAATTTTATTCCTATGATAACTATTTTGTGTTATAGTCCTATATTTCCTAGACATTAGATACCTTAGGGATTCCCAATGGTGTTAATTTCATGTTTGTGTATTACAATTAATTTTTTAGATGGACTCTACTTTATAAATTTATAATTTTATCTAATTCTTATTTTTTAAAATTCTAATATCCTAATTTTATAAATAATATTTCAAAAATATCATGATTGTTTTTTTAATAAATAATTCTTATGAGAATCTTTCTACGATCCAACTGGGTTAGTTTTTTTCATACCCTGCATACACCGTATGTGTGTATGTAGACTTTATATTCATAAATAAATGTATAGGAAAACCATTGTATTTCAAAATAGATTCTTCTTGTTATTAGTGGTGTGTGGTTGGTTCTTTGTGACATAGTGGTATTTATTCATTATGAAACATGTTAATGGGTAGTAACTTTTTTTATTTGTTCACACAATTTTAATATTGTACTCTTGAATCATCTACTAGGATTCACATCTTGTTTTATTTTTATATGCTTTTTATTAACCATATTTGTTAATGGTATAAATGTTTTAAATTTTTATCAATTATTTTCATGTTGTTTTACTTAGTTTCTATTCGTGTTTCCATCTATTTTTTATGTATTTTATGGGTTTTACTCTCTCGAGATCATGAATTTCCAAAGTAAGGATAATTCATGTTGGATCATCAGTTCAGATCTATCTTTTTATTTTAAATGGGTCAATCATCTTCAAATGTGATTACTAATCATAAAAAAATTACTTTTGACACATGGGTATTTATAATTCCTTTCTGTACTTTCCATATATCAGATTACGTGTCAGTTTAGGAATGACCATGGTTGGTGTCTAAGAAAATGGTATTCAAGGACAATGTTTTTGATTTATGACTTTTTGGAGGTCCATATAAATATGGGATAATATCTTCAAGGATTAAGGGGCATGATTTGAGGGAATATTTTTTCCAGAAATCATCATGATGTGCCTTAATGACACCACAATATGTCATAAAATGAGTCATTTGGAGCTTTTCTTGACCTGGTCTAACATTTTTTGTACTTTTGGTTCAAAATGAAAGGCCTACATGACTTCCTCTAAAGAGAAACACTGTATTTCATGGGATACCGACTAGGAAAAAAACCATGTGGCTCGTGTGGAGGGGTTTTAGTTGATCCCAGAAGGTTAATGTACAATTTACAGAACTGTGTACCCAAATATTATTCAGTGGGAATTTATTAATTTCATGAGTTTTTCTTTTTCTATATACTTCGAAATATTTTTAGATATTTTAATGGATTTTGGGTCCAATTTTAACTATTTGTGATTGTTATCTATTACTTTATTATTATTTAGTTTTATATAGTTCTATTACTCCTCAAAATCATCATGTGAAGCCTCTAGAGGATACTGTAAATAATTTTTCACACTTCAATCTCAGGGTGGAATATAATTTTTTTTATGTGGAAAAATAATTATTCTAAAATATTGATGAATTAGAGGGATTTACTATGACTCAGGTTCTAGAAGAAGGTTCGGGGTCATGTGGATATAAGAGGAATGCCTGTGAAATCCTTCCCCATCAGCCTTATTTATTTCGATGGGTCAACTATCCTCAAGAATTAGATGATTTGATGGAATGGAGTTAGTGGATCTTTGAATATCATTAGCATTTGGATGCTACTAAAGTTAGATACTATTATTTTATAATAGAATGTCCTAGTCAAAAGAATAGTGATACGGTGGTGCAAATATAGAATCATGATACCTTATGTTGGAAGGAATTCTACGATATATTTTTCTAAAATTTGTATCATGAAACCCTAGAACTAGAAACTTGTAAAAAGTTTTTGTTACATTGGTAATATGAGAAATATTTCATGGAGTATACTAATCTATTCACTAATGATGTTCTATTTTCCCATAAGATTTTTCCATTAAATAGTTATAAGAAACTGATTTTGATATGGGGTTACATCCTAATATCTTATACCAATATTTATTTTTTATATTCAAGATGTATTCTAAAGTGGTTGAAAGGGACTTGATGGTAGAAATAAACAATAATGTTATGCCAATATTATATAGGGTTCTATTAATGTATAATAGAGGCACACTTATCTCCTTAGATAAGAAGAGTAAGTGATATGTGGTTATAAGGGGAAGTGCTAGTGGATCTAAGCTTCCACCTCGGACTTCTTCATCTATGGATTAGATAAGTTGGGATATCACTTGTTATCAGTGCGGTAAGATCAGGAGTATAAAATTTTCATTCCTAGTGACCCCCATGGTTGTTCATTATTAGGGGTTCATGGGTAAAGTGAAAATATTTTATTAATGATATCTCATATTCCAAATGTATTACATGATCATAATCTCCAAAGGGGTATTCATTTTAATCTAATGCCTCTAAAGAATCAGGATACTGACCACATGGGAGAATATGTAGGAATTTTTCATTCTATAGAAAGAATCATCTGAAGAGCATGCCCAAAGCCACCAAAAGACCCCATACATATTTTTTGGTGAGGCAGTTTCATGTGATATTTGAAACACCTATAGAGACTAAGCTTGGCCTTGTGACTATGGGTGGTAGTTTTCTTTTTTATTTTACCTATAGAGACTTCATTATTTATAAATTTTACCACATATTATTTTACACTTAATCATATAATAGAAATTTTAAACCTTCCCTCAATGTTCATGTTTTAAATTATGGGAATCTTGACACCAATATGGATGACGAAAATGAAAGGTTTATAATGACATTCATTTATTGTCTGAATATCATACATGGAGATAGTGTGGGATTTTCTAGGCGATCTGATATATCTATTTGTAATTATTATCATGGTGGACTAGATGGTTTCTATTATAGATAATGTTTATCCCTAACATTGGATGGTGAACTTAACAATTTTAAGTGGGAACTCAAATGTATTTTAAGGGGAATGGGATTCATGATCAAGTTTGGCTGGACATCCCCTTCCCAAAGTGGGAATCGTGGAGTTTTAATTAGAACTAATATTATTCAAATATGAAGAAGGTAATTATAGAGTATAGATTACCCTTGTTATATGATATACTTCTAAGGTGTTTATTAATGAAATATTGGGCATAACCCTAGAGAATGAGATTCTATTTTCGGTCAATCTAGAACTTAGAAACTAGCCAATTTATTTTCCCTTTTAACTTATATCTCTGATAGAATTAATGGAATTTAATATCTAGTTATACAATATGGAAACTAAATGCTTCAGTCTCTATATTTTTCCTCATTGGGAAACTCTGGTTCTCTTTTGACAAAAAAGTTTATGAGCCCCTATTCTTACTTTCTGACAATTAGATGCTAAATTGGGTGGTAATTAAGAATAAGTACCCCTTTTCCAATATTTTTTAACTCCTTAATTAAATAAAGGGGGTCGTTTTTTTCTAATATCATCCTTCTGTTAGGATACCATTATCTAAGGATAAAATATTTTGATGTACCAATGAATATTTTATGAAAAATGTATAGATATTTTATGCACATTTTTATGTAATTTGGATTGACCAATTCTTCATTAGTCATTCCTGAACTCAAGAATCAGATATTCCACTAGTAACATGACACCTTTTTCATGGTGTTCGAGGAATATAGCTTGGTTAATTATAATTCTGGGGAGTATTATGATAATAATATATGAATTGTTTTAGTTAATATTCCTGATCCTTGATTAAATTCCAAAATATTGTAGTGTTATTTTTAGGTCAAAGAGGTGGATTTAATTGGACATGATTTTTTAGAATATGGAATTTTATTTGAACCTGAGAGGGTAAATTCCATCATTTCTTATGAGGATCTATATAATCTCTTTGAAATAATGAGATTCATGGGTTTTTTAGTGTATTTTCAATAATTCGCAAAGTATTTCACAAATATTTCATCACCTTTTACAGTTCTTACATAGAAGTGGGTGATATTTTTATGGAGTCCTGAGTTCCATGAATCCATTAATTAATTAATGTGGTCCTTTATCTCATTACATGTTCTTATTCGACATGAGGTCAGTTAGGTCTATATTGTTCATTATAATGCATTAGATATAGGGTTGGTTTATGTGCTTATACAAGATGATCAAGTTGTAGTGTAATGGATCCTACAATCTATGACCACATGGGAGGAATTATTCATTCCTTAAACTCAAACATGAAGTAGTTATATATTCCCATAAGTATTGGTATAACTATATTTTTTGAAACTATTTATTGTTTAAATGAACATAAAGAGTTTATGTTGAATATTTTTACTAAAAATATTTAGTTATTCAACAAGGTTGGTGGTGGGGTACCTTCATCCTCTCTAAATTGACATCAACTATTCATCAGGAAAAGCAGAAGCTATTGCAAATTCACTCAGAAGGAACTCTCTTTATTGGGATATGAAAGAATCCAATGATGACTGGAAAATGATGGGTTAATTTTCTATAATTATTTTAGAGGATACAGAAGTGGAGGATTATTTTATCCATAATAGCATTCAGATAAATCCTTATCTTCACAAGATCCTCCACTAGGAGTAGTTCGAAGATAAGTAATGTATGTGGTTTGGGAAGATTACAAACTGTTTGGATACCACTAGAGAGTGGTCCATATATTTTTAAGGATCTCTCTCCTACAAGTTATTTTAGGTTGTCATTTTTTGATGATTTTGGTTGTGATGTAATATTAACATAATTCTTTGTGGATTTACACTATGGAACCACTAAGATATACAATGATATAATACGCATATACTAGTTCATAGGTATGATATGGGGCATCATATATTTGGTGTCATTTTTCCTTACCTATCAGTTGCATGATGCGGAACACCATAAGTACAATATTCTGTTCTAGATTATTTTGGTTCCTACCATGAAGTGGGATTATATATCCATGTATTTTATAGTTGGGTAAATTCATATCCATTATGAAAAAAACTATCTATGTATTGATGATTGTTTGACCAAATATGCACACATCATTCTCATCAATAAATATATATGAGTGGATGATCATTGGATAAAATTTTTCTAGGTGATTATTAAATTTCATAGTGTTCCATCAATTAAAATAATTTATAAATACCCTCTATTTAGGTAATGATTTTTGAAAGGAATCTAGGAAGTGACAGTATCTTAGATGAAACTGTGCACAACATAACAATTTTAGTGATACATCTTGATAAAGTGGTTAATTTATATTTTAGAGGATATACGTTGTGTCTATGTTCTAGACATTGATGGTTTATGGGAAGGATATTTGGGACTAATGTATATTTCCAACAAAAATAGTTATCAGTATTCAATTAAAACGGATCCATTTGAGGCTTTGTATGGTCAGACCATATGGTCTCCCCTCGGCTAGGATGAGGTGGGTGATACTTCCTTATCAGACCGAGAATCATACATGATATAAAAGTGAATATAAAAACCATTAAATGGTTCATAGTGACTCTACAAATTCCCCATAAGTCTTATTTTTTATCATCAATGTCATCGCCTATCGATGGGTATTTGATTGCAATTAAAGGTTTCACCTGGATTGGGTCACTGTCTACTCATAATAAATGGAAAGATTTCTTCGAGATACATGTGACCTTTTGAGATCATTTCTATGATTAGAGTGGATTTTTGTCAGTCAGTGATACCTCCATTATTTATGTTTATCCATGACATTTTCAATGGTTCAGAATTAATGTGTTATAATCTGGACCCTTCCCAAGTCCTAAATTGGGAATAGCTAGAGATAGAACATCATGTCTTAGTAATTAATAGAAATGTTTAAATTATTCACTTTTGGGATATATTTATTCATGGAAATTCTATCTCATTTTTATGAGTATTTTAGTAGGGAATAATTCTAAAATTCATTGTCTTACATTAATATTTTCATTTAAAAAAATTACATGGATAGTGGGAACCCTTCAATTACAGGACAAAATCAAACATTAAACCATGTAAGAGATTACCAAATCATTCGAGAAAAAACTAAAAAAGTTGGAATCCATAACATTATATAGGCTCCATTCAAAAGGTGTTACCTATATATCGGAATTTAATTTTATTATAACCTCATATAATTTGGCTATCTATTTCTAGGTCTAAATTAATTCCTCCAAAAGTATTTTACACTCATTGTATTCATGCAGCAAAATGTGTTATCTCTCAAATTCCTCCATTATGAAATTTCCTCTTATTATGATATGATACATGATTAGTTAACCCACTTATTTACATTATTAATTATTGTAATTATTATTTATGATTGATTTCCTTTTGTGGAACACATAATCATTTACTTGTAATGATGTGTGAACCTAGATAGCATTATAATGCAATGAGTAATTTTTTTAGTCTCAATAGATGTCATGTAATGGATTAGGGAGCAATCCTCATCCATAATGGGAATTTTTCCCCAATGTGATATTTCCTTGTCCATTATCCTTGAATCATGTCATTTCAAGTTAATTTTGTACCAAATTTACAATTACACCATGATCTTATAATACCATGTTATCTATTTTATACTCCTTTGTGATTACCCTGTGGACTTCCCTTTTATTTTATACCTTTGACTCACACATTATGTTTCCTTATTAGTTTTATTCCATTATTGGGATTCTTTTCTCAGCCATTTTTTCTATGTATTCTCCAATTTTTCCCTTGCTATTTTAGTAGATCAAATTGATTTAAGAGCTCATTATGGAGAATTAATTAAATAAATTATATTTTAGCCTTACTTTGATGTAATATGAACCTAGTGCTCCAAATCCACTAGGACACATGATCATTGAGTTGTATTTAATATATGTTTATGTTAAAAATATTATAATAATATGTGTAAAAGTCTTTGGCCACTATGGTTAGTATCAGAGAAAATATTTAGTTGGCCTTTTGAAACTATGGTGATAAAACATTAGTCAGAACCTAGGAATACATCGATGAATAAGTTTAAGCATAAAAAAATAACCTAAAATATTTTTGAAGGTAAGTGTGAGTAGATTCCAAGAAATTTAATCCTTATCAAGATATTACAAGTGTATGTGTCTCTAACCTATTTTTACCTAGGGTTAAAACACTAAAAAGGTAACATTGAGGGGGACTTAATCATCACATAGTTTATGGAAATGGTCCTTGTTTCACATCAAGTTTCACACTCCTAGTGGATATTTTTTGGAAATCCACACACTCTTTAAGAATCATAATAAAGGATTTGAATAGATGATGACCATTAATGAACTTGGATAAACATAAGTTTTTATATATTTAGATGAAGGTGTCAGGATTTATACATCCTATAAATGATTTTTCATGATTATCTGGTTTCCCACCAGGATTTTTATTTCACATACCATGTTTTTTATATTTTTTAAATTCATAGAATCATGATGAATATTGTTAAAATTAAATTTGATGGAGACTTATGTGACAAAAACCAACCGAATTTGATGTTTTATAGATGAATTTTTTTTGATTATGCATAATCATATGTCATAATATATTTTTACAACATTAACTTTGTTGAGATTCATTACACCTAATATAAGAAGAAGATATAATTTTATGAAATTTAATTTTTTAAGAAAAATTTCATAAAGAAGATCAATCTTCCTACATGTTAGGAAGCTCGTAAGATGCACCTAGAATAATATCTCAAATGGAGGGGAATATATTTTCTATGTTAAAATTTAGGTCATGGAGAAATTAGTTTCCAGTGAATTCATTGTCTTATATATGGGGAACACTGGAATTATCCAACTAAATTCCCTAAACTAATGGTTATCCCATAGACTAAGTATGGACTTTTGTTATACCAAATCATTGAACTAAAAGGGTTCAAGTATTTATGTACTGGGATTCAATAATTGGGTTGTATATGTGTTTTTACTAGTGGTATTTTTTAATAAGAATCATGATTCATCTATGTATTGTGTTAATTTTGGAAGAATTTATGTCTTCATGTAATATTATATAAATAGTTATGGACAAGAACATAGTTTTATGAGTTAAAAATTAATCATATGTTCAAATTCATAGACACCCATTTTATGTTCTAAGTGATGGGTTTTAAATGTGATTAATGATATTTTGGTAATTGTTTTACTAGGTTATGATATATATAACCTTTCGGTTTAATATAAAGGATTATTTGGGATGAATGATATTATGTGTTTTTATTTTAAGTTTAATGTTTTGAGATAAAAATTAAGGCTAAAACCATAATTCAAGATGAGGTTATTGATGTTATTATGTATGTTGGGTTATTTATTTAAGGAATGATTTATGGTAAACCATTGGTTTAATTTTTGAATTTTTTCGACAAATATATTCATAAACATTTTGGCTATTATCTTCTGTTGTGATATCCATTTTTTAAATAAAGATATTAGGAATGTATTTTTACTATTTTATGGATATTATGGTATGTTAAATGTTCATTTTAGTGCTTTGGGGATACAATTTTACACAATGTATATTCATTCCTTAGAGTAAGAGGTGAAGTGAAAATTGATCAATGTAAAATGAAAGGATGAAATTATTTTTCTAAAAAATATCATGTATGTATTTTTACATTTGTTATCTATAATGATATTAAAGGGATCAATAAAATCTAATAAATGTATTTTGAAACAAAAAAAATATCCTTTTTTACTTTCTATATGATTAATCTATAGCCTTTTAATTCATGATATTTTTTTTATTAATAAAATTTCACTTGATCATTCTTTTTTTGGTGATAAATAAACTCCTTAACATACCAAAATTATTTAGGCTTTTCTTCTATGACCATATTTTCACTTTATAACAATTTTTTCCTACATGGAATCCTACTTATGTTTTGTTCAAAATAACTATCATATTTATCTTTCACTCTTTAAAGAGGAAGTTTTATAAACCCAGTTTACATTGTGGGTTTTTGAAAATGGGAATTTTCAAATGTAAAACCCTTAAATATTGTGAACATGGTCAAAATGTGAAGATTCAATCTATTTTAGATGTGTATAATGTAACACCAAATGATTTTAAAAGAACACTATTCTCGACAACGTATTCGATACAAAATACAATGTTTAAATGATCCATGATATAATATTAAAATATTATTTTTAAAATTTTATAGTTATAAATTACCCATTAAATATGAAGTTATGAATAGTATTAACTAATTTATGAAATATATTTAATGTTTTTAATAAAAATAAGTTTATTTTTAAATTCTTAGTAAATAATTACAAATTTTGTAATAAAAATATATATTTAAAAAATGATTTGTATTTCTTTTTCTGATAAATATTATAATTAATTTTGGGATTTTTTATAAATGTTATTTTAGAAAATGAAAATAATTCTTTAAAATTATTATATTTATATTAACTTAGGGCGAAATTCTTTAATATTTCATAATATATTGGTTTTTAGTGAATAGTGGAAATACTAGTTTTGTAAGAATGAAATTTATTTTAATAAATTAATTAATTCAAAAGTCCCATTATTATGTAAATTTTATTATAATTTACCATAATTGTTTTTTATTTATATATAATCAAATAAAAAACATTTAAATCACCTTTATACTAGATTTTAGTATAATTTGTTTTTTCCTAAAAATGTATTTTTCAAAAAATGGTTCTAATGTGTTTAATGATCCTTCATTTAAATTAATTAAAATAACTCATAATGAGGAATAATTTAAATGAAATTAATATATCATATATCTATATATTTTAATTTAAATTCATATAAATATTATATCTATTCATACAGTTAATATAAGATCTTATTTTCCATAAAAATGTAATTTTTAGGAAAACAAATTTTCATCATGCATATAGGTTTTATATTAAAATGAATTATTCTAATTATATTAACATAATTTTATAAAATTTATTTAATATTTTTATTATGAATAATTTCTATTATACAGTATGATTGAATAATTTTATTCTTATTGAATAGAAAAAATAATAAGAAATTAGTTTCCCTATTAAAAACACTAAAACGCTAAAAGTGAGTGAACTTAGAGGTAAAGATGATAACCCATTAAAAATATATATTTTTATGGGTTTTTTCCTTGTCCCTACTAAATTATAATATTTTTCAATTTTTTCGGATCTTATCTTGAGTGTGAGTTCCCATTATTGAATAGTATTGGGTATTTACAAAAATGTCACTCCTCAATTATAAAATTGACAACCCTCCCATCACATATTCACAACTATAAATTAATTTATATCAACTAAAACCTACCAGAATTTCTCCAAAAAATCCTTATCCACATTATAGATCTTTTTACTTCCCAAAAGACCAACTTTAGTGCCCTTAGAATGGGATCTAGAAGAGGTTCTTTTGTGGGTAGGAAGTCGTCTTCATAGAGCCCCTAATTTTTTCTTATTATTTTTTCATATTGAATTATGTATTAAAAATTGATATATAATAATATGAATATATATTATAAACTAAAAATTTATTATGTTTATGGCATAATATCCATCCATCTTTACTTCCATCAAATGTGAAATGAAACCATCGTTCATGTATAAAGGGAACTACGGTCGTGTGAACTGATGTAATTCATTTTGTATCATCAAATATCATGTCTATTCCTGATTCTAGATTAAATTTTAGAATATTATATCCATGAAATATTAATAATTTTAGAAAATTCATATATATCCTATTCCTTTTTACCTTCCCATCTATAGAAAAATTATAACATCCTTTGTCTATATGGAGGACTTCCACATCACAAATCCATGTCATTTTCTTTATTACCGCATCACATGGATTGTATATGTAAGTGTATTTAAGTAAAAAATACAATATTTATGATATCTTTATGATTCTATAAAAATAAAATTATAGTTACCTTATTTCCATCACAATCATTGAAAAATGGAAATGTTACATATGTGTATGTATGACATACCATCACCACATTTATAACATATTTATTTTTTTATAACCATTATTCTTGGTTATTTTTAAATGAAATGTTTATGTAAAAACTATTACTAAATCATTATTATTATGTACATGATGGAACAATTACCCCTTCAACCATGGTCAACAAACTGATTCCGTTTTGAAATTATGAATTGAGCGTCCTCAAAAACACCCAATGTGTACATAACTTATTTTGTAATTATATAAATAATTTATATAAATTAAGTAAACATTATATTTATAAGATATTTAACTTGTAAAATTTCCTTAAGAAAAAAAAAATTGATATAGGTTTGACATACCGGAGATAAAAGTCATATACAACAATGTTTGGGATTAATGTATGGGTTTCATCTCCAAATATCCTTCTTTGAGACACATTCTATTTAATGAAACTAGATTCTTTAAAATGGTGAATATACTTCCCCGTTAATATTATATCATAAATTATTAAAAATTCATGAAATTTTTTGTTATTATTCATCTACTTATTTCACAGGATTTTTGGTTCAAAAGATACCAAGGTGGAAAGAGACTATGATTCAATCTGATTTCAATCAGGAATGTTTAAACTTTAATTTATTCTATAGGAAATTATTTGATAATTTTATAATAAAATCCTCTATTATTATTCTACTTTAGTTATTTAGGAATTTTTTATGTAATTTTACCATTTTTCTCTCTTCGATACTTTAAATTTTTGATAATTTCTTTTAATAGAAGCTAACATCATTTATCTCTTATGTCCAAAATCAAATTTTCTTCCATATAAATGTTTTCTAAAAATATTTTCATTAATAATTTTATCATTCCCCAAAATAATTATTACTTTAATTTTTCCTTTTTTCCTTTTTTATAATTTTTTTAAGGATTCTTTTAATATTTTTTCTAAATGAGGCACTGTTCACCTTTTTTTAAACAGTGTGAAATAAATGTTTCATTTTAATTATTTTACATGTATTGAATCACTCCTCTTAATGATGATTTAATTCATTGAGGGGTCCATTAAAATTTTCCACGGATATTTTTAACAATAATATTTTCCATAATATTTTGGAAATGTTTAAATTCTGAAGATTTGATTTTAAATTGAAATTCTTAATTTTATCTTGATTAATTCCATGTAGTCTTTAAATTATATTTTCTAAAATGATGAAAATATATAATAGAATATATTAATTATTAAGTATGTATATATTACTCTTATATATATACTTAGTACACTTTCAGATAATATGATGCATAAATGTATTCACTGGGTTCATCTCTCAAATTCCATCATTATTAAATCCCCGTTAATTATGATATGAGAGAAGATCCTGAAATATATTTATTTTAATTAGTAATTATTATTTTTATTTCTTATGAATGAATAACTTTTGTTTAAAACATAATAGTTAACAAGTTATGATGGGTTAGCTGAGATAGTTCTACAATGCATTTGGTATGTTTTTTAGTCTCATGAGGCATCATGTAGGGGGTTAGGGAGTAAACCTAATTCATTGTCAGTCTTTTTACACCATGTGATATTGTCTAAGATGTTTTCCTTGATACATTTCAATGTAAATATTTTTTTTTTCAAATTAACTATGGTTCCATGATCTTATGATACTATCTTCTTTATTTTATGATCCCATGTGATTTCTATTTTTCTCTCTATTTTAATATATCATGTTTTAACTTTGACTCCTTTGTTATATTTTCCTTGTTGTATTTACTCCATTATTGTAATTTTTATCTCACCCATTATATATATATATATATTCCCCAGGTTATAACATGATGTTTTAGGAGATCGAATGGAATTAGGAGCTCATTTTGGAGAATAAAATAAATAGGTTTTAATTTACCATCTCTTTTATATATTTTGAACCTGGTATTCCAAAGTAAATATGTCTTGCAATAATAGGGTTATATTTAATGGATTATTATGTTAAAAATCATTTAATGATATGTGTTAAATTGTTTGTTCATTATAGGTTGAAACCCTTAAAATACATTTTTTGTTATGATCAATAATTCATTTCCCCTTTCTGCTTTTGAAAATTTTTTATAAAATAGGATACCATAGTCTTCTTACATCAGAAATGGGAAACTATTCAGTTTACATAATGTAAAAATCAAAAAAAATATTGATCATAAAGTAAAATTTTTATATAATCCAAACATTTGAGTTGTAATTTGGAAATATTCACCCTTTGGTGGTCAGTGATTTTGATCCTCCACACAACTTTTATAAATCTACATAACTGCATGTTTTAACATCAGTCCCCCAAAAGGGATAATCTAAATCCATATTATTTATCAAAGTTGATACAAACCATGATATTGTGGTGTAAATCAATTTAAGTGTTTTATTGAAGAACGATGATTCTAATAAGAATAATGTCCTCCATTATGTATATCTTATGGTGTGTGTATTGTGTTTTCATAGATATTATTACTTCAAGACTCCCCCTAAATTCCATCACCATAAATTCCATATTTATTGAAAATAAATGTAACATATTAGGGAATAAGGTATTTATTTCCATCCTTCATGGTTAGAGTAATAGGTTTTTTAAATTTTTATCAAAATAGAAACTACCTTAAATTCATTTTCACTTGTTTTCATTCTCTTACGCTTGATTATATAACCATGAACATCCATGGTTATCTAGACTCATGTTTAATTTAAACATTTACTTGGTATAGAGATTCATTTTTAGCTTCTTCTAACAAGGAACATGCATTTTTCTGACTTTCATCCATGTCCCTTTCTTCTTCAAATTGATCATGAAAAATAGTTATACAATCATTTAGAACATTTTATTCTTTCTCTTTGTGCTAATATTACATCCTCATAGTAATCTTTAGGGTACATTTGTCTTTAAATTTTTTATTCCTTTTATTTAACAGTTCATACTATATAGGTAAAATTTTCATAAATTTTTCAAGATCGTGTCTAGATATCTAAAATCTTTCCCAATGTTTGTAAACTATATTTAAATTTCCTTGGATAATTTTTAATGAACATTATGTTTTTAATTATAGATTTTTAAACCCACTAATCCTCTTATTCTTCCCTTGGATTAATTATACTCTTTGAAAATATGTATTCCATCAACACTAATATCCCTAAATAGTTTTCATTGGTTCATAGAGTGTCCTTGTCTCCCACTATAGGATAATCTCCAAAAAAACATTTGAAATGTTTTTTATTATCTTATTTGGTGTCTTTTTCATTCAATAATTCATTTATTTACAAACTAAGGTAGATTTACCTTATATCTTTCTTTTATGATTCTTCATTGTTTTTTTCCTTATACTTTCTATAGAACTTGGGTTGAGTTTAGTTGAGATTAATCAACAATCATCATTATAATGATAACTTTCATTAAAAAATTTATAAAACAATTTAGGATCCTTAATTTTGTTCATAAAAAATATATTTTCTTTATATAGTGTTGATTGGTTGATCTGAGGATGATTTCTTCTAAATATTATTTTTCTACCCCTTAATATAGAAATTATTTGTTATTTGGAAGTATTCATGTTATAAAAATATTCAACAACCCTATTTATGAACATTTGACAACACCATCATTGGAGAACAAATCACGATTTCATCCACAAATTTGTACTTTTTAAGATTTTGACACCTTGTTATATTAGAGTATAAATATTGTTTCTTTTTAAATCATGTGGGGAACCACATATTTCATTCATCCAAATTATAGTCTCTTTTTAGGAACTCACTTATTTCATCTACCCATCATTTTTTCGGAACATAAATTGGGTCCTTCACTATTCAAGGGATTGGAATTTGGAGAATCCTTATGTATGTATCATAGGGTTACATACTTTTGAGTTCATATAGAAGTGTTATATTTATAAATTTCATTATCAACTTCTTCCACTATAATTATTCTTCTTTTTAGTAACAATTTCTATTAAAACTTCACCGATAATTTCCCCCTTTTTAGCTTTATATAAATATTCAACGTGGTTAACTTCCATGTCACTTGATTTTTTTCCAACTCACGAAACATTATTTTTAATTTTTCCTTTTAACCTTAATTATATTTTACATTATCTTTACATTAAAAATTAATCTCTCGCATATTTTCTTTCTATATATTATTCATCTCTTACAAAAAATAATCATGTTATTTTTCTTATTTTCCCTTTATTTCCTTTTCAATAATCATTTCATCAACTATTAGTTTGTGAGTATCCTCTATTGCATGAGACCTTTCCCCTAGTAGATTCAATAAACATAATTTTTAAGAAAAACATGCTTTAAGAATATTCTTTAAACATATATAATTCTTAATCATAAAGTAATATGGATTCTTAATTTATTTTAAAAAATTTAGTGAGATATTTTCATTTTTTGAATTAAATATCCAATACATTCTCTATATCATCTGATTTTATTTCAATCAATTGTTTTCTGAAATACAAACCATTTATAAATAAAATTTTGGATTTGATAAAATAAATTAAACTATTTTTCTTATATTACTTAATTTTATAGTAACAATATATAATGCTTTTAATAGATTCAAAAGCTTCACCACGTCATCTAGACTATGAAAGAGTGAAACACCCGTAGATTTTGGAATATATTTTTCTCCAAATTAATAATATGTTTGATAGTTTTCTCCACACGAAACACCATATATAAAAGGTGGCACAACATATTGGGTGAATATTAATAAGAAAATTATAAAATAATAGACCCATTAGTACATAAAAAGATATAACTCAAATAAAATTGAAAATATTTAGAGCATAAATAATTAAAGTAATTTAATATTAAATAATATTTTTATTTCTCAATTAATTGTTAAATTTTATTTTTTTAGTATTTTATAATAAAAAATTATATTGAAAATTTTTTATAATGCAATTATAATAAATAAACTAAAATATTAATATTAACTTAAAAATAAATTGATATGAAATATTATTAAGAACATTAAATGTTTGAAAACTCTAGTTTTCTATAAAATATTTTTTTAGTTATATCTATTATTTTCATTTAAAATAATAATTTTAAAAATTTAGAAAATGAATTTTATTAAATAGGCTTCAGTTTTGGATTAATCATTTAAAATTTATCGTCAGATTAGTTTCGGTAATTTTTCTTATATAATTGATTTATTGGTGAATAATGAAAAATACATGTTTTATTAAAACTATAAATTTTATGACTTTTCCTTTATACATGAAATAATTAAATGGTTAAAAAAAATTTAATTCAATAAATATGTATTTTAGAATTAAAAATCTATATTTATAAAATATAATGTATAATTTAGAAAAACTGTGATTAACATTTAAAGACATAAGTAATATTTTCTGTTGGTTGGAGTGGAGTACTCAAGAGGGGGTAAATTTATTATCCAATAAAGATTTATGTTAAAAAAATTTAAAATATTCACCAGTTTGTACTCACCCCAGTTAAATAAAAAAGTATGTATATCTAGATTAATTATTTTTAATAACCCCTTATATGTCTGATCAACACTCTATTTGAATAATCTTATTATTGTCCTTATATTTTGATATTACTCTTCTTACATCAAGTAGTATAAATATCTCATGTAAAAGATACTTATAAAATTATTATTTCCCTAATTAAATTTAATAAAAATATAAAAAATATAAAAAACACTAAAAACACACTGGGGAATAGAATTTCATTAGAGGTCGAGTCTCCAGACAAGACCTAATCATCTCCAGTTGATAGTCACCCACTACTAATAATGTTCATAAAAGATTGAAGTTTTTTTGTTCTGTAGATATTTCATCACATCTCGATGTATTATTTTAGATTGGATATGGGATGCAAATATAGGAGGATTTTATTTGACCATTTTTCGAGTTCTTTTGAAAAAAAAGAACATCATGTTGGTCACATTTTTCATTATCATAAAATTCCTCAATCTATACCTTATTTTCGTTGACTTCAGTCTTTTATAAAATGAAATCTTCCTAAAAAGGATCCACTGGAAACAAATAATTATGAATCCTCATTGTCGACATGAGATCAGATTTTAATAAATGTATCTGATTGAGCATTTAATTATTCACAAAAATTTGTCTAGGTTAAATTATATTAAAATATAATTCCCAATTTTAGATATGGTCTCTTGAAGTGTTCCATGTTAGATAATCCATGGTGGAACCAATATTTACTGGAAATACTCAGTGGATTCATTGACATGGTTTATGGTAATTATCATTTAAAATTTGGTATATAAAATACATAGAAAAATTATGAATACCTAAAACGATCATTTAAACTATCCCTTTCATCGCTTGATATATATATCTTTGATTTATCACATATCCAAAATTAAATTTTCCCATGCAGTCGCTTCAAATTGATGTGTGGTAGCTTGAAGTCTCATTGTATCTCAAATTGTTTTCAAAATTACAACATTATCATATAGACACTTTTTTGTTCACCGTGTTGTTGATTAGAAATAAACATGGAATCACTCCAATACTTTGTGATATTTTAAATAAATAGATAAACCATACTGTCACTTGATGTTGGCCTTCCAGTTGACTGGTTGATCATGCAATCAATTGCGGTGTTAGTGGGAGATCTACCATGGTTGATTAACTGAGCGTACGGTCAATCCAAGTATTATGAAGTCACTTAAACCCTTTGAAATTTTTTTTGAATGTTGTGGTCACTCTAATATATAACATATGGTTGATTGAGTACTTTTTGTGATTTCAACCATGGTGGATCAGATGACCATACAATTTTTATTGTTTTGTGTTATTTATCTAGTATATTTTAAAGAATGGTCCATCTAAAATCTGTTATATGATCGGTATATTATTCCTGTGGTCGATAAAATTATCCTAATGATTGAACATGAGCATTGTTAAATTACACTCAATTGGGATCATGGTATATAATCAATCTTCATTGAATATATTATTACTTCCAGAAATTAGAAAATTTTAAAAATTCTCAGAGAAATATTGAACATCTATAATAGATCGAAAAAAATAGAAACACATAACCATGTAATTTTATTATCAGAACAATTAATCACTAGACTAATCAAATAACCTCACCATTTTGATGATAAAAAATGATAGAATAAGAAATTACACACACTAAAATAATGATCCAGGTAAATATAAAGATTAAAATCTACTTAACCATACAATCTATAATATAAAAAAATTCCATAATTTACTCCCCACATAGAGATTATAAAAAAATATAAATAATGATAATGTTAAGATAAATAGTAATGAAATAAATTACAAAAAATATATTGAAAAAAATTGAATCCAAAAATATTTCATAAATAATGAAAACTAAATAATGGATTAAATATGGACCTATCATAGTCCATATTCAAAATTTTAATTGGATTCTGGAATAGTATACGGATCAGTGGGGGATTTCATTTTTTAATAATTAGATGAGGAATCAGTGTAGGGTGAGGAGTAGTAGTTACTCATAGAATCGTATGAGATTTGGGATCAGGTCTGATTTATCATAGGGATTGAGGTAGGTTGAGACCAAAAGGTATTTTTAGTGGTATAAGTGGAATAGTATGGTTTTTAGTTAAAGTAGTTGTAGAATCTGGAGTAAGGGAATTAGCTATCAACTTATCCATATAATGGGATTTGCTGGTTACAAGAAAATTAAGAGGTTCTAGAACCAGATCATTTTTAACATACATGTAGGGATTTATGATCCTAGAAATTTATTCCATAACCATTATCCCACACTCTATTCATTATAGAAACACAACCTTCTTAGACGTAGATTGATCTAGAAGAAGTTTTGTAATCAACATATTTTCCACAATAGTTTTAAAAGATGCTATTTAAAGAGGATTTTTTTGGTCTCTTGATTAAGATCAAAACCGAGTCTTCATGTCTTCCTTGGTGTAAATATTTTTGGCATAATAATTTATTTCTCATTAATAGTATCATTATCCTAGGTTTTATTGAAAAACTGAGACTTCACTATAATAAAAAGTTTCTTACCATGGGTAGAAACATCGAGGTAAACTTGATTCCTTACACCCTGAAAACTATCCAACCAACATTTCATTTTCATAGGCACAATTATTGTAATATGATATTCATAAATATAAATAGATACAATATGGGAGTATGAAAAACTACTATACTGACTAGTGATTACAAAAATATACCCCTAATCGTCCATAGTATGAATATCTATCAGATCTCCATAGAGATATCCAATATTTCCTTTGAATTTGTTTCATATTAGTTATATGGTCTATCATACTATCAATAACATAGGAAATGTATTCCAACATATCATGTTCCTTTACACTATTTAAATTGAGAAGGACTTCATTTTAACACATGTAGAAGATTATTCTTTGACTTAATAAAATCAACTGAAGTGATAACTGTGGTAGAATTAGTTGCACTTGGTTGAGGTGGAGCATGTGCAATTTGTGGAAATGAATCTGGATTGGGGATTGGATTTGAGTTACTAAAATCTAATTTAGAAGGTCTCAACTTATATCCATCGTTATATAAAAATATACCATGTAACTTATCATTTTATTGATTTGATTTATATAAATATTTTGTAAACACAACTTTAGTTTTGGGAGAATAATAAAAAATGGGATCACCTTGAAACTGCTTATCTAATTCATGTTTGGGATTGCAAGGTACAGTTGGTTACTAAGGAGTTTATCTAATCAATTAATGTAAAAATATAAAAAATGTCTTAATAAATAATTTTTCTTATCAAAAAGTTGAAGAAGATCTTGTCACAAAAAGATGTTGATATTTGGAACCCACTAGTATGAAGTGTCCATCTAGATTGGGTGGTTTGTCATCATTATGACCATCCTTATCATCTCCATTACTATGATCATATTGAGCTGAATTAATTAAATTACATTTTGAGATTCATATTCCCTAAACAATGCTGAATCAATGATAGGGCCTCTCCATATTTCAAACATATAAGGAATTTCATAAACTAGATCTTCATCTATGTCACTCTATAAGTCAGTCATTACTAGTCCAAAAAGTATAGATCATGGAATTTTCACCCACTCATGATTTATCACTCTTTCTCATTCAAATTCAGACTCTATTGGGATATAAATAGTAACCTAATATCCATTCTCATTAGTTGGGTAGTTATACTTACCTATATAGCCATGATATTAGTTTAAATCTATTAAAGAACCATTATATCGTAGGAAACCTTTTAGGGTTGAATCACTCGTAAATATTGTTTCTATATTCTACCCTCATAGATTTCCATGGATTCCAGCTAATTTTAATTCCATTTCATGTTTTCTGGTTAAGAAAAATACCACATAAAATTATTTACTTCTCAACTACCATCAAAATAAGACTTATCTATTTGAGAATAGATAAAATAAATTTCATGTGAGGTAGACTGTACAATTTTAGGGTGGTTTTATTGAGCTCTTCCATATTCCTAATTAAAAATATTGATATATATATATATATATATCAAAATCAAATTAAACATCACTCTAAAAAGAAAATGTTCTTGGTATATAAGAGTGATAATGTCCCCGCTTCCTTGGAATATATCATGTTGTATAAACTTTAAAAACAGCTTACACTATATATTTAACTCATTATCACTATGACTTCAATGGGTTATACCACAGATTAAATATTTTAAATCAATTAAAAACTAAAAATGTGGATTTTTTATATAATAATTTCTTTGGTAATCCTCATTCTTAGCATAATGTGGTGCTTTTTAGATATCGTCCCAAATATATAAAGAGAAATAAAATTCAAGACCATCAAAAAAATTATAATGATATCTTCTTGATCTATATCTTTAGGAACTATATTTATAGAAAACTATTTTATCGAATGAGTGTACAAAAGTTATTTGTTTTCCAATAACCAATCGGTCCATCATTGTGGAAGCATGACTCTCCAAACTAGAGAACAATATATCATAAAGTATTCAAATTCTAATTCTTTTTCCTGAGTGAAAACACATGAAAAAATATTTGTATTTGAGAGTTTTCTAGAGCCACTAATACTTTCCTTAATTATCTAGTTAGCATCATATGCTTTTGGAGAATCGTCATTGAATAGTTGCTTCATCTTGTCTACTCACAATAAAGATTCATCTGTTAGAAATATTTGGTTTAAGTAATATGTAAAAAGAGAGTTTGGATCAAGTTTGATAAACGACACAATGATTCTGAATCTACTTCAGGAAATTTAAATCATTTTGGGATATATGTGGACTAAATCCTAGGAAATGGTAATAAAATATATGTAAAGTACTTTAAACACATATTCTATCATTAATTAAATAAATTCATTAAATGTTCCATATAATAATAATTTATAATTATAAAATAAATATATGTATTTTTTAAAATATATATTAAATTAAAAAAACTAAACACGTGATAGTTTAAGAATATTTTATCATTCCCAGAACATATATGATATAGTTTAACATCTCAAAATTCATAGATCATTTGAAAATATCGGCAAGATGATGTTATGTTCTAATAAATTCAATAGTGATATACCCTTTTTTAAAATGGTCTCACAAAAATAAATATCTTATATTAATTTGTTTCAGCCTAGAATAAGATAAAGAATTATTATAAATTTTAATATCCTTTTTATTGCCACAATATATAAGGAAATGCCTTAATTGAAACCAATTTTCTAGTAATGTGGGTTTCATCCACAAAATTGGTGCTTAGAAACTACCTATAGCTATGTATTCAGACTTAGCAATGGGAAATTTAATAGAACTTTGTTTCTTAATACACCATGATACAAGATACCTACCCAAAAAATGAAATGTCCAAAGGTTATTTTTCAATCTAAATTACATCCACCAAAATCAATATCTGAATAACTAATTAAATCAAAATAATTTCATCAATAATTGAATAAAAAAAATTAGTTTCACTTTTGTGGTATTTTATAATACTTTTGGAAATAGTGAAAATTAAATCCATTTAAATTTCTTGAAAAAATGCATATATACACACTAAACATAATATCAGTTCTGTTAGCTATTAAGTAAAGTAAACTCCATATCATACCTCGATAAATGGCTGTGTTAACTAGTTTCCGAGCTAAATCAATATCAAATGTATAGGTGTCACTCAATAGAGTATCACATCCTTTTTAACTATAGATTCTAAAAAAAATAAAATGATATTTATTATATTTTATTTGATTTTGAATGATTTATTTATTATTTTGAAAAATATGAACAACCATGAATAATTTTAACTCACTCAAAAAACTCATTTCAATTTCATCTCTCATGTGTTTGGAAATGTATCACATATATAATTTATTGAAGAACCAAAAATAATGTCATTAACATACATTTTTATAACCAAAAAATTCATGTCATTTTGAAAAATGAATTTGGAACAGAAATAAATTTTTTAAAACCATTTGAAATATGAAAAGTATTGTACCTATCAATCCACGATCTATACGAAAATTTTAAACTATAAAGTGATTTGGTCAATTTAAAAACTTGATTTTGAAAATTATGATTTGCAAATCATGGGGGTGGTTTAGAAAAATAGCATCAATAATATGACAATTAAGTAAATAACTATTGACATCAATTAGATATAACATGAAATCTAAGTGTCCTGAATATGAAATTAGTATTTTAATGGAATCATGTGTAGCTATAGGAGATAAGTTTTATTTATAGTCAATGTCTTCTTCTTGACCATAACCATTTTCAACCAATCTAGATTTATTTTTTTATAATATTTCATCATTCATCAAACTTGATACTTTATACACATTTAGTGCCAATGGTTAAATAATATTTAGGTCCCTCAACTATTTCCCATACTAAATTCCTTTCATTTTGATTCAACTCTTCTTATATATCCATCAACCAATTTTCATCAATAATTGTATCATTAATTTTATTAGGTTTAATATATGAAAGTAATGCTTCATGATCATCCTGGTTTGAATGTGATTCTTTATTTTATGTTCCTCTATTGAGATATCAATGAACGTCATCTAAAGGATGGTCTTTATGGGTTCTTATGGTTCTAGGTATACTAGATTCTAGAAAATTATCCTCAAGGTTAGGTTCCTATAAAAGGTATTTTATGGGAGATCATTCAAGTAGATTAGCAACAATATCATAGTTTTTTTTGGTTCTATTAATATTTAAATTTTAAATATCACCTTATTGGTTTTCTATGTAAATTTTAGGTTTTTTATGAATTTTCTCATCAAATTTGACTTGGGAATATTCTTCCACCACATTTTTTATTTTACTAAATAATATATTGGATTTACTATATAGATAATAACCAATAAATTTTCCCTCATAACTCTTGGATATAAAAATATCCTGATTATCCTTTCTATTAAGAATATAAATTTTACAGATAAAAAATTGAAATAATTTTCCATAGGTTTTATACTATTATATAAATAATATAGAGTATTCTTTTAAATTGTTCTTATTAAGACACTGTTAATTAAATAACATGAAGTATTTATAGATTTAGTCCAAAAATATACTAATAGTTCATATTTATTGAGCATGGGTTGGGTTATCTAGTGAATATTTCTATTCAATCATTCATCCAACCCATTTTGTTGAGGACTTTGAGGATAAGGGAAATTAGGATTTTATACATGTTGTGAGAATAAGGATTCAAAATCATTATTTTCAAACTAATAACTATGATCACTTCTCATAAACATAATGCTAATTATACTAAGGTTATTTACTGATTTTACATATTTTTCATGAAATATATAGGGTTCACTTATGTGAGTCATGACATATGACGATGTAAACCTTGAATAGTCATCAATAATTACATAGGAATTTTTTTCATTCTAAACCATAAACTCTTGATGGTCTAAAAAATAACATATGATAAAATTCTACTAATTGAGAGGTTGAAACCTCTTTCTTTTATTTGAATGAGACATTATGATTCTTTCAATTTTGATAGTGATATAAGAATTTTTCTTTTTGAAAATATATCATATGTATATGACTGATTAAATCAATGTTCACTAAATTTCAAAGTGAGTATATATTATAGTAGAAAAGTCTCTTATTCCATAACCATGATTTATTATGGAAGGAATTTGAACAAGATGCATTTGGATAAAATAAATATTCTAAATTGACTATATAAACAATATCATTTCTCAAAGTCATAAACACTAAATTAAACATAGAATAATGTATTTTACAACCAATATACTCAAACATAACATAAAAAAATCAAAACATAATTGAGATATGATTAAAATATTGTATTTTATTCCATCAATAAAAAAAATTAGAATTTGAATAAGTTTTAGAGTTACCAAAAATATTAATTCCAATAATGTTTCTTTTTTTCATTTTCACGATAAGTTATATGGAAACCATCTACTCTGTTCAAATTTTCAAATCCTGAGAGGTACCCTATCATGTGTCTATAACATCCATTTTCTATTACCATATATTTTTATAGGAACTTTTCAAACATGTTTCCTATAATTAATCAAATGCACATTGATTTATCTACCCAAAATATGTTTGGGTCAAGAAAGGTTATCATTTAAATATTTGGTGATCCACAATTTTTTTTTGGAAAATCATTTCCAAGATTTGTAAACATTATTAAATGGTTTAGGAAAATAATATATCATTGAACCAAACTATTTTGAGTGATGTTTTTATGTTGTAGATATATTATGTAATGCATATTTCATTACAACATTTGAACTATGAATGAAATTATTTTGGTAGAGATTGTATTTATCTCAAGACTAATAACCTAAACCAACACCAGGTTAGGGTTGAACAAATATTCCAATAATTTTGTTAATGGTTTCAATTATAAACACAATCCTTCATTATTTTTCTTTAGTTTCACATTTTCTAATTTTAAATAATTATATTCTTTTATAAGTAGATGATTACTTCCCCTTTCAATATTAAAATCATTTTTTACATAAGAGAATAAATTATGTAGTTTATTTAAATTGATATATTTATATTTAAAAACCATGAAGGTCTCTTCCAACAAATTGAAATGTTCAAAGATACCATTACTAGTTATATAATTTTCATAATTATTTTTATTTTCATAGATAAGAGGAATATGTTCATAAGAGTTAAGGATAGTATTTATTACCTAAGATCTGTTTACCATAAAACATATATGTTCAATTTCAGTATTTTCTTCTCTATTTGAATCAGATAAATCTTAGTTATCCTCATAATAACTTTAGGTAACCTTCATGGACTTTTTTATTTCTTATCTTTATACCCATACTTTTTATGATATTTTATCTTAGTATAATCATCATTGATGTGTTGTTTTCCTTTATATTCATATAATGTCACCGTAAAATTGGCATCTTTTCTTTAGTATACCTTCTTATCATACTTTTATTTGATGTTTGATTTATAAATGAAATTTTTATTTTTTTATAATTTCTTGAATCTTTTAGATAGATGTTACATCTATTAATCACTATCGGTTTCACCATCAATTCTACTGGTTATCCAGTCATTAACTTTATCTTTGGCACTTTAATGATAAATCTTGATTGTAATTGATTTTTTTGACTCATTGTATTAATAATTTATCATGATCTCTTCAACATCCATCATCTATTATCGAATTAACTATTTTAAGCAACATTCTTACATCAAATGATTCTCAAATGGATATTGTAATGTCTCTCTATCTATCTGGTAAGCATCTTAAAATTTATATTACTTTTGACTTATCATCAATGGTATTTACTTGTGCATGAATCATATTGAATCCTCATTCTAATCATAAAATCTAGAAGAAATAAATTTCTCTTACTGATTATTTAATTTTTAAGAGAAAATTTCTTCCAATAAATTATATTAAAATATAATTCCCACTTTTAGGCATGGTTGGCTGAAAAGTATCATGTCAGATAATCCATGGTATCTCCATAATATGAAAAATATACTTATTGGAATCCCTGAAAAGTTATATGATCAATTAATTTTGTCATGAAGCTGATCTTATACATATGAAAATTATGACTACCTAACATGGACACTTATACTAAAAATGTGGTCTTGTAACACTCAAACCCTTCTCACTGGATTGAGAAGGTGGTGAGGGGTTACTAGGACATAAACAACATCCCCAAGATCACAAAGTCTGGAAATAAATACTGATCGGTTTCTATAAATTTGGGGGACAATTTACACTTAATTAAGAAAACAACTAATATAATAAATTAAAACCAAACAAACCAATATACGATGCATGATAAAAATAATTAAAACTCTACCAATTATTTTATATCAAACCCCACCAAAGTGTACTACAATGGAATCCAATCTAGTATCAAAGTAAATAATGGATTATCACTAATAAAACTCCATAAATAACACAAGACTTCACGATCCACAACCTCCATGCTCCAAAATCACTAATATCCCAAGTATCAATAACTAGTGCTAAATACTTGTGATAGTTTACCTTTTCTCATGTGTCTGTAGATTACATCTACAAGAGTACCAAAGTGCCAAATCATGAGTGAGTACTAAAATCCAATAGGTTTTACTCAATTAATTCCTTCTTCATTCAACATGGATAGAACAGTTAGTAACATTTATATAAAACAATTTGTATGAAACAATTCCCAAAACAATTTATAAAAAAATATAAAAATATTCAAAAAATTGTTTATCAAAAAATAAAAACAAGATCTATGTTACACAATATTCTATAAAAAATCTTTTTTCCCTGAAAAAAAAACCAACCCATTCTTTGAATCAATTTTTAAAAATCCATTTTGTAATAACCATTCCATTACACCTATCCAGACATACAACTGTGCATATAACCTGGTCATCCCTATACTCGTGAGTTGCGAGTCATCCTTTCACTAAGTCGTAACCTAGTGAACCATTTTGAAGGGGGAGATATCTAACACTTATCAATACCACTAATTATGGGAGGTACTCCTTACCCTTATACACCCTAAATGCGCATGAACACACATGACCATTATGCCAAAAACTAATTCCAAAACAACCATTTCATCCTTTTCAATAAAACTATTCTTTCTTTCAAAACATTTAAGAAAACTAATTAAAATCATCCATCATAATTTCATTTCAAAAAAGTCATCCATTTTATATAAAACATATTCATTAATCCAATTACCACAATTCCATAAAAACCTTCAATTTAAAATCATCATTTTAAAACAAAAAAAACAATGCACTTTTGTGAGAACACCCAATTCCCATGTTTTCCAAAACCACTAATTAAGTGGGATTTCAATGACAAATTCACAACAAATTTCAAAAAAAATTCAATTTTAAATCAAGACAATCAATTCTAGAAATATGAGTTGAGATTGAATCCACTTACCTCGATGTTTTTGGTGAAAATGATAAACGGACGAAGAGAGCCAATGAAACCGGGTTAAATATTCACGAACCCGCCTTAGATCTCTCCCCCTATCACAAACAAGACCAAATATAAACATAATTGTCATAAAAAACCTTATTTCTACCTACAATAAGAATAAATCTAATTAAAAAAGAATAGAGGAGATGTATATCTATGAAAAACATCACGAAGGATGAATAACGGACACTTGCCGCATGAATCAGGCTTCAATTCACCAATGCATGGCTCTAGATCACTTCCATTTTTCATGAGAGAGGTTCTCCAACATTTTAGAGATCAAAATCTAAATTTAGGGATTATTAGGAGGTAAAATGAGACACTTAAAGGAAAAAACATGTTAGATCCATTTTTTAGGATCTAACTTTGACCCTTCATACAGTTTAGTCGCACGGTTAGGAGAACTATGTGCTAACCATGAATTATCCACTGCCCTAAGGATAACCCTTGTATGACCACGTAACATGGTATCCATAACCATGATCTGAACATGCCAAAGACACTACCTCAAAAGTTCCTAGAAATTTATAATGTGCACAATTTATTTGAGGTTGTCGTACAGTTTGGGAAATCCATTTGCAACTTGTGTGGCTTTCCTTTTATCCCCAAAAGAATATTTAATGTTTTTTAAACTCTTCCAAACAACACCCATATACATTATATACATAAAATAGTGAATAAAAGTTACCAACCATAAATCGGGGGTGCTACATTCTCCCACCCATTGGTGTTTACATCCTTGGGAAGTAGAAAAATATTGGTGTCATCAAAGAGTTAAAAAAAATTCTCTTGCCTCTCTATATCACATTCCTAAGTCTCTTAATAAACATGAGTAAGTTTCCACAAAACTCATACTAGACCGATGCTTTTTCCATGAACAACTTTATATTTCTTATCCATAATCCTCACTGGGATATTAACCAAAGAAGAATACAGATTTATGTCAATTTTATCCTATCCAATCACATGGTCTGGAGCAGGCGGATACATTTTTAGCTAAGATACATGGACCAAATTGTTCACCACACTAAACTGTTATGGAAATTCCATCCAATAATCCACTTCTCCAACATGTTTTAGTATTTCAAAATGGTCAATGTATCGAGGAGTTAACTTTACTTGTTTCCCAAAACATCAATGTCCAAGTCTTCGAGAGATTCGTAAGAACACAAGGTCACTCACTTCGAATGATAATGGCCATGGACGATGATCCTTATATGATTTTTAATGACTCTAAGTCATCTTCATTATCTTTCAGATCAACTGAATGTTCACTATTATTTCTGGGAGAAGTCTCACACCAACTAGTTAAGTCTCTCATGTTTCCAATGAACACAGTAGATAATGAAAAGGACACTCATACAATTCTTCAAAATAATCTATATGTATCAGTTCATGGAAGATGTTATTATATGATAAATCCACCAATGGATATTTTTCTTCCCATGAGCCACTAAAATACATTACAAAAGCCTACATCATCTCTTCCAACATCTTTATTATCCTTTCAGATTTCCCATCCATCTAAGGATGATACGCCATAGTCATATTCAACCGAGTCCCAATGTATTTTTGTTTGGTTTTTCAGAAAAAATATGAGAACCTAGTATCTCTGTTTGAAACTATCAAAACTAGTATGTTGTGTCTCTTTACAAATTCTTGGACATTAATTTTGGACATATCCTCCACCATATGAGTTTCACGAATATGGAAGAAATGATCCTACATTGTAAGTAAATCCACTGTCATTCAAATGGAATCATGTTTCTGAACTATTCTTGGAAGACATGTGACAATATCCATCTCTATTTTCTCTCATTTCCACACTGGGATAGTTAATGACTGCAATATAACTTCGGGTAACTAATGATATACCTTAAATTGATGACAATTTCACCACATTGAATCAAACTTAGCAACCTTGTGTTTGATACCGTTCAACTATAATTGTGCTTTCAAATCCCTATACAATTTCTATATTCATGTATGAACAACCCATCTCAAATGATTAAAAGTAGTGATAAGTTTTTACTAACTAGCCATAGGTACAACCACATGATTCCTAAACCAGAAAACTAAACTCCCATCCAAGCTCCAACTCTCAATGGTCTCCCCATCATTGAGTTTTGACCTCATAATTAGGAATTCTACATCAGATATTTGGGCCTCTTTGACCATCTTTTACCAAATCAGGAACCACAGAAACTGATAATATTACTAAAACATCACCTAGGTCATCACATTCTACATGCATGTCGGTAATGTATGACATCAACTTACACTCATATGAATCTTCTTTTTCCAACAGAGTGTATTAATTTCTGCTTAATGCGTCAGTCAATGAATTTCTTTTACCCAGTTTATACATCAATTCAAAATCAAACATCTGAAGATACCCCATCCATCTAATTCACCTTAGATTTAAATAGATTTTTGAGAAATATGTTTCAAGCTCTTTTTATCCATGAAAATAATAAATTTATCACTAAATAGTTAATGAAGCCAAGTCTTCAGGGCATGAAAACTGCAGATAATTACAAATATTGAGTTGGGTAATTCTTCTCAATCACTCTCAACTACCTTGATCCATAAGAAACAACATGGTATCTTGTCATGAGTATACACCCCAACCCAGATCCTGAAGCATTGCAATACACTAATTACTCATGTCCTAATTCCAGCAATATCATGATATGTGCTGATGTTAGGAGAACTTTCATCTCTTGGATATATTTCTATCATTCCTCGTCCCATTGGAATGGAACATTCTTATTTTTCAAAGATTCCATAGGATATTCCAATCATGGGATGTCACGAATAAATCATCGATAATAACCAGTGAGACTAAGAAAGATTCATATCTCAAATATGTTCTTCAGCGATTGCAAATAGATAAAAAATCTACCTTCTATGAATCAACAAAAACACATTTTCAGAAATCACATGGACAAAAAAGAGTACCTCTTATATCCAAAAATCACACTTTGATAATCTGGAATACAAATGATGGTATCTCAATATTTTTAACATTGTCACTAACTATTTATCATGATCAGTCCTTTTCCTTGAATAATCAAATATGTCATCCACAAATACAACAAAAAAAGAATCTAGATATCTATGAAATATCTGATTCATCAATGCCATAAATACTGCTAGTGAATTCATAAGACTAAAAGGCATTACCACATATTCATAATGTCCATATCTGCTTCTAAAAGTCATTTTAGTAATATCCTCCTTCCACACTCACAATTGGTTATATCATGATTGTAAGTCAATTTTGGAGAACCATTGAACTCCCCTCAATTGATCAAAAAGGTCATCTATCCATGGAAGTGGATACTGATTCTTGATCGTAACTTGGTTAACATTTTGATAATCCACTCATAGTCAAATATTTTCATCTTCTTTCTTCAAGACCAAGACTTGTTCTTCCTACAGAGATGTTCTTGGTTAAATTAAACAATTTATTTTCAGATCTTCCAACTACACTTTTATATCCCTTACTTTTATTGGTTTCATCCTATAATATGGAAGGGAAATATGAATGTTCTTTGGAAGGAGAACAACCATAAACTATACTCCTTTTTTTTGTGGTAACCCTAAGAAGTTCTTGGGGAAAACATATGGAAATTGATCGTCGACTTCTATAAAATTGTTACCCTTGATCCTTACCATCAATGCCAAAGTTAAAAACTCTTACTAATAAGATATTTTTCCCACTAGTGATGACAAAAAATCCGTTTCACCTGTCTTTACAACCCTTTTTCCTATGAATAGATTATCAGCACGATCCTCAGTCACAAAACTAAATATTCTTCTATAACAGTCAATGTGATCTCTGAACATTGTGATCCAATCCATACCCAGGATTACAACATAGAAATTTATATATAGCATTTAGAACTCCAATTTTTTCTTGGCTCCATCAATAGTTATAGAACATTCTCTACAGACAAAGGCATAACACTCTCTTTGACCAAGAGGGGTTTGAAGTTTTATCACAGATTGCATCATCTCGTGTTTTAAACAAATAATATCAATTGCACAGGAAGAAATGATGGTATGAAAAGCACCAATATCAAATAACACTTACATTAGGGATGAATTAAAAATAATTGTACCTCTCAACATAGATGGTCCACCCTACTCATCTACAATCATCTACTCAGATCCATATAATTTCTTCATCAATGAAAACTTCTCCTTGTTTACTTGCTAAGATTTCCCATGTTGAGGATTCATGGTATTTATAGAATCATCATAGCTATATCGGTTATGATAAAGTGGTTAATTCTTCTATCTTCAACCCATTGAAGCATATGATGCTTGGGACACCTGAGAAGTGTCCCAAGCACCTAACCTGAGAGAATTACGATAATAGAACTAGATATTCCCCATCTGGGTTCATTTGTCGAAATCCCTAGGGGGTGTGATACACTTTCTCCTCATGTCTTCAAACAAACTACATTGAAACATCCAGTATGGCTCTTTGGTTTTGCAGGAATATTCTCTGATCCAACTGTTCGATTTTGATTCCCTCTCCCACATTGTAAATAACTATCTCTTTTCCACATGCTCCCAGCATTATATTTCCTACCATTTACCATAGGTATCATGATTCTTCCTCCTCCCATAGTCCCTAATATTTCTCCTTTATCCACTATCTCCATACTTACCATCTTGGTATAATTTGTAATTCAGAGCATGATGATCTTCGAGTGAATCTCCTACCTTAACACTGGTTTAAATATGTGTTCTTTTAAAGACAAACTAGTTGTAAAAACTGGATAAAAATTCACTAAATTCATGAATTTGGCCACATACTCTGTGATAGATATATTTTATCACTTATATATGAAGAATTTAATTGTTCTATGAATCATGAACGAATGATTATAGAATTTTTTGTTGACCAATTCCTCAAAATCCTACCAACTGAGGCCTTTATCCACTTTAGAATTTACCGTTAGATCCCTCCACTAGAATGACAAATCCAATAACATATATATCGCTATATTTACATTCATCTCCACTGATGTAACAATGAAATTGAAGATACAATTAAACATGTTCAGACACACCTCTATATTTTATGGTTTTGAATCACTCTAGAAGATGGGTGGAATCTATTTTTTGAACTAAAAGGAATGACACACTTGTATTGTATCATCCCTCTGGTTCCCTATGTCCAAAGCCTGAAATTATTGGGCGATACTCTAAATTAGTTGATGGTTCACCTATATCTCAAGTTAACCCACATTATATGTATCTTCTTCCGGTTGATTTCTACAACACCAACCAAGTTCCGTTTTCTAAAAAAATAACAAACACCATAAGTCTCACTCTCAAGAAACTAAAGGATTAGAATTTTAAATTCTATCACATCATATATAACGATAAATTTTTCCAAAATCAATTTTTTCCATGTTCAACCATATTTCAAAAAAAATCAACTCGATTTTGAAAATCATACCATTTTAAAAATACACCAACTGTGATCTTTTCAAAACAATTCATTTGAAAAATATTTCAATATTTTTCAAAAAGTAAAAAATTTCCCCAAGACATATATCATTAAAATAATGAAATATGAAATCCTATTGGTAATTCATTCCTCTAATTCATGTCATGTTTTTCTCGTTGGCTAAACCCATGAAAATGAGGTCGAAAATCAAATAAGTGTGTCCAAAAATACTTATGTGCCCAACTATGTGGTAACATGATGTTATGAATAAAAAGCTTAGATATATCTTTTTATAATCTAAATTTTATGTCACAAAAATCATAATCCTTTCTGTGATCCCCAGATCAAGGAATAGATAAGAATGAATTCAACTCTAGGACGAAGAAAAATGAAGACTAGTTGTTCCAAAAGGAAGGACCATGTTGATACCTCTAGTCTCAAACAAAATTTTGATGGAACAAAACAGATACCATTTGTGTAAAAAATTATTTTGGACCAAACAATACTGACACCATTTGGGTCAAACATTCTTTTATACTAAACAAAACATATACCATTTGTAACACCCATCTTCTTCTAAATGTCTAGAGAAGGTGGTGAGGAATTAATAGGGCTTAATTGACATCCCCAATATGAAAAAGGCTGTAAATAAATGCCGAAGGGTTTAAAAACATTTTGTGGATGATTTAGCCTTTATGAATAAATAAACTAATCTAATAAAACCAAACCAAAAAAACCACTATATGATACATGATAAAAAGAATGAAAACTCAAAAAATTAATTTATATCAAAACCCACCAAAGTATAATATAGTGGAATCAAATCTAATATCAAAGTAAATTGCTTAAGATCAATAATGAAACTCCTAGATGACAACAATACTCTATGCTATACAAGCACTATGCTCCAACATCGCCAATAAACCATGTATCATGAAGTAGTGATAAAGATTTGTGATACTTTACCTTTTACTATTTCTTAGTAGATGTCATTTTTGAAACACCAACGTTCCAATGAATTGGTGAGTACTAAATCATAGAGTGTTTTCTCGAATTACATTCCTACTCACGCCACTATTGAATAAAGGGTAGAAACATTTATATAAAACAATTTATATGAAACAATTCCAAAAATATTTTTTTAAAAAATATAAAAAACTTCTAAAAATATTTTATAACCATATATAAACATGTTCTATGTCATCCAATTTTTCAAAAAAGTTATTTTTTATTAAAAAACCAACCCATTCTTTGAAAACACTTCCCAAAATCCATTTTGGCATAACCATTCCATTCCACCTATCTGCACATCATACCATGCATGTAACATGGACCTCCCTATACTCACAAGTGGTGAGTCATCCTTTCACTAAATCATCACCTAGTGATCCATTTTTAATAGGGGAGGCCTAAACCTAATCCATCCCACTAATTATAGGGATACTCCTTACCCTTATCCATCCCAAATTCACATGAAAATACACAACCATTATTCCAAAAAACTAATGTCAAAACAAGAATTTCATCTCTTTCAATAAAAGCATTCTTTTATTGAAAACATTTAGACAAACTAATTATAATCAACAATAACCATTTAGTTTCAATAAAATCATCCATTTTATTGAAAAAATAATTATTAGTACAATTATGACAATTCCAGAATAATATTCAATTTAAAATCAATGTTTTAAAATCGATAACCAAAAAACTTTTGTAAGAACACCCCATTCCCATGTTTCCACAAACCATCAGTCTTGAGGGTTTTCAAAAATAATTACCTAGAAAATTTTACAACCATTTTCACATAGAATAATGAATTTTAAATAAATCAAATTGGTTCTATAAAGTTTAGTTGAAAGTGAAGCCACCAACCTTGATAGTTTTTTCAAAAATGATAAACGGGTGAGGAAGACAAATTAGAACTAGTTAAATCATCATGAACACACCTTAGATCTCTTCCCCTATCACAACCAAGAAAAAATATAAACTTATTCATCATTAAAACCAATATATATATACCTAAAATGGGAATATACATAAGAAATCGAGAAGAGGGGGAAAGAAGATCTAATAAAAACATCAAGAACAGTGAAGAATGAACACTTACCACAAGAATCATTCTTCAATGCACCAAGGGATGGGTATGGATCACTTTTAATTTACTTGTTAGAGGTTATAAAACCTTTTAGAGACCAAAATTCTATTTTAGGGAATCATAGGATGGGAAACGAGACACATAAATGAAAAAAATAAATTAGATCTTTTTTAGGATCTAACTTTGACCCTGTGAACGGTTAGGAAAATCATGTTATAACCATGAATTATCCACTACCTTAAGTATTAACCCCACATGGACACCTATAAAGATCTCTATAACTATGTGCCAACCATACCGAATCCACTACCTCAAAAGACCTAAGCTATTTTGAAATCACACGGTTTCTCTTAGGCTGTAACACGGTTTGAAAAACCATGTGTAGCCTGTGGGCCTTCCCTTTATACCTAAAATCACATTTAATGTTCTCAAAAACTCTTCAAAACATCACACATATACTTTATAAACATAAAATAATGAATAAAAGGCAACCTACAAGAAACTTAGGGTGTTATAGGTCTCTTAAAGTCTATATAGTTTCTTCATCACTTAGTCTACATCTAATTCTCCCATGCAGTCACCTAACTTTAACGTATGGTTGATTCAAGTATCTTGGTTTCTAAAATAGTGTTTCAAAATTAAAACATTAAAAAGATTCACTTTTTATTCATCATAAGTTCAACTGTAAATAAATGTGTGGTCAATCCAATACATGGAATGTTCATATTAAAACAGTAAAATAATGTGGTCACATCAAGTTGGCCTTACAATCACTTGGTTGGTCATATGTTCAAATGTAGAGTTAGTGAGATATTGCCTATCATTGATCAAATTTTCATAGAGATGACCGATTCATTCTGTGATCTCGTCAACCCTATGTGAAAATTTTCGGTGGTTTCTGACTCTCATATAAATAATGTAAAGTCTCTTGAGTAAATTTTGAGAATTTTTTCATGGTTGATAAGACGGTCATAGATTTGATACATTTTTCATGTGATCACTGAAGTACATTGTAAAATTTATTCTATCCTAATTCCATCATACATTTTATTGAAACTTCATTTGGTCGATAAAAGTCTCCTTAAGTCTAATCGAGCACTTTGTGGAATTTTACTCCTTCAAACTCACGGTTTATATTCTGGCATGATTGGATATATAGTTTCTTATAGACTATTAAAAACCAAAGAATTACATATAAAAATATTGAAATTTTATAAACATTTAAATGGTCATAATAATTTAAACATGATTTCTAGTAATTAAAACAAGGAATTGTGGGACAATGTCAACATTGTCCAATAAACACAATTTTTAGTCTTTTCATTTAATTAAATATTATTTTATAAAAGTTTTGTTCTATATTGAATTAGATAATACATATGTATTATTTTTTATTAAATAAAACAAATTTATTTAATGAAAATAAAAAAAATTACAATTCTGCCCTATAAAATAATTATGAAAAAAACACTCTTTTTCTGAAAGAAATGATCGACCAGCTTATGTACACTAATTTCAAAATTATTTTTTCTCACCGTTTGAAATGGTATTTTTTTTAATGATTATAATATTTGAAATATAAATATTAAAATTATATAATATTTTCACTTTTATCATTTTCATTAAAATTAATTATCAGGATGAAAATTGATTTATCATAGTAATACTTTGTTTCAGTAAAATGTTAAAAGTAAAAATAAAAGCCTAAAATAAATCAAAATTTATCTCCAAAATGAAGGATTAAAAATATTATTGATTTTAACATGTTCGACATTCCTTTATTTTCCATTTATAGAGATTTTTTAATTATTAATATCTTCAAATTATAATAAATTATGAATTATTTAAGAAAATCATTTTCGTTGCATATAAAGAGTTTCAACACGACCTCACTTCTCATCACACCACACATGTATTATTTTTGATGAAAATATTCCCAAATAACTAACTGACAGACCTAAAACCTCCTATAGTTTCAATAATTCTCATAATACCTCCTCTCAATTCCATAATTAAATTTTCAATAGTGCTTTTCCATGGATTACGGAGGTTATATCACATTTTGCTAAGCGGTGTGAATTGTAAGTGTGTTTCATCTCATTTTTTATATATAAGACATGTTTTTTAGGAACATGAATTCATTTGAATTGTTTATATACTACATATTTGATATATAATAAAAGGAATTATCTTTTATTCCTGAAATTTTATGTTCAATTTCAATCTCTCCCATTCAAGATGTTTTTATTAAACTGTTTTATAAGTCAAAATCATTTTTTTCATGATAAGAATTTTTTCTTCTGTCGTAATTATTCCTAATTTGATATGGTTTTATGAGATGTTTTCTCAATTTAAATAACTATATTATAATACCTTTCATCATTTTTATGTAATTTTAGTAATTGTTTTTTTATAATATTTTATGGTGTTAAGAATAATTCTAATCCCCTCCAAATAACCTCTTTTGCTTATATGTCTATATTTTCAAATCCTACCAATGTTATCCTTTATATTTAGAAACCAAATTATGTGTTTTCTCAAGTCACCATTATATTTAACTTCTATTTTTTCAATAGGATTTGTTATTAATGTTTTCAACATTGTGTAATTTCAGCACATGTATTATAAAATATTAAAATGGGTTTCCTTATATGATACATTGTATTATATTCCACTCCATAATTCCATCAAATATACTTTAGGTGTTTTAAATAATTCATTATTGAATTTTTTTAAAAAGTAAATTTCTTCAATTTTTATTTACTTCAACATTTCAAAAATAACATTTTAAACAGAACCATAACTTCTTCATTTTATGATAATGTTAAAAAAAATTGAAATATTTTTTCTATGTAAACACAATATTTAACTATTAAAATAACTACCCTAAATGAAACATTATTTATATGTTTTAAAATGGGTTTCCAAATGATTTTTATTCTCAATAATTTTTAAAAGTATAGAAAATATTTCCATGTTTTTAAAGTAAATGTTTTTTTACAAAGTAATTATTTATATCTAAAAAATTATATACTAAAGGATTTTGTTTTAAATAAAGAAGTTTGCAGTGTTTTTACACCTGATCAAAAAATATTATAATGCTTCTTCCTTTTACAGTTGTTATTTTATAAAAACTTTTTTTTGTTATAATGGAGAACTTATTAGATTTCTTATCAAACTCAATGTATTGGATTTTAAATAAATAACTTTTATTGGGATTTCAAGAATTTAAAAAGGGATATTTATTATATCTTTTCAAAATAATTTATCAAATGATCAGGAAAATGTATATTTTATATATATCAACATCCTTAATTCTTTGTTGGTCCCACTTTTTGGTATGTTTTTATAAAAACATGAACCTTCATTCTATAGATGTCTAATGAAATTTTCGATGCATTTATCATTCAAACCCATATCGTTTCTACCTATTAATTATGTGTATTTTAAATATTAATGTTTCCATGTTCTATTGGAATACAAATGAGTTGTTTATTTTTATGGATATGTGGGGTATTATATTTTCCTCCAATGAATTTGATGAAGCTCAATATCTCATGAGTTCAAAAATGGTACCTATATAGTGGCCCAAGAACAAAAGGGTACCTGGGTAGTATCCCATGGTTAGGAAGGTACACGGGTAGTTAGCTAAGTACAAGAGGTTAAAATGGTTTTCATCTAAATCACAATAGGTTAAATAGGTTTTTATAACACTACCCATAGGTTTCACTAGTTATAGCACAATCCGAATAGCGTAAACATGTAGTGACATAAGCCTTAGAGGGTACACATGTAGTGTCACAAGAACAATAGGGTACCTGGGTAGTATCCCATGGTTAGGAAGGTACACGGGTAGTAGACTGAGCCAAATAGGTTATAGTTTTTATTATCCCAAACCCAATCTGGCACATGGATTATTATCTATTGCCCAAAATGTTTTGATAATAAGATAGAAATACATGGTCCACTATGTTATGGTTTCTTATGTTTTCTTTTATTCCATATTTCTATGTTATATGCTTATGTTATGGTATAATGGATCATATTTATCATTTCATGTTTTTCCTTCCAATTAATTTTATATGTTTAATCATTGGATACTATAGGTCATTTTATTATGAATTTTCGAAAACGCTTATTATTCATTTTAATTTTTAATAAAATATTTATCTTATGCTCATGTTTTCTCATATAATTATTTTCTAAGCCTTGATAATATATTTAGGATTTTTCACCTTACTAAGGGTTTGATCTCACCCCATATGTTTCCACACTCTATGCTTTAAAGATGAATATACCATATGAGGAGTCTATAAGGTGCTTTATTGGGGTTAGATTATGGGTAAATGATCCCAAGTATCATAAAATAAATTTTTTATATAACTGTCCCATAATGACACTAAACCATCCATTCATTGGATTATGTGTCAATTTAAGACATGTAATGAAATAGTGATTTTTATCTTAGTTTTTACCAAATAAATTATTTAATGAATGTGTTTTTAGTATGACATCCATTAGTTCATATCTGAGAACCCCAATTGGTATCAAAGTTAGGAATGGTTTTTTATTGAATATTTTAGTTTATTTTAGGGATTATTATGAGATAACATTAGTCAAAACTCTATAGATGATTCTAAGTGTTGGATAACATCATGATGTTTTGGAAAAATATAGACTATGTGGTTTCCAGGGAATTATATACCCTTCTATATATTGGAAAGTTTATTATCGTCTATAATAGATTCACGTTGGGATATTCACCATAAAAAAATACAGTTTGAGTATCAACACAATCTTTACTTGGTTAACGATGAGTAGACATAACATTTTACAATTATATAGATACTCTCAGGGGATATTGTTTGTCAATTCAGATCATTTTATGAAACATTATGAGGTATTTGAAACAATTTTGGTTAGAGAACCCAATAGGAAAATTATTATAGATAACCTAGATATTCCTAAGTTATTTTATACATGTCATTTATGAATTATTCCACTCAATAATTTAGTTTTACTTTCACATTTATTTTTTTATGTATTCTCATAGCACAAACTTCCTTTATGTGATGTAATTCTTGAATCCCAGAAGAACCGTGTTAACAACATGAGTAATGAAAAATGTTGTGATTCACCCAATGAAGAACCAAAATGTATAGAATCTAGTGTTAAAAATATTGTGGTCATGTTTACTCGTATATTATGATGTATTATTAAAAACATGAACCATAAAAATCTCACATTCTCACCAAATAAGAGAGATACCAAGTTTCTTGTATGTTTTAATGATAAATACCAAAGAGGAATGAATATTCAATAACCTATTTTTAAGAAGATAAAAAGAATCACATGAGAAAATGTATTAATTTAATGAAAAATTATTTATAGTGTGGAAGTATTTTCCATTGAGATCATAACTATCGAGTTGGGGAAAAGAATTTATCCAATGAAATTAATGGGAAGAATATGAAATGACTAATTTGTATCAATTTTGGGAATTATAAAAATCAATACCCAGGTACAAGGTTTACAATGGATTATATACCACAAAATATCCTAAACTAAGAGAATAATTGAAATCATATGAAATTACTACTGTTTAAGAGGATATTGATCATTAAGTGGTAAAAGTTACACAAATCCTCTACCTCATATTGTTAAATGTAACATTGGATTCTATTCTAGCAAATCTAGTGTAACTAGGATGTTTTCTAATAGCTTCAAATCACTTCCCTATTGATTTGATATTATATTATTAGAGAAAATAAATAGTTGTAGGATTATTCGATCCCAAGTCCAATTTTATGGGAATGTGCCTGATGAAAATATTTTTATTTATTCTTTAGATGAATTTAATGGGATTTTTTGAAATGGATTTGGTTCTCTCTACTTAGAGGAATGATTCTTTTTAGAATATGGAAATTGCATATGAAATCAACCTATGTCTATGAATGTAAGAATGATTATGAACACCCTTAAAAAATTAAATAATTTGGGATTAACACTACCTAAAAAATTAGATTTAGTGGAGGTTTCCTTGGAATTTTTGGTGGTTCAAACCATAGCTAAATCGTTTCGTGATGATTTTTCTAAACCGTAGTGAACCCTGGTATCACAAATAAATTTTTCGTGGTTTTCAAAAAGTGTTGGGAAATCATTTCACTACTGTTTTTAAATTTTATTTAAATTATTATAATTTTAAAATATTTTAATATTATTTATTGTTTATTATTTATTTAATTACCCCTCCATGTATGCTTACATTATGCATGCCACACCTAAATTCATCATATGTATGTGTTTGGTGAGATATGAACTTATTGCCTCTTGGTTATCCTGTAAACACTTTTCCACTGTAGCAAACTCTTTATGTGGTGAGTAAATAAAATTTAATATACTTAAATATATATACATATAAATGCGTACACAAATATAATATTATTAAAGAATAATAATAATGAATAAAAAAAATATAAAATTAATGTAAAAATAATAATTATTAATTAATTAGTAATAATAAATAAATAAATAAAAAAAAATTAAAACATAAAAAAATTAATCAAAAAATAGTAAGTAAATAATAATTAAATAATAAATAAATAATGAATACAAATAAATTAAGAATGAATAAATAATTGATAAATAAGAAATACATAAAAAATAAATTAATAATAAATAATAAATAATAAACAATAAACCAATATATGATAAATAAATATTAATATATTAAGTAAAAATAATAACTAACTATTAATTCATTATTAATAATTAATGAATATATAATAAATAATGAATAAAATATAATTAAAAATACATCAATATTAAATATTTTGTATACTAAATAAATTGATAATAAATATATAGAAAAAATAAAAATAATAAATTAAGAAAAAATATAAAAAAATGATTAATAAATCAATATATAAAAAATAATTCATTAATAAATAATAAATAAATATAAAATAAATAAATAGTAAATAAATAATAACTAATTATTGATTAATCTATATGTAAATATTAAATACACGTAAAGGATGAATAAATAGATAATATGTTATTAAAAATTTAATAATATATAATAATTACAAAATTAATAATTAATAATATAAAATATAATAAAATAAATGTTAAATAAATATTAAATGAATAAATAAATTTCTATTAATATTTTAATACTCATTTAATAGAATATTAATATAAAATATACATGTAATTAATAATTTGTTAATAATTATTTATTTATTTTAGTTAAATAATAATTATTTAACTATTTACTTAATTATTATATAACAAATTTACATAAATTTATATAAATACAAACATAAAGATAAACAAATCAACCAACATAATACATTTAAATATATATACAAACGTCATATATAAATATATATTCATTATTGTATATAACTTTATAGAAAATGATATGATTATTTATAAATATATATACATATAGAAAAATTCGTGTAAATATATATAAACACAAATTTATATTACTTATATATACATACACACACACACACACAAACCTACATATATATAATTATATATTAATATAACTATATTTATAAATAGAAGTAAATAAATATATATATATATACAAATATAAAAAAGTATATAAACATAAATACATGTAACTAATTATAAATTGATATAAATGTAAAACAAATTGAATTAAGACACATAAATAGATACACATAGTTTAAATTATTTATAATTTTAAATAAATATTGATAAATATATTAAAATTATAATTAAATATGCATAGATGTATAGAAATAAGAATATATATATATAATAGATAATAAATCAAAAAAATATGAAATCCCACACAAATTTTCGTACCATAAAATCAATAGGAATGAAAATACCTAGAAGAAAATCAAAGATGACCGAATAAGAATTTTATGACACTCTTAAAGAATGATGAAATCGTATCGAATGATCAAAAATCTTGCTATCCAAAAAAAATCAGTTTTTGAGGCCTTTTGTACCTTTTTTCAAACTTAAAAAATATTAGTCGCCCCCCATTAAAAATGATGTAGATATATTCGTCGGATTCTATTTTATAACTCATGGATATCAAACTAAAACCTGGATCATAATTTATAGTCATTTGATGTTAATGATTGATAATCGAGTTCTCCAAAAGTCTTACTAAATTTTATTACATTCATTATAACAAAATTATTATCAAACAACATTGTAATTCATTTTATAAGCATCTATTTGATCGGTTGTGTAGTTAAATTGGACACCAGGATCAAAATTTATAATCATTTGATGTTGCATCCTGATTTTCTACTTAACTAGGATTTAATTTATGTTTCAAATAATTAATAATTAATTTGTATAAATAAATAATTATTATCAAATATTAGTTAAATAAAATTGAATATATTAAATAATTATACATAATAATTAATAATAATTAATAATAATTAATTATCACAACTAGACCCTACTAGACTCGAGACGCAACTACCCCAAGCATGTCTTCAGAGGCCAGGGGCTGGAGACAAGTGCCGAAGGCGTAACAATCTCGGGGAGGCCTTTGCCTAAGTACTTGTACACACACACACAACCCACTCAATGCAGTAGTGCAGAGTAAAAAGGGAAACCAAAGGGAAAACAACTATAACCCAACCAAAGTCATACATCAACCTCTAAAAAGGAAGAAGTAAATGCTGAAATGTACTGATAGATACTGAACATAAAAAGGGGTAAAACATGTGCCCAAGCCGAAAGGTACCAAAACCTGGAAATAGGTAAATGAAAGTAAACAGCTCGTGAGTCTCACACCTAAAATTCCTACTGAGACCACTGATTGTAGCCCATGATTATGTGTCCTTTATGCACTTCTGTAGTCTCGATCGACCTGTCCATCGTCTGCAAGGGCACACCAAGTGCGGGAAAAGCCCAAGCAGGGGTGAGTATAAAGAAACTCAGTAGGATGCCCCGAGAGCTTGAGGGAGAAAAAAAGGAGGTACTAAAACGGTGAGCAGTAGACAAAATAATGAATAGTTTAATAGTACAATAGAGATAATGCAGCTCAACCCAACAAAAGAAAGGAAGTAGACTCATCCCAACCAAGAGAAGCTAGACACGGAAATCACGTGGCATACCCCACATGTCTTCGCCCCTCCTAGAAGGAGAGTAACTAAACCGAATGAGTGGGAACTAAAGTGGGGTGTATACATATATATAATCTCAACAAGAAACCTGAACGTGTGTGCAAGGGGATCTCCATCTCAAAGCCCATCCCAGTATAAGTCGCCAACAGTTCTAAGGGTAGCCATCACTGAGGCCCAACAGTCTCGCACATCAAAGCTTCCTCATCGCTAAACCATACCACCAAAAGTTCCACCCAGTAATCACGGAGAAAAATCCACTGACTAGACTCATCAGAAGGGCTGAGTCTGAAATAAGTCATCAGGTAACCCACTACCCAGCCCAACTGGAGGGTAAACCGCAAATGGCCATCGGGTGACCCACTACCCAGCACTGTTGGACGGTAAACCCAAAAAGGTCGTCGGATGACTCACTGCACAACCTTGCAGGAGGGTGAACCCTAAAGTCAACTGGTAACCTGCTCTCCAGCCCAACTGGAGGGTAAACCCTAAATTCAACAGGTAACCCACTATCCGCCCCACCTGGAGGGTAAACCCTAAAGTCAACGGGTAACCCACTGCCCAGCCCTGTTGGATGGTAAACCCTCATATGTGTCCTGATAAATCTGCCCTACCTGAACCATCTCTGGGTGTCACTAACGCCATGACCATGCATTGGGTCTAAGTTCATCAAAGTAACCTCTGACAAACACGCTTTCATGTTTCCACATTTAATGAGATCTCAAAATAGGCTCTGCACGCCCAAATAGATTACACTGTTGCAATCCTCGCGAAAAAACACGCGAGATAGACTAATTAATCGCTGGAAATGGACTCCCGACAAAAAAAGTTAATCAACACCGCCTTAGGCCCATACGACATCACATGGGGCCCACACCTCGGTCCTAAAGGAGTTCGGGCGAACTGTTCCATCGCGATGCTCTCGGAAAAGCATGTCAAAACGACTACTCATTTGCCCCGAACAGACTTCTGAGGAAAAAGTCACAAAACGCTGCTCACAGATTAAAATACGGCCCATGGGGCCCACGTCTCAACTCCATATTCAACACCGGAAACCACCATGGTCTACATCTTATCGACACCAAGGTTAAATCGTCACTGACGATGCCTAAAATGGACTTCGGATGCATTCGCACCATCCGAAAGAAGAATCTCAGTGTAGTACTTAAAGAGCGTGCCATGACGCCGAACCCCCATCTCGGGAATTGAAAATTCCCTCGACCATCTCAAAAACTACTCCTTGAGCCGAGGATTTCACTGCCACGGATGACACGCAAAACGAACACTCGTAGTGGATGTTACGGGTGTCCGAAGTCAAGGCGACAAATACCTTTGGGTTGGACCGGCCCGGTCCCACCGGTCCACCCGGCTTGGGCCGGCCCACGCCGGCCCGCGGCTCATCCGTGCGGCCCGTTCATGGACCCATGGTCCACCGCACCAACCGTCCCTCATGGATGGTCGCTGGTCAGCACGGAGACCCATCGAAGGGGGTCTCAGTCTCCCTCACGGGGTCCGGCGCCGCGACCCCCGGTCCACCCTCGCCGATGACCTCCGCCAGCCGCCTTCTGGAGCCCGCCGCGCTTCGAGAAGCCGCCGCCGCCTGGATCCCAACGCGCCGGGAAAAGCCTCCACTTTCTGGTAGCTTCGCCGCCACAGTACGCCATCTTGGACCACCTGAAACCTTCCAGTAACCCATAGAACCACTGGAAAACAGGAGATTGGCCGGAAAAACTTTCTTGGGTCACCCCGAATACCCCGGGACTCGAAAATTCAATCCGTAAAGGGCGTCGGAAAGCTCAGATCAATCCCTACACATCTATGGAATTCTCTAGAGAATTGGACATCATTTTGACACAAAATATTTAATTCATGGACGATCTGGAAATCAAAAAAGAAAAATGTAACCTCATACATCGTTGGGCGTAGCCCGTAGCTTCACGAACGATCCATCGGAGTGCCGCGCTGCCTTGGAGAGGTGGAGGAGAGGATATGAGCATGTTGAGAGGGATCTTCTATGGAATGATAATGGTATGAAGGGGGGTGAGGTAGGTTTTAAGTAGAAAACTTAATTAAAATTAATAAAGTCCTAAACCCCTACTGGTATGCCCCGTACCCGAACTCTCGACGGGGTCGAGGTTAAGCTGCACCTAGGGTAAAAAACATGTTATAAGCGCAATGGTGGTCTCAAAATTTTAATCTGAGCCTCTGTTCAGAAGTTATAAAGTTCACGCCTCGGGCCGCTAATTTACGAAAATGCCACTGGTGGTGTTTTCTACAGAAGGGCCACGCCCGCGAAAGTTATACCCCTCCTAGGGTAAACGGCACGCTCCGGACACAACGATGCCCTCGGTTTTTTCATCTGAGCCACCATTTATGAGTTATTCGGTTTATTTTACATGTCCAGTGTGAACGCAATTAAAATTTAATTTTGGTCGCACCAGGTCTCAGAATCACACACCATCTTAACGCCCTGCTCTGGAATAACATCAAGAAAAATTCAAAGTCTTACAGGCTCAAAACCCAGGTTCTTACATCATTCCCTCCTTCATGTTTTTCGTCCCTGAAAAACAAAACTAAAAGAACAACTCTGGATACTAAGAATGCATCTGTCTCTCTAGTTCCTATGTGCTCTCCTTCACTCACTCATGCTGCCACAACACACTAACCAATGGAATGGTCCATCCACACAGTGTCCGCTCCTGCCAGTCCTCAATTTCCATTGGGTGCTCCGCAAATGTGGCCCCAACCTCAATGTCCAGCTCTCCCCAGTCGATAACGTGTGAGGTTTCCTGCACGTATTTCTTCATCTGCGACATGTGGAAGACATCATGAACCCTCCCCAACTGTGGGGTTAGAGCAAGACGGTAGGCCACATCACCGACCATGCGCACGATCTCAAAGTGCCCAATAAACCTCGATGATAGCTTGGCTTCCCGACCAAACCTTCATGTCCCACACCGCAGAGAGACTCTAAAAAAGACATGGTCCCCCACTTTGAACTCCAAAGGCCTGCGATGATGATCTATGTAAGACTTATGCCTGCTCTGAGCCGTCCTCATCGGCTCACGAATGACCTATACCTTCTCTGTTGTCACATGCACCAACTCTGGGCCCATGAGGGAGGTCTCCCCAACCTCTGTCCAACACAACGGTGATCTACAGGGTCTCCCGTAGAGGGCCTCAAAAGGTGCCATGCCCATAGTAGAGTGGTAACTATTGTTGTATGCGAACTCCAACAAGGTCAGGTGATCCTACCAGCTTAGGCCAAAGTCTAACACGCATGCCCTGAGCATATCCTCCAACAACTGGATAATGCCCTCTATCTGCCCGTCGGTCTGGGGGTGAAAAGCTGTACTCATCCTTGGTCGAGTCCCGAATGCCTCCTGTAGGCCTCGCCACAATCGTAACGTAAACCGTGTGTCATGGTCAGAGACAATCATTGAGTGTAATCCATGAAGGTGGATGATCTCCTGAATGTACAGCTGCCCTAGACTCACCATCGAGCTCTTCTCCCTGATGGCAAGGAAGTGTGCCGACTTCGTGAGTCAGTCCACTATCACCCAAATGGAGTCATGGCCCATCGCTATGCGTGGAAGCTCTGTGACGAAGTCCATAGATATGTCATCCCACTTCCACTTTGGGATATCAAGGGGCTGCAACAACCCTGACGGAACCTGATGCTCTACCTTCACCTACTGATAGGTAAGACACCGAGAAACGAACTCAACTACGCTCGACTTCATGCCAGACCACCAAAACTACCGCTGAAGGTCTCTATACATCTTCCCCACATCGGGATGTACAGCCAAGGGAGAAGTGTGGAACTCCTGCATCACCTCCTCCCACATCTCCACTGGTACTACAACTCATCCCTGGAACATGATCTCGTGATTCCATCCTTCAGAATACCTATCAAGTGCGTTGCCCATGGATATCTGATCACGCAGTACCTCGTTGTTGACATCCCCCAGTCGTGACTCTCTCACACACTCAAGGAATGATGGATTCAACACCATCGACTACAGAAAAGTTGTACCCTCCTGCTCCACCATGGTCAGTCGTAGGGAAGCCAACTGCTCTAAAGCTTCCCGCACTAAACGAGCCTGGGACTTCCTACTAAGGGCATCTGCTACTATGTTTCCCTTCCCCGGAGTGTAGAATATCTCAAAATCATAGTCCTGTAGAAACTCCAGCCAGCGCCTCTGCCTCAGATTCAAATCCCTCTGAGTGAAAATGTACTTCATGCGCTGGTGGTCTTAGTAGACACCAAACGCTCTCCCAGAAGGTAGTGTCTCCATAACCTCAAGGCGAAGACCACTGCTACCAGCTCCAAATTGTGAGTCGCAAAATTCTTCTCATGGGGCCTAAACTGCCTCGACCCATATGTAATCACTGCTCGCTGGTAAATCAGCACGCACCCGAGCCCATCTCCTGAAGTGTTGCAGTATACTATGAACTCAATGCCCTTCTATGGAAGCCTCAACATTGGAGCACTATTTCACCTCTGTCTCAACTCCTCTAAGTCCTTCTGGCACTGATTAGTCTAGGTGAACAGTCGTCCCTTCTGCATCAATGTGGTCAAAGGGGAGGCAATCCTGGAGAAATCTTCCACAAACCTCCTGTAGTACCCTGCCAAACCATGGATGCTCTGCATCTCTGATGCATTTTTGGGTGGATCCCAAGCAAGCATTGCCTCTGTCTTTGCAGGATCTATGGTGAATCCCTGCTCTGTAATAACATGCCCCAGAAAGTGAACCTCATGAATCTAGAACTGAAACTTCAAGAGCTTCCCATATAGCTGGTGCTCGCAGAGTAAGTCGAGGAACATCCTAAAATGCTATGTGTGCTCTTCCTCTATCACAGAGTAGATGAGTATGTTGTCAATAAAAACAACCACAAACCGGTACAAGTACGGCTGGAAGATGTGGTTCATCAAAACCATTAAAATGGCGGGGGCATTTGTCCCGCCAAAGGGCATCACCAGAAACTCGTAATGCCCATATCGACAACGAAAAGCCAACTTTGGGATGTTAGCCTCACGAACCCATAACTGGTGGTAGCCGGATCGAAGATCAATCTTGGGGAACCACTTCGCACCTCTCAACTGGTCGAAGAGGTCATCGATCCTTAAAAGTGGTACTAGTTATTTACCGTGCTCTGATTCAGGCGACGATAATCCACACAAATCCGCAGACTCCTGTATGCCTTTTTCACAAACAAAACTGAAGTTGCCTAGGGGATACACTAGGCCTGATGAATCCCTTATCACAAAGGTCCTCCAACTGAATTTTTAGCCCCCAAAGATCGATGGGTGTCATCTGATATGCTGCACATAATATTGATGTTGTCCCCAGCTACAAATAAATGCAGAACTCCATCTCTCACCTTAGAGGTAGTCCTGGGACATCCTCGGAAAAGATGTCCATGTAGTCCTCTACAACGGTAGGGATCCAGGTATAGGTAGAGTCTACTGTTCTAGGAGCCATTCTCTCCAACTGGTGAGAAAAAGGTTGTGGTATCCTGCTCAGAGTACCCATCTGCTCTGCCAAGAGGTCTCGTTTACCAAGGATAGTGAACCTCGTCCCATCAGAAAACACGCCTCTGGCTCGCCTGTGACGACAGTTGATCTGGGCGTGAACCATAGAAAGTCAATCCATGCCAAGGATGATGTCATAAGGTTCCATCATGATGATGAGTAGGTCCCACGTGAAACTCCCTCCTCTGAATGACATTTCTCACTATCAGCAGATAAAGGTCACCTACGAGGTACTTCCCGTAGGAACCTTGAGGTTAAGTGCAGGTGGCAGCGCCTCTACTGGAAGCTCCAACTCCCATACCAAAAGTAGTGATATAAAGGAGTGGTGGGAGCATGTGTCTACTAGTACTGAAGCAAGAATATAGTAAACACAAAGCGTACCTCGGACCATCTCGTGCTCTAGGGGTCACAAACACCCAGAGCCTAGAGCTTCCCGTGGCCCCTACTGCCAGCTCCCTGAGCCTAGCATGGGTCACCCGGTGGTGGAGGGGGAAGGACCTGAAACATCATCATGGACCTCCAGGTCATGTCGCTCTTCCTGTGCTGCCTCTCTGAGGACCACCCTGTCCTCACTTGGGGGATCCCTGGTCGCGGCGCTGCCTCTACCGCTGTGGTGTGCCCACTACCTGCCATGGCTGCTCGGTACGCCTAGTTGGACAGTCCTGTTCTAGGTGACCATGTCTATCACATTAATATAACTGACTATATCTTGATTTCCCCAGTGCTCCACAGTGCCACTGCGGTGTACGACCCTTCCGCTGAGTCTACTCACGGAAGGGCCTCCTCGGCTGAGGCTCTGCTCTCTGTCGCCTTCCTGTCACCGAAGACTCTCCTCTGAAGAAGCCACTACTAAGCCCTGTCAGCTGGTGTCCCTCATCTAATAAGCTCTCTGTCATGAGTTCCCACTCTAGCACCCCATTATAATTAGGGATTCACATGGGTACTACACTAGCATAGATCTCCCTGCGAAGACCCTGCTCAAACTTCCGCGCCAAGAAGTAACTGTCACGGATCATATCCTACGAGTAGTGTGTCAGATCGGTAAATCAGGCCAAGTACTGTGCCACGGTCATCCCCCCTGCTTCAGATCCAGAAGCTCCTGAATCCAAACAGAGTGTAAACAAGAGGGGCAGTACTCCTCTCGGAATAGCTGCAGGAATCTATCCCATGTGAGAGACAACTTGTAGTGGGTCTGCGTGACCAACGCCCACCCGTCCCGTGGAAAAGGAAGGATGCTAAGGCTACCATCTGGTCCACTGGTGTCTATACCATCCTGAAAAGTCGGTCCACAGACTCTATCCAGACCTCTGCTACCTGGGGATCTGGGTCTCCATGAAACATCTGTGGTCGCTGATGCTGAAAGTTTTGGAGGGCACTCATCCTGCGCTCAACCTTGGTCTGTGATGCCGGTACAAATAGTCTCTCCTCTGGTGGAGGGGATATTGATGAAGCACTAGGAGGAAGGGGATCATGTGAGGGTCCCTGAACTGACGCCTCGTCACTCACCAGGTCGTCGTCACGAACTGGTGAGGGTTACCTGGATGGCTGCTGTCGTGGGGGTATCCTGAAAATTATCAAGGATTACTGCGATTAGATGAGCATATATATATATATATATATATATATATATATATATAATCACAAAGGGGATCTAACTCAACAAGGACAGTCAAAGACTCAATTCTATCAGATTCATGTTCCAATGTTCCCTGCAAAAAGTATCTCAGCATGCCGAGTAGACAAGCGGGTTATCAGGGTCCTGGTGAATGGATACGTCAGCCGCTCATACCATCACTAGACTCCCTGGTCTGAGAGACGCTCTCGATACACGTCAAAACTATTGCCCTAAATCCCAACCAATTCCTTTTTAAGGAAATCCAAACAACTCCCCAAGGAACAAAAAACCTTTGATACCACTTTTTCACGACCCGACCCTACTGGTCTCGATCTGCAACTACCCCAAGCCCCCCTCCATAGGCCAAGGCCTGGCGACAAGCGCCGAAGGTGTAACAATCTCGGGGAGGCCTTTTCCTAAGTACCTGTACACACACGCAACCCACTAAATGCAGAAGTGCAGAGTAAAAAAGGGAAACCAAAGGACAAACAACTATAACCCAACCAAAGTCAAGCATCAGCCTCTAAAAAGTAAAAAGTAAAGTGCTGAAAAGTACTGATAGATACTGAATAGATAATGGGGAAAAACGCGCACCCAACTCGAAATGTACCACAACCCATAAGTAGGTAAATGAAAGTAAACAGCTGGTGAGTCTCACACCTAAATGTCCTGCTGAGACCACTGATCGCAGCCCAAGATCTTGTGTCCTCTATGCTCCTCCGTAGTCTCGATCGACCTATCTGTCATCTGCAAAGGCTCACCATGTGTGGGAAAAGCCCAAGCAGGGGTGAGTATAGAGATACTTAGTAAGATTCCCTGAAAGAATGAGGGAGCAACAAAGGATGTACTAAAATGGAGAGCAGTAGGCAGAACAAACAACAGTGTAAGAGTACACTAGAGGGAATGCAGCTCAACCCAACAAAAGAAAGGAAGTAGACTTGTCCCAACCAAGAGGATCTAGACACGGAAAGCACGTGGAATACCCTTCATGTCTTCGCCCCTCCTAGAAGGAGAGTAACTGAACCCAAGGAGTGGAAACCAATGTAGGGTGTATACATATATATATTCTCAACAAGAAACCCGAACGAGTGTGTAAGGGGATCTCCATCTCAAAGATCATCCCAGGATAAGTCGCCAACAGTTCTAAGGGTAGCCATCACTGATGCCCAATAGTCCCGCACGTCAGAGCTTCCTCCTCGCTAAACCATACCACCAAAATCTATGCCCGGTAGTCATAGAGAAAAATAAACTAACTTTCCTCATCGGAAGGGATGAGTCTGAAAGAAGTCATCGGGTAACCCACTTCCCAGCCCAAATGGAGGGTAAACCCCAAAAGGTCATCGGGTGACCCACTGCCCAGCACTGCTAGAGGGTAAACCCTAAAAGTTCGTCGGGTGACCCACTGCCCAGCACTGCTAGAGGGTAAACTGTAAAGTCAACGGGTAACCCACTTCCCAGGCCAACTGGAGGGTAAACCCTAAAGTCAACGGGTAACCCACTACCCGACCCACCCGGAGGGTAAACCCTAAAGTTAAAGGGTAACCCACTACCCGGCCTCGCTGGAGGGTAAACCCTGATACGGGTCCTGAAAAATCTTCCATGCCTAAACAATCTCTTGGTGTCACTAACGTCGTGACCATACGTTGGGTCGGAGTGCGTCAAAGGAACCTCTGACAAATTCCCTTTCATGTTTCCACATTTAATGAGATATCTAAAGATGCTCTGCATGCCCAAACAGATTACATCATTGCAATCCTCATGGAAAAACACGCGATATAGACTACTTACTCGCTGGAAACAGACTCCCGACGAAAAAGACAATCAACACCACCTTAGGCCCATACTGCGTCTCGGGGGGCCCACACCTCGGCCCCGAAAGAGTTTGGGAAAACTGCGCCATCACGATGCTCTCGGAAAAGCACGTCAAAACAACTACTCATTTTCCTCGAATGGATGTATGATGAAAAAGGCACAAAATGATGCTCACAGCTTAAAAAAAGGCTTGTGGGGCACACGTCTCAACTCTGGATTCAATGCCTAAAACCAACCTGGTCTACATCGTCTCGACGCCAGGGTTATAATGCTATTAACGGTGCTTAAAACAGACTCTGGATGTGTTCGCGCCATCCAAATGAAGAATCCCGGTGTAGTACCTAATGAGCATGTCGCGCCGACGAACCCCTGTCTCGGGAATTGAAAATTCTAGAGACCATCTCAGAAAAATTGTCTCGAGCGAGGATTGTTTTTATATAGACAACAAGAAAAAAGGACACTCGTAGTTGATGTTACAGGTGTCCGAAGTCAAGGGGACGAACCCCTTTGGGCGGGACCGGCCCGGTCCGGCCTGTCCACCCGGCCTGGGCCGGCCCGGCTCACAGCGCCGGCCCGCAGCTCAGCTGTGTGGCCCAGCCGCGAACCCGCGGTCTACCGCGCCGACCGGCCCTTGTGGCTGGTTGATGGTCCGCGCGGAGACCCGCCGACGGTGGGTCTCGGACTCCCTCATGGGGTCACGTACCGCGACCCCCAATCTACCCTCGCCGACGACCTCCGCCCGCCGCAGCCTGGAGCCTGCCGCGCCGCGCGAAGCCGCCACTGCCTAGAGCCCGCTGCACCGCCCAAATCCTCCACAGCCTGGGAGTTGCGCCGCCGCCGGCCGCAGTCGCGGACCGCCTAAAACCCGCCGGTAACCCCTGGAACCACCAGAAAACGGGATATTGGCTAGAAAAACTACTCGGGGTCACCTCGGATACCTCGGGACTTGAAAATCTGATCCAGAAAGGGCATCAGAAAGCTCAGATTAATCCCTACACATATATGGAATTCTCTCGACAATTTGACATCATTTCAATACAAAATATTTAATTCATGGATGACACGAAAATCAAAAACGAAAAATGTAACCTCCTACTTCGTTGGGCGTAGCCCATAGCATCTCGAACAGTCCATCAGAGCATTGCACCGCCTTGGAGAGGTGGAGGAGAGGATAGGAGATTGTTGAGAGGGATCCGCCGGGGAATTATAAGGGGAAGAAGGGGGTGGGAGGGTTTAAGTAGAAAAATTAATTAAGTATTAAACCCCCACCAGTAGGCCCCGTACCCGAACTCTCGATGGGGTCGAGGTTAAGCCGCCCCTATGGTAAAAACCACGTTCTGAGCACAACGGTGGTCTCAAAATTTAAATATGATCCTCCACTCAGACGTTATAAAGTTCATGCTCGGGGCCGCTAAATTACGAAAATGCCCCTGGTGGCGTTTTCCACAGAAGGGTCGCGACCGTAAAAGTTATACCCCTCCTAGGGTAAACGACATGCTATGGACTCAACGGTGCCCTCAGTTTTCTCATCCGAGAAACTTTTTAGGAGTTATTCTTTTTATTTGGAATGTCCAGTGTGAACACACTTAAAAATATTAATATTTTATTTTATTTTTAATAATATATTTATCCATGTATTATGTTTTATCATACTTTTATGATCCAACAATAGATAGTATGTTTATGGTTATCCCCTTTATAAAAATTTGAGCTCACCCCTCCTTAATTTTACATTTCCCAGGTTATGTAGTTGAAAATAACTTATGATGGGTTTATAATGGAATTTATTGTGGTTTGATTATGATAAAAATTCACAAGTATCATAAAATATGTTTCTTATGTAACTACTACTCAAAGATAGAGAGCCTTATATTATTGGTATTGTGAGACTATTTATGAGATGTGATGTTATAGTTAGGGGAATAATGTAAAATATGGATATATTTAGCTCTATTTTATTTCAAATCCAGTGTTTAAAAACATTTTTCCCCCAACTCTAGGAGTCTGAGTCTAGGGATACTTAGCTGGTAATAATGCACGTTTTTGTAGTTTTTAGTAATAATTTGGTTTTTTTGGATTTAAATGAGATAGATTTGGTGATAACTAAAAGGATGAGTCAATGTGTAAGATAACATCATGAATCTTTAGTAAATTACATATTGTGGGGTTTCATATCAATTACATCCAAATTCGGATACTGTAAAGTAGATACAGTTGTGGAATAGATGCACATATGGGTAATCACCATGAAAAAGAAGGTTGAGTATCAACTCAATCTTTATTGGGTTCATGATGATTGGTGTTATGACTATACACATTGCTAGAAACTCCAAAGGGATATTATTTGGTAATTTAGACACACTTTATAGACCATTATGATGGTTTTGAAATTATTTAGGTTAAAGAACATAATAGAAAAAATTTTATGGCTAACATAGATTGAAAACTATATATTCTTAAATAATGTTATACATGTAATTTAGGTGTAATTATTTCAATTTTTCAACATTCACAATTATTAATTTAATAATTTTTATACACTAACATTCCTTTTATAAAGTAATGGAAAATGCCCAGATGAACTATCATAATAGTAGGGGAAATGGAAAATATGTTAATTCTCTCAATTAGAAACCAAATGTGATAGAATCTAATATTAAAAAAAATTTGGTCAAGTTTACCCATGGGATTTTCTAAAATAAATAGAGAAGTATTGTAAGTGTGGAAAGATTTAACATCGGTCACATGATTATCAATATGGGGTGAATAAGTCAATCAATTAATGGTACATGAAAAATATCCAACACTTATTATGATATAAGGGTTTTTTAGAATTTTACCAGTTAATTCCATAATCCTTGGTCTAACAAGGATTATAAACCTCATAAACATCATAAACCAATATAATTAGTGAAATCATATGTAATCTCTAATATTGAAGTGGATTTTGATAATTATGTGGTGAAATATACACTAATCCTTCACTCTGTATTTCTAAATGTATTATTAGATTGTAGTATTTTCACTCTAGTAAATCTATAATGTTATCATTGAGTATCAAATCACCATCCAAATTATTTTATATTAGATTATGAGAGAAGAATATTATTTTTCTGATTATTGTATCCCATGTTGAATTTTATGGGAATGTTCCTTGTGAAAGTATTTTTATCCATCCTTTACATGGATTTAATGGCTTTGTCAAAAGTGGATTGGTTATCTATACTTTGGGAAAATATTATTTGTTGGAATAAGGATATAAAATTTGATACAATCCAATGAAATTATTTCAATGAAGAATGATTATGAAAACCCTTTAGAAAGAAAATTACACAATATTGATCTTGATATAAAAAAATAGACTCGTGGATCCAATGGTTAGAAAAAAAACATAATATTAGGGATAAGAAAATTATGAGGAAAATGATATATTTACATAGATAGAAATTATATCAAGAGTCAATATAATTTCTTAAATACCTATAACTATATTAACCTTTATTTGATAATTAAAATTGTGATGATGCACCTTATTGAACGACATTGGACATAACACCTTGTGATTTTGAAATATATATTTTCAATAAATTAGTATTATGTTTGATATCTTACTCCACACGCAACACCAAATGAATATGAGCGATAATATATTAAATAAATATTATTTTTAAAGTTATAAGAATACTAACACCAGTAGTGAAAAAAATAAATTACTCAACTAAAATTGAATGCGTTTAGAGGATAAATAATTAATATATTTTAATACTAAATTGTATAATTATTTCTCAAACAACAGTTTATTAAAGGACTTATATTCAATATAAATATATTAAATTAATATTTTTTAGTATATTATAATAATACATGAATTGTTATATTAAAAATAAGTACTCGCCTGTGCATTTTCATGGTGATAAAACAAAATTCTTAGTTCATGCGTTCTCACGACGATATGGTTCACTAGTTTTATGAAGGAAATACAATATTTTTGAAAAACAAAAGAAACTGGGAAAGTAGTAAACTATACAATGGGTAGTAATTAGAAACCAAAATTAAGTAGAAATAATTCATTGAAAAGAACAACAGTTTCATAAAAATTGTGAAAAAAACATGTTAAGAATATCTGCATAATCTATTATTAGTATAGATTATAGAGGAAATAAAAATTAAAAAACAATGTTGAAAATAACTAATTAATGCTTGATTTTTAATTACCATGCAATTACATCATGAAATATATTTCTATTTGATCAGTCTTTTAGTTTATGCAATCCTTCAATCCGAGTTTCAGTTCAATGGCATAGATTGTTGTAGTAGAGTCTAGAAACATTCTTTCATATCTTCGTACACACGGCCCATTGGTTTAATGGTGTATATTTATAAAGAACAATTTTTAATTTTGGAAGGATATTGCACATATATGAATGAGAAATAAAAATACATTAGTGTTGGTAATAATATAAAAACGTAACTGAGCAGATGATTAATGGGAATACATGATGACAAAACCCAATCAATAATTGTTGCTAATTTTTTTACCTTCATTTATGTAGAAGTTTTTCTAGTTGATCATGTTATACAGCCTTCTGGGAAGAAGGTATTGTTGAAATAAATCTACACTTCCAGTTTTTTTGCTTGATCGTGTTATTGCAGCGTGTAATAAACAGTTATATATCAAAGTTAAAAAAGAACAAGAATATTCAATAGTACATTGTGGTTACAGCAGAAAACTTTACTAAAAAGTTTCACCCCCTATTGAAATTTTCCATTGTTGGCATGTCCAGCTGACTATGATGACTTGATGTTCCTGGGGTGACTTGAAAAATCAATATATTATGTTCAATCACTTCATCATTTTCAAAATCATGGTGCAAGATTTTTTTCATAGACAAAAAACTTAGAAGAATATATAGGTAACATACTATGGCATGTGTAATCATTGAAGCACATATCATATAATTAATAGTAGATAGGTGAAATTGAAAAGAACTGTGCCTTTGAATATGTAACGAATATAAAACCCCCCTAATAGTAATGAATGTAATTAGATAATAGTGCAATGCATATAATAGTTATTGTAGTTATCATTTTTGTACCTGAGTAGTTTCCATGTCTATGGTTGAAGAAACTGTTCCCAAGCCAATGTACAAAGTAGAATACCTATCAGTATGATACCTATCAGTATGATGATGCTATCAGGAAAGGAAGAAAAGAATTTTAGATTTCGGTGACTTTCGGTTGCAGAATATAGAAATTGGAAATGTTGATGAACATTGCACCTTGATATTTTTAACCCCACTGCTTACCTGAAGACCCACTACAATGTTCATTTATTGTGTCAAACAAAACAAAAATGTAATGTGCATAATTAGTGTTATAGTATTGACAAATTTGTAAACATTATTACCTGCTTTTGGTCAAAGGTGTCAGTGAAGCTGCAAATTTAATGCTCATTACCATTGATAAAAAGAACTTTTTATGTGTTATGTTCAAAATAATTAATACGGTTTTGAATATTAAAATTAGTTACATCAATTGAGAATTAAGAATTTTTTTGATTTGAGTATCTCCAACTGTGCAGGTAAACATAACTCGTCATCATCATAATTTATTAATGATAAAAAATGAACCATTTCTCAATAAAAAATCATGACCCAACTAAATAGAACAATAATAATTTATCTAGGAACAATAATAAGGTAGTACAACAATGGTGGAATGAAAGATGCAATAGACCACATGTACATGCTAAAAAATTCTTGAACGAATCTGGAAAGAACATACAGATTTAACATCCTCATCTTCAAATGTTGGTTGAATAGTGCATTCATATATCTAACCTCAAATGTGAAACCACAATGCAAACAACCCCACTTTGTTTCTTCTGAATAAAGCAAACTCCCATGAACCGTCTTCGATTCAGCTCAACCCCAACACAATCACAGTACTCAAACTGGCAGTGGAAGTAGAAAACCACTAGCATAAGCAGTGTATTCCTCTCGAAGCTTTGATATTGAGGTTTCACACTTCCAACCCTAGCATGGACAACACCTGGTTTGGTCTTCTGGAACTTATCATCCCAGCATGATCTAAAGTCGAGAAGTAACCGATAGACATCCATTTGTGAACATGCAATTATCCAACAGAAGGCCCAGGCCATATTGTTGTCTATCCCAACTCAACCTAAAAATTGAAATTCACATTTAAAGAGAGCAAATGCACCTGATCCAATGCTGTAAAAAATTAGTCAGTCATGATCTATATGATAAACTATAATTGAAATAGAATAAAAAAATCATTTCTCAAAAAACACATGAGCAGTGTAATATGAGGATCCAAAACATCATACTGCCACTGAATCTCACCCATACCATGAGAAGCAGAAAAACCTCTGTCGAAGAACACCTTCACAGACAATCGAAGAATTACTTTTTCATAATGAAACTACTTGGAATGATGCAAAAACATTCCTGTTGCAGAATCTGGATCTATAGATATATAAGTGAATAAATAGTTAAACCTTATAGTTTTATTTAGTCATATTGAAACTGTACATTATTGGGGATACTAAATACATAATATATCTATGTAGTTTCATTGAAACTACTTAGTACATTATAATTAACTAATACAGAATAATGTTTAAGAAAATTCATATTTTACATGATTTGGGATGTTTAAAATTTCAATGTTACTTAAAACTATATATGAAAAACACTACTGATGATTTTGTAAATGAAAATGGGACAATGCAGAAGAAAAATCAATTTTTGGGTAGGTGGGTGGGTGTGGATATTATAATTTCACATTGAGAACTTAAAATTCATATAATTAATGAAGAAGATCATGCAGCTACCCTATCCATTATCAATTGATCGCAGAAAGAAATCATGTGAACTTTATAATGGTACCAAGAAAGAAATACATGCATTTGACTTATTTCCACATTTTCTATGTAGAACACTATATTTAAGAGATCATAGTAAGATCATTCCATATGTACCATACATGTTATGACATCAAATTTGAAAATGAAGTAACTTATAATAAATAGTAGCAAAAGTGATTGTCAATTATTACATACCATTACTACAACATAAAGTGGCCGTTGAGAGGGATTGACTTATGGACATCATCATTTGAGGAGTTATTGTGGTGGAATCCATAATAATATGGTAGGAGCTCACCATCTACAATTAGAATTAGGGATGGAACATGCACCTGATTCACACTCACAATGGTGCACAAATGTCTCACGAAAATGAAAATTTTGAGCTTGCACAAAGTAATGAAATTTGTGAAACCTAAAATTAATGGTTAAGTAGAAATTTTGTATTATAACTCCATATAGAACATACATGTGATAATGAGAAAATGCATATTTCTGCTACTAAGTCTCTAATTGGGTGGCAGTTCACATGTTTCTTGTTAAGTCCGAAAATATGTATAATGAAGACTTCAAACCCATTGGTAAAATAGGAAATCCAATCTTCTTAGAACTAAATTCCAAAAACTAAGTTAACAACAAAGCACAAAATAATAAAAAGCATTATTTTCCCAATCTCTCCAACTGATATTACTGAAATCTGTTTAGTTTGACATTGTGCTGAAAATATGTATCAATCTCAATAATATTCTTAGCCTCTTGAATGATTTGGGCCTCAAACCATTGTAAAAATAACAGCATCCTTCTACCAACTTTTTCAATAGAAATTGGATTTTTAATCTTTATAACAGTTGTATTGTCCCAAAAAAGTAACGTAGCTCCTCCTTGGTTAAAGCCAAGGAATTCATGAACTAATTGACACAAATTCAGATGCTATGATAAATAGATTTTTAATGGACTGATTCAATTCAATAGAATAGTAACTATTGGTGGTTCAATCAAATATATGAAATTTCAGATTAAACAGTTCAGTTAAAGTATGAGAGAAGAGGGTACCTCTTGGATTTCAGTGGAAGAATGGGCAACTAACAATTTGTTTGATTCAACAACAGTTTTAGAAAATCTTCAACTTCAGGCCCAGTATTAAGAATGGAGGGGGATCTAATGATCATTTCAGAACATTTTTCACGACCACCTTCCTTGGATGGAAGCTATGTAACAAAAAGCTCAATATCAATGCTCTGAATCTGGCTTCAAAAAAAGATTCGGTGAACAGTATAATCAAGGCCCCCCGACTAATCCTGGACTCCACCTTTCTGTCCAGTAGCATTGTTTGTCAAGAAAATAAGCTCTGTGCATGTTCCCCAAGACTAATCCTAGACTCCACATTTCTGTCCAGTAGCATTCTTTTTATTAAATTGTCACGGTGTTCAAGAAAATCCTGCTATATGATTATGAGTATAGTTAAAGTAATATATCATGGAAAGTCAAACAACAAGTTGACTAAAGCATGTAACTGAAGACGACTATAAAAAATGCAATGACCAGTACATAATGTATGCATGATAGAAAGATGAAAAAGTTTGTATTGAATGAAAAAAGTTAGGCTTACATAAAGTGGTTCATGATTTGATGTGTAGGAGGAAGTTGTCTACGCTGGTAAAAAATGCAAATGTTGAAAGATTCATCGACTGAAATAAACTGGATACCATGGTAGAAATAATAGTATAATTACTATAATAAGAAGTTTTTTAATGCTAATAATAGTATAATAAGAAGTTTGAATAAACAAAATGTATACATAAACAATATACCATTATAAATGTTTTTTACTCTATAGGCATAGTGCATGTAAATACACGAATAATTATATGAAACAGGGGTACCATTATTTTTTCTTTAAAAGGAACGCATAACCAAAGGTGAGTCAAATAAGGGGGGGTTACATACTCCATCAATTGTGGGCACATTCCCTATCACTATGGGTAGTACCTACTTTGCTATGTATAAGGTATACAAACACCATCTAAAGAGTGTGTATATTAGGACTAAATTCCCAAATGTTTATCCATATATATAATGTATAGATGCGTACATGGTGCAAGGGACTATTCTAGCTGCTTAGTGTAAACTTTTGTTACATATTTAGGCATCTCGCTTATTGTATAATATACGTCCCTTGGGTCACATGAAAAGCGGTGTCAATGACTTGTAATGGTTGGTATATGGATAAACATTGGGGAATTTAGTCCTAATATACACAAGTATATGACCCGTTGTCATATACCATGTGATAATTATAGTAACATGTAACCACAAATCAGTAAAATACAATATCTATGGAATGTCTCAGGGAGATACATGTAGAGTTGATTTATGATGATTTTAAATTTTATAGAGAAACATACATGATGTGTGAACTGTAAATATAGATGCCATGAAATAATAAAAATACATGAATGTTTGAAAATTTAATTACTCAATTTCACTTCACAAAAGTCATTGTTGCCTCCATCTTGGTCGGTGCCTCTAAAGTTAGTTGATCATTAGTCCTCTGGGGCTACATTGCCTGTAGAGTATATTTTTGTACATTTTGTTTTTCATTCACAATTATCCTCTCCTACATAAAATACAACACTAAAAACCACAAATGAACACTTTTATCACAAACCCCCTATCCCAAAAAATTAAATTATCAGACATTCATACTTTCAGCACCTTCCTCTTAAAATAGAATAATAACTGGAAGAATAATCAGGAAGAGACTAAAAAATATTTCTACCAGGGAATGAGTGTGGAGAGAGCAACTTAGTTATCACACCTCAACCTCCCTCCTATGTTGAAGATAGCAAATCTGAGAGAATGAGAGTGGAAACGGGGACAATGGGATGGCTTTGGCCTCCACAAAGTGAGACAATCTGAATTTGTTTTGAAACAATATAATTATATGAAGAAATTTTTATTGTTACTATTAATCAGATCATCGATCATAATATTAAAAGACATAATATTCTGTTAACATTTAATTTTTATCTTATTCCATTAACAAAATCATAGAAAATTGAATGAAATAATGAAGGAAAAAAAGTTTAATAGACCAAAATAAACTAAGAAAGAAGCATTACACTACTTTGTGAAGGTTCTAGTGAAGATTTTACATAGGTAAATTTGTAGTGTGGTTGGTCCACAGCCCCATGTTTTTCTCCTGGTTCCCTTCATTAAAATGAATTGTTGTCTAAAACAGAATAGGCTCCCCTATAGAGTTTCCATGAAACTCTGAATAAAACTCGTTGTGATTTTCACTGTCTAATGAAATCTGCCTTGATGAATACAGTAATTATTAGGCACTCTAATTAATAAATCAAGGTTCCCATCATACAATTCTCTTCAATCATTATATAGTTAACCAAAAAGTGAAATCAATCAATTAATTTATTATTCACGTTGCAACTATAAATAAATTCAGAATGATATAATCTGCCTTTGGGTTGAACCTACATAATTATATGTAGTCTTTTTTATTATTATGCTTAATCAGGTCATCGATCAGAAAAATAAGACATAATATTCAGTAGAAATCCTAATATTTATCCTAATGAAGAATCAAAATCATAGAAAAATGAATGAAAAATTAAAGGAATATTATGGTTTAATGGAAGACCAAAAGAAATAGGGAAAGAAGAATTACAATGCTTGGAGAAGGTTCCACAGAAGAATTTACTTATGGAAATATTCAGTGTGGTCAATCCAGAGAGCCATACCATTTTACCAAACATGAAAAACATGATCAAATACTGCAGAATGATAGATGAAAATATCTATTATATAATCAGTCTAGAAAATTGAATGAGCTTGCATAGAAAGAAGTATAGGATTGTTAGGGTGTAACTTTTACTAAACCGTCACTTTAGAATCAAGAAAAATGTTATTTGGTGCAAACCCATCTCCTAAAATCAACTGAATCCAAACAATGGAATCCAGAAGAAGGATCAAATCCCATTAATTTGACATCTGAGACCAAACAAATCAAAAAATCCATTATGCATTTAGACAATAAAGTACGAACAAAGTAAAAAATCCCAGTAAGTTGACATCAGAGATCAATTGAATCAAAAAATACAGTATGTATTTACACATAATACCAAGAAGAAATTTAAGATATGTGGTGCTGTCCGAGGCAGAGCATATGGAGGTAGAGCAGTCAGTACAGGCCGTAGATTTCGGAAACGATTGTAGTAGGTTCCGAAACCCTAGATTGCGGATATCCAAAGAGGTGGAGGCCTTGTGTCGACAAGCAGTGTCGGCCATAGATTTCAGAGAACATTCTTGGTGAAGACGTCAGGTGACGATGAAGCAAAAATAGTGGAGCTTTTTGAAACGGTGAATCAGAATCTTGAAGTCGTGATGGGGAGGAGATCCGTAGGGGTGAAGATGATGTACGGAAGGACCGACAGGGTGGAGTCGCGATGAGAGAGGGGATTCGGGGAGGGGAGAGCGGATTTGTGGATGGGGGAATTGGGGAGGGGTGCGGGAACCCTAGAGCAGAGAGAGGTGTATCGAGGAGGTGAACCGGGGAGGGGAGGGAATTGAAAGGGAAAATCCCGATCGGGGTCGCGATGGTCGGGGGTATTTTTGGGATGGAAATCTTGCAATTGGTGACGTGGAGCAATGTGGAGTCGACAAGTCAGCTGAGAAACACCCAGCTTTAGTAGATATAGTGGACAGTGGATTACTAAATTAAAAATTAATATGAAATAATATTAAGAACACATAATTTTTAAAAATGAAAGTTTTCTATAAAAAAAAATCATATTTTTTTTCATTTAATAAAAAAATTTATCTAGTTTTTAAATTTAATTATATAAATTTAAATTAATTTTTTTATGCAACATGTTTAAATTATTATAGGGTAATTTTTTTGGATTTTTCTTAAATAATTTATTTTTAGGTCAATAATGAAAATTAATGGTTTTACAAAAATTGTAGATTTTGTGACGTTATATTTATATAAAAAGACATATAAGTGTATAAAAACAGTTAATTTTTCAAATACATATTTTAAAAGTAAAAAATATACATATCAAAATTAAAATATTAAATTTATAAAACCTTGGTTTATCATTTTAAGGACTTGATTAATATTTTCCAATAATAATTATTTATTTTCTTTCTTTTAACAAAATATTATTTTAGTAAAATTCAGTACTTTATTTATTATTAAAACATCTAATTATAATATTATTATATAGAGAACTCATTTAGATTTTTAAAATAAAAAACTTTTATAATTTTATTATAAACTAAAATTTTAACTATAATGATACACTTTTTAAAAAAAAGTAAATTCTATTCATTATGTGTACTAATTTCAAAAATGATCAATCTCACCATTAGAAATTTTATTTAGTAAAAGGATTCTAATATTTGAAATAATCATGTTCAAATTAATTAATAAGTTCAATTTGAATTTCGGTTATTAAAATTAATTACCAAGGTTACAAATTAGTTACTGTGGTAAAGGATAATTTGCAAAATTGGGTAAAAGTAAATAGAAAATCCAAAAGAACCAAAAAGTTGTCTCCAAAATGAATAGTTAATTGGTTGAAAGATTCCATTTGGTTTTGGCATGATATAAATAAAAAATAACCCTAATTTGATTAATAATAAAGCAAAAAATTATATTTAATCAATACTATTTTAAATTAGTTACACTAAATGATGAAATAGTTAATAAATTAACAAACAAATATCCCTATCCTCAGGTATAAAACCCCCCTCTCTTTTACCCTGGAAAATCACATTACATTCACTTATCGAAGGAAAATACATTCATACCTGTCCTATTATACGTCTATTACCAACCATATGGAATTTATAGAATTTCAAAACCCCAATACATTATGTTTATAATGAATGAGTAAATCCTCCACGAAGTGGAATCCCCAATTCAAATTAACTATTTTCTTTCTCCAATTCCTTTTACTATATAGTTTAGTTTCATTTTTATAAAATTGGAAATTATTTAATATATAAATATGTAACATATAAAATTTTATTTTACTCGTATAACTATTTTAATCTATTTATTGTATATACTCTCTCCCCCCACTTTTGACACATTTCGATAATTGTGAGTTTCATTAATATTTGATGATGTTGTCAATTCCCTTCTTATCACAACCTACCAGGGTGGTTAGTTTATATTATAAAATTTAAATTTATTTTAATGTATCATTATCTTATAAATTTTTTATAAAAATGGTAAATTATAAATGATTAAAATCATGAAAATGAAACAAAACAATATAACAAAAAACAAAACATTTATTCAATAAAATATCTCATTGATTGAAATATTAATAAATAAATTAAAATAGTTATCAATATTTAGGATCAATAAATTGGAGATAATTAAAATTTATATTCATGTTTTAATAAGAATAATTTTATTATATAGGTGTCACAAGAATGAGGAAATAAAATTGTACCTAATGTAAGGGTTCTTTGACTCAATTTCAATTCTGCGAGACACGATTCTTATTATGAAACAATTTACTTTTATATGTTATTAATAAATACTTATTGACATATTATTTCTAAATTGATTTTTCATTCATGGGAGTTTCACTTTTATTTAATATCTCTATGTCCATTATCCTTTAATTCATACATTACTTATTTCGTAAGGATGGTCTTTATCTTAATTTAATTCGATTAAGTTATAATTTTTTCTTTAACTTCATCAATTTGTTTTTATTTTACCATATTATTTTTTGATATTTTCATCCTTGTTTATTTCTATGATTTAGAATTATTATTAAAATTTCATCTACTTTTCATTCAAAATTCAACAAAATGAATTCTTTTTTATATGATCAATGATATCTCTTCTTTATAGTCAATAATATTAATATTCCATGTCCAAATTATTTATATTTTTTTAATTCTATCTTTTAAAATATTTTAAATTTTTTTAATGTAATTTTATACCATATTTTACTTTCTTTTCAATTGTTTTTAAAAATGTCTTTTTAAGAGTTTCTCAACTGGTTAATTTTTCCCCTCTTCATGAAATTTTGTAAAGAATCATTTTTTTATCATTTTCCACATAAATACATTTTATTAATTATATATATATTATTTATTATCATGATTTATTTATACATTTCCATGTTTTTCAAATAAATATTATAATGATTATTCATTTAATTTTAAATTTTAAAAGTAAACATTAATGTTTTAGAGGAATAAGTAAAGGAATATCATTCCACTTATATATATTATTATCATACAATCCACATTTCCTAGTTTTAACCTCATGAATTTTCGATGTTAAAATATTTGGAATTATTTTTCAATTAATTTTTTCAATTCCCTCTTTTAACCCCATGAATTGTATTTTTTAAATGAGATTTTTTGTCTATTTTTTGAAGTATATTATAAATGAATTTTGGAAATACATTTTATCATATTACTTCCATTTTCTTCTAAAACACAAAATGAAATATTTCTATTTTGGAGTAATGGTTGATTTATTTACATATATAATCTCTTATGAATTTATAGTTCATACCTCACATTTTCTAAAGGATTATGTTTTATATAACTCTCCATTCCACTGTTGAGTTTATTTTAAGTTTCATGTGCATAATATTAATGTTGAAATATATATATATATATATTATTTCATTTCCACTATTTATGTATTGTTATTTGTAGTATTGACTTAAAAATAATCCCATTACTCTATATAGTCTCTTTTTGAATGATTTCTAGCTTGATATTTATTCCATATATTTTGTGGGGGAAATAATGATAATCTATATAATTTTTATTTCATTATTGATATTTTTTAATTTTTAATTAATGTTGGTTATGTAATTTATTTTTTACTCATCCCTTATGATTTTGAATACATTGGAATGATTTTCTTATGGGTGGGTACCTGAGTTATATACCCCCTCGATGCAATGATGGGTATCTTGAGGTGAACGATCTTGTGTATTTGGTGTAAACCATATTTTCCTATGTATGATTTCTTGGCATGAGACCTTGATGGTATGTTTATGATGACTGATATTATGTATTTCGTCTCTATGAATTTTATTATTTTTTATCATGTTATTATTAATAATTTTATTTTATCCATGGATACATTAAATTATTACTTTATAAATTATATGGTCTTATTCATGTATTTATTATTCCACGGATCTTCTATTGTATTCGACCACTTAATGATCATTTATGTTCACCCTTATAATATTAACATATCCCTAGGTTATGAAAACAATTATTAATTGTGATGTTTCTAGAAGGTTATCATGTGTGGAGATTTATTGGGGGGTGGATGTTGAGGAATTATTCTAAGATAAGGAGTCCATTATTTAATGGGAAAAATTAACATTGGGTGGAAAATATATGGATTTTTTTAATAAGTTTTATCACATAACTCTATTCAAGACTAAACATAAAAGTTCATTGGTATTTATATGACTCAAAAGTTTTATTAATATTGTAATTAATAATGGTAATGTTTGGGTATCATTAATTGGCATCAACCTAATATGAAAAGAATATGTTTTCTACACCGTATATCGTGGTATGGGTCTGGGGAATCATAATCAGAATCAATGAAGGGTTTAAATAAGTTTAAATGTTATGATGTTATTAGATGAGGATAATCCAAGTGTCATAGATACCCTAATTAGTTAATAAGTTTAAGGTTTATCATATTATTGAAGACATTGATACCCATTTTGAGGTCTTATGTTATTATATTTTAATTTCATTAATGATATTTTGAGAAATATTTATTTGGGTTTAGGAAAAATGTATTATTAAGGTATATATATCTATTAGTATTGGTATGTGATCTTATGTCATTAAAATTCATAATATTTTTATAAATGATTAATGTATTTTGTGATTACATATGATTAGGTTATATATTGGTTATATTACGATTAATATTTTTGGGGATAAAGGTTAATATTAAAATATGACAGCACATGTTTCTAGGAATTTTGGGTTTATTATATAGTAATAAAGATCTTTATATTAAGTATTATGGGTAATTGTCACTGGAATACACTAGTAGAAACCCTTGGGATAATCAATATATAAGAAAACTACCTATTTTTTAAAAAAAAATCAATAGTTTGTGGATTCCAAGAAATGAAATCCCAATGTGGATATAAAAAAAAGATGTAGGATCAATAAAAAATGAACATAGTGGTAATAATCCTAAAAAATAATTATAGGATCTAAATTGGGGTTGTAGGATCCACTATCACATAATTGAAATCTTTAGGTCACTTCCTCATGGATTTATTTTTCTGCCGGACTCACTACCCACAAAGGGGGTGTACATATTAACCATATATAAAAAAGCATTGTGCTGGCGAGGTGGATACGTGGGGATTTTGTACAATGAAAAACACCACTATACTCTCTAATGTAGGATAAGGATAATGAAACCATGGTGTGACACCATTGTGTTGTGTAGTGACACCACTGCAACCAGTAACCCTCGTATAATGAAATACACTATAATTCATTTTGGACTCTTAAAATAATGCCATAAATGATTTCTATATGAATAAGAGGGTTCCTAAATCCTTTGATAACAATTGTAGGATGTAAATTTAGGATTTTGGACCCTCCATCAATTTTTTTTACTTTGGGTCACTCCATTTTGGATTTTTCCACTGCAGGGATCACTACCCACGAGGGCGCTCACTACCTATGCCTTTATAAAAAGGATTTTTGATGGGTAGGGGGAATTTAGGGATTATATATCATTCTCAAAACCCCTCCAATCATCAATGCGTGAAATTTAATAATGGGTTATGGTGTGAGACCCATATTTTACGTCATCAAATCCATGAAACTAAAAACAATCACCCTAGATCATGAATTTTTATTTATTTTACACTCCAACAAGTTTGTTTTGGTATTAAATCAATTGTTAATCAATGCACAAAAAAATTTGATCACAATGCACTTGGTTTGAAACTCCTCGGGGATATGATTTTGATCATTCAAAATCTCTTGAAACCTGTTATAAATAATTCTAATACATATTTATATCATTATTGATGACAATGTTAAGAAACAATAATCTATTTTCATCACCAAGGGAAATTAAAATTATGAGAATATTATTTATTTTAGGCGGTATAATGTTACACCATACGATTCTAAAATGTTTTTTCCTCCAAATTAATACTACAATGAATATTTTTTTTTACACAATGGAAAAATAAAATGAACTAGAATAAATTTTATAGTGAAATAAATACACTATTTCATCGTATGAATAATATATGAAATGTCATTAATAATTTACAAAAAGAGTAAAAACTCATGTAAATAAAACTATGATTAAATTTATTTATTTTATATATTATTCCTTCCATTAATTTATGTGTTATAATGCAAATTAATTTAAAAAAATTAATTATAACATGATAAACAATTATTTTATGTGATTAAAATCATTTAGAGTTTCAAAGGACTATATTATGAAGAATTTTATTTTATATATATATATATATTTAATTTTTATATTAAAAAATTAAATTTAATTATTTTAAAGTATATTTATATTAAATTATTCAATTTTATAAAAATTTAACACTCATTTCATTGGTAATTTACATGTAATAATACAAAGAACACATAAAATTTTAAAAATCTATTTATAAGTCCAAACATTTTTTCATTATGAGTTATTTTATGCAGATAATTTGTTTTGGAATTTTCACCCTTTATGGTCTTATTGAAATTTATATATTCTTTATTTATAATCTAAATTTCATTTATCTTGTTTTACAATGGTCTATCACATTTATTATTTGACACCTTCTCAGGAGTGTTCTGATTAAAATTTTATATTTACTATTCTCCTTTCCCAATGATGCTTCTTCTGTCTTCACGAACTTATGTTCTCTTCAATTAAAATAATCATATGATACATGTTGAGATAATATTCACCAATATATGATAATGAACCAATATTTTGACCACTATTATTTCATACATCATGAACATTTTCAATCATTCTGAATTTGATTCACTTATATAAATTTTTCTTAATATTTAGATTTTTCTTCTTCAAATCTATCTTACTCCCCATTGGACTAAGATTTATTTGAAACCCATCATTTAATGGATTTTGCAATAAAAACACAATGAAATGTGACCAAACATATTTCAGAAACAATAATGACCCATTAAACATGATATTTTCATTTTATCTACTTAATCTACGGATTTGTGACCACATATTTTTTAGAATTCCTTTATTATTTTTTTGGGATTATTTTATGGAGTCGATTTCAATACACATTGTTCTATCTACCATAGACATAGTGGTAGGATTCTCACCACTTTTCTTCATCCATAATTTTTTTTATTATTTTTATCTTTCAAAATTCCTAAAAACATATTTGTAAAAAATATTTGAGATAATAATGAATGGTATTTTTTTATTATAGATACATGTGGAAGATCATAAAATGATTTCACAGTTCTTTTTCACATTTTAGAGTAATTTTAAAATTATATTCTTTTAGTCATGATCTTATTACAGTACCAACATCTTCCTTATTTAGTTATAAAATATAGTGTGTGTCCTCTCAAAATTATTCACATTTATTTAAAATTCAATAACATACATTCTGAAAATATTATTCTGATCGTTAATCAATAAAATTATATCTTCAAAACACTTATTCATCTTTTTGATCTCTTCTTTATCCATTTTGATGTTTTCTTATATCATGTTTTCATGATCCTTGGTCTTCTTTGATTTTACCTATAACTAAGCATCATTGACTCCAATGTTATTTTTCCTTTTTCCTCATGTTCATAGATATTACCATCAAGGTTCTTATTGATTTATTCTTTCTCTTTAACTTATTAGAAAAATTTATTTTCAAATTTTTAGAAACTAATTTCCATATCTATGTTCTTCATTCATAGGAATCCAAACATCGTAAATAGATTTATGTATACTAGAACATTCTCTTAAAACCATATTCATACTATCTATTTCACCTTCAATATGGGTGATCTCTACTTAAATTCATTCAAGAATTCCACAAATGGAAGAGACTATTTCATTGGTAATGAAATTAAGAAAATATCTATTAATAACCTAATTAAAATTTCTTTAGAAATTTCACATATATCATCAACACCACTTATTCATGGTTTTTATTCTTGAGGAAAACTTTTCTATGGGTATATACACACATCATGATTATTTTAATTCTTCCAGGTAGAATGTTTTACCATCTCTTTAGTGGAATTATGAAAAATGTTCTTATCTTTACAATCCATATCAATCTTTATTGTTTTTTTAATTGTGGGACTTAATTTCATTCATCGTCACGAAATGTGGTTATCTTTAGTAAAATTATCTATTATTTCTTTCACATATTAAACATGGTCTTCACATATATTTTATTTTGATTTGACTTAAAATAATATTCAAAAAAATTACACTTCTTTGGTAATACCTGATTGAATAATAAAAGAGAAAAATATAAAAAATAGAGAATCCGATAGAGGTAAACCCAGATTTAATACAAATTTTATGGACCACTTTGGGATATACTATACACTAATAGGGGTTAATCGATATTGGTTTGATTTTATATCAATTTATCATTTTATCAATTTGAACGCATTGACCGGTTAAGATCATGATTCTCTAATTCTATCCAAACAACTGTATTGTGTATTACACACATATTGTGGACAATATATTAATAATATTAACCCTTTAATATGAAAGGTTAATCCTTATTGATATTATGAAATAATATATGATCACATAGAACACTATAATGAGAAATTAGAAATATTGGTATGGAAAAAATCAATCTTGAACATATAGTGTGGAACCATACACTCAAGAGGGTGATAGAAAATGTTCTTGTGTCCCTAGAAAGTTTATCACCAAGTCCTACATGCTACTTCCCACATGATCTTTATACTGCCTATATAGACAATCATTATCTTCATTAGGTGTTTCTAAACATCAATAGAGTCATCCACATAATGTGACTTTTTTCGAATTTCATTTTTAAATTTTCTTATCATATTCCTCTCTTACATATATATTATCAAGCAAGAAAGAGTTCATTTATTGAATATACAATAGTATACACATACTTTACAATAGCATGTCTTGGTTTTTTTCCTTATTTTTTTCTATATGTGAAAAAAACTGAACAACCACCTTATTCTTTTGAATTTCATTCCCAAGTCATCTAATTCCTTTTGGATTTCATTGTGTTCAATTGAACTACATGACACTGTATTCTATTATTATCTATTATTCCATATTCATTTATCAACTTCTTCTTATTCAGTGCATATAGTATGTACTAGTTATTTTTATTACCTTTTTCATCTTTATTTCATATGATATGTGAAGTTTATACTTCTTGAAATAAACATAGTCACATAAAGGATCTTAATAATTGAAATTTTGTTTGGAATACTCCCTCTTTGACTTAGAACACATAAATTTATTTCTCATTAACAATAGTTCCACACACAAACTCTCTTTGTTTTTTCTTTTTCTTGAGTAAAAAAATATGAACCACACCTTATTATATTCTACACTCATATTTTTCATCTTCATGACACCATAATATTTCTTCTAAAAAATAATAGTAAACAAGTTTAGGGTTTTAGGGGTAGTGGATGTTCCAGGTGGCCCATAACTAGCTAAAATTTTATCCTAATTCATTAACAATATGTGGTATACATGATGAATAATTGACATGAACAATTGAATTAAAAAAATATATTAATTGATAAGACCTTGATATTAACAAGGGAAGATAATTTTCAAAAATAATTTATAATTTTTTTATTTAATTAAGAATTAAATTTAGTTGAATTATTTATTAACTGTTTATAAATTAGTATACCACACTTTTCCTACCATCATTGTGTAAGAGGAATCAGGGGATGATCTCCCTTATTAATGGTCTCTAAATGATCAAAGACTCTATTTTCATCATTATATGATTCTCCAAGTTCTAATGTTGATGACTATATCTCTTGAGAATATCATTGTAGATCAGTACTGAATCCTTAGAGAGATAGTAGATTCACTCTAGTTGAAGAGGGTAATTGATTTATTTTATTCAGAACGTTTTAGTATAGATATCTCCAGATCTTGAGTGAATCCCCTCTAGAACTCATTGTTCACAATGAAATAATGTGGCTCTCATTTGAGAGCCTCAATGACAATGTCATAAGAAGGTATAAATAATTCAATAGTTAAAAAATAATAATTAGGAAAGTGCAATAATTATTTTTCAAATTCTGTATAAACATCTTGTCTAAATAATAATTGAATTATTATTATTTTCATCACATTCACTAAAATCATGTAAAAAATAAATATTATTTTTCTTGATTGGGTAAATTAATATTTACTCAAATAATTTTTAATATAGAACTTCTCATTGTACTATTAAACTCAGTCTAACAATCCTACTCAATATTTATCATTCCTTGAATAAGGATTTTTGATGTAATTAAATAAATACTACTTCATTATTCACCAATAAATTTATAAATATTATATACACCAAATTAATGGTCAAATATTTATTAAATAATAAAATTACCAAAAAATTAAATGTTTTATTACCTTGTGAATATACCAGAATAAATAAATATTTTATATTCATCTAATTAATTGAATAATTACCTGGTAAATTTTTTTTATTAAATATTCAGATCAAGCATATATTCCATCATATAAGTGGTGATTGAATGTTTTTTTGTCAAACACAAATGAATAATTATTAAACTACTTAAGGGATTAATATTTTTCCCACATGTTTAATTCATAAATAACTTTACTATGATTTTTAATACAAATCATGTGGGACCCTCTAGGCCCCTTTCTTAGTGGAATTCAGAAGCAATGCATAATGTACAAGTTTAGAATCTAGAAAAACACACAATATCCCATATAAAAAAGTTTTTTATGTCGCAACAACAAATAAAATTATTGAATGTACCCTATATAGTATGATCACATTATCTCAATATCTCTAATCAATAATGTTTAATGTTTTTGTCCTTAACCTCTCTGAGCATGTTGTTTTTTTGACATTCCAGAAATAAACTTTTTAAAAGACACTTCCATGTATGTAGAATTAATAAAGAGATTAAATTACCATTAAAGGCCATATGATATTAACATCTATTAAATAAAAGAATAGATAAATCATTTATTTCATTATTCATTAGGACAACATGACTCTTAACATAACCAATGTATCTTACTTCACTGTAAGCATGTGTTGTCATGGTTTTCATTAAATAATCAAAGTATACGAATCATCAAAAGAATTAATAATAATATTAATTTATATTCATCATTAAAAATTTCTATATAAATAAATATCCAATATAAAAAATAAATGTGGATTTTCAAATTTCAGTTCATGTTCTCATAATCTTTTACAATGGTGATTACATAGGGAATACACCAGGAGGAAGTGCCTAAAAATCCTATGATCCTCCACCAATGATAGCATATATCATTTGTTTACTATAAAAAAAATCCATCACTTTATTGAACATATATTTAATAATACTATCATAGAACTTATAGGTTCTCGTCATAATGAGGAACATCAATGATCTTCCACTTCGAGATGTACACTTAGGAAATTATCGCATACTATGTAACACATAATTACAATGATGGTGTGATAATATATTATTATTTATATTGAAATAAATAAATAAAGATAATTATAATATATAACCATATTTTTTTCTAGGGATCCAACTTCACTAGACTCCAACTTTCACAGGAGCCAACTACTAACAACATTTTCCCCAGTATCTCTCTTATGTTGTTTACAATTTTTTTTGATATAAGGCTTAAGTCAAGGGATCCTCCATATATTTCTATATGGGGAAAACTGATCACAATTAATTCTCCACTTAGATAAAAATAGATCAATATATGTTATCATTATAGTATGTGCTCTATCCTTTGATTGCACCACACCCCCCTCTACAGTAAGATACTAATTTTTCTTTAAGGTACAAATCCTTTTCATTTCAATCTAAATCTATTGTATTACTCTACTGAAAAGGTATTAAGGGTTTATAGAAGGATTTGAGAGGATCTAATATCAGCTTTTGGTTTCAAATTTCTATATTTTTGATAAACAATATGAGGTACATGGTTGGTGAATGGTTTGTAGTTACCATGAAGATCAACTATACGGCCTAAAATAGAGGTTCGTAGTTATTTTATCCACACTAGAGGAGGGACATGGTAATGAAAAACATACAATAAATTTAATAGGTTATTCACATGGTTTTTCTAACCATGAGCATGAATCATACGAGGGGGTTCCATTGGACAGTATGCACACATGACCTTTGCATCATTTTTCTAACCGTGTACCCATGCAATGTGATGTGTGGCCTACAAGATAGTAAATACCACATGGATGGAACACTATTATCCAAACTCTAGGACTATACCATATGATTCATTTAAAAGTTTGTTTTTACTATTTTCCCCCCCATACCTTAAGTTCATTTTCTCTCTATTTCTCCATAATTTCCAATAAATAGAAGCCACTCAAGGTACCCCATGTCTCTCCTCCTATGCTACTTTAGATCTCCTCCTTCTGGACTAAAATTCAAGAACTGGAAGCCATGTTTTATCCCTCCCTGTAATAATATTACACCTCTTTCTTCTTTTCACAATATCTCTTTCCATCTACAATATGATCTCCATGTTATCTAATATACCCTATTTTCAGGGTGTTTATCTAGATTTTCAATTTCTCCCATTATATAATGAATCTAAGATAATACCAAATGAGTATTCATATACCTATATAAGGTATGTGGTATAGTTATTTTACCATAATTTTTGGATATCTAAATCATTCATCTTTATTCCACGCACTTGAAATTTCATACAACAAATTTAAAATGAAAAATTTAATTAATAAATCATTAACATAGAGAATTGGTTGTCCTTACAGCCAAATTTTCATCTTCATAAGTTCTCCACCTCATCTCAAATTTCTACATAGTGTTAATTATAAAAAATTCCAAATAATTTTATGCATTATTGTGTGATTAAACCACATTTTGAGGTGTATTGAAATTTACCTTATAATTGAAATGGTTTACATAAATTTAAATAAATGGTATGATCCCTTTCTATGTCCCTATATCTTGGATATGTAATTAAACTTCATTATAATATGGGTCATAATTCATTTAAAATTGAAGTGGATAATTTATTTAAAACAAAGTTATATGGTAAGACCAAGTCGTATATCCCTTGTTTAATTATAAAGTATGATTATGGTTGTTATTATGATTCTGGACAATTAAATAATTATTATATCATGCTTGAATATGGTCATATATATGAATTACCATTGATGGTCTAGAATGTCATGACTGATAATTTGATTCCTATTATTTCATACCCTAGAAAAAGTCATGTGATTGCAACTGATCCATTAAATTGTCATCCAAGTGAAAGAAAACACTTGGATTCGGTCTTTTTCTTGGATTTTGAATGCCCCAACTTAGCACTAAGGGTCCACATATATTTAAAGATTTTTAATTAAATTAAATTCCTATGATGATTCTTCTTGGAGTGAGATATATGTTATATACTACCTTGGATTATTCATTAGGATCCTTTCAAGTCTTACACCAAGGATACCAAGTACTTTTCATATGGATTGCGTATAACATCCTTATATGGTGAAATTCCAAGGGTACACCCCTGTGGATTTCACTCATTATATAAAACATAAAATCCATGTAAATGATAGAAATATACATTATTGTCAAAAAAAAATGGAATCCTTGGTTTTATTCAATAGATCTCGACTATATAAATATAAATTTAAAATGTAAAGATCTCATAGTTGTTTTAGTTTAGGATGAAGCAGGTCGTATTGGTCGGGTGTCTCACAAGGAACCAAGAACAACCTAGGTTATTTAATTATAGTCATTAATTAAAAAATAATAACACTACTCATATTATATTGAAATACTAGATAGTGATAGATATCATTTGGGGTGGACTATTCATGTTTTACTCAGACCCTGTTTGGGCTGCTGATTGGTACCTAGAAAAAATCCATGGATGCAAGTAGGGACAAAGGGAATCAACCTACTATGTACACCTAATTTTTTGTACCAGGATATAGTATGAGAGTAGAGGGATGATCTTTTTCTTGTGATGATATTAGAGAAATATTTTGGTATTTTTGGTATTTGTTTATAGCATGTGATATTTTATTCTTATTACCTCGGGTTCCACAATCATTATTTCTATGTAAAATTTTGAAATCACCATTTTTTATGTGATAATATTTTCAATCTGGTGATAATTTTTGTATCTGAATGATCTACTTATTCCATCACTATTATATTACTTCTTTCATAGATTTACACTTTATTCCCTTTTGGGATACACTATAATAATATGGTTGTAGTCTCCTTACCATACCACATTATATCCATACTATTAGTCGAGAACCTCTAGTAGAAGGGGAGTAATGCTAGAGACCATGTCGAAAAATGAATTAGTTACTTGTATTGGAATCAAGCCTAGGATGTCACATTTGTGAGATACCCCAAAATAGTAGTATCACATTAAAATTTCATAGGATATATATTATTAGGAACCACAACAATATATAGGATGATGTTGTGAATCCACGTGGATTATGTGGATACATTGTTAGAAACTACGTACTCAAACTCCATTGAAGAGTCGATGAAAACTGATTGCTTTGAAATCTTCAAGTGCATAGACCCTATGTTGAAACTGATAAAATAACTTGTCTATGAATAAATATCATTATGAAATGTTTTAAAACTAGTATTAGTATAACCACTGATAACTATTTCTTCATCTCATCTATATACCAGAAACATATCCTCAGAAAACATTAGATACTCAAGGGTATCATTAATATTAGACTAATTTTGTTCTCTTATATAATATTGATATCTACATACTAATATTAACTAATAGGAAACATCAATCCCAGTACATAGATTGGTATTAATGATAGATCATATCATAAATTCACATGGGTTTCTATAAATTCTATCTCCCCCATGTTGTGTCAGAGGAAACATTTTCTTAGAGAGATTTATAAAATATGACACTGGAACTAATTCCCTCCATGCATGTTCAATACAAAAAACAATTTATTATCTGATCAATGTAACTACTTTAACTTAGACTGGGCTTAATTTTGGATCTATCAATAATGATCTTGATTCCATCGATATATGATGTTTCACCAATGCATGTCATAGAGCAGCACTTATTTAAACTGTATTAAACTTAATATAAAATTGTAATGTCATTTATAATAAGAAATATTTCATAAACATAGACCACTAGGACTACAACCACACTCCCACTGAATTTGTTGTATACATATGGATTATATTCACTCAATATGAAACAAAAATCTCTTATCACTTCATGAAATAAAATATTACATGACCTATCCTCTTACTTTAATACATAAATGGATAATTATAATTTACATATATTATTGAAGTTTCTTGGACTCGTAGACCCTTCACTTTGTGTAATATAGATATCTTTTTTAAAATTAACACTAGGGGAAGTTGTTTTCACATACATCTTTCATGTCTTATAGACATGGAATGATATTATGAAAAGTATAATTTTGAAGAATTTAAACATGAAAACTTGAAAAACCATTTCAACACATTCAATTCCATGACACAAATTAAATCCTTTATCCATTAATTTTTCTTAATAAGTACTCACATCACCATCCATGTATTGTTTTCTATTAAATACCAATTATCACCCATTGGGAAATACATCAACTAAAAGATTGACCATAACCTAGAATTGGTTAGGATACATGGAATGCATATTATAATTCATGGATTCTTGTTATAGTTGATTGTTTTGAGATCTCTACTACCTTCTTTTAGTAAAGATGAAAATTATTTTTAACATATAATGAATCACCATATTCAGTGATGAGGAGCCCCTATGTTTCTAGTTCCCAAAAATCTATAGTTATCATAGACAGTACATGTATTTGAGGAGAACTATATTCCATAGGGACATATGGAATCAATTCTTATACAAAATATTTTCTATCTTGAACATAAAATTTATATAAGTCAGTCTTTATCTCACTAGCCTTCTTGAAGATATGCATCCTTTAATAAAGTATGGTCTATATTTTTATGATTACCTTATTTCTTAAGGGTTTGTATAGATAGTATCCTATTTTTTCATTAGGATATCTTATAAAGGAACACTTCATGAATCATGGTGATTTTTTTTTCAAAAATTGCCTTGAAAAATTCCTCACATCCACATATATGTAACTCTAAAAACACAAATTTCCTACACTAAATTAAATTTTATAGTGTTTTTCTACATTATTTGCACCTATTTTAGTGTGTATGTTTTTATTATTTATCCATATCCCCAAAAGTATAATGGAATACCTACAAGACTCGACATTGAATATCACATTTTAGGAAATGTATTTTCCCTTCATTCACTCAAACCATTCAATTTTGTGTATTAAGAGGAGTGAGTTGGGATATATTCCCACACTCCTATATAAATTTGTTTAATTATTGGTTAATAAACTCATCATCTTGTTAGAAAAATATAATTTATGTCCAATAAAAGTTTATTTTCTACGTCATTATTAAGTTAATTGAATTATAAAAATGATTCATAATTATAAGTCAATAAGTATATATGTCCACACATACATAGATAATTAATAAAATTAATGAAGTAAACATTCCACCACTAGAATCAACTAGAAATAGTGTAAACACATAAATTTGTTCTAATTATATGAGATCTATATCTCTTTTACCTTGTTTTCTAAATAGATTTCTGGTTATTTTGTTTTTTTAAAAATAATCGCATCAATAAAGTGGTATTAGCTAAAAAGAGTATAAGTAACCATGTAAATATAACTCTATAAAACATGTCTCATTTATATAAACAAAATAGGGATTCCATAGTTGGGTGTGAAATCAGTTATACAAACATGATTTATTTTCAATTTTAAATAAATTTCTTTCATAATTTTATACAAAAATAACATTATTTAAATGTTTCAAACTATAAAATATGTTTAATTCATAAAATAGACAGCTTTAATTTATATTGGTGAAAATAAAACCATACATATCTAGGAAGGATACATAAATTATGTTTTTAGTAACAGTTGGTACATAATAACAATATTTTAGGACCAAGATCATCCCAGTTGAAAATGTAAGGTGGTAATCTCCCACAAATATCGTAGTAAGCCTCTTACTTTTGGTATCCCAAAAATCTACATGTCCTATGGTAATCATTCATAATCTAAATTTTTTATATATTTTAATACATATGTGAGAACAATAAGCTATATCTAATAACTATTGTATAGATATTGAATTATTTCACTCAAAAATAAATGAACATAAGAATTACCCTTGACTCTTTAACTGGGTGAAATTTTTTATAAAATGGAATCGAATGCCATATACAAATCATAATGCATCATTTTCCTTTTTCTATCTTTGGATATTCCTTTTTTAGTATAGATAGTTCTTGGTATCCTTAATATTGGAAAGAGTCTTGGTCCCCGTTAAATTTTTATTCCTTTTATTCTCCATAAAAACAATAGTATTTTCATGCGACATGTCTTTATCCACAAATTGAATCAATGTAAGGATTTTTAATAGGGACTTCACACTCTATCATATTATTTTTAACATTTTAACTGGATAATCTATTAATTAGTGACCATAAAATGATATTTTTATAGGTCATTTAGAATCATAAATCCCATGATGTCCATGAACTCAATGCATCCAGTCATGTTGTCTATATTAGAATCATATAGAACCAAATATCTAAAATTTTATGTTAAAGTTTCATTGGAGATCTTATATCTCACATGTATCGCCTTATCATTATATTGATCATGAAGGTGATACATGATTTTATGTGCATCCAATTTCTCTTGTTACTTTAAATGCTCATTAGACATTGAAAATATCATGAAACATTGATCATTTATGGAATCATAAAAATGTTTTACAAAAATATATAGTTCTACCTCACTGAAATCATTGTCTGGATCCCCTAAAATAGGCTTCTCCAACCAATATAAGTTTCCTCCATGGAATAGTATGGCACAATCACTCTTATAAAATTCCACGAAATTCAAGATACTGAGAAGGTTACCGTTCTCTAGAATAGGTCACATGTATATAGTCAATGTCATATGGGTTTCAATTTTGATAATAAATAATAGCATATATTTTTTTCTTTATCCAGATTACTAATTTAGATAAATTTTTTAAAATTTGTTAACCTCACACTATTTTATCGATTCCTAATATCCCTCACCATAAAAATTGTATTAACCTATTGCATATATATTATAGTCTAAAATATCCACATTTCCTTACTTAAAACCCAAAAGAGGGTTGGTCAATATACATGATGATATTTAGGTTGGTCTGACTTTCCAATGGATTTGACTAACATATCCCTGACATGATGAGTGGAATACCCAATACTGTAATAATGTTTTTGAATTGCCTCATCCCTTTTAATCCAAATTTACACCATGTATGGTAAATAATACTACACTTGATAAGAAATTATTTATTTCAACCCAAAACCTCATTTATAAATACCTGTAAAATGGATGTTTCCTAGTGAGGGTGGGGTCAAACACTATGATATATTAATTTAATACTAAATTATTTAATGGAAGGATATACCAACATAATATTTTACTTGATGGATTTATATCATTATGTGTAAATTATCCATTTTATCTCATTATGTTATTGTTAAAATTAATTGGATTTTACTAAATTGATTGACCATATCCCGATAAATTTTACAGAAATTATAATATTTATCTTGATTCCAACTTTCATGCTTGTTATTTATTTAGATTAATGATTTAAACATCCATAAATAATTAACTATGAAATTATAAAGAATAATATAAATAACGTGGCATGATCACGTGATTATCTAATTCTTGGTTTATATATAAGATGATAAACCAACCCTTAAATATATGGAATTAACTCCTCAAATCATGCTTTTTTAAAGTTTCATCATTCCACCTATGCTCCTATGTACCTCCTGGGTTGGTTTTGACTCAGCTCCAAAAATCAACCACCTCTACTCACATGGTAGATCCATCCATTACATTATTTTACTCACACAAAAGTGGTGGTAACAAAAGGATTGGTTATGGATTATTATATAAAATAAACTATGAGCATGTGTCCCATTATACAATGAGAGTAAAGGAATGACTCACATGCCATTATTTCAATTAATAAATAATTTATAATACTATGTATTATTAATAAATCAAGTAAAAAATCATGTTCATAGACTATTAAAATGTCATCGTTATCCACATAGCATACAATAAATAAGAAAAGGTACACTGGCTATAATTCAATTAAATTATTTATTTATAATTAAGATAAATGTTCATGAATTAAATTAATTAATTTATTCTCTTTCTCTTAATAAACAACTGATGTCTCTTGGAGATATCCATCATAAATTCAATGTGAAAAATAAATGGCATGTCCACCAATTAAAGGAAATTACATCGAATTAAATTATAATTTATTTGTTATTCAAATATTTATAACATTTTCAACACATCATATGTGAATATTAAAATAAGTATTTTAATGTAAAAATTAATTATTCTTTATGCACATTAATTCTATTATTTTATGGGAGACTACCTAAAATGTACTAATGAGATACACATTATATATATCACTTGTTGTGTTTCTTGGATAAATTCCTAGAGACTCACCTTTTTTCTCATCTTTGTTTCATGATGTCTAATAATGATCTCTACATTAGGTTATATGCTTGTTGTGTGATGCGTAACACTCCATTGGAATCAGTGTGTTGTTACGATGTTAGAAATAATGAGTCACATGGAATATACACCAGATACATGATGTTTATCTCAATATTGATACCAAATTTATGTATCACACAGTGTTATGTTGTGTATTTTCTACACAGTTAGTGAAAATTTCAATGTTATATCACGTAGACTACATGACGTGTATGTCATATGCTATTCTGTGGTCAAATAGACCATGTAAAAGGTGGAATTAGTCAATATAAAGTATGTATTAATTGAAACATGTGTTATTACTACTCGGATATTTATGTATTCCATGACACAACCTTATGCAGTGAACATTGTTACCTGGTGTGTGCTTTTGATCCCAGGTTTTGTATCCATGTCTATCAGCCAAAATACTCACTACATCCAAATAGGATCTCAAATAATACTTGGACTATTCTTAATTTTTATAATATGATATGAAACTTGAATGAAGAATACTAACTATTGGTCAGAGTGAGTTTCTCAAGAGGGGGTGGATTGAGAACCTAATAGAAATTTCTACCTAAAATTTATTATTTTGAAAGCCCCCAAATATTAAAATATATATTAGTTTATCAAAATAAGTATTATTATATAGATCTTAATATTTTTAATATATTCTATAAGGATTGATTAGGTCCTAGATGAATAATATACAATATTATTGGATCCTTTGAAACCCGTTTACATGATAAAAATACTATATGAATGGAAATTAAGATAAAATGTCAAAGTATATATTTGTTTACAGTTAATAAATTTTTTGTTTTAAATCAAAAATAATGTAAAAAAATAAAATGCACGTCGACAGGAATAAATATAAGAGGTTCAGTCTCAAGTCGAGACACATTCCTCTCTATGTTGTGATCACCCACCACCAAGAAGTTTATATAAACTAAATAAGATGATTCACAACCTAGATTGGTTTTTACAATAGTTATCACACTATATAGGTCATACATGACCTCTTTCATAGTTAATCATGGGATAAAAACTAAACAGGTTACACAAGGACCTCTACCACTCTTATCCATGTGAGATATAAATATGAAACAATTTGAGATGATATCGAGTATCTTCCAGTTTATCATATGAGACAGTGTGCATGTGGTAAAATATAGTTTTCACACACACTGCTCAAAATGAAATAAATATAAAATAACATAGAAAATTATTTTAGTATACTTTAGAAGTTCTCGATCTATTGTAATGCAACTTGTGACTCTTGACTTGATTCTGCACTGAATCTTGAGTTGGTTTCTCTTCAATGACATCGATAAAATAGAGTGTCCAAACTCTTGTTTATTTAATATAGAAAAGTATAAAATTTGAATGTTTCATTTAGAATCCTAGATGAATGATTGCATCATGTGATCTATTCTTGATTACAAATATGTCCAACTCTATGTGTGTTTTAGAACATCATCTTCTCATCTTCTCATTAGTTCCCTACTTCCACTATTGAATCTCTTTCATTAGAATGTATCTATTGCATGAGGGAGATTGTTTATATTTTATCAGAAGTATCGAGGATAATATCCAGAACAACTACTTCCTCATATTGCATATCCTAAAACCCTCTTTAATTCGTTACGTCAAGCATTTAAGAGGAAATTATTAAAAAACACTAAATAACATTAACTATAATAAATATATTAGTTAGAATAAAATGATTTAAAATGATAACATAAGTTAAATAATATAGGTTTCATAGAATAGAGGAGTCTCAATCTAGAATTATGATACAAGTGATATGATACCAGTGGTGTCTTAAACTTATCCAAATTTCAACTATGTCAGTAGCATCACCACTAGTGGAGTCTTGTTGGGCGGTGTCTTGTATGATGGTGTCTTATACTTTTCTAAAATTATATATTGATAGTATGATATCATATGTGCATCATCTAGAGGTATCAAATATTTACCCAACTTTGTTTTTGGATGACCTGACATCTTGAAAGTGTTTCGACTGATTGTGTCTCGGACTTTGTCAATATTCAGCCCAATGGTATGACATTCTGGTGATGTGATATCCTAGCAATATCTTATACATAGATAGTTTTTTATGCTACCAGCGTGTCATGGATAATGGTGTCTCAATTGGGCAGTTCCAATCTAAAAATTCTCTTATACATATATAATTTTTTCACCTGGCTCAAAATATAGACTACATACAGAGAAACATGAAACTCATTAAAAACATCAGAATCATGATTTTGTGATCATTAAACCTAGTAAGGAAACAATCTCCACCTTTTTAATGATTAAAAAGAATAGAATGAATCATATTGAAAAGTTTTAAACCTGATATCTAGGGTAATATGAATCGAAATATGTCATTCCTAGAATGTGTAGATAGTATCAAAGAAAAATAAGAAAAGAGTAAGTGTTAAAGGTAAGTATCATGAATAGAAATATTAAAAATATATAATCTAAAATGAAAAAAATAAACAATAATGTAATATATAATAAATTCTATAAAGAATTATAATATTTCATAATTCTACCCCTGTTAGGAAGATCAAAAACGTAAACAAGAGCATTATAGAAAATAAGGATAAAATCAACAGAATAAGAAATATCATATCCATTCAAAATAATTACTAAAATAATTATTTCAACCCACACCCCATAAAATAAAAAATTTCTATTCAAAAAATTAATGGTTTGAAGATGTAGTATAGTGGTCCATTGGTTATTTTACTTTATCTTTGGATTTATTTTTCTCCTTATCCAATGCCGTAGGATCGGCTCGAGAATAGAAGGAACGCCAGGGGAGAGACTAGATATAGTTTGAGGATGATTTGACACAATCAAAACTAGTTGGATTTGTCTTAAGGCTTGATTAGGAGAGATAATAAAATTATGGAATTGGGATGGAAATGGTACTAGAGGATATCAAGAAATGGATGGTCTTAGAGATTTCTAATGAGTAATTGGGATAGCTTGTGGAGAAATAACTACTTCGACATTAACATGAAGAAAAGTATTCATTAAATTTATAAAATATTCAATGATTTTTTCTCCCCCTTCCATAACACTAAACAAACCATATTTCTCTTCCATAAAATGGTTCAACACTTGAGTCATCTATTAAAATTATCTTACTTGTTATTTGAAATCAAAAGTCACATGAGTCATTCTCAATGTTTTAGTTAAGAATTGGAAATTTGAATCCATTGCACGCTTATTATAAATCTGAGAGAGATGGTACATAATAGTATTGGTTATAGTTTCCCTATTAGCTTTCATATCATGAAAATAATTCCCAACTAACTTGAGAAAATGAGCATATTTATACTGAATTCTTCTAAAAGTCTCTTGGGTCTGATTAGTGAAACTTCCCAAAGCATTGGCGGAAGAAACTCTCATCTCAACTCTAATAACCATTCTTAACTGATAAACATAAAATAGAGGAGTAGGATCAGTAGCAATAGATGTATCATAATATGTATCCTCAATTATTATAAGGATACCATTCATGGAATCTTTAAACTAAAATATCATTTCTTGATCCATAGACTTTAGAGATTCTAGTTCACTACTTAGCTTCTTATTCTCAATCACTATATCTTAAATGTGAAGAATCATCTTATGTTTGAAATGATGAATAAATATTTAAAATATGTATCTTTCATCTATCTAAAAGATTAAATTCTTTTAAAGAGGTCGATTCCTTAACATGAATGAAAAATCAGTAATGAACAACTTACCAAAAGAAACCAAGTCACCTTTAGTGACTACATCAATTAGAATAGAAGAAAGTGTGGGAGTAGGTTTAGGTCCAAGGGTTATGAAATAAGTGAACTTTCAAACATCCCATCAAAATATAATTGATCTATCAAGGATCTTTTAGGATATACTTCAATTCAAACCTCAGGTCTATAACTCTTTGGATAACAGTTATTGAATTTTCCCAATTATTCAATCATGGGATCAACCCATCTTCTAGAAAATTTAGAAACTGCTATATAAGTGGTAGGATGGAACAAAATAGTAGGCCCAAAAATTGGTGTATAAACATTTCTAAGAACATATTAACTATGTATAGATACAAACTATACAATGGCTGTATGGATTTTCTTTAAATTTAGAGCAAACGAGCTCTATGAAACTGCACTAGAAGATTTGACTTCTAACTATGTGCCAATAGAAGGAGAATCTACCTTCTAAAAAATAAACTTTTTGAATAAAAATAGTAGTTTAACATTACACATTCTCAACCATAGGAATCTTGTCAATATTTATATCAACTAACAGCTTATCCCCAAATTCTTCCATAGTACGATCTGGTTTCTCTTGGTAAGATACATGTTGTCCTTCAGAAGCTATAAATTCCATTTTATAAGCCATATAAGAATTAGATACTACTTGAAATGTTGAAAAATAACTAGCCTAAACTTCATAAACATGTGGATATTCATGAAAAATATCAACATATGGGGATTTCTCCACCTCAATAAGTTTATCCTAAAGCTCTAGAGGCATCTCTACTTCTTTTCATTTGATTTTTCCACTAGAAAAACATTGGTGAGGGTCTTCATCATCACTTCCGTTCTCATATTCTTCTTCTTATTATTATTCCTCATTATCATTAGATGATTTGGAACATTTATATTGCTCCTATGATGAGACCTTAGTCTCTTATTCATCTCTTGTAAAAAAATTCTCATTTTGACAACCTTCTAGGTGGAATAAGAGCTCCAAAGGTAATGGGATAAGCTTTAGGAAACAAATCAGGGTCACTCCCTACATCAAAAAATGGTTCTTTTCCTCTCATTAAATAGATATTTATTCCTTCTCTTCATCAAAATATTCAATGACATCATCGGGCTCCAAGCCTGGATCAACTTCATCCATTGGTTCGGTTGGATGATCAACCAGATTATAGTCATCATATAACTTCTCAAAATCACCAACCCATTGTTTCTTCTAGGTTTCCCATATAATTTTCATTCTTCAACAAGTAGTACCTGTAATATAGAAACCACTATAATCTATAATATACTCTTCATCATAATTTACTTGGCCATTGGCCTTCAACATGGCATAAATCATCTTCGAGTAGATCAAAGAATTAGATATTGAGGATTTCTTAGCCATCTCACACATATACACCATGAGATATCAAAAAATATTGATATTGTGACCTACTATCATCAGAGATAAATTATATACACTAGGTTACCTTAGTGTTTCATAACAACCTTTCCTTGGGAAAACCATTTGATGCAAAAACGTAAAAATGATCCGACATTTTCCAACCATCTTAGAGGAAACAAGTCTTCTAGTTGTTCCATATCCTGTTAGCACAAAAAGAACATCCATATACATTATCAAATCACTGACTTCTAGATTTCTTCCTTGGTAATCATAATAAAAACCATCATGAGGTAGACCTAAACATTTAGACCATTTCCTTGTTGAAAAACCAAACACATATCCTTATACAAAGCTTCTAATCCAATTGGAACTAACTTGATCAAAAAAAATTCTACATTTTTATTAAACTAATAGAAAATATTATCTTAGAAATTTATTTTGTTAGAGTGAAACCACTCTAATTGTCCCAAATTCTAAATCATTTTGATTACCAAATACTTATTAGACAAAAAAACTCTTAGATTAAACATCCTTTTGCATACAATAACTCAGTTTGAAAGATCTGGGTTCACTAGAGACATCTAGAGAAACTTCAACAGGTTCTCTCGACTCTTTTTTCGACTTCTTAGAAGATTTAAACATATAAGGATAAATCTAAAAAGTTCACTTCATTATTGGAATTCAAATCCGCTAAAAAATCATTGATGATTGTAGGAAAAGATTTGAAATGTGAGAGGAAAGGGTTTTCACTAGGCTGAGGAGAGACACAATAGTATCGTGTGGGGATCAAGGTATGTTAGGGATAGACATGTTTAAATTTTATTATCATTTGGGATATTAGGTATTCTGAAATTGAATTAATAATTCAAATTGAAATATGAGGAAAAACACGCATCGGGTTACCGATATAACATAAATTGGGAAATAAACCAGTAGTTCAAAATATCGATAAATAGAAAAATTTGAATCACATAAAATGAAACACCATTAAAAGGAAATGTTTTGATATACAACAACATAGAATATCAATGATATGAGAAGATAATGGTGTGACAACCAATGGCATGAAAAACCAACAACATGACAAGACAACAGCAAGACCAGCCAATGGCATGACAAGCCAATGTTGTGACAGGCAATGACATGACAATACAATGACATTTCATCAAAAGGAAATGTCAAAGAAAATTAAACTTAACTAAAATTTATCATTTCTTACCCATCCCTATGAAACTAGTTCAATCAACTAGTTTCCCAGCCTCTTCATGATCTAATTTATAGGTTCTACTCATATGAGTACCACTACTCTTAGTACTATCTATGTTAAAAAAAAATTAATATCTTTTTAATGTATAATTTTATTTAAATTAATTACCTTCTAATTTTGAAAAATATGAAATCTAGTATAGAAATTTAATTAACTCATCAAACTCACTTCAAACCAATTTTGCATCATGTTATAAAAGATAGTACAAAGGGACTTTTTTATGTATTTCAAAATAATATCATCAACATGGATTTGTAATAGTAATTAATAATTTGAAATTAATTTTATTAAAAGAGTATTTTTATATAATCTTTTTGAAAATGTTTTTAGAATCATAAAATCACAGAGCCTATCATATAATGATCTAGGAGCTAATTTTAACCCATATAAAGCTTTAGTTAATTTAAAAACTTTATTTGGAAAAAGTGGGGTTTGAAATCCAGTGAGTTGATCGAAAAAATAATTCTCAACTATAAACCCATTTAATACTTCACTATTGATATCCATTTATTAATTACTAAAATTTAAATGTGCCCCATAAGAAAGTATAATTTTTATAGATTCAAGTATGGCCATAGGAGCAATGGTTTCCTCCTAGTAAATCCCTTCTTCCTGATTATAAAATTGTGCAAAGGACTAGTATTTTTTATATCCATAGTTCCTGACCCAAAAATATTTTCCCAAAACACCAATTTTGTTACAATAGTAAAGGTTTACATAGTTTTATCTATAGGTTCCCACAAATTTTACCTTTCAAAATGATTCAATTACTCTTTTGTATATATGACCCAAAATTCACTATTAATAACTTCATTCATGTTCTCGGGTTCATAGTGAGACAAGAATACATGATGTTAAAATAAATTTATAACAGAAACTTTAGATTATTTTCATCTATTTAGATCACTTAAAACAGAATATAAAGAATGGTACTTAATGGTTATAACATCTGTAGAGAAAGAGGGACTGGTCACTTCTGGGTTTTTAGTTTTAGGTTCTGGAAGTTTTGTAAATTCTTCATAACTGGATTATTTTGCAACTTTTTTGACATTAGTGACTAAAGGTTTATAATTTAAATTCAGAGAATATAAACCAAACTCATGATTTTTTAAGGAGTTATTAGACTCATTTTAATCAGTTCATTTGAATATGAAATGGACTCTTTCTTCCATTTTTTGGGTCTTCTTTTTTAAAACACTACTGGATTTTCAATAGACTGAATAACCAAGGAAAATTCTATTAACACTCTTGGAAAAAAAATTGTCAAGATAATCCTTAGTATTATGAATAATGAGTTTGAATCCTAAACCTCTAGTGTAATTAACCTTATGTTACCTATTATTCCATAGATCATAAGGGGTATTATTGAGGATATGATTGATCTACTAATGATATAGTAAGTTGTATTGATAGATTCTTCCAGAAAAAATGACAGGTAGTTCATTCTCATTTAGAATAGTTTGAGATATTTCATGTATGTTTTTATTTATCCTTTAAATAACTCCATTCTTCAGGGGTGTCCTATGAGAAGATAAGTTATGAGTGTAGCCATTTTTTTGAGCAAAAAATTCAATATCATAATTTTCAAACTCATGAAAATGGTCACACTATAAGAGATTAATTCTATGTCCAATAATATTTTCGAAAGACTTGGAATAATTGGTAAAGTATGAGAAGGATTCACTTTTGTGATCTAGATAATATAACCAAGTATACCTTGGGATTTTATCTACAATAACAAATATATATTACTTCTAGTTTCGATGTGAAACTCTAGAAGTTCCAAAAAAATCCATGTGAACCAATTCAGGGGGTTGAGAAGTTGAAACTTATTTCTATAATTTAAATGAAACTTAAGGTTTTTCCCTTTTTTATAGGGGCTAAAGACTTTTTTTGAGGGGAAATCAAACATATGTAGATCCCTAACTAACTCTTTCATAGTTAGTATTATATATGAGTAAAATTTTCACTACCGTAGTCTACCAGGACTACTCCATGACTCCTTGTAAAAGGATTGTAATAATGAAATATTTTGAGAAATCAAAGAATTTAAATCCACAGAAAAAAAATTCATTACAAAAAGAAGAAAAAATTAAATAATTTTTAGAATATAATAAATTAAAAGAATCATTCAAAAACATAACATACAAAACCATCATCATAAAAAATGAGAAATTCTAGTAAGATTATAATTTAAACTATCAAAATATTAAACATTATAAATTAAAATTGAATTTTAGATACCAATCCTTCAAAGGTCGATGATTTCTCCCTTTTCATTTTCACCAAAGGTGATATGTAAAACATCAAAAAATTTTATGCTCTTAAATCATGAATAATCTCTTATCATATGTCTTGAATAGACACTGTCTAGGTACCATAAAAATCATAATAGAGGTCTTCACGAATTTTTTCTAAAAACATGTAATAAATAAGAAAAGAATTTTCTACCCAAATATATTTGGATATATGAATGTTTGTAGTAAAGGTTTTGAGAATAAAAATTTGTATAATGGGTTTTCTACAAACAGATTGAAAAATTTCATAAATAAAAACCTTGTTGGGTATTTATGAAAAATAACTAGTATAAAACGTTCAGATATGGATTTAGGAACAAAATTAATTATATATATTCCTCACTGTATAGGCTCAAACCCTATTCTAGTAACTTATTTTGGTTCAAATTATCTTCCTAGAATTTTTGTGAGTGCATCTCTACCATTTTTAAATTTTTCAAGGTCTGTCTTTAATTTCACATTTGAACATTTATGTTTATTGTTTTCTTTGAGTAGTTGATCATTTTTCCTTTTTTCTATAGAATGTTTGGATTTTATATTTATATATAGAAAATGTTTCCATTTAATAATTTAATACGTATCCATTAATTTAGTGAAGGAATCCTATAACATGTTTTAGTATTAAAATAATTCTCCATTCAAAATGTTATCATCATCATGTTGTTCATTTTCAGAAATATTTGACACATGCATATGAAATATACTAGAAACCATAGGTAAGTCAAGTACCTCAGTAAATTTAGTTAGGAAACACATATTAGATCTTTCAGTCTTCCCTTTAGGTGATGCATCAATGTCACTAGAGCTATCCATAGAATCACTCTATATTTCTTTCAGGGCATTTTTTATATCCTATCCTTAACATTATATCTCAATTTGTTCTTTAGATTTTTACAGTCATATTTTTTGTGACCATTAATATTACATTCCTAGAAAACAACTTCCTTTATATCATCATCCCTATTATAATATTTCTTATGATTTCCCCTATTTTCATACATTTCTTTATTGTATGGTTTTCTAAATGAATTTTTCTTTGGGTAAAATTTCTTGAATATTCTCGATATGTGAGTGATTTCCTCATCATTGTTAATGGGTGATTCACTATCACCGTAACTAGTATCATGTAACTTATATTTTATCATTTTTCAATTTCTTGTCTAGGTAAATTAGTCTTGAAAGCTACTGAAATTCTTTTAGTCTCCTCAACTTCTTCATTATTTACCTTTAATTCTTTATATTACATGAAAATCTTTCCAATCAACTCTTTCACTGGAAATTTACTTATGTTTTATTATTTATGGATTGAAACTGATGTGCATCTCCATGTTTATAGAAGGAATCTAGGTAATCACATAATATTATCCTTATCTAATACAGGTTTTCTGAGAAATCTCATTGTGTTGAAAATCTCTTGAAAAATAAGATACATGTCATAAATGGGTTCATTAGGATTCATTTTAAAATTATCATTTTTAAAAGTATAATTATTAAGCCACATCTCTTTAACATTTTATGTTCCCTCATGGAAAACAAATAGAGTGTCTAAAATTTCAATTGTTATTTTACTTGATAAAATTATATTAAATTTATCATATCCTAAATAATGTTTAATAGAATTCATAGATTTACAATTATTATTGTAATCTAATTTTGTTACATTATCTGAAGTACCTCTAGTAGTATCAGGAATAGAATATTATTATTCTATTGTAGACCAAATTTCAAATACCATACTTTCAATATGCATTTCCATTTTAACCTTCCACTGATCATTTTTTGATCCAATTAAAAAGGGAGTTCTATTTGTGGAAGAACTGTCTTGATGATTATCTATTTTAATTTTTTTTCGAAGTGACATAAAATTTATATATTTAAAGTAAAACTAAAATCATATATTAACTGATTTCGAAAACATCAATACCAAAGAAATAATTCCTTTGATACCAAATGTTAGTCAAAGTGAGTATCTCAAGAGGGGGTGAATTGAGTAAAGAATAAAAATTTCTATCTAAAATGGATTATTTTGAAATCCCCATAATGTTAAAATACAACCTAGTTTATCAAAATAAGTAATATGATTTAGAAATTAATCTTCAAAAATATTTCTCTAAATATTTATTATATCTAATATGAATAATATACAATATTATTTGATATTTTTATATGAATTTACTTGATCAAAATAATCTATGATCACCAATTATGATAAAATATTAATGTATATATGTTTTTAATAGTACAACTATTTTTTTAAGAATAAATAAAGTGAAAAAAATTAAAATGCACTAAAAATAAATGAATACAAGAGAATCAATCTCTAGTCGAGACTTATTCCTCTCTACTTAGTGATCAAACACCCCCATGTAGCTCATATAAAATAAATAGGATAATCCATAACCTATATCATGTTTTAAAATAGTTAATACACTATACAGGTCTCACATGACCTCTTCCATTGTTATTCATGGGATAAAAACTAAACATGTCACATAAGGACCTCTACCACTCTTATCCATGGGAGAAATACATATAAAATTTTATGAGAATATATTGAGTATCTTCTAGTTTATCATAGGAAACTGTGTGTGATTGTTAAAAAAGTGTTTTCACACACACTTATCAAAATAAAATGAATATAAATAGAATAGAGATAACCACAAGATTAGATTTTAGAATTGATCAGCCTATTGAAATGCATCATGTGACTCTTGATTTGATTCATTAGTGAAAATTGATTTTGGATCTATTAAAATACTTCAAGAAAAAAGTGTGTCACAAAATCTTGTTCTTTTACTATAGGATATAAGAAAATTTGAATGCAGAGTTTGACATCCCAATAGAATTATTGCAGCATGTGGGATCTTCTTGTTTGTAATAAGGTTCAACTCTATATGTGTTCAAGCAGTTAGAGCTCTCACCTTCTCATTAGTTAACTAATTCCATTATTATATATTTTTCTTCAATCTATATATATTTCAAGAGGGAGTGTGTTTTAAATTTATCAGTAGTAGAAAGAAGAATATCTGGAATATCTACTTCCTCATACTACGTAGTTTGACACTCTCTTCAATGTTTATGTCAATCATTTAAGAGAAAATTATTAAATAGATAGTAAATGGAATTAACTCTAACAGATATATCTATTACAATAATTTTATTTAAAAATATATGATACGGAAAATAGTGGTGGGGTCTTATACTGAAGACGTCTCACTCTAGAGGTGATATATTGGAATTATGATATTAGTGGTGTTTTAGGATTAGTCAAATTTGTTCCATGTTTTTGTCATCTAAACTAGAAGTGTCTAGTTTAGAGGTGTCTTATCTGGTAGTGTCTTAGAATCTTCCAAAATTCTATTTTGATGGTATGATGTTAGTGGTGCTTCATTTGGAAGTATCTCATACTTATCCAACATTGTGTTCTGATGGCATCACATCCCGCCATCATGTCATATAACGACGTCTCAAAATTTTTTAATTTTTCCTTCCTATATTATGATATTATGGAAATGTGATATTCTATAAGTATATTATACTTACTAAAACTTTTATGCAGGCATCAAGTCATAGACAACTGTGTCTCGAGTTTATGGCAATGTGATATTCTAGAAGTATATTATGTCAATGTGACATTTTAGAGATATACGAAAGGTCTTGGAACTCTGCTATGGGTCTTGGGATATGTTGAAATTTAATTTTAGTTATTCTAGAATAAGAAAATTCATCTTGAATTTTCATTTATTGGATCAGTATATTAAGTGAAAATTGATTGAACTACAACCAAACGATGAAATTATTCTTATAAAAATAAAATGGTATAATGTAAGTGCATTTATCAGTGTTCTCTATCATGATAATAAAAGTATCCCTCAACTATGGGAAAATGATCATAAAAAAAATGTCCTATTACCATCACATATTTTAGGATTTTTATCCGTTTTCTTTATCTTATTCAATCTATTTCTTATGATAAATGATCTCTATCACTCTCCATAACTATTTAAGCTTTTATTAAATGTCCACATATTTACTTACCACAAATGTTATCCTATTGGGAAACCTAGTTATTCATTATTTTAGATGACCATCATATTTTCATTCACCTATTTTAAGAGGAATTTTTGTTATACCTTTATATGTTGGGGTTTTTTAATAAATTTATTTTCATATGGAAAACCCTTGATTTCCAAGTGAAAGTTAAAATCGTGTTATTGCAATATATTGATAGTGGGGAGACAATAATTCCCTAACAAAATAAATGAATAATTTTGTGTTAGATAGTATATGAAACATTCATGATATATTATAAACAAATCATTAAATATATTTCATTGAATTTAATATCTATGATTGCTTATGATACACATAAAATTGAGTTTAAATTAATTGTAAAATAGTATATCATTACAATATACAGTTTAATTTATATATGAATTTTAGTAACAAAATTATGAAACATATGGTTTATACATGAAAAAAATAAATTATATGGCTCTCTATTTATGAGAAGTAAAATAAGAATCATTCGAAATAAAATAATTTTTTTTTTCTGAAAATATGAATTTTAATCAAAGGTGGTTTCATCATGATTTAAACACGTAATTCAAAAATAATTATTACCAATTATTTTTAAAAAAATATAAATATTAACTATTTATATTAAATCACCATGTAAAATTTATTTTACCATGAAATTTTGAGAAATTTTTGAAAATAATATATTTTTTTTGAATAGTTAAAAATAAGGGGGTTTTTTATTGAAAACATTCTTATGGTTTATAGAATTCAAAAGATCAATTTCTTATAAAATTATATTAAAAGTAGAATTAGTTAAATTATAATATAATAAATATAATTTATTTCATTTTAATCCTTTTAATCATTAATTTTAAAATTAAATGTTTCAATACTTATGAAAATGTTTTTTTGGGAGAACTTCGTTTGCATCAAATCAGTGGGATTAATTTTAAATTAAATTCATCCAAAATGGGAATTTGATTTGGTAAAATAGATTAATTTTTTTAATTAGATTAACATATATTATATATTAATTCCAACAAAATTTTTGGTTATAGTTAATAGAAAAAACTATAAAAAATAATTTTTACAGTTAAGGTGAAAATGGGTTTATTAAGGGTTAAAATAAAAGGATATGAGTTAAAATAACATATTATAATTCTAAATTAATATTATATGCCCATAATTTGACCTTATATAATCCATGGTCATATGATGATCCATTTTTTTGGATTTGTTAAGGTAAAAATTGTGGGTATCACATTTAATTTTATGAATTTCCAAGTTTTCCCTCTCAACATCTTATAGAAAGTCACCCACTCTATTGTACTCTTAACAATATAATTTTTTTTATAATACTATAACTGGGAATATATACTCCAAAAATAAATCCCAATATACTATAGGGATTGGTTTTGAAATAAAGACAATTTATGAGGGCTTTAGGAACAAACATAAAGAGGTTGTCTGAAGAAGATGTAATGTTCTTACCCATGTGTTTTCATTTTACTTATTCTTCTAAATAATAAAAATATTATAAAACTATGATAAAATAAGAAAAAAAATATATTTTTTATGATATATTTTTTATGTAAATTTTATAACCTATATCCATCTTCACTTCCCTCAAAATGAAAAATAAGTCATCTATCATGTGTAACGAGGACTACCGCCTCCCTAATTGATGTAAAATTATTTTAATTTTTTTATATGGATGGTAATAAGGATAAATTAAATTAATATATATTATATATATTATATAATAATTATTCTGTAAGGGTTAAATATTTTTTTCCTTCCATTCAATCCATCTATTCCAAAAATGGAAACATCGTTCATGTGTCTGTATGGCCTACCATCTCTATAAAAAATGAAATTCAATTTTATATCTCTAACTTATATAAATTATTTTAAATAAATATAAAATGAATATATATGATATTTATATCTTGTTTTAAAATTTTTATATTATGTAACCATCATTAAAGTAAAAGTAATGATATTACAGAACCAAAACATACATGAAAAATGAAGTAATTATCACATGAAACAGTGATATTAATAATGATTTGTAAATAAATGGGTGATAAAAGAATAAAAAAATCATATATGGTATTATTTATAATATTATGTTTATCTAAAAGATTTATAATATATATATATATATATATATTATATAGGAGTTTCAAAAATGTAAAAATAGAATCACACATTAGGTAAGGGTTCTTATCGTACTTTTACTTCCGTGAGACATATGTAATATTCAGAAATTATTCATTTTATGTGGTGTATATACTGACCCATTGTAAATTTGGTATCATGAAATAAATTATATTCATGGTATTTAATTTTTTGTTTGCAGTTATTTATTTCATGAGGCTTATAATTAAGAAGTAACTGAAGTGGTAAGGGTTTTTGTTGTGATCACTTTGAATATCGGGATTGTTTATGATTATATTTATTATGATGCAATATTATAATATTCCTCTAAATCAACTCATTAATTTCCATAAACTTATATTATTCATGAAATTTTTATATAATAGTACCATTTTAACTATTTTTTTAAAGTTATTTATAAAAATATTTTAAGAAAATCAACTTTTATTTCTATTTTTATTTGAATTTTTTTTTCTACACTATCAATTTTTTTCTAAAAAAATTTCAAAAAATGTTTTTAAAATTATCCGAATTTTTTATAAAGGAAATTTTGACCTATATTATTCTTTTTACAAGATTTTTAAGCGGAATATTCCTATCCTTATCCAAAGAAGGTAATTTTTTTGCTTTTCTTACACAAATGTGAAACAAATCATTGTTTTAACATACTATGTATGAATGGAACATTACAACCATAATGGCCACTCATTTAATTGAGGATTCCATTAAAATTCTAAATTATTCATTTCAATAAAACATATTTTCCAATTATTATTTTTAAAAGTGATTTCCCAAGTGAAAAGGGTATTTTCCTCATGAATGTTTTTAAATAAATTTTTATTGTATATCTATTCATCATCGACCAAAACTCTCATTTTACTTATAATCTAGTGGTAATATGTTACAATGATTCCATCCTTATTATTTATATGAATTTGGTTATTATAAATTTGTCTATGGATATAATAATTTTATACCATTCATTATATTACTCTGGATGGATTGTGATTATGTTTATTGGTTTGGAAAGTATTAATATTTCATATGATAGTTTTCAATACAAAATTTAATGTTGATTATGTTTCTCCCCATTCATATAAAGAATTCATTAGACTTAGTAAGTGGTTGTAAGGGATTTCTATATATCCTTGATGAATCTATAGGTATCAAGAGATAAAGTGGATTAGGTTTTTTCTAAGGCCATACCCATTTATATTGATGTGTTGGCACAAGGCCTAAATGGTATTTCAGATGTCATGGAATATATGGTATGATTTAGATGTCTATAAGTATGAATTCAATCATTATAAATTAAGTTAATTTTTTCCATGTGGTTACTTTATTTATTATGATATCCATGGATGAGTTTCCTTCTCATGAGATTATTTTTGCATCATTATATGACTATCATATATTATTACAATATTATTCATGTCTCATTAGCTTCCATTGTATTCTTACCCAAACTAAGCATCTGAGATTACCCCATTATTTTGATTCCTTTCCCTAGGAATCAAGGAAATGATTTATGATTTTTATTAAAGGACATGCTAGAGGGAATAATTATGATCTCAATGAAAATACTTGGTTTTATTTTATGTTTTCAAATGTATTTTAAATTCATGTATTTATCTAGTTTACCAGGAATACAAAACTATTCAGTCTTTTAGGATGTGATTTCTCTAATATAGCTCAAATATATAAATATAACCACCATATTTGGACTACTAGGGTTGATCTATTTACAATGAACCTGAACCTACAAAATAGCTCAGTTTTACTGACACCGAGTGGCACAAATTGGGTGTGATCATACAACAGCTCTGTAATTAAACACCACAAAGTCCATACATGAACTTTCCTAAAATATTCCATAAAAACAAGTTAGAAAAATATAGATATAAAATAGGTTTTTTATCATTTAAGAAACCCAACACAACATTCCCCATATCCTTGTCTTAAAGAGAAACATAGATTTTATCTTTATATGTATTCCCATTTTAAAACCCAATTATGAAAATGAAACCCATGTAAAAAACCACAACCTACTTAAATTCATAATGAATATGGATCAGAAATAACTCAAAATATTAGGATATTTGAATAGAGAAATGTTGAATGAAAAGGAAATGACAGAAGTTAGCACATGTAAAAAGTATTAGAAACCAAAGTTCCATAAACAATTACATAAAATTCAATGTAAATAATTAAAGGCATGTTATAAACATCTTGATAGGTGACCCTAGATAAAATTGGTATGAAACCATCTACCTAAGAATGGAGTAGTTAAAAATCTATCACTAACCTAGATTCTCTCAACCAGAATCTCCTATTTCGCAACCCACCCTATCTATTCACCTACTATGGGGAATTTAGTCTATCTTATCAAGAGAAGGACTGTAACCATATCTCAACCCTCTAGATAATCTCATGGATCCCATTACCATAGTATATGAGAATGTGATGTGGTAAACAATATCTATACATTAACAATAACCCATAAATGCCAAAATTCATTCCATGGCCACCTTTCCGACTCTATCCATGTGAAGACCCTCTCTATCTAGAGTAATTCCAATGGGGGACGTCATATAAAAGAAAAATTGTAAGTTCCAACCGGGATTGGGAATCCTAACTATTTAAAACTAGTTCCCAAGAAACACTTAATGGTATTGATTGGGCCTTATGACTTTTATAATCATGAATATTTTTCATGGGATATGTCCAATGGTACAAAAAAGTCCATAGAGTTCAAAATCAAAATCCACTTTCCCTCAAAATAACTTTTCTTTGAAAACCCATTATAAAACCTATATACTTATCTAAATATATTCTCATGGATTCAAATAGTCATATGAAGGAAAATTTATGAGATACACTAAAAAACCTCCTTTGAAACATTTAGGAATACAAGATTTTAGAATATAGACATTCCATGGATTTCCTATTTATATGCATTCACACAAACACAGACACACACACCAACACACACACACACGCACAGATATATATATATATATATATGCACCCCATGAAAATATGGATATAGTTATATCACATTGAAAAATATAAATATTAACCAAAAAATCAATGGTTTGATCAAAAAGAAACACCATAATAAAACACAAGAGTTCTCATAAAATCAGAAAAATCATAAATAGGAAAAAAAACCAAAACAATGAACAACCCAACTAGTAGAATAATTTTATTAAAACTATTACAAGGTAAAATAATTATTTAAAAAACAAAAATCTATTATACATGCCACTTGGAATTATATGTGACACCTAAGAAAATTATAAATTGTATACATATAGGACTAACAATAGAAATCCTTTAAAGCCCCTATTTTCATCAAACCTACAACATAGAATGAAATAAAAGTTCATTTTAATAAATCAAAAATAATAATAACAAAATTAAAATATATTTGTAAATTATGAATCATTATATAGAATGTTTTGGAAATATAATTGAAGGAAAAACCTACATCATTAATTTTTGGGAATAACAAAACCTTCAGAATAGTTAAGTAAAGGAACAAGAATCAAACTTTACACCCTATCATCAAAATAAATAACCCACATGAGACAACCCTCACTCTATCGTTCATCCAAGACAGAACCAAGATAAATATAAAAGAATAACTAGAGGGGAATCACTGAAGAAGATGAAAATAAGCCAAAATCCTATGAAAATGCACTAAGAATCCAAGGAGGAGCTTCAAACAGGGAGGTAGAGATAAAGAATCGGGGTTTGGGAGACCCTTCACACACCAAAACTAAATGGGGGAGGATATGGGTCAACTGGGGATTTATTTTTAAGAGTTTGGGATTGGAATTTAAACTTTTTTGGGATTTAGGAAAAGTTGCATGGTTATGAATCATGTTTACAAAACCATGTTCCCATTGTGAACACCTTACTGAAATGATTGAGTGGCCTCATAATTTTTGGCCACACATTTTAGAGTATATGTTCCAATAAGAATTCCCATACTAGAATGTGAATAATACCCCACATATGATGGCCACACGGTTTGGGAAACTATATTCCAATAAAAAACCAGTTCTTTCAAAACTACAACCCCCCCCCACACACTTACTATATAGTTCCTCTTAGTCATGCATAAGTAATTTAAATAGTCTTAGACAGCCCAATAAGGTTGTATGGTAACTAATGAGACTGAAATGGTATTTAAGAAAATATGCACTAGAAATTCCAGACAAGTCATAAAATAATAATGTGAAATAAAAAAACCCATTGATCAAAAATTCGCATGGTCTTAATCAAAACTCAGGCCACTAACCTTGCAATAATAAAAAATAGACCAAAAACTCCAAAAAAAAATTTCACAAAAAATTCAACCTAAAAACAATCAATGAGATCAAGAACTGGGAAATAAATAAAATTATAATGAAAACCATGGTTATGGTGTGAATATTTTTCCCATCATAAAAACATTCTACCAATAAAATGTTACGAAGATTAAAACTAGAATAAAATACAAATTCTAAACCCGAAAAAAGAACTTTCAGAACAAAACCAATAAACCAAAACAGAAAAAATGTTGATTTCAACTCTATTGTGACCCTTTAAATATACCAGTCAGGCCTAACCATATCAAGTTATTATTATGAAGAGGCCCCTAGTGGTCCTCCACACCATTTAGGGATCAACTATGTGGAAATAAACTCTAACCTGAGAAATACCCAACAAAAGAAATTCAACTAAACTACTAGATCAAGATATAGTTATTAATTCTATAAAACATGTTTATCTCAAAAAATAGTTTAAGATAATTAATAACCCAAAATAGCTTGTAAAACATTAAAAAACATTAGATCAAATAGGAAAACAAAACAAAGAGTGGATAAATATAAAATATGAGGAAATAATAAATAGCGGTTACTAGAAAAACACAGAGAGAGAAGACCGTAAGGATATAGAACTATCATGGAATTATTCTCATTATACATAGGTCCCACACCCATAGAACTTATGAAGATGAACCAGTTAACCATAATGATGAAAATTCATTGGAGTTTGATGAAAAGATGGATTATAATGCTCAAACCAACCACACTAAAATCACATGAGGGAGATTTACTTATGACGGGAATCAAGAACCGATGAAAGAGACTCCTCTAGATTAGGTTCCTTAAGTTTACACTCCTCATCGAATGGGTAATCCATACTAGAACATATAGATATTGAGTTTCCAACAAACACATACTATGCTCTAGAAACCGACTCATCTAGACACCTCATACACCAACTTCTTGCACAAAACATTCCCTAGTGAAATAACTTGTTACTTAATCTCTAAAAAATGACCCTAAACAAAGAGATAAGATTTCAATAGATTTTGAATCACCATTTATAATGAAAATGGGGCTATCTATTTCATGTTTTCCATATACACCTTCATCGTCTATTGACGATGTTGAACACCCATGACCACTTCTACATTTTTCAATTTCACTTTTCAAGGATAGTCCATTGGATTAAATAGATCTTGAAGATCTCCCAAAACATCACATATTTCATCAAGGACGGAATTATCAACTTATATTGATCAAAACTAGGTCCCTTGAATGTGATTAAGAAAAATTACACCCACAAGGATTCTAGAGTTCCCAATGACCTAAACAGACCATCAACTACCTCAAATCACTATGCTTCCTCTAGAAAATCTTGATCACCCATGAAAATTGGAAATGGTAGAGAAGAAATTGAATCCACTACTCCACTAGGATTATAGGTAGAGTTAGAAACTATGAGAGAATTGTTGTAATCCATCAGAATCATTCAAGGTGATATACTATAGATAACATAGAAAAACCCAATACCAAATTATGACCATAAAAATTTATTTCAATGCTCAACCAAAATAAAACCTCAAACCATGACATCATTCTCAAATAAACATTAATAAAAATGTAATTGAAACCATATAATATAAGACACAATTTCTATTTTTAATTTTAAAAACATTTCACTTCAAAAACATCTCAAATTAACCCATTTCAAAACTCTAAAATTAAAATTCCACTTTCGTTTTTGAAACCAAAAAACTTGATTAAAAAGAATGAAATTTTATATATATTCAAACATTCCAAAAATAATACTTTTTCATTGAAAAATACACTCACACTAACCAAAATTAGGGCAATAGCATCCCCATATGAGAAACATTAAAATAGGGAACTAGTGTCCATGCATGGCTATTACACATGGTTTAAAGGACCATAAAATAAGCATTCACCAACCAAAAAATATATATTTAACCATGTACTTAGGCTCCAAATTATTCTCTACACCATGAAATATCACAATTTTACACTAAATCACTTCCATTATGATCCCAAAAAATAAAAAAAAAATCAATAAAAAGAATAGGGAAGAAATTTAGTAATCACAAAAAGAATTAAAAATTAAAGAATAAAACCCCAACTAACCCTTATAACAGGAGCCTTAGGACGAGTAACTTTTCATGAGTCTCTCCCCATACCTACCTCTTGGATCCAGATAGTTATATCTCCAGTCTACTTAACACCAAAAAATGTCAAAGGGATACTTTGATACCATTTCTCATAAACCTACCCAGGTTGTCCCTAAATGGGAGACCTAATCCAATCCATGAAAAGGTACAAAGGGAATCTTTAATCCCTATAGTCTAATGAAAAGTATCACTTTATAACAATATTAATTGGGAGAAATTATTTTTTCCTATAAATAAAATCATAAATTAAAACTGATCACACAACATAAGAAGGAAACAACAATCTCTAAAAATAAATAAAGAAAAAATCATGATCTAGATAAAAGATACAAAAATAAAGAACACAACCAAAACAGAACCAGAAATGATCTCAAAGTGACCTGTTAGTCATCACCATCCTCAAAAAAAACCTTCTCCATGAGTGATATTGAACAAAACATGAAACCGTAGAACAACTCAGGTCTACCGTTGTTGATTGGCTGAGGCAATGTGTAAGAATGAAACATATTGGTAGTTAAACACCACATAATCTACACATTTCTTATCACAAAATATTCTATAAACAATATTTTGATAATATAGTGAGAAAATAGGGTTTATCATTAAACAACCAATCATATCCTTCCCTAAATCCTATTTCAAAAATGAACTATAAAATTCCTTTTAAAAAAATTTCAACTTCCAAAAAAATTATTTTTAAAACAAAACCCAAGGGGGAAACCACAACCTAGGTTAATGAATAACCAATTTGGATCAAACTGGACATAAATAGTTGGGTATAACAAAAGGGAAATGATAAAAGAAAAGAAATAAACCAAACAATAAGTGGGTATATATAAAGAGAAATAGAAATATAAGTTCCACAAAATAGTACCAAAACAAAAAAATGTTCATAATCAAGGGGATTCCATAAAAAAATGAGACTCCAACCTAGAAAAAATCAGTTTGGAGCCATCTGTCTGTGTATGATGCGGTCTGTAGTCTATCCCTAACCAGGATTCTCTCAATCAACCTCACCAATGAAAAATACCTCCTGAGACATTCAACTTGCAGGGGGTGTCTAGTTTGTATAATAGGTAACTAGACAAAAACTTTCTCTCGGCCCAATATATGATGTTTATGGTCCCATGAAAATTGTGTATAGAAAACTAATATGGTCATCACTTATTATAAATTATCCATAACCAACATATTCTAATGTGAATTCAATGTCTACCCTTCTTACAATGTCTATACAAAGAGGCTCTCTATATAGAGGACTTCCATATGAGGTCATAATACAGAAAATACTTCACAAGTTTTAACCAGGATGATGAATATTGATATTTTAAAAATACTTCCCATGAAACACATAAAAGTTTCAATATACCCATATCTCATTGAGAATCCAAAAAAACAAGGAATACATCTAAATGTCTCACGTGAGAATTAGTGTTCAAAATCAAAAACCACATTCCAAGAATAGAAAATTTATTTCAAAATAAATTATAAACCCTTTATAGTATTCCAAATACAAAATCAAGGCAGAAAACAAGTCTTTAAAGTAAACATTAATATGTTAATTTGAAAACCTCATTAAGAATACATTTGGAAACCAATAAACCCATTTGAGGAAAACAAGGTTTTAGATAACAAACATTCTAGATATTTTCCATTTATATTCCAATACACATCAATATATGTGACCCATGAACATATGGATATTCCTATATCATAATTGAATATATATGTATGACCAATTTTTTTTCTAATTTTTCATATACAAATAATCACCAGGAACCACCATAGAGAAACAGAAAAGTTCCCACATGATCCCTAAAAGAATAATGCCACTAAAAACCCATACAAAGAAAAATCCCACGAGTAACCCAATTTTATTAATTCCTAAAAAAGGAAAAATAATGATTTAAAACACCCTATTCCATTTTAAAGCTGATTTTTTATTTTATCTAACACCTAGAATTCATATAATTTGGATAAAAATATGAATGACCATAGAAATAATTTGAAACCCCCATTTTCCTCAAAACACAAACATATAAATCCATAAAAAATTATTTTATCAAACTACATGAATGATGAAAAAAATTAATATTTATCTAGAAAATATCAAGATTTACATGGAATGTTTCTGAAATGAAATGGACAGAAACACCAACCTCAATGGGCTGTGAAAAGAATGAAACCTTCCAACGAGAGACATATAAAGCTCCAGAATTAAGCCACACACGGTAAATTCAAAATATACAACCCTCATGATCAGTCCCTCGATTTAAGGTCAATAAAAGAGGGAACTAATCCATAAAAAGAAGAAAAAACAATAGTTAAAGAAGATAATAATAGGAAAATAATCCAAAAATCAAAATAAAACACACCATGTATCCAAGGAAGAGATTTAACCACGGTGAGGGATCTAAGAAATAGGGGTTTGGTATCCCCTTTAGACACCACAGATGAATAAGGGAGAGGAGTTTATGGGTTGATTTCGGTCTTATTTTTATGAGCGTTATTAAGGAATTTGACAAAGCCACATGGTTTTCCAATGTAGTTTACCTAACTATGCGCTGACTGTGTGAACCCTAATGGAAATAGAATATAGCCTCACACTTTTTGGCTACATTATTTGAATATTATTTACCCACCATGCATCCCCATTTGAAAATACAACCAACCCCTATATTTTTTGGCCACATGGTTTTGTAAACCATTTGGTAACCATGAAGAACATGTCTCCCAAAACTACAGACACCACAAAAAACTTTCCTCATAGTTCCTCATATTCATGGGAAATTCTTGTACTTGGTCTAAGAGAAACCCAGAAGGACACATGGTTACTATTGAGAATCAGACAATTTGGGAAAAACTATGCAAAACCCATTCATGAAAAATCATTTAAGAATAAATTGAACTGAAAAAACCCCTCATATAAAATGGTCACAAGTTTTGTATCTAATTCAAGCACACTAATCATGCACAATGAAAAAACATTCAAAAAAATCTAAAAAACATAGAATTTAAAAAAGAACTGAACCAAAAAATTCATTTATGATTTCAAAAACCAATAAATAAATAAATTACTAATAAAAACCAGGATCATGGTGTAATAATTACCACCACCATAAAACCTTTATACCCTAATAAATTCACCAATCCCAAAAAAGAGAAAAATATTGAAAGTCTCATCCAAAAATAATAACTTCCATAACAAAACCTCTAAACTAAACCTAAAAAAATGGCACCTTGAAATTCATTGTGACAATTTAACTCTCTATCTCACACCTAACTAGATTAGTATTAAAGAGTGAAGAGACCCCTAGTGAGTATACTCTCTATTTAGGAATCAACTACACTGCACCCACCTCTTACATGAGAAATAAACAACCAAAGAAACCCAATAAATCATTATATAAAACAAAAAATAATAATTCCACAAGACATATTTATCTCTAAAACAGTAAAAGATAATTATTATCTCAAATTATCACACCATTCATAGATAATCCTTAATGTAAATCGGAAAACAAAACAAAGAGATGAGAATGAAAAACTATGAGGATAAAATAAAAAGGCATCACCTAAAAGGCCTGGAGAGGAAATAACAATAGGATATAGACCTATACTAGTCTTATTTTTCTTCTCTCGATGTCCCTTCTTGTAAAAAATAATTTGATTTTCTAGAAACCACACTAATGACATGTCATTGTAGTACTATTGAAAGATATCTTAGAATGCCCAACTGGTCACACTGGAAGCACCTGATCGTGTAGTCCTTAAAATAGGAAGAAGTAACTGATGAAAGAGATTGATATAGAATATGTTCGACCATATGAAATTCCTCGCTGTATTGGGAATACATAATATAAATAAAAAAGATCATATTTCTAACCATCATAAGATACCCTCTAGAAACCAACTACTATAGAAACGCCTCATCCACTAACTACACAGGAAGGGATTTCTTGAATAAAAGAACATGATCCATGATAAATGGACATAGACCCCACAAAAATAGATGTGTTTAAAATAGATCACATGATTCCATTTTTGAAAGAAAGGATACTAGATCCTTTAATTGACTAATATACCCTGTCACTCTATGTTGACCTTGTTAAACATCCTTCATCTGTTACACTTTCTTCACATTTAGTTCCTCAAGGATAAACCATTAGTTTATATTAGTCTTCAAGATATCCTTAGTCATCCCATATTATAAAGAGGATGGAATGATCAGTTTTTACTGATCCAATGCTGGTTTCTCAAATAGATTTACAATAACTAACACCATAAAGGATTGTAGAGTTTCCAAGAACCTAAAAATACCATCACCTTCCCTGATCTACTCCAGAAAATCTAGAGACCCTCAAACACTATGGAAAACTAGAAATGTTAGTTAATAAATTGGCTCCACCACTCCCCTAGGAGTATTTCTAGATTCACCAACAATGAGAGCCTCCTTGGAGAGCTTAAATACCTTTCTATGCCACAAAATCTAAATAAAATGGAAACATAAAATAAAATTAACATAAAAATAAATCTTTATAAAAGATCAACAAAAATAACACCTCAAACCAAGATATCAATCTCATAAAAAAACATAATAAAAAAATATTCAAAATCCCTCGTTTCTATGCTACCATTTCCATTTAAAATTTGAAAACCATTTCACTTCTAAACCATCCCAAATAACCTATTTACATACCCCAGAACACATATTCCACTTTCATTTTGGAAACCATAAACTCTGATAGAATGTAACCATTTTAAATATATTTCAAAAATTCCAAAAAGAAATAGAATTTATTTTCAAAACCAACTTGCACCATCAAAAATCATGACAATCAGATCAACAATTCAAAACCTCTTAAATAAGGAAGTAGTTTCCATGCATGACATGGACACATGTTATAGAATAGCATTAACTAAGAATGAAACAACCATTGAAAGAATATTAAACCATGAACTATGGTTACACATAGAGTGTTATGCCTTGAATGATCACTATGTAACACCAAATTAATTCTATTTTATTCCCAAAAAATGGAAAAATAATCAAACCGAATAAAGCACCAACATCATAAACCCTAAAATAGAGATTAAAGACTAAAACCCCAACTATACCTAATAACTCAAGGATCTGGATGAGTGAGATTTCATTATTCTCTCCTCATACATACCGCTTGAGTCCCAAAAGTAAAAAACTCAAGTCTACTTGACACCCCAACTAACTAAGGGATACTTAAATTTCATTTTTTAGGAACTAGGCCAAGACATCCCCAAACCGAACACTCATCCAATAAATGAAAAGGCATGAAGGGCATCCCAGATCCCTCTGAATTGATAAAAAGTCTCATGAAATCACAAGATAAATCTCTATGGATAATTTCACACAATAAACACAAGAATATAATAAAAAATCTCACATGGAACAAGGAGGATTCCATAATCTATGAACATAAAAAAATTTAAGATCCCAATAAAAGATACCATATTAAAAATTAAAAACAATTTTTAACTGGAAAAAACTCCACGTGACCTCTTGGTTACCACCACCATGAAAACCAACCCACTCCTTGGGTGATCCTAATTAGAACATAAACCTATAAAAATATCTTGAGTCTACAAACATTGAGCAGAAGAACTTAGGTGTGAGAATACAATAGATAAATAGGTAGGCACCACAAAATCAATAAATTTTACTTCTCGATATAGTTTTTAAATACTGTTTTGAATATATTATTAGTAATTTGGTATTTTTCACTCAAAAAACAAATCATATCTTGTCCCAAATCTTCTTTTGAAAATATAAAATGGTTTTACTATTTAAATAGATTCACATTTAGAAAAATATATATTTAAAACCATCCCCATGGTAATAAACACAACCTTGGTAAATGAATAAACAAGTGGGTTCAAACCAAACACAAATAACAGGGTATATCCAAAGAGGAATTCCAATGGAAATGAATGATGCACATGTACAAGCGAGAATACACAAACAGAACTGGAAACTAAAGTACCAAAAAATTATAATAGAGAATTCAAATTAAATAATACTGGGAAGGTAGAAAACATCTCAAGAGGTGATCCTATATGAACTCAGTTTGGACCCCTCTTCCAATATATGATGTGGTCTATAGTCTATCACTAATGTGGTTTCACTCAACTAGCATCACCGGTGGATCAATCCACCTTCACCATTCATCTACTAGGGGGATATAGCCAGCCTCATTAGGAACTATATAGTAACCATATCTAAGCACACAAGATGACATCTAAAATCCCATGAAAATTGTATATTGGAATGTGAGGTGGTCTTCACATACATTACATTAAACATAACAAATTGATTCCAACATCTATGTCATTCCCACCTTCATGAAACCATCCATATGAATACCCTATATATATAAAGGACTTCCTTATAGTTTCATGTCATATAGAAAACACCTTTCCAGTTATAATCAGGCCTGAGAATCAGTAGAGATTAAACCACTTCCCAATAAAAAATTACAGCTTCTAATTGGCCCTTATCACTTTCAGAATCCTCAATAGTTTTCCCAGTAATGCGTCCAAAGGTACCAAATGGGCCTTATAGTTCAAAATATATAACCACTTTCCTTGGATTTTTTTTTCAAAACCAAATATATGCCCAATATAATTATCCAAATATGTTATCAAGGTTTCAAGTGGTCCTTTATGATATATTTAGGAGGGAAAGTTGAAAACCACATTTCGAAGGCATTTGGAAACTAATACAACCATTTGAATAGAATAAGGTTTTAGAAAGTGGACATTTTGTGGAGTTTCTATTTATATGAATGTATACATCAATATGTAAACCATGTTAACATATGGATACCCACATATCACACTAGTATATATATGGATGACCCTAAAAACTTCTAAGGTTTGATCAAAAGGATATACCATGAAGTTGGAAAAACAAAAAAAAAGAGTTCTCTCATAATATCTAAAACCATAAAGAGGACAAGAACAATATAAAGAAAAATATAGCTAATAACCAACTTGTATATGAACTCTAATATAGAAAAAAAATTAAAACACCAAAATCTAGTTTAAAGTCCACTTGGAATCTCGTCAAACACCTACTATACATATACATTGGATACATATAAGATAAAAATAGAAATAAATAGGGAATCCCATTGTCTTCAAACTACCAATATAGAAATACCTAAAATGTAATTTTAGAAAACCAAAATCAAGAGGATAAAAATTAGAATTCATTTGGAAAAAAATCAAGCATTATATGGAATATTTCAGAAAGGATATGGATGGAAAAACCTACCTCAACGGTGTATGAATTTAATGAATCATTAGAATGAGGTAAGAGAAAGGACCAATTATCAGACCACACACCCCTAAAATCAAATGAAACAACAAAAATGATCCTACCCTATCTCCATGGTTCAACCAACAGAGAAAAAAATCAACATAAATTATAATAAATAATAGTTTAAGAAGAGAATAAGATAAAAACCCCAAAATCAAAAGAAATATCACTAATGATCAATAGAGGTACTTTGAACAAGGATGTGGATCCAAGGAATTGGGGTTTGGGAGACCCTTTGAATACCATATATGAATATTGGGGGAGGGGTCAATTGGGGTTTTGTTTTTAAAAGAGTAGAATATAAATTTCCTATTTTTAGGGATTTTTGGGAATTCTCATGATTTGGTTACAAGGTTTACCAAATAGTGCAGAAATTATTCACACCAAACTGGGGAAGGCAAGATTGTCTCGTGTGGCTTGTCCACATAGTTTAGTGATTATACAAAAATAGTGATTCCCCCCTCTAGAAATAAATCTTAACCCCATAAAAATTAGTCATATGTTTTATGAACACATTTCTGAACCATGCAAAATAGGTCTGTCAAAACTGCATACCCCCCCATACACATTCTGGCATGGATCCTCATAGTCGTGCACATGTCATACACTAGGAATCGAACTTCTAATGAAGGTCACAATGTTACTACTGAGGCCTACATGGTTTGGGAAAAATCACATTACTTCCTTTCTAGAAAAACCATGAAATTTTAATTTGAAAAAAACACCTACTTGATCAAAATATTGAATGGATTCCCACCAACCCATTAAAAAAGAAAAAGGCCCAAAAACTCCGAAAAAAATCAAAATTTCTGAGTATGTCAACCTCAAATGCATCCATGATATCAACAACCATGTAGTAATTAAAATTTTAAAGAAAACCTTGGTTGGGTTTTGACACTTAAATCCTTTAATCAAGTTTTTATAAAGAGGTTAGCACTTCTATCCTCTAAGAGGTTAGTGAGTTTGATTATTCCTTCCATTAAAACTATGGACAAGAAAGGTATTTTTAGTTTTATTGATAGATTCTGTTATCTTAATACATCTCATAAGGATAATTACAATTCAAGGAGGATAGAATATACTCCTCTAAAAAAAATCAAAAGTGAGTCCTATGTTTATCTTTATACCTTTAGGGCTGAACACTCCTTGAGGATTTGAAGAGATATCTAGATTTTTATGTTCAATTATTAACTTCAAAACCCTTACGAGGATTCCATAAACCCATAATTTATGTATTTTGAGAGTAATAGTGAAATTTTATAGGAGATGATGGGTGATAATATAGAGGTGGGTGTTGAAAATGTTGATATATCATTAGTTGAAGATAAATATATTTGGAAACATGTCAATGCATAGAGGAGAGGCTGATATCCATGATGTAGAGGAAACGAAGGAAATAAAAGGAGAGTTTGGAGAATACGAGATGATTTATTTATGGTGTTGATGCAGTATTTCTTAGCTTGATCACATGTTGTGATAGAGGGTTTCACCCTTAACCTATGATTTGATTTTATTGCCCTGGATAGCTATGTCTCACTTTCTTATGTCATGAAATTCCTTTATAGTTTTTCCATTCTAAATTAAAGGGACAATGGGTTACAAACACATTGTTAAAACTGTTTTGAATAAAATTAATAAAAAATACAAAATACTATTTTACAATTTATTTACTATATATAATAATAATTAAATTACAAGTAATTAAAATTTGAAATTACATAAAATTACTAATTAAAAATAACTGATAACTACTTATTAATAATTGTTCATAAAAAAAAATTGGTAATTAATAATGAACAATTAATAATTGGTGATTAATTATTGAGGATTAACAATTAATAATTAATAATTAATAATTAACAATTCTAAATAATAATTAACAACTAAAAATTAAAAATAAATTTAGTTTAAAATAATTATTAACTAATAACTATATATAATTAATACTTAACAATTAATTAAAATAATAATATACTATTTATAATTTATAATTATTAAAAATGTTAATTAATTATTAATTCTACTTATTTATTTTTAATAACATATAAATATAAATAAATAGAAATCATTAATTATAAATTCATTAATAATAATTAATATTAAATAGTAAATTAATAATTAATTGTTAACAAAAAATAATTTTAACTAACATGTAATTAATAATTATATATATTAGATAATTATTAATCAATAAGAAATAATTAATAAATAATCAATAATAGTTAATATTTAATATTTAATATTTAATATTTAATAATTGATACTAAATAGATAACAATTATAAATTAATAATTAATAATTAATAATTGGAAATGTTTTAGTAATTATAAATAATTAATAATTACTAATTACTAATAATAAATAATTTATTCATTAAATAATGGATAACTAATAAAAATAAAAATTTAATAATTAATATTAAAATATTAATTGTAAATTAAAGTGGTAAACAATAATTAATATATTATAATAAATTAAAAATAATTATTATTAAATAATTATAATTTAATAATTAATAATTAAAATTAATTAATAGTTTAAATAAATAATAATTATTAATTAATAATTATTAATTATTAATTATTATTAATTTCACAATGGATTTTTTTTTAAAAATCATTACTAAAATTAAATGATAGATAAAATAAATAAACCTAATTAGTAATAGTTTGTATCGCTGTTAAAAACCCAGCGTTTAATGATGGTGATATCTTAACAAACTACCGTAAATTAGTCATGTTTTTCTAAAACCATCCATAAAAAATAATATGAAACATTTTTTGTGTTTTTCAAAACTGCCGCAAAATGATCTTTTCCTGTAGTGAATGGATCTTCTCCTAGAATTTCCCTTCAGTTAGTTCTTAAATTTAATAACTACATACAATCACTAAAAATAAAAACCCAACTTTCGTGCCCCTCTATTTACTAGATATAACAATGACAATCATATCTAAGAACCTCTATGAAACCTCAACTACTGTTGATTAGGTGTACCGAACACACCACCCCTGATATTCCTCATAAGTTTCCTAAAATGTGTGTAATGCACTCAATACATCTACGGTATGCTCCCCGCCAAATGATTTCCATTATTCCTAATCATGTGCATGATATTTTCTTAAACCCACAATATAACAATTGTTGACACTCATGAACCCCAACCTTAACATCCTGATATACTAATTCCAAAAACCACACTCTAGGTTCTATGTCATCATGATGATCTATAAAACTTCTTCCCAAAACTGTTAATAATCAACATGCATGTAACCCATTCCCAAAAAATATTACCTGATATCACCAACCTAACTCAATTCCACATGATTCTTATATTGTATCCTACCATGGACATAACATTACATAGATAGAATCTCTATCACTTATTGATTCATAACTCTCCAAAGCTGATGTATTTTATCAATTCACCCTACTAAACATGCCAATGCAATTATATTTCTAACACATCACAAAGCCAAGTGACCATCATCCCATGGCATCTCTTATTCATAAATAAGTCATATCCGAACCACCACATGAGTTTACCACTCCAGCCTAACTAAAATTTTCATGACTGGATGATCCCCAGACCATTCTATGGATACCACTCCACCTACACAAGTTATACATCAATACACCATCCATCACTGGTCAATCCAAACCTGACCCTTCCAAGAGTATCACTTTATCTCACTAATGCATGAAATTGTATTATAATGGATAATTACCTTATCCATTTCATGATCCACAATGTATTTCACACCTGTAATAGTGTCTTCTTATACATGATCACATCAAAAAGTTATCTAACATCACAAACCCATTGTTATCACATGACATATCTCCAAGAATTTAAGTAGTGAAAAAAGAGTTATAGATCCTAATCATGGTAAGAAAGAACTACTAAAGGTCCTACACAATATATAGTTCTCAAAAAAGAAAATCAACATACATTGTTTTAGAAAATCATTCACCCTATGATGGCTCTAAAGCCACCTTCAAAAAGTAATAATTCCATCAATAAATACTCGTCGAAGTTTCATGAATCTCATTTTAAAATATATATCTCATTGATATTTTCCATAATAATTACAATCATCATGTCCCACATGATATCAAGGATTTTTGACACTTAAATGGTCACTAATATTATTATCCATGGATGATATTAAATAATATTATCACACATTAGATTCCCATTTGGTTTTATAGGTAAAATAAGAGGGTGGGTGAATCAGTGTGCATATGTTCTGCCGAATTCTTTTCCTTTTACTTTTACCCATTTTGTATTAAAAATTATAAATTTATTATTATAAATAGATCATTCCTATTAACAAACACATTGATACACCATGTAATGCATAGATTAATTAAATTATAGTGGATGGTATTTTTATAAGATATATCCCAATGGTGGGTGACATAACCTTGTTTTTTTAGGTGAAGTATGATAAAAAATTATAAACTATAATATTTTCATAAATTTCAAGTGGGTTTTGGAGGTTCTATATCAAGATCCATAGTCCAAATTATATTACACTGGTAAAGATCCCTTTATGATTGCTCCTTCTAATATCAGATATCTCAAAAAAAAATATTTTCTATATTTCTTCCCATAAATTCATCAAAGGTTATTTTTATGAACCCATGAATTGGAATCTTTCTACTTATACCTACTGATATAGTGTGCACATTGGAATTTTTCTTGTTCAATTCTATACATTCCAAACCTTTTCAAAATAGTAATTTCATTTCATTATCATATTTAATTTCTAGATATTATATTTCCCATAAATTCTCCCTTTAACTACTAAAACATGTATTGTTTATTATATTAAATTTTATAACTATAACATCTAACAACTATTCAAGATCTTTTCAAAACATGTATACATAGTCCACCATGGTTTCTTCTCAACATATAGACTTATTTATTTGGTAATCGATGTTCTTTCAAAAGCTACATCTAGTGAATCAACTATTGAATCCTAAACTCTCATTGATCTCAAGTCTATTTCTAGTGATCTCAAATAAATAACTCAAGTCGATTATGTGTGAGTATTTCATTAAACTTCTTCTGATGAATTTAACTATTTATAATTTCCTTAAATATAATTCATGAAACATAATTCATTCATGAAAATTTTAATGCATTAAATTCATGCATGTTTAGGATCACAGTGAAATCCTCATTTAGAAAATGTTTACTACTGAAAAACACTTGAAACCTATGATTCCAGAGTCCTCATAATTTCATAGCACAATAGTTTCAGTTTTTGTGTATCCTCTTACTTTCCCTCACACAATTAGAATTTTTGGATTCCTTAATGTATGCATTTTATATTTTATGGACCTGATGTGAGAATAGTATTGCAAATGATACCTTCACAAAATCTACTTATGTTCTTGTCTTCAAAAAAATGTTATTACACATGAGTTATATGTGAGAAATAGTTTTCTAGCTTCTCTTCTTACTCTCTCTCATTGGTTTACATCTCCCTTTATCATTTTGTTTGAGACTTATAAACGAAATATATTGAGTTATTTAATGTAAAATTCCACTAACTTGGATCTTCTATGAAATAAAATGTACCAATCATTCATTCCTTCTTCACGATGTCTACGTATCACTTCCAAAACAACAATGTGATTATGATATAACAAAATTTACTTTCAATTTTTCTCAATTTAACATAAAGACTCATATTCAAGGAATTATTCTTGAAAAATATCATTCAACTCATATAACAATTATCTAATATGGAATCATTCATTCTTCTGATGGTATTGAACACTACGAGCATGAAATATACACTTCATTAAACAACCATTGTAGTATTGTACTCATCATGAATTCATATGGAATAGTGATGGTATTTCGTGAAAGTTTCAACCTAAGAATCATGTCTTTCACATAGTTCTTTCTTTCCCAATATGAACAACCTATATCCATCCCTAAATGTTCAAGGTAGGGAATGACAGAATGAATTATCATTTTAACAAAACATTGAATCTATTTAAAAACAATGAACATATAGAATCAAATGTGATCCCTTTTAAAAAGTACAGTTTGGATTCCATTATATTTTAAGTGTATCTCACCGGATGCAGTCAAACATATCTCATGGTACTAACCATATACTATAGACCTTAACATTGTCCCACCCCACATAGTGGTCCTATACCCATGAGATAACTCATGATCTTCCTACCATGCAACGAATTTTCACTGGATTTATGAATCCTTCAAAATGGTGGATTTATCTAGTTCCATTGTCAAGATCATCCATCACCTCTCTTAATGGACCCCTTCAAAAGAACATGATTTTGGGATTGCTAAAAAAATAATCTCTATCAGTTATTCTCCATTTCTATAAAAAAATAACAACTCCAAGAATTGAGTACTCTTAATATTCCTCAATTAAACTCATATAATTCCTAAACACCTCTATAAAATAACATTAACTTTCAGAATTCCTAATTATCTTCAATAGAATTTGAAAATGTGTGAATATTTCAATATTTCATAATATTAGTCTTCATATTATCAACTAGATTTAACTTTTTTTTAATCAAACCTACCAAGATTGTTTCATTTTATATATTATTCTTTTGATTATTCAAATTATTGTAAATATTACTTTCATCTATAATAACCAATGGAACATGTCGTTCATATTAATAGTAGTTATATAATCATTACATATATAGGATACATACAAAGTGGATACTATTTAAATTCAAATAATTTTACAACTAATGACTGCTAGTCAAGAGTATTTAAATGGAAGAAAATCCTTATTTAATATCCCATTTTCATGATTCTCTTTATCAACCGAAGGGAACTTCTACTTGTTCATCTATTGGGACATTCCACATCACCCAACACATATTGTAATATTTATTCAAAAAATAAAACCAAAATAATCCATTAGGTTCTTCATTATCCTCATTTAGATTTGTGTTCAATACAATTATATTATATGTATATTTATTTAAATATGCATTTAGTTTTTATTTTCTCTCTTTTTTATTGGAAATAAATAAAAAAAGGTATAATGGTATTGGATTGTTTTCTCAACTCATTCATTCAAAACTGATATTTTCTTTTTCTCCCCTATGTTGTCAACCTTATTTGTTATCCTTATTTCTTGGGAGATATCAATTTAGAGAAATAATAATTTATATTATTGAGACAAGGATTTAATAACATTTCACCTTGAATTGATCCATCAATTATTCAACTCTGATTCTATCTATGAAATGTCCAGTGTAGAAAAAAAGAGTTACTAGTCTAATTAATTAAATTTTCTATTATCATTCAGCATGTGATAACAAAACTAAAATATTCTTTCTGGGGATTCTAAAAAAAATTAAAACTAATATTTTTTTTAATGATAACATTTAATTTTGTAGGATTTCAATATCTAGAGTCACTATAAATAACATTTAACAAAACATTGGATATTTATGAGATACCAATTCAGATTTAGAAATTTGTTTTTGTTTTTTTTTCACACAACATAAGATCATGTATCAACTTCAATTACCAACATAGGGAAAAACACTATATATACATAACAATATGGTTATGTATAATTTTCATCTTAGTTATAGATAAAGGGTTAATAATATCTTATAAACCTATAAACTCCCATCAATTCATCTTTATACATCTTCATTCTTTCACCCTTGATTTTTAAAAACACTAATTTCCTTTGGTATCATATTATTCTAAATTTTTTATTTATTTATTATTATATGGAATGTGACTTTAAATATATGTATGTGATGTACATTCAAAATTTATTATTACTCCATTTTCAGATCTTTTTCTATTTTTTTATGTCAATATGATCAATCATTGTTTGGGAACATTATAAACTTTCATCTTGTGTGTGTAATCCTTATTAAAAGAATAATTTTTAGTAAAATAAGTAAATAGATATTTCCATTTATTCATTACTAATTAACCTTTTCCAAGAAACCATGTCAAACACAATGTTTTTTTGTTCCTTAATATTGTATACATTCCATATAACTCATCAACGACATTTAGGTTGTCTCTTTTAAACAACCTCCTATAAAATTATAGTTCTTCATCTTATACATCTTTCTCTAAACTAATCATCTTGTTAATCTTATGGATTAGATCAATTATATGTATCATCTTTATTCCATCAGTATTAATTTTCATATCTTGTTGAAAATAGTTCATGATATGTACTTTTTACACATAGTAGAACAATGTCCACTTAGGTTTTCCATCCTTTTTATTATTATTCTTAAGGGAAACATGTTTCAAAATTATCATCTTCTTATACCCCCAATGAAATATTATATTCATATATTCAGTAATTATATAAATTTTATAAAATTATGTTCACATAAAATTTTAAATTATACTTTAATGGTACATACCATCACTTTTTATAAATATGATATCTTCCTTTGTAGTACTGATAGATTTCTTTTTGGCATCAAAATATATAATTTCTATATGAATTTAATTTATTCATTATAATTGTTTACACTTCAACAGAATTTCATTTCCCTATATATAATCTCCCCCTTGATATAATATTTTTATTATTTTTAGTGTTGGATACATTATACCAATAATAAATGCCATTATTTGGAAACATGCATCGAAAAAATAGTACCCAAGAAAATTTTATTTCTTATTTTGTGATACATTCCATATGGGATTTAAACATTGATATTTTTTTGAACAAACATCCCTTATTTTTTGATTATTTTATGTATACATAACTTATAATATTAATTAAATTCACACTTGAAGTTACGATTGACTTATAATAATTTTTATTCACCCGTGTTTGTCTATAATTATATTTTTTACTTGTATTGGAAAATGAGATATCACTAGTACAAAAAGAAACTTATAGAATTATTGTTATCATTTTCAATGATCGTGTAGTGGGTTTACCCTAATATAGTCTAAATCTCTTTTTACCACTATAATAAGTATTTTTAGAAGTAATACTCCTATTAGATGTACTCATGGTATCCTTTATTTTCTCAGTGGTATGGGAAGTCCCAACTTGTGTCTCTTCCAAAATTTTCAATTTGACTTCTAGTTCAAGAAACTTCATATTTAGGGTAATTTTCACAACATCTGTTGATTTTAATTTATCATCATATTAAATCATCATTTTTAAGATCTCGTGATCATGTAATTTACAATTATCTTGTATATCTTTTTTGATATCCTGTACACTTTTAGATTTTATTTTCAATTGATAATTCTTAATATCCATGGAACATTTGTGAATTTCTTCATGTTAATAGATCAACTCTATAATAAATTCATCACACATAAATATTTATTATATATCCATTTTTATATCTTATTTAATTAGTAAAAACATTTCATAGATATGTGATATAAAATTTTCTCTGGCTTATGCAAGTTTGATGAGAGTATTACATTATTCTATCCTTTTGACCTATGTTTCTTCCATTGTGTCAGATTCCAAATACAGATATTATCTAAAATCATGTATCCCATTGATTTATGTAATAATGTATGTGAAAACTCAAACATGGACCATTTTAATATATACATTAATTTTATTGTAAAAATGACCATGTGAATCGTTATGCACATACTCTTTATACTGTTCACAACTTGTACACAAACATGATACATCATAATGATTAGAAATAGAAGATTTAAAAAATACAACCACACATTGAAAACCTCCAATTATAAGTGTATTCAAATTCTTATTTAACATCTTTCTGTTCTTCTTTTCCTCTTTCTTCTATCTATTCTCTTATGTTTTTAGAAAAAACCTCCATGTTGGCACTACCAATGACAGTAACTAAATTTTACATCTGAGGAATCGATGAATCTTCCTAAAATTCAATTATAAGCTTCATATATGTATGAAAATAAATCTCGGAAAATAAGTTAGGTAATAATATTGGTAAAACCATGTTCACTTAATCTAATTGTAATCACTAATGGATCACATAGGATCACTAAGAGTGGGGGTGACTCAATATATACAAGTTTTAATAAATTCATTCCCATTTTCCATTTTAAAAAATTTTATACTTGAACCTCAACACTTATTAGCAGGAATGAGTATTTAATGTTCATAAAAACGTTCATCCACAAGGAATAAACAAATAAAATGAATCATAACACAAGGTATTTTTAAAAGGTTCACACCCATGTTATGTGAATACATCATTTCTATATTTTGGTCATTTTGGTACATAGATTATCCACTATATTCTTATCATCAATAATAAGTTAGTTAGAAAGGGTATTCATCCACATACCAAGTATTCAATATATTATACAAGGGACTAGTTCTTCAGAATGGCTCCCGCTAGTGTGAATTATCTCCAAATAATCTCTAGTTGATCACACTTTTACTCATCGATTCTTAAAAGGTGATTTATCACCCTCAATTTATAGAAAATATATTCTTTAAAAAATCTCAATGAAATTATTGAAACATGTATTGTCTTGTGTCTCAACATCTAGAACTACAGCTTCTATCCCAACCCACTATGATTCATACCATACCAATCCTAGGAATGCACACCTAATTCACTAACCATGTATCCCAAGAATGACAATCACATCACCAATGCATCCCAATCAATATATACCTAATTCATCCATCCAAATCATTTAAGTAATTGATCATACATAATTAATTTCGTCCCTGATCATACAAAACATCAACTTGTGTTCACCATCTATAGGTAATCCATGTGCCTAGTCTAGCCTCTCTCAATCATCTACCAACATAATTATGCAATCATTACAAGAAATAAAATGTAAAAATCATATTATTATACTAATGAATTAAACATTCCAATATCCTAAGCTAGTACTCATCGTCAATAGACTCCTTAATCTAATCTAGATATCATATCTCACATAGGTCATATCCAACAAAGAAACTCCCCATCATCTGGCTCAAGCATATCTTGGAAACACATAATCCATCACAACATAGTATGGATCTTATGAATATTGGACATCCTTATACCCATGGACAATAATCACTCTTGGGTACCAAACCAGACTAGGTACGTATATACCAAACAAAACCCTCGATGATTGTTTCACATATTTAACCACATAGAAAATGTTACTCCCCACAAAATGTGTCTCGTCATGTCCTCATAGAATAAAAGAGAGGAAGTAATAGCCAATTCATATCAGTAGTCTATACACACTCTACGGAATAAGGATCCCATATCACTCAGGAACTACTCTAGACCAACAATCACACTCTCGGGGATAGGTATTAAATACACATAGATTCACATAACTAGTCATCATATATAGCACAAAAGAACCATTAACCTTTTTTTCATATGTAGAGTGACAAAAAAACATATATTTGAAAACAATTTATATATTTTTATTGAAACATTAAATAACAAAATCATTTCCTATAATCATATTGTTAATCATATATAACCATATGAATATCGTGTAAATACAATGTTCTAAATTTGATGCACAAATACATGTCTATTTCCACTTTGAAATAAATTTAAAACAAATAAATCAATAATCACAGAACATAATACTCAAAATAATCAAAAAATCTCAAAAATAATAGTTAAAACAAAAATTATATATCGTAAATCCTTGAAAAATTGGATTTCAACCCATCATATGTCTATATTCCATATATACTCTATTAAAGAAAATAAATAAAGGATTTGATACCATTTTTTAATACCTCCATCCAAAATACTACCCTCACGACCCAAACTGGTGTCCACCATACCTTAGGTGAACCTCCCAATATTCTAGTTGCTACCAACTAGTAGCAAGGGTTGGATAAATCAAATATGCAGACTATGCACTCTAGTATCATTGTGAAAAAAAATTTATAATAAAATAATAATCCATGAAAGATACCACATTAGAGTGAAAAAGTTGAAAATACAATATAAATAAAACCATAATGATAATATGTTTATGTGGTAATGAAATTTTCATACAAGTCAGAGTAATATATCCCATTAGGCTATACCAATGGACCAATCATAAATCATATAGGATAAAGTAAAAATAAAAAACATGAATGACCAATTATTTTCTATATCCTCTCCTAAAACCTAGCACTATCCCAGATGAGATTCACTGGCTCCCCCATTTATACTTAGTACATCACCTAATCTTTCACATTATCTATAAGATTAATACATAAACTAAAGTTCCCATGTAGAGTTTGATTATAAACTCAATAATATACCACCAATTTTATCCCTAATAAAATCCATTATATGATTTCATGTTTTTACTTAATAAAAAGAGATCAATAAACATCATATAAAATGCACCTTTCATACTAAGGGTAATAAAAATACCCTAGAATAGTTGACTTTTAACTACTTGTTTGAGTAACATGTTTGGTATATCAATAGAACTACATCCATTGAGGAAACTACACAATCATAATAACTCATATGAAGCAAATTGATGTGGAATTCCTTACCATGAATATGGGACAACAATTAGGGGGAAGAACGCACCCACCAGAGATTCCCCATCACATTGGGTAGTATGTGCCTCATAATCTTACTCAATAAAGAGGGAATGAATTCCCACCCAAAAAATACTATTGCATAGGTAAATAAGTCCATTATAACATACACAGTCATAGAAGAAATGTGTATCCCCAAGATAAGATCGTCACATAGTATAGTACAGTCCTCAAATAATACCCAATCATAAAGAGCAGTGTATACCTATTTGAAAAGATCATCATATAGGGTAGTACACCCCGCTTAACGTACATAGTCATAGGGGGTAACATGTACAACCTAGAAAAGATATTAGGCATTAGTAAGGATGAAGATTACTTATAATCATGCCAATATAAGGTATTCATATCTTCCAATAATTAGGATAAAAATGGACATATTATATTATGACTATAACCTTCTCATTAAAAGTTTTCATCTCATCACATTCCTTTGAATTATTAACCAATGTGAATAACATCCATTTCATTGGGTAACATTATATAATAGGGAATATAATCCCTAGACACAAAATCAATACATGATTGAAATGTTTCCCTATCCATGGTAATTAAAACTAGAATGGTAATTTCTTCCCAAATCATAATAAATAAATCATACATGTACAAAAAATCTCCTTCCATGGAAATATCAAATAGTGTGCATAGAATCCCCTTTCCATCCATCCAAATTTAAAATTTTATTAATCCATTTTTAGGAAAAATGGGAAACCATTGTTCGCAGACAAGACTACTACATGCTAAAAGTTCTCACAAAATTATTAAATATAAGACTTAGATTAATTGAGTTAGCTACCCTATAAAGTTCCCATTGTAGCAGACTAACCTGTATTTTTGGTCCCTCTCTGAAAAGCTCTTTAAGGTGCATGAGCATCCTCTCCATTGTCTAGATGAATTCCTCCAAGTTGATTATGCTATGATTGAAGCCTCGGGCCAGTATTCGGTCTTTTTTATCTATCCACAGCTCTTTCTCCTCATTGGTGTCAACTTGAATCATTCTTTCATAAATTTTTTGATCTTCTCTTCTGAGACATTGGGTCAGACAACTTTTTCTAACAATTCCTCCTTGGAGTGAAAAATCAATTTCTAACACTCCATAGGTTCTTCACTTTCCCCATTCATAAGGGCTTTGCTTCCAATGTTCTTGTCCTTCTTGGTCGACCTTGTCTCCATTGAATTTGGAAAATGGGAGTAATCTTGGCGTCCCTTTGGTTTTTTACCTTGAACCACTATACAGTTCCCTGAAACTCAGAATCCTTTTTCCCTTCTTCCTTTGAGGTCTATGATGTCCTTTCCCTTGAAAGCAGTCCATGCTATCCATTGAAGGTTGACTGTAGCAGTCAGCTCCAGAGGAGTCTCCCTCTGGAGTCAAGGGGGGTTCTTGAACCTCCAAACCCTCAAATAGGTTCCCTATCTTGATCCCCGAACCTTTTTTGATGCCCCTCTTCTTGCATGGAAACTCCCCATTTCCCGCTTTGTTCTCCCATCCATTCTTATTTCCCCCACTCCCAGCCTTTAACTGAAGTGTCTGGTTTTCACCGAGTGTGTTAGGGTCTAAGGTCCCCAATACAGTCACTCCATCCAACCTCTCTTGTCCACTTTGAGTCTCTGATTCAACTAGAAAGGCAGTCTTTCCCTGTACCATGCTAGAACCAGTGAGTTGTTCATATCCTCATCCCATGAACTGCAGATGCTTTTTAATGTCTTCCCATCCATGACCACGAGTCCCAACAGGACCCTAGGAATCACCATCTATCTATTACCTCACACCTTTTGAAACCGGTATATACAGTGCCTTTATTTGTGTTCCACCCCACTTCACAGCCTCCTTTTCACCCTCCTACAAGGGAGTAATTCCCAAATCCTCTTTGAGGCAGGCAAAAACATCTGCTAACCATAGTTCTTCCACCTTCTACTTCACACACTTCACTGCCTCTAAGGGAACCAATGTTAGCTGATCCTCCCAGGAGCTGGACTCCACTCCTATACAATCCTGATGCATAATGGATTCCACTACCTTTGGAGTAGCCTCGCTCACCTCCTCAAGCACACCCATGCCAGTATTATCCCGAGCCTGTTGGACTATGGGATCCACCTGCACTTTATTCCCCTCATCTGTTCTTAACACTAGAGTTGTGATATGCCTACCTCTAAAACCGTGGTGGCAACCAGAGACCAAATTTCCTAACTGGTGGCATCCCAGGTAGAATGCAAGCCACGACTAAAAGACCCCTCTTTGCTTCCATCTGAACTCTTCGCCAATTGAGATCCATAGCCATTATATTTGAGCCTTCGAGACATCAAACTCGACACATACGTGAGGGGAAATTAGATGACAAACCGCAGAGTTGCGGTTATCAGAAAACAAATACCTTCCAACCAGTTTACCCAGCATGAAGATAATCAAAGGATTCTAGAAAGGGAGAGGCAGGTCAGGGAAGCTTACCCAAACTATTGTCGACGGTGCATCCTGATTCATACTGAACTCAAAGGACCATCGAAGAAGGTAAAAACCACAACCATTGAAAACACGAGGTGTGTTGGACCAAGCGATAATCAGATAATCCTCTATGGAGAAACAGATCATCAACTGGAACCGATTAAGCAGACCCACCACCGTACAATCTTGAATCCCCCTTGAATGAAAAACCAATCTATCAAAAGTGTCCACCGATGGTCGGATACCCTTGAATCGTGACACTAGACTCGACCTATGATGATCTGAATCTATGTTGAATTATTTTGATGAAAGAAAGAGTTGAGGTAAGCAGTTAAGAAGCTACGAGACCTTAAAGCAATGGGGGATCAACGTGAATGGTGGAAGGAAAATCGGTTTAGTGAAGGGGATGAAAGGCCTAGGTTGATAACCAACTAAGAAACATTACACATAAATGTGGATAGCTCGCACCACATATACATCCTTGAATTATCCAAAAATGATATAAGGTAACTCAAAATTAAAATATATGATGATCCTAGAGCTATCCTTTCATATATCACACATAACCTTATTTAATTAGGATAAAGAGAACCAATTAAGGTTTAATATGTTAAAGTAAACCTATTTTGGGTTCTAAAAAAATTACTCAACAATATACTTATGTCTCATGGTCATCAGTGACCATGGAATCAAATAAATAATGTTTTTACGACTTATAATATTCTAGATAGACTATAATAATTTCTCTAAAACCAATGGAATCACATTTTGTTCTATTTTATACCATCCTTATATATAATTTGGTTAATCATACAGCTTTTCAGAAGGCTTATCTTGAATCATCACTCAACACAATATTCATATACAATAAAAACACCTCTGTAGGTTGATAAGGCCATATTTTAGAGATTAACTCTATATTTGGGATTTAAATCCTCTCTACTTAAGCCACTAACATAGAAAAAATTTCAACTATCAGTTTTGTGATAATTACATAACATATGGTGTTTATTAAAAGTATAACCAACTCCATATCCCTAACTAACATAATGTAACTCACCCACGCTTCTATATGGGGTCACCTACACCGACATACTCATTCTTATAATCCATAAAACATATGAACTATCATATAAAGCGGTAATAATTGGGACTAACTACCTCAATATACAGTTATCCTATGAAAAGATGCCCATACACTATCTCACAAACTTATATAAGACTATATCATCCATTGACCACATCCATGAGGCCCTAAATACATCAAAAATCAACATTAATTAATTATAAAAGTCTTATAATAAATTAAACCATTTATTCCATATTAAATTCAATTATACATATTCAAGGGGATCTCACCCAGATACCTTTTATAGAAAATCCTCAGGTAATGGATGGTGAACAACTCTCACCATAACATCAGGTCAACTACTGGAAAAAAATATTAAACAAAATTTCAATAATTCTACAAACCCTTTCATCTCAATTTGATGAAATCTATAAATAAACCCACACAGTGTCTTACATTCAATGAAATGAAATGAAACTTTAGGTTATCATCCTCCCTAATCCTATTATTATATTAATATGTGAAATCTATTTATTTATTGAGATGATTTCATCATGATTTAATGGAATCCAATCTAAATACTGAAATTCACTAACTCAAAATCAGAGGAGAGGAATATCAGTAGAGGTGAAAGGTGAAGAGGAATAAAAAAAGAATCATTATTAGAACAAACACTGATTAATCACCATATACTAAGGGGATTCATGTAATGGGGGATATATTTCAATGGTGTGGAATCCCACATTCTTTATAAAATTGGACTAAAATAAACCTAAAGTGTTGTTATAAATAAAGAGCCTAAAATTACCAAACTACTCAAACTTAATTTAGGGAGAGGGAGACTCTACAAAAAAGAAGGTTTTTACGCAAAACTTTTATTAGAATATCGAGGTCACATTGGATCCCATTGGAACTTTTAGAGTTGTGTCTAGTGGTCATTAAATTAGAAGGTGAATATTCAGTGGTCTCTACTAATGTTTTGGTGGTATACTGCTGGATACATAAATTTCTACCTCATATAAAAATTCCCAAAAACTCACATTGGTTCCTTTTCAGCACATAAACTATATAAAAACATTCATTTAAGAATTTAAATTTATTTACAACACTAACAATTTATCTCAATTCAAAACTCAAAACGAACCATTGTTCTACTTCCCTTGGAACAAGGATCTCTCCAACTCTTCTTCCCTATAATGTTAGGTATCATTAAAATTGTATTCTCACACACCAGTTAGTCCAGAGTTATAATATAATTTTTTCTACATATGGTCTTCTAATATACAACAATTGGTTTACTTTTTTTACACCCTTCAAAAATTTTCCACTCATCACCATTGTAACACCCTGAGATTTTATAAGAAATATTTTTTTTATGTCTTATGTGATACGCAACACCAAAAGAATATTTCACTACACACAACACTGACTTGGCTTTCATTACACGCAATAACGACCTTCCTCGATTGTGTGTGTTGTACGCAATACCGAGTTTCACTAAACAATGATATGTTATTAAAATATTATATAAATTAGCCATTATAAATAGCATTAACCACATTTTTAATTTTATATAACATTATAATTCATTTTACATATGATACGAGAAAAGAATCAATTTTACAGATAAAAGAATAATTTTTTTCAAAAATGCAGTTTTCCGCCTTTTGATAGCGCACCGATTTTAAATCTGATTTTTGAAAATTTTATGAGTCATATTTGACAAAATAAACTTCTTATTTTGAATTAGGATATAAAAATTTACATTGTATAAATTTTTGTTACTTTTCTGATAACTTTCATATTTTGATGAATAGTAAAAATACGCTAATTTTTAATTGAAAAAAATTTCATTAATCAAAATAATTTATATGGTTAAAATATATTATTTAATAGTTTTAAATTATAAATAGAATATATTTTTACCATTTCATATAATTTATTTCATTAGCATTAATTTTACATTGAATTCGTAGGTAAAAACATTTCAATCTTTGGCAATGTTTTAACTTTTAAAACCCATTTTCTTAACAACAGGATTAATTTAAATTAATTAATGAAACTTATGTGTTTTGAATTTCGATAAATTGATTCCATATTTGGATTCAGTGGGTCCAAATTATTTTAATAGGTTACTTTTTTTTGATATTATGAATACTAACTACGATTATTTTTTTTACTATAGTTAAAGGTAAATCAGGTAATTAAGGATAAGAATAAGATTATAAAATTACCCTAACACCTGCCAAAATTCTATTGGATGGATAAAAGTTGACCAATATCACCTAAGGGTCTGAATAGATTCATTTCATGGACTTTTTACCATGAAAATGATATAATTATTATTAAAACCAAAGAAAGTGACAACATGTCCCTCTCTTATATCTTATAAGTGTAGTAATTTTAATTTAGTGATAAAAGTCATAGAACTTAGAACATGAATAGTCTCCAGAAATATAATAAAATTATCTAAATCATGTAATTTTATTTAAAAATATTAGGTATTAAATAATTATCATTAATTATGACACAATAGTGAGTTGAAATTATTTTATTGATTGAAATATCAAATAAATGGTTTTAAAAATATCAAAATAATTATTATATAAACTAATTAATGTTCTACAAGATATTTCTAGATAAATATGACATGTAATGAATCTATTAAATCTTTGATTTCGAACATATATTCTGTGTATGTTTTTTTTAAATTCAAAAAAATGAATAGTGTCAAAATTAACACTATTTTTATTTTATAAAATTAACATATTATAAAAAATTTAAAAATCACAAATATATTTAAAAATTATAAAATTAAATTTATATGGTCTAAAATTCCATAAATTATCCAATTATGGACAATTTAATACAGATAAGTATTTATTTATAACAATTTAAAATTTAGAATATTAGTACCACACATAAAAAAATAGATTATATAAGGTTAAATCAAGTTGATAATGTTTAAAATAAATTCAAAACATGTCTAAATTTTATTGTTTTATGCTATTACAACCCTATCTAATCTAATCTTCTAATTTGAGTAATTTTGGAAGTTTTTAAGTGGGTTTTGAATTGATAATAAATTAATATATTGTAGATTTCCAAAGGTGCCCCTCTCCTCCCTTATAAAAGGGAACCTCCTCCCTCTCCTCTTAACAAAATTTTGATCCTTCAATCTTGGAAAACCTCTGACAATTCCTCTTCTCAAAATCTCTAGTTATATCATAGAAGTTCTGGTCTTCTCAAAAGATCAACTCTAGTTCCCTAAGAGGTGGTTTAAAAGTGGCACGTCAAGGAAGAGGTAATCTCTTCTACTGATTCTTTCAAGTTACATTCTTATTCTAATTCTTCTTATTTATTTGTTTCATTATAAAGTAATAAAATCAGTATAAATCATATATAGATATATTATTATAAATATAAAACAACCCTATTTCACCTTATATCCATCCTACGGAAAATGAAATCACTGCGTGTGCGTACGTACACAATACCGTCTCCACGCCGTGGTGTAATCTATTTTCTACCACCACCTTACACGGATGGATATAATGGTGTAAATAATAACTATATATTATTATTATAGCATGATACAAATTATGAGATATTCTATCTTCCACTCCAATACCATTCAATAATCATGGGAATGATATCATCGCTCGTGCGTACGTACGGACTACCGTCTCCACGATGTAATGCGACTCATTCTACGTGATCTTCCTTAAACCATGATTATATAAACAAATTGAATAATTGAATATGATATATATTATACTAATACCATTCTGTAAATTATGTAGTTATAACCTAAAAAGAGGAATAATAATTTATTCGACAAAACACGCATAAGAACATAAAGCAATGAACACCTGAATAACAAGTAGCAATGAGATATTACTAATAATAAGATAATAATATGACCATATATGATATCATAGAAATGAATATTATTCTGTAATAAGTCAATGACATTATTTAAATCATTAAAAAATTAGTTTGGATACGTACAAAACATATTGGACCTAAGGTAAGGGATAACTTTTCCAATCTCATTCTATCCGAGATTGTTTATTCGTAAGTATTTACTGGGGTCATATTTATCATCCACATCCATGTTTCCTCCATATGTAATATTATTTATATCATACTATAATTGTTTAAATCCAATTTTACCTATTGGTGAGTTTTTATTTATGATATGAAGGAAATCTTTTGTCGTTTTCAGCATGAGGTACTTTTTGACTTTTCCAGCAAAAGTACAAGAAGAATGTTTTTTTAACTTATACAGCATGAACGGATTTTTAGGATTTCAAAGAATATTATTTCCATGAATCTTCCTTTACTAGTTTTCAAGTTCATTTTCAATTAACTTCTTTTAGTTTAAAATTGTATGACATATTGAGAAAGGAAAATGTTTTTGAAAAAGAAAGGATATTTTCCTCAGGAATGGAGTTCAAGTGTCATATCAAAATTATTTTCCATCTAAGATAATATAGGGTCATATTTCTATCCCTATTATTTCATTTATATGATTATGTTATGATGAAATTATTTTTATGAATTCCTTTTATCTTATATGGATTATGTTATGATGGAATGATGTTTAAGAGTCCCATTTTTATTACATGGGTTATGCTATGATGTATGATTTATGATTTTGTGGCACACAAAAGAATGGTTTCATTATGAGATGGGTGGGTCCTATATCTCCCTACAATTCATTGGGTAAAGATTTATATCTCATGAGATAGACATGGATGTAACGACATGTTAATCCGGTTCAGTGATACAGGACTGGATCGAGGAGTGAACTCGGTTCAGTAATGGACTTTGTCCACTATGATGGTCTTGGAATTGAGTCTTGACTAAATATGAAATGATTTTCATTGATTATGTGTGTATTCCACAAAGTTTCATGTTTTAGGTTACGACTATCGGGATTACATTTCACTACTATGATTTATCTCATGTCATGATATTATGATCTCTTTTGCAGGTTAAGATTTTCAAAATGTTATGTTATTATAAATATGATAAGATTAATATTTCATCTGTTTACCCTAACTGAGCATTTCAGCTCACCCTTTTGTATGTTTTGTTTTCCCCAGGTCAGGAAGAAGGGTATTATGTAGGATATTCTAAAAGGGACTCTAGATATGATGAAATAAACGGGAGACAATGTAAATGATTTATGAACTAGTTGTTTATGTTTCCCAGTTTCTAAAGACACTATACCTATACGGTCCTATCATGGTTTTGTTATATGTTGTAATATGTATGCTTCAATTATGAATTAATAACAATGTACGTAAAGTATGGGTCGTTCTAGTTTGTATCAGAGGAAAGGTATAGTCAACCTTTGGAAACTTGGATGTGAAGGCCTTAGTAAGAACCCCAAGGATATTTATAAGCATAGAACACAATCATAATGTTTTAGAAATGGCCTTTAATAACCTATGATAAGACCTAATGTGTGAAATTTTATTATTGATTATGTGGTTTTAATGTTTTATTTAGTTTTTCTCACACTATGCTTCTTGGTTTTAGTCAATGGCTGGAACCCGAAGGAACCGTGTTAATGCTGAATGCGACGGGAAATGCAATGATTTTCCCCCTGAGTAACCAAACGCTATGGGAGATGGAATGAAAAATCTTATAGCCATGCTCACAAAAATTTATCAAGCTATGAATCATGCAGGCCTTCCAAACGAGAAAAGGAAGGAGCAACATTCTGTTGAATTTTTCATGAGGCAGCGTCCACCTTCATTCAGTAGGTCATTTGATCCATTAGTGGATGGACAATGGATTAGAACCACTAAAAATATATTTTCAGTTCTACAATGTTTTGAACATGATAAATTCATCTTATAAGTATATTGTTTGGAAGGTGAAGCTGATCAATGGTGGAATCTTATGAAAAATACGAGTCAAAGAGATGAAATTGAGTCCATGGAATGGGATGAGTTCAAGAACATATTTTTCAATAAGTACTTCCCTTGTATTCTTCGAACAAATATAGAGAAAGAGTTTCTTGAACTAAAGAAAAAAGATGATGAAGCAGTTGGTACCTACGAAGAAAATTTTACAAGACCTTCAAGGTATGCTTCTAGAATTATTATCCAACCTGAGAGTAAAATCGATCGATTCTTTAGTGGATCAAAACCTAGTCTTCAAAGGGCATTAGCCATAAGGGACTTAAATAGATACATAGAAATTGTTCGATTTTCTCTCAAGGTTGAGATGTATATTGGAGTAACCCATCAGTCATATGGGTTTGATAAGAATAGGCATATGGAATTCAAAGGAAAATATAAAGACCACACTGAAAAGAAGATTAGTTTTCCCTTATGCTCAAAGTGTGGAAAGAAACATGGAGGGAATTGTCTTAAAGGGACAAGTAAATGTTTTCAGTGTGCAAAAGAATGTCATCGGGCAATTTAATGTCGAAATAATGGGAAGAATATGTCTAATGATGCGAACAAAGAAAGGGATACACAGAATGCACCTCCTACACTTCAATGTTTCATGTGCAAGTAAATAGGGCATTATTCCAATCAATTCCCTAACACATGGGTTGTTGATGATGATCAAAGTCAACTAACTCTTAAGGAAAAAGCAAAAGGAAAGTCACATGAAATTTATATCGATGATGTGGAGTACGACAATGAAGTGGTGAAAGGTACACTTACCATACACTGTAAAGTAGAAAATGTTTTATTTGATTCTGGATCAACCCATTCTTTTATTTCTGAAGAATTTTCTAAGGGTATTTCCATATTACCTCAGCAATTAGATATTGATTTATCTATGTAAACACCGAATGGGACAACAGTCACATCAAAAGTTTAAAATTCTTCTCCAATTGAAGTTTGTGGTAAAGTACTTCTTGAAAATATTGTGATCCTTCCTATAGTGGAATTTTATGTGATTATTGTCATGGATTGGATTTATTTATACGGATCCCATATCAATTTCCAAATAAGGAAAGTCATATTTAATATTCCTGATCAATCTACAATCATCTATCTATGCAAGGATGAATATAACCTTCCAGTGGAAATTTCTTCCATCTTATGGGTCTTGATTCCATTAAATGAAGGTTATTTATCTCAAATGGTTGGAGAGAAACTTGTGATTAAGAATATGACCATTGTACGGGAGTTTGATGATTTCTTTCCAGAGGAATTTCCAAGTCTTCCACCAAATCATGAAGTTGAGTTTTCAATAGAACTCATACTGGGTGCTATTCCCATTTCAAAGACACCTTATAGAATATACCCAATTGAGTTGCAGGAATTGAAGAAGCAACTCCAAGATAATCCTGATAAAGGATTAATATGCCCTAGTGCATCACCTTGGGGAGAACCTTTTCTCTTTTTTAAGAAGAAAGATGGATCAATGAGACTTTGCATTGATTATCGAGAACTTAATAAGATCAATATCAAGAACAAATATCCTCTCCCACGCATTGATGACTTATTTGACCAAATACGCGGAGCTCAATACTTTTCCAAGATTGATCTTCATTCAGGGTATCATCAATTAAGGGTAAAACAGGAGGATATAACAAAGACAGCTATCTGTACAAGGTATGGAAATAATGAATTTATAGTGATGCCATTTGGTCTTACTAATGCACCTTCTATCCTCATGGGTCTAATGAATAGAGTCTTTAGAGACTATCTTGATTAGTTTGTGGTAGTCTTTATAGATGATATTATTGTCTATTCAAAGAGAAAGTAAGAACATGAAGATCACATTAGAATTGTATTAAAGACCCTAAGAAAGGATATGCTTTATGCCAAATTTACCAAGTGTAAATTTTGGCTGCAAAAAGATTCATTTTTGGGTCACATTATCTCAGAAGAGGGGATATATGGGGATCCAGCAAAAATAGAGGTTATTGAAAGATGGATGAGACCAACAACAGTAACTAAGATCCGAAGTTTTCTGGGTTTGGCTGGATATTATCGAAATTTTGTGTATGATTTTTCACAATTATCTAATCCACTCACCAGGTTGACTCGAAAAGAAGTTAAGTTTGTTTTGAAGGAGGAGTGTAAAGATAATTTCAAGGAGTTAAAAATAAGGTTATCCAGTGCACCTGTGCTCACACTTCCTTGTAGTGGAGAAAGGTTTGTGATCTATAGAGATTCATCCAAGAAAGGATTAGGATGTGTTTTCATGAAAAATGATATAGTGATAGCTTATGCCTCACGATGGTTGAAAATCCATGAGCAAAACTACCCAACTCATGATTTGGAGTTAGGTGTCGTAATATTTTCATTAATGATTTTGAGGCATTACCTTTATGGTGAAAGGTGTGATTTTTATACTGATCATAAAATATTAAAGTATATTTTCACACAAAAGGAGCTAAATATGCGCCAAAGAAGATTGTTGGAGCTGATTAAGGATTACGACTTCTCAATTCATTACCACCCTGGGAAAGCAAACAAGGTGGAAGATGCATTAAGTAGACAAGACCATGCTAGCTTATCCATGATGAGGATCACAAAAGATCCAATATTTATGGATTTACAATGGATAGATCTTGGAATTATATTGGAAGGGGAAAAATCTAATCATTCTCAAATTAATGATCAACCATCTATACATGTTAATATTAAATAGGCACCTAAAGAAGATGTAGAGTTATAAAAGAAGGTGAGAAATGTTCTTGAAATTCACATTGGTTGTGATGAAATAATAAGGTTCAGGAATCAGGTTCGTGTTCCTCCCGTCCCAGAATTAAAGAAGGAAATATTGGATGAGGCTCATAGTTCTTCATTCTTTGTTCACCATGGAAGCATGAAGATGTATAGGGACCCCAAAGAGTACTTCTGGTGGGATGGCATGATAAGATATGTTGCCGAATATGTCTCCCGATGCTTGGTTTGTCAGCAAGTTAAAGCTGATAGACAGAAGTCTAAGGGGATGTTACAACCATTACCCATACCAGAATGGAAATTGGAAAACACCACTATGGACTTCTTCATTGGACTTCGTAAAACATCAAAAGGAAATAATGCTATCTGGGTTATAGTTGATTGTCTTACGAATTCGGCACACTTCATTGCTATTAGAGAAGATTTCTCTCTTGATCAGCTTTCTAGGATATATGTAAAGGAAGTGGTAAGATTTCATGGAGTACCACTTTCCATTATATCTGATCAGGATCCGAGGTTTACCTCAAAGTTCTGGAAAAGTATTCAGCATACTCTAGATACAGAGTTGAGTTTCATCACTGCTTATCATCCTCAGACAGATGGTCAGTCTGAGAGGACAATTCAAACTCTAGAAGACATGTTGAGAGCTTGCTCAATGGATTTAAAAGGTGGTTTGGATCAACACCTACCTTTGGTGTAATTTTATTATAATAATAGCTTTCACTCCAGTATTCAGATGGATCTTTATGATGCTCTCTATGGAAAGAAATGTAGAACTACAACTTTCTAGGATGAAGTTTTGGAAAGAAAGCTATTAGGACATGATCTTGTTGATGAGATGGAAGAAAAGGTCAGATCTATTCAACAACACATAAGAGCATCTCAGAGTTGACAAAAAATTTATACCAACAACCAATGAAAAGACATAGAGTTTGAAATGGGTGATAAAGTGTTCTTACGAATATCTCCTTGGAATAGAGTAATGAGTTTTGGAAATAAGGGCAAGCTGAGCCCTAGGTATATCAGTCCTTTTGAAATACTGGATCACGTTGGGAAGGTAGCTTACTGATGGTGCTTCCACCGAATCTCTATCAATTCCACGATGTGTTCCATGTATCTCTCCATATAAAGAACATACCTGGTCCTTCAAATGTACTAAGCTCAGAAGTTGTACCGTTGGATCAAAATCATTCTTATGAAGAACAGCCGATAGAGATTTTGGATCGTAGCGAAAAAGTTCTACGAAACAAGACCACTCGATTGGTTAAAGTTTTATGGGGAACCACCAATTAGAATAAGCTACATGGGAACTTGGGGGTATGATGAGGGAGAGGTATCCTCATCTATTTGTTATGAAATGACAAATTTCGAGGGAGAAATTAATTTTAAGGGGGGTAGATGTAACACCTTGAGATTTTATGAGAAATATATTTTTTATGTCATATGTTATACGCAGCACCAAAGGAATCTTTCACTACACACAACACTGACTTGGCTTGCATTACACGCAATAGCGACCTTCCTCGATAGCGTGTGTTGTATGCAATACCGAGTTTCACTAAACAACGATATGTTATTAAAATATTATATAAACTAGCCTTTATTAATATTATTAACCACATTTTTAATTTTATATAAAATTAGAATTCATTTTACATATAATACAAGGAAAACGTCAATTTTTCGGATAAAAGAATTATTTTTTAAAAAAATGCAGTTTTCCGCCTTTTGATGGGGAACCCATTTTAAATATTATTTTCAGAAATTTTATTAGTTAAATTTGAAAAAATAAACTTCTCCTTTTGAATCAATATATAAAAATTTACATTGGAAATTTTTTTGATACTTTTCTGATAACTTTCATATTTTGATGAATAGTAAAAATACACAACTTTTTTATTGAAAACAACTTTTTTCATCAAAATAATTTATATGGTTAAGATATATTATTGAATAGTTTTAAAGTAAAAATAGAATATATTTTTACCATTTAATATAATGTATGTCATTAGCATTAAGTTTACATTGAATTCGTAGGTAATAACATTTCAATATTTGACAATGTTTTAACTTTTACACACCGTTTTCTTAACAACGGGATTAATTTTAAATTAATTACTACAACTTCTGTTTTTTGAATTTTGAGAAATGGATTCCATATATGGATTGAGTTTGTTTAAATTATGTTAATATGTTACTTTTATTTTTTTTATCATGTATAGTAACTACGGTAATTTTTATTTACTATAGTTAAAGGTAAATCAGGTAATTAAGGGTAAAAATAAGATTATAAAATTACCCTAACACCTGAGAAAATTATATTGGAAGAATAAAAGTCTACCCATATCACCTAAGGGTATAAATAGATTCATTTCATGGAATTTGTACAATGAAAATGATATAATTATTATTAAAACCAAAGAAAGTGACAACATGTCACTCTCTTATATATTATAAGTGTAATAATTTTAATTTAGTGATAAAATTCATAAAACATCGAACATGAATAGTTTACAGAAATCTAATAAAATTATCTACATCATGTAATTTTATTTTGAATTTTTAGGGATTAAATAATTATCATTAATGATGAAACAATAGTGATATTGAAATTATTTTAATGATTGAAATATCAAATAAATGATTTTAAAAATATTAAAATAAATATTATATGAACTAATTAATGTTCTCCATGAATTTTCTAGATAAATGTGACCTTTAATGGATCTACTAAATGTTTTAGTTCGAATATAGATTCTGTGTATATTTTATTTAAATTCAAATAAATGAATAGTTTCAAAATTTTAACTATTTTTATTTTATAAAATTAACATATTATAAAATTGTTTACAAATCACAAAAATATTTAAAAATTATAAATTGAAATTTATATGGTCTAAAATGTCATAAAGTATCCAATTATGGACAATTAACAACACATAAGTAATTATTTATAACAATTTAAAATTTAGAATATTATTTCCACAAATAAAATTAAATAGATTAAATAAGGATAAATCAAGTTGATAATGTTTAAAATAAATTCCCAACTTGTATAAATTTTATTGTTTGATGCAATTACAACCCTATATCATCTAATCTTCAAATTTGAGTAATTTTGGTAGTTTTTATGTGGGTTTAGACTTTATTATAAATTAATATTTTTTAGATTTCCAAAGGTGCCCCTCTCCACCCTTATAAAAGGGCACCTCCTCCCTCTCCTCTTCACAACATTTTGAGCCTTCAATATCGTCCAAACCCTACCCGTTACTCTACTCAAAATCCCTATTTATATCATAGAGGTTTTGGTCTTCTCAAAATACCAACTCTAGTTCCCTAAGAGGAGGTTTAAAAGAGGCACGTCCAGGAAGAGGTAATCTCTTCTACCGTTTTTTTGAAGTTTCTTTCTTCTTACACTTAATCATCTTTATTTGTTTTATTATAAAGTAATAACATAATTATAACTCATGTACTGATATGTTATTATAAATATGAAACAACCCTATTGCACCTTCTGTCCTTCCTACGAAAAATGAAATCATCGTGCGTGCGTACGCACGGAATACCGTCTCCACGCCGTGGTGTAATCTGTTTTCCACCACCACTTTACATGGATGGATATAATGTTGTAAAGAATAACTATATATGATTATTATAGAATGATACTAATTCTGAGATATTATATCATCCAGTCCAATACCATTCAATAATCATGGGAATGACATCATCACTCGTGCGTACGTACGACCTACCGTCTCCACGATGTGATGAGACTCGTTCTACATGATCTTCATTATACCATGATTATATAAACGAATTGAATGGTTAAATATGATATATATTATACTAATATCATTCTGTAAATGATGTAGCTATAACCTAAAAATAGGAATAAGAATTTTTTCGACAAAACACACATAAGAACATAAAGTAATGAACACCCGAATAACAAGTAGCAATGAAATACTACTAATAGAAAGATAAGAATATGACCATATATGGTATCATAACAATGAATATGATTCTATAATAAGTCAATGACATTATTTAAATCATTATAAAAGATGTTCGGATACGTACAAAGCATATTGGACCTAAGGTAAAGGATAACTTTTCCAATCTCAATCTATCCGAGATTGTTTATTCATAAGTATTTACTGGGGTCATATTTGTCATCAACATCATTGTTTCCTACATATGTAATATTATTTACATCCTCCTATAATTTTTTAAATCCAATTTTATCTATTGGTAAGTTTTTGGTAAATATATGAAAGGAATCTTTTGTCGTTTTCAGTACGAGGTACTTTTTGACTTTTCCGACAAAGTTACAAGAAGAATGTTTTTTAACTTATATGGAAAGAAAAGATTTTTATGCTTTATAGAAAATTATTTCCATGAAGCTTACTCTACATGTTTTCATGTATATTTTCTATTAACTTGTTTTAGTTTAAAATTGTATGAAATATTGAGAAAGGAAAATTGTTTTTGAAAAAGAAATGATATTTTCCTTAGGAATGGAATTCATGTGTCATATCAAAATTATTTTCCATCTATGATAATATAGGGTACTATTTCTATCAATATTATTTTATTGATATTATTATTTTAATATGGAATTATTTGTATGAATTCCTTTTATCTTATATGGATTATGTTATGATGGCATGATGTTTAAGAATCCCATTTTTATTACATGGGTTATGCTATGATGTATGATTTTTGATTTGGTGGCACACAAAATAATGGCTTCATTATGAGATGGGTGGGACTTATATATCCCTCCAACGCATTGGGTAAAGATTCATATCTCATGATACAGACATGGATGGAATGACAAGTTAATCCGGTTCAGTGATACAGGACTGGAACGAGGAGTGAACTCAGTTCAGTAATGGACTTTGTCCGCTTTGATGGTCTTGGCAATGAGTCTTGACTAAATATGAAATGATTTTCTATGATTATGTGTGTATGCCACAAATTTTCATGTTTTATGTTACGATTATTTGGATTATATTCCACTACTATGATTTATCCCATGTCATGATATTATGATCTCTTTTTCAAGTTAAGATTTTCAAAATTTAATGTACTTATGAATATGATATGATTTATATTTAATTTTTTTACCCTTACTAAGAATTTGAGCTCACCCTTTTGTATGTTTTCTTTTCCCCAGGTCAGGAAGAATGGTATTAAGTAGGATATTCCAAAAGGGACTCTAGATATGATGAAATAAATGGGAGACAATGTAGATGATTTATGAACCAGTTGTTTATGTTTCTCGGTTTCTAAATACACTATACCTATATGGTCCAATCATGGTTTTGTTATACGTTGTAATAGGTATGCTTTAATTCTGAAGTAATATCAATGTATGTAAAGTATAGTTCATCATAACAATTTTCATTCATCACATTATAACACAAAACCACTCAGGTAAATATTATTTTCAACCTATTCATCATCCCCATGACATCTAAAATTTATTGAAAACAAAACTAACTAATTTTTTTGGTGTTATCCCCCTTGGAATTTTGTTACCAATTTTAACATCAATTGATCCCCATTTATTTTCCACTTGTGAGAGATAAATCACCATCATCATCACTAGATTTAGAATATTTTATGTGTTTATTGTGAATTTATTCCTCTAAATATGATAATAAAATAAAAGGGTAATTTAACTATATTTTCTAATTTTTCCCTATCGATTTTCATTAAATTTCGGGAACCGTTGTTCTCTAGAAAGAAATTTATTTACATTAACAAAAATTCATCTATAGTTTTTTTGAACCAAAACTCCCCATTTAAAATTCACTTCAAATTTTTAAAAAAATTTATATTTTCATATTATTCACCTCCTCCTTTGAAAAAAAATTATTTCCAATACTATCACCACTTGTAATAAAATCATTAGTTAGAGAGTTTAAACACCCCATATGTCATATAACTCTTCTATATACTTTAACAATTTCAACCACTATATTTAAAATTAAAATATTTAGGATTTATCATCAAATAATAAACCATATTTATCCATATTTTAAACTTAGTAATTATTTATATTTTTCTATTTGTGATTCATCAAGAAAATTCTACAGTTCTCTTTCAAGTTCAAATATACTTCCAATTTTAGATGCACTCTAAAATATTTTCAGCTAGTGGGCTTAACACTATTCAAATAGTCATCTAAAAATTATCTAAACCTAATTGTTGATAAATCTATTTGGAAAATAATTTTTTATGATATGAACAATAATGTTTTCTATTTTGATCGCCTAATTTCATAAACACATACTACTTAATTTTTCACATCTTTTTTTATATCGCTATGATATATATCTGAATTTTAAATATATATTAGTTAATAAGAAATAAATATATAATTGAATGAGTTGTACCACATAATAATTATTTTATAAATATTATATCATCTTCCACTAGGCCACTCCTTTTACTATACATGCCTTCAAAAATATTTGTGTCTCTTGCACAAAGTCTCATTGAATGTCTCCACTATGATAGCAATTATTGAATTTTTACCCCTTATTGGAATCTTAGTTTAGAATCTTTTGATTTTATGAGAACAATAATATGATATCATAGGTTAGATTAAACAAAAATAAAACATGTAATTTCTCCTTGTTACTACTTATTATTCAAGGTGCTCGCATCCTTCTTTAGGATCAAATGACAATTAATAAAAATTTCCATGTTCTTCTACCCAAATGTGACTTTCCATATTTTTTCTATATGACACTTGAATTTCTATATTTAAAATTTTTAATTTTATGTTGTAATTTTATAAAAATTGTAAACTAATAGGGTAATTTGATACCACTTATATTTTTCAATGCATTCACCCAATAGATTTTATATCTCCTTTAATCCTACATCACACTAGTAAAATTTAAAAAAATAATGCATGGATAAAGTGGTACTTGTCATTCATCCTCATGTGTAGGGATATAATTGACCATGATGAACAAACCCTTTGATTAAAACGTCCTCCCATACCTTTTTAGTATCTCCCTCTTTTGAATGATACCACTGATGAATATATTACTCTGGATATTTTATTTAGAATTATCCACCTTATTTGGCTTTGGTATTCACCTCTAGTTCAACACTAACTCCACCTTTACATGATTCTTCCTTATATGTATCATTATTTCATCTTACATAATGAATCCTTCTTCATGTGAGGTATCTTCAATTCATATTCTCCTTTTATCATGAAGTTGTGTATGTGAGACCACTTAGGCATAAGTAATCATTTTATTCTTTGATATCCATTAGAACCATCTCAATTTTTTTTCATTTGTAAGTCTTTAATCAATATTGTATCCTATTTTTTAAAAAGTGGAATATTCCTACTTTATCCTCCATATGCATGATGCATCCATTATTCTAATCCAATATCAGTTTCTTCCAACACCATGAATATATTTTTCAGTGACGAAAATTTTTTCCCCTTCAATTCATGCATCCACCATAACTTATGAATGAGATTATTCTAACTGGTACATCCTTATCCTTTATTACTATAATATCATTCTATGTCTCTTGATAAATTTAAACCATATGTATTGAGGTCTTGGTTAAAATATTGTTGAATATTTACTCTTATCATTGATGGATTTGGCTTCTCGACACCCAACTTTAGTGTTCCTGAAAACCTCATAATAATACCACATCATTTCCACATTTCAATAAAAACCATTATTTTTGGATTTAGAAAAAAATTTATATTTTCCCACTGGTTCTAAATGTGAAAATTCTTATACTCCACTTATTAATGCTTCCAGGGTAGGTATCTTAAACATTTCATTTAAAAATTGAAACATCATTTCATGATTTATATTCCTCACATACTTCTTCTTTTACTAGATATACATATTCTATATCCTTGAATATTATTTTATTTTTAATCTTATCCTTCTAAGAAAATTACTTGAGAGTATTAAAAATAAATTTATTTTTTTTCTTTTACAATGTTTTCTCTCAAATAATATATAGGTTCTCCATATAGAACACATTTACCTTAATCATTACATCCATTATTACTATAAATTCAGTCAATGGATACTGTTATATTTTAAACATTTTGGTTTCTATAACCATTTTTATTATAAACATGTAATCTACTCTAGATAAATCTGCAATTTATCCATAATTTCGTGTAAGAATAAAATCTTATCATGACCACTATAAGAACATCCTCTATATTGATGACTTTATTTCATTGTCACTAATTAAATTAAATCCCTATATTCTATACTATACGTGAGGTATCCAAAATATATATATTTGAAAAAACATCCCATGATAGTATTATAGTTTTATATACCTATAGAACCAGAAGCAATCACATTGGTTGGAGTATTCGTTCTCTTAGGAGTCTTCTTCTTATAGGTTCTCCTCCTATTTTGTTTCGATATTAGTAAATATTCACTAGCTCTTTCCACTGAAAACTCATAAAAACTAAATTTACAATCAAATATTGGTGATTAAAATAAAACATCCAAATATTCAATAGATTTACCATATATTTCATTCAATGTATTCCATATATCAAATATAAGATACTGATGTTAGGTTATCATATACACTTTATTAGTCACTAATATAATCGATATATTTTATGTCCCAACATCAAAAACTATTTTATTGTGCATCAAAAAAAATTATCATGATGTATAAACTCCACAACATTTCACCACAAGTTTATAAAAACCAAAAAATCTCATTTGGATAGCCATAAAATTAAGTTGTATAGGAAGTCTCATCACTAATTATTTATATTTGATAAATCCAAAAATCATATGATAGATTAAATATAAAATTAATAATCTTTAGTCTTTGATACAATTTTTTTGACCATACTGTTATGATATAAGTCCCAAATTACCCTAAGAGGTTTTTATTAGGGTATTTTCTAATTTAAAATTTTTCTTCACTCTAACCCTCACCCTTAATTGGATCTTTTTACCTCAATGAAAAGTATTTATTTATTACACCGTCCAACCCTAATTAAGATATAACTGAATGAAAATAAAAAATAATCAAATTTTATGAATAAAAACACATAGGTTTTTCGTAGTTCACTTACATTGTTCTATGTAAAAGGATCATACACATGGTAATTTTACTATGTACTATAATCTACAATAAAATCAATATTTTGATGGATACAAATTTTAGTCATGGTCACTCTATGAAAAGGAACACTACCCTTAGAATTATTTATGTATAAAACACTACCTCCCAAGACTTACACTCATATATTTACCTTGGATGAACTACATTAATAAATTATTCATTGACTTATATAGATGGATGTCAATTTATGTTTAGTATAGAAAACCAAATATATGTGCATTATAAACCCAAGAACTAATACTTCAATGTATTCCACTTCACTTTTAATATTCTCTAAATTTAATTGAGAATAAGTTTCTAAAAATAGTTTTATATCTATGTCTTCTACATGATCTTCAACATATAAACAATCTTCTTTAAAATGATGTTCCATAATGGAATTATTCTCATTTCACATCATATTCTTCTCCACTATGTGATAATTGATCATTGTTATCCCTTCTCCATGTGACTCTTCATAAAAAAAACCAGATAAGATCAATGGAGCTCTATCATTAACTATTTTTGGTTCTTCCTCTATCAAAATTATGTACGAGGTTGTTATTATATTGTTACATGTCTAGAACATCCAAATAAGATTTCATAATTCTCTCCAACCTCTAAGATCTTCATCAATGATGGATAAAAATATTTTTTTCACTAAAAACATTGAGATAGTTATAGGTATACAAATTATTTTAATGTTTTTAATTTCATTAATATAACATTAGTATTCCAATAATAACCCATTTAAAAATCACTTATTTTCAAATTCAACCAAAATGTTTAATATATACTACATTTGTTAAGTCAAATTGTGATAGCGTATCTTGTTGGATGACTCAATTCAATTCACACTAGCTTATATCATGACATTACTCATTTTGGTATGAAATATTTTAACCACCAACAAATTTAAAAATCACAACATTGTATCTATATTTGTAAAGGGTTCATCCTTAAAAAAATTTCATTAAAAAATATATTGTGATATGATAGTATACCTTAGAGAATAATTTTATATTTCATATAAATGAAAAATATTCTAAGGGTCATCTCTTTATGGAACAAAATTCACTTCATGTTATAGCTTGTATCATTCGAACAAGATCCTAACTTCCCCTTCATAAACTAATATGTCATTATTCCTGGTATTAATGTTGTGGTTTGATACAGTCAAACTGAGATTACAGAGCTACATGATATCTTTATAGGGTCTTCATTATGACACAACTTCCACATTTGTGGTATAACATATATTATTTCTCAATTTTCTCCTTAAAAACTAAATCTTTTATAGCATGGGATCACTCCTATGAAACCTTCAAAGTGTGACCACACCCATTGTAGTATAGTTTAGTTTCATTCATAAAAAACATTTTTTACTTTTAAAAATGATACTATACATACTCAAACTGGATCGAATACAATATTATACAATAATAAACAATGTTTACCTCATCATATCATCCTTACAAGATAGTTCCACCGATCTCCATTCTTCTCATTCTATATCCTTGATATATATCAATACCATGGTATTTTAATCCCTTAATTATTTCATAAATGTATTCATTTAGATAACATTATCACTTCCACTCCTTAATTTCCACATTTTCATCTTTATTTGGTAATCCCGTGTATGTTAACATCAAAAAACCTTCACCAAGTATAGTTTTAATATATGGGTAACAATCATCATCTTCATTCATGTATCATAAAATATTCAATGTTTTATCACATACTCGATATTATATGGTTTTATAATTATATTTTCTATATATGACCATCAGTAATATCACATTGGTATTTGTTTTTGGATACTTTTTTAGATTTTATCATGCCAATAACCATGTCTATTATTCACATTCCAACACAAAAAAGATTTCAATCCCCTTTATCAATGATATGAATTAATTATATTAAATAAATAAATAATAAATGATAATAAATCCCACATAAAACTCTTTTTCAAAAATTTATATTCAAATACTAATTTTTTATTTGTTAGATAAATTTTATATCAATCCTTATATTTTTGCAGTTTCAATCACTCATTGCTTGTTTTGGTATGGAATTCCTGGTAATTATTATTCATTAAAAGTTTTAGCATATACAAAATAGTAATGTAATCAAAATAATAAATTTTATAGGATTTATAATGTTCCATGTTTATTCCATGGAAATTATGCCTTCAGTTTACAAAGAAGAAATCTATAACTTCCTTATTTTATGTAAAATTACAAGTCATAATGATTTTATTAATAATGAAGGTTCATTTGATAATTAAAATTGAAACACCATAGAGATAATTCATATTGGAATCCATATATATTAAATTATCATGTTTTTTAAAACCCCTATAATTATTATTAAAAATGTATAGTAGCGTCATCTATGCAGGTAGTTTAACTAACCTAAACATGAATGCAATTCAAATAGAGATTGATACTAATACAATACATGTTTCACTATTATATCATTATTATAGAATTATATCTATTTAGATTTAATTTTATGAAAATTAAAAATCAATATTATGAATAGGGTAACTAAAAAAATAAATGAAATAGGAAATGAAGAAGACATTACCTGCTTTATAGATATTGATTCCTAACTTTGAATCCTTTATTTTGAAGTACTTGGAACATTATCTTGGGACCATAGGCTCAAAAAAAAATTGGAAGTATTATAGGGGAATATATTTTGGTTGATTAAGGGTAGAAAAACTAAATTCATGGAATGGGTGATGGGAGGTCCCATTTATAGATAAAAATAATGGATATTTCTTTAGAAAAATGGAATTACATAGGGTTTTGGTGAGTTAGTTTAAGAATGGTTTTTATAATATCAAATTAACTTACACACTAAACATGGGTTTTCTTGAATAAATAGATATCAATTTACATATTTAAAATTCATGACATCTCATATTTACCTTGTTTTCCCTTATTTTACCTTATTCACCATAGTTGTTATTTTCATTCACAGAATAAAATTTATACTATATAACCAAATTTTAATGCCTTGATTATAAGTAATTAATCTATTTTATTAATTTGAAATAAAAGATATAGAAAATCTAACATTAAATAAACACATAATATTGAGAAAAATAATTTCTTAAAGAATATATAATTTCCAATGTATACTAATATTCTTACTTCTTATCATTACTTATTTTTCCCATGGATTCTAATTATATATTAATATTTTTAAATATATATTGTTTTTAATATATTATTTACTTATATGTAATTATTATATTCTAATTATGTCAACTATAATGTACCCATCGGTTTTTTATAACCAGCGGCTATATAAATCCACTACTATCACATTGTACACTCCCATTCGAATATATTTCCTTAAATAATTATATAAAACCATTTATTCAATTAAAATATTAAATTTTTTTTAGTATATTTCTAATATTTTTCATTTTTTCAATAGTTATACATGATGTTATTATTTTCATGGAAGGTTGTGAGGAAGCATACTCCATTCTTACGAACATATTATTTACTTGTATGTTTATTAGTTTTTTATTTTTTTATAAATATGATCCACATATGATTCATTTATTAATAATTTTTATTTAATGTTTGTTTCTTATGTACAATCATTCCCACATTTTATTAGTTCACACCAACCTTCTTTCCAATTCATTGTAGTCATATGTGATTTTTAGCAACAGTTGGGTTGCATACTATTAGAGAGGATGAGTGGTTAGGTTCATCTCATCCTGGGGGGGGGTTATTTCTTACTTTGAGACTCTCTTATAGATTTAATTTGTATTTTAAATCATTCCAAAATGCCTAAATGAGATCAGTTACCTCAATGTCGGTAATCTGTCATGGAGATATATTGATATGAACATCTCTATATATCAGAGGTCTCTATTGATAGGAACATCCATATATATCATAGTTTCTATATATATGGGATCATAATTATATATATACTTATATCATAGGATCTTAGTTTATGTTTCACTTGTTGATCATACTATGGTTTAAAGTCACACATCTGGGAAACTCTATATTGTACCACCATCCCAGATTGTGGTAAGTGTTGTAGAGTAGGGATTGGTCACTTGATAGTGGATTCCAATGTATCCCAACGAAGGGAATAAAAACCCAGATAGTTTGGTTCTATATAATATATAATTCCATAAATTTTAATTTCATGTTATAAGAACCATGTTGTGCCTTTAATGGTCTTTCAATCATATCCATGTGAAGGTCCTTTTATAGTAATGTGTCCATGTCCTATAGGGTGTTAATATTTGTCCTAAAAGAGGTTTTCTATATATCTTAGAGAATAAAAATCAAATCCCATAGTGTTTGAACCACATATATTAAGTTCTTTTGGCAGGACCATCCCAAGAAGATTAACATTATTCGGTAAGGACATATTTTATATAGTTTAAAGTCATGACTCTATTACTATTTGATGAAGGATGTCTGTAAATGGTTGGTGTCATACTAATGTATGGTTGGACCTTCCAATTTTACCCTATTTTTTAAAATAAATAGGATAATTGTTGTGGTTGGAATTGTATGGAATATGTCCGATTAAGGTAGAATCATATCACATGGAACATGCAACTTTAAGAAAAGTTTGACAGAGGATCTATCATTTTGGGGATGAGATAGGGATTATAAATAGGATATTGATATTAGTGTGGATCACAAATAGATCAGTAGGATAATATTATTAATGAGATAATAATATGGTATTACACCTAAAGTTGAGTCCCACATATTTTACTAATTCCAACTGATTAATGGTCAGACAAGGAAGGATGACTAAATTCATGTGTAATATAGTCTCATATGAAAGATATTTGATCATATGTAAGAGTAATATATCAGGGGCCTGGGAGAAACTATCATGGATGTTTCCTAGAGATTCCAAACCTTTTTAGAGAGATTGGTGAATGTGGGATTTTAGGGATTTTACCTATTATTAGGCCCATGATATGTCTTTCGACTCGTGAGTGGAACAGAGAGGCACATCGAGAGATTATAATGATCAATATTGGATGTAAGTAAACCAAAATGAGCATGCTGAATAAGGAGATGTTTCACCAATATAATATCAATAATTACCCTTGTTATCATTGGAATACATGATTTTTATTACCCAAAGGGTCATATAAATTGGGTAGGATTTCTTGAAAGAGGACCATTATCAATGGAATGGATGATCGAAGGGTTGAATGTTTACATGAATATTTTTACAATTTAAATCACGTGGTTTTGGAAGAATCCTTGATGGGATGGCCATTTCAAGGTTTCAACCTTAGAGAAATGAATCCAGTAAGGTCATTTGGGTCAATTTAACTTAGGTATTTGACCTGGGTGAGAAAATGGAATGAGAGATTCCCAGATTCACATAATGAAGTTACTTCCTGAATAGACCATCATTGGATCAGATTCCTCATGCACAATTAAATTTTAAATTTGATCTGAAGTTCATTATAGTGCTGACACCTCATATATCATGAAAGTGTTGTTTAGAAATGCAGTGAATCCCCATAACATGATGGTGATATGTCAAAATGTGGGACAAACTGGGTAGAATCAAGGTAATGTGTGGAAATGGGATACTCTATTTTTTGGATTTATTTCTAAAGGATATCATTAAGGTCTAATGTGAGAACTGACCATTAAGTTTTTATATGAGCGTGACTTCATAAAGGCAATCTGTGGGAATCCCTCTTAAAGAATCATTCATGGAAGTATCATTACAATTGAGACATTGTGGGCACTCCTTCATGATGGGGGTCTTCTAAAAATTCTTAGGGAAGTATTTTTCTCATTTATGAAACAATGTATATTACCTTTGTTTTGTTTAATGTTTTTCTTGAAGGAAATTATTCAAGAATTATTTGAAGATAAATCACCCAAAAACTAATGTTTAAAGAAAATCCAAAGATATTTTTTTTTCAAAATTCATGTTAGTATGTATATAAAACATATATTGAAATATAAAACTTTTTAAGATCCATGTAGTTTCCAATAGTATGTGATCACTTAGGAAGAAAGTGTGTGTTAGAAGGTACATGAACATAAATTATTAGTTGCAGATAGATGTGAATTATTTCCATTCATAGAAGAAATGGGTGAACGCATATGGTTCTATTGGATTCCCACAAATATGTTTTGAGGCAAATGGGGTCAAGAAATTTTGAATCATTTTTGTATGCTTTCCATGAATGTATTCAAAATATAAAGGTACTTTGAAGGTATAGAGGAAATATAACCCAGTTCTATAAATGATACACTAACCATTGACTTGATATGTGTTTATCAAGTATGATCCCTTAAGGTGAGAAGATCCGTTCTAGTCAAATTTCATTTTCCAATTTAACACATTCATTAATAATATTATTGAAAGCATGGACATTTATAGAATATTAAATAAACATTATAATTGGTTCTGATCAGCATATATAGGATCTAATTCAAAGAAAGTAATTTTGTATCTTGTGCGCCTTCTTTTTTGTTCTTATTAGAGTACCTTTGTATGTTCCTTAAGACTTTCATAGGAGTACCCCACAATATACGTCAAAGAGGGGGGGGGGGGATATTCCAAAACTTTTTTATCAGCCTCAAATTCTATTTGTGAACATATATCATTATGAATTAACCACAATAAAATAAATTACTTTTGATAAATGTGAAACTAAGAAGATGATCCATCCATTTTTTATGACATATTTTTTAACAAATAAATGTAACCATGTAATGACTATGTGAATACCATATTTACCATGTGGAACACTAGTGAGAATTTTTTCTCATGTATAACTCACATAGTGTTCCCTTCATATAGGTTCTATCTAAAAATCCAAACTTTTCAATTTTTTATAGATTTTATCCATAAGACTCATATCTTTTAAATACATTAAAAAATATAAATGGGAAATGTATTGTAGAAAGTTTCTTCCTTTTAAATCAATAAACATGGTTGTAAGGAGATAAATAATTTCTATGAATACTGGTGTTAAGCCTCAGTATCCAATTAGGTCTTGAAATTATTTTCATAATAGCCTTCTAACATAAGGGCCGCAAAATTACAAGTTATCTATTATGTTTTCCATATATTATATCAGGATTCATAATGATATTTAGATACATGGAAATTTTAGAACCTTCTATCAGCATGGTTTATATATTACCTATAATATTTATAGATGAATATTTATACTATTAAACAACAAATCATATTGGTGTGTCAAGGAAGATATTATATCTTGAATAGATCCCCAATGACTGATGATGATAAAAACTGTTGCAAATATCCTATTGCCGAAAAATATTCAACCATAATTACCATCTCAGTGAACAATCCCAATGCAGAGTGTCTTATAAAGTTAGAATTTTAATCTAGAGGGTGCTTATTAGATTAATTTTATAAGGCCTTCTCAATTCTTCAATGTTTTGAAAAATTCACCACACTACTATGGACAATTGATTTATACCAAGCATTGTGAATATCTCATTTTATGATTTATTGACCATTTTGGGATTCTCCCAAATCTAGTCACCCATTTTTTTCATGTACCAATAATTATAACTTACAATATAGTGATTTATATACTACTTTGTGGGATATATGGTAACTAGGAGGGTTTCAAACCCTTCAATGTTTGTATGATGCATTCCTTGTTACATTTAATTTTTGGGAGTAAAAAGAATAAAACCCTCCCTTATAGATGTATTTGTTGACTAAGGTGGATATGAAACTAAGAAAGGTTTTACATCTCCTATTGACTATACACTTTAGGTAATGGGTGGATATATTTCTTCATCCTAATGAGTCGATGTCGGGAGATAGGTTCCCTAGGACATGTCCTTATTAAAATGATAATAATAATAAAGTTTTTGTATTGGGATACCCAACAAAAAATGATAATAAACATTATGGGGGTATATACATCAACTTAATGTTCTCAAATACCAATAATTATAAGGTTTTAGAGATATGTTCCTAAGAATTTGGATCTTCGTTATTAGGAAGATATACTATTTGGTTATGGTTGGTACCTTCATGCAGGCTGTTCAACTGACCAATTTGTATGTTTCAATCATTAATCAAATATATTTTATGTTGTACTATATAAAAGTGAGGATAAATCCATGTTAGATCAGTGGACCCTTATAATTCCATTATATTTTTGTGGACCAACACTTCTATTGGTATGAGTTTCAAAAATTACTATAAATTCCATATTTTGTGTATCACCAATGTTTTTTCAATTGTTTGAACATTCATAAAATTTCTTTTAGTATTAGTGAGATCACAAAAAATTTGGGGAATCATTTTCATTTTGTTATAATTTAAAATAGTATTCCTTCTACATTGGTTTTTGATAATAATTGTGGTACCTCAAATGACTGTTGCTTCATCATCCCTTTACAAGATTATATTCTATAGTGACATGAGTGAATGGGATGCTAATTTGTGATTCTTATTCCCAATTTATATTTTATATAGTTTTTTTATGTTTCCATTCATTTAATTGTATGAAAAATGAAATCCTATTATCATTCATCGAATTTGGATTACAATGGATTGTGATGAAATAATTGATGAAATTTCATAACTTCTTATTGGTTATTTGACCTTTATATCAATGGATTATGCTAAATAATCATTATATATTTTCACATACATCATGGTAGGATAGTTGGTTTGATGGATAAAAAACTGCCCACCTATTGATTTTTGTATCTTCATATTGTTAATGAATATATCCTTAAACTGGAGGATTTTACAGCCATGCACCCTAGAAAACATTGGAAAATCTCATTATCATGACCCCTTTTTGTTAAATGGGGTGAAATTATATTGTTGATTGTTGAAATCGATAGTTACATCAAGATATTTGATTCTATCATGTCAGTAATAATTTATTTTTTTGTGGGGTCCAATTATACTGAATTGATTCTTGAAACCAATCAGGGAGAAGTAGTTTTAGATTCATTCCAAACTATACCACTAAATAGAATGATTTTATCTATTGTTTAACAAATTTTAAATTAAATTGCAATAGTGAAAAGTGATAAAAGTGTGGATACTAATTATTATGATGATAAACTAATCGTAAGGAAGTGGGATTAGTTTCTTGTCCACACAATCACCTTGGAAAACTGGCTAGAAGAGATTGGTGAAATGGTTGAGATAAATCACTAATTATTTTATGGATTTATTTTATGTGGTTTTGACTATAATAAATTTCTTACTCTCATCCATTAACATTTGATCATTTGAGATAAATTTATAGTTCAAGAAATATACCTCTACTTTTTTGATAGTGTAAACCATTAAGAGGAGTCTATGGAGTGAGATGATAAATAGGTAAATCATTTGACCACCAAGAAATTATAATATAAATATTGGGTAGTTACTTAAACGTTGGAGCTCTAGGAATATGAGGATCACATATAAAAGATGAGAGAATGGATACTAGAAATGAACTCTATGCTTGAGACCATTGATTATAAGAACAAATAATTTCCTATAAACATCATGAAAAAATTCAAATTTTTTATAACTAAGGTTGTCAAGTGAGGATATGTCTAGCGGTCAATAATTATTAGGGATCAAGTACCATTAAAAAAATATGTAATGAACATAGGGGTGATCTAATTATTTAGAAGGTTAAGGAACCTGGTCATCATAGCTAAAATATTTCTATGGTCATTGGTGGACCACACAAGTTTTTTATTCTTTATTTTTTTCCATGACTTATCTTTAAGTCTTGTATTGGGAAATCATAGAAGGTTGGAGATCATCTTTTTCCTAGGCTTACCATCATGATTTTTTAATATGAAATTTTTTATTCCTTTTTCTTTTCCAATGATAAATTTTTTTATAACCCATGTTAGGTTTATGGTTGTTGAGATGAGCCTCAAATTTTTTCCATTACCCCCTTGCAAGTATTCATCTATATGGGTAATATATCCATTCCCTTGGGTAGATTAAGGTCATTAAATATGTACCATTTTGGGATGGAGCTTATTTTCATATGGATTTGATCAATATTTGAGGCATTCTACCCAATATGAAGGTAGATATGACCACAACATTAATTGAAAACCAAATTCTAGGGATGGATATAGGACTAGGGGGAAGGTATATCCATTTTAGGGACGTAATGTTTATACCAAAGGTTAATGATGTTTATGGGTACCAAATATTGACCAAAAAAATACAATAGTATATTAATTTTGGGTAAACTAAGAATTTATTTGAAATAGGATCCTAATTCTAATATAAACTATCACATGGGTGGGTGAATTTAATTTATGTTCATGATTCTGATACCATTATGCTGTGTGCTTTAAGATCACATAATGAGGACCATAGGGGTTTCAAGAATAAGATATCATATTAAATAGTGGAAGATTATTTTGAAACATGAATTTTTAACATAAATGGTATCCATGTTCAATTTAATATCTAGGTTATGGGATGCATAAGTCATAACTTTAGACATTTGAACCCAAAATTTATGGAGTGGAATAATAATTTGGGGGATAGTCACTAACCACATTCAAATGATGACTTCCACTGTAATTTTACTGAAATTAATGGAGATTAGAGGATCTTATCCATAGGATTAAACATTCTACTTGGTTGGTAGTGATGAATATGGAGTCATACATCTCGTTACCAAGTTGAGATATCCCCTGGATCCAAATACATCCATTATCGATAGCCATAAAAGGTTTGTGGAGAAATACAAATGGTATAAAGTAGTATTATGGGGGAAATGATATTAAATAAGGTTTCAATTAACATAAAGGTTATTTCATTATATATTAAACACATTCATTGTGTATGTGGATATAACAAGTATTTTCTCAAACATGTATGTAGGGAAGAAGTATGTTGATCTACTCTAACTTTTTCCTTGACTAGTGGTTCCAATGAGAATAGTTTATCTTTTTAAGGTCCATATAGTGGAACCTAAAATCTTTAAAAATTCTTATCATTTCAGTATAATTTTTTCCTAATTAATTAAAGGATATGAATTAATGATTAAAAACTTCAATTTTTATCAAAAACCCATTTATGTATTTTTGATCTGATAAGAATTTATGTGTCTTTCATCTATAGTTTACTGCCTTTCAATTTTGACCTGGAATCGTTGGGCTTTAAAGTCATACATAATTGGTCAAACAATGAGTTATTCAGTATAAATTGGGTGAATCTAACCTAATATTGATGGATAGCCTAATACCAGTATCAATTGCCTTATAGGGAAGGGCACATAGTTTAAGGTCATAGTTATTGGACCAAATGTTATTGGGGTTTATGGTCGTATAACTTTGTTCACAAAATGATGTATATTATATTGTAAGGGAAAGGTGGAAACCTATTATGAATAAATATATCAAAGATATTATATTCCATCTCATGGATAGGTTTAAAAGGTTTATTTTCATAGTGGTTGGACGATTGATAGTGTGTGATCTGACAACCCATGTGGGGTTTAAGAGATAAGAGTGCCCAACTGTTTTATTCTTGAATATGTTTTGGAAAGGATATAAATAATTACTTATGGTGTTGGAATTAGGGTGATGAGATATAGTATTTAAACTGAGTTTAACCTCTTAACAACATTTAAATTGTGAATTCTATGATAATTTTATTAATGTATACGGAGATTAGAGGACCCTCTCCTCGTGACCAAACATGACTCTTGGCTAGAAATGCTAAATATGTTGGAACATATATAATTACTAAGAAGAGGTGTTCCTTTGAGATATGTATTCTCATTATCAATATAAATGAAAGGTTTATGATGATTGAATGAAATTGATGTATAATGTGTGATTTATGGTAAAAGGATATTCAAGTGATAACTGAAATTCTCCAGTATTTAATTATCACTAGTTAATTTTTGTGGGATGTAAAAGGGGTATAGAGGTGGATGATTATTTATAAATCTTATATAAATAAATGGCATATACATCACTATATATATTTTTAAAACAAGGATCAAGACACACATATTTCCTATTAAATATCCCCTATATAGTTCTAGCTTGTATATAAGGGAAGGGGATTTTTTTATTTAGGTATTGTATCTAAACCAAAAGAAGAAAGGATTGTAACCATGAAAAGAGACCAAGTATTTCCTCAAGAATGGATATTTTTTACCCTATAAAAGTTTTTTATATAGGGGACACGTTCTAGATACCCTCACATGGATCCAGATCATATATAGAGTAGTCAAGTCATATTGGATGGACTACTCTAATAAATTTACGGTGTTTATAAATGGACCATGTCACATGATGTTAAATAAAATGAAATAAGGAATTAGATTCTCTATATTTAAGTGTTTTACAAAAAAGACCTTTTTGTAGGGTATTTACAAATATCTATATAGTGTGAAAAAATGAATTGGATTTTTATTGTTGATCCATCCATTATTTGAAAATATAACTCGAAATAGAGGGTCCAATAACAAGGCAAAGTGGATACATTGGTCGAAATTTGTCGTTGGGCCTATGATATGAGATCTAAAAACCGCTACATATCAAATAATAACATAAATCAATCCATAAATATTTCTTGAGTCTACAATATATTTGTATATATTTATCCCACATATAATAGAGGATGGGTGTAATGTATGGGTTACATGGTGAGAGAAATATACAAACCACATGTGGATTAGGTAAGGATTCATGACCAGAGTATAACATAAGATGGAAATAAAAGCTACATATAAGACTATGATAGAAGATCCCAATATCAATATGTATACTAATTAACTATGAATCAAGAAACACATATTTCTAAAATATATTAGGTAAACCATGAAACTATATTTTTATAAAATTGATTATTGTTATAAAATCTTTGAAGAAAGAGATCTCCCAAATGGTTGATCACTTGTACACTGGGAATTTTTTATTATATATACCATGTTATTACATTATGAGGGATATTAAATCATAGGGACATAAGAGATAGACCAAAATATATTGGATATGGTCGTTTTGGTTGAACAATAGGTTTTTATTTTAAATGTAATATGGAAAATACTCAAATGACATGTAATTTAGAGTTATACAATGAATACCTTCATATGATGGAGTTTTTAAAAATCTAACTCACACAAAAAATTATATGTCCTTGTCCTATAATTGAATGAATGATTGAATGTTTCAACACCAAGAAAAATTATATATGAGATCTATGAATCACTACATACCATAAAGAAATATAAATCTATACACATGTAGTTCTAATAATGTGTCTAGATTAGAGTATGTTGAATAAAAACTTAACACGAATAGAGAGGACCCAAAAACCTGGTAGGAAAAGGTGTATTTTAATTCATATGTTTTTTTGGACCATGAAACAAGTGTTGGAAATTATTTCCATAACTACATAATCCCACAAATAATGAATAGGGATCTCAATATATATTGGTCTCTTACATAGGGATTGGAAATTTTGTCATAATATAGGTTTATGAAAAAAGGATATATGTTGTGGGAACATATGTAGAACTTGGTCATATGTAAGGAAATTAGGTACTATGGGATATACTATCCTAATTAGTTTAAGGTCATGTATGGGGGACTATATAAAATGTTGTTTAAAATCATGTGAGAAGGACTCATTTTCCATACAATTTATGGTCGTACAATGAGGACCTCATTTCATATAGATTAACAAAATACAATATAAAAATAATGTATTATAGTTTAATTACATGTGAAAAGGTTGTGTGAACCGATTGTGAAGTTATTAAATTTAATTTATGAGAAAACATTCATTGGTAGCAAGCATGATTCACACCCCATCCATTTTAATCAAGGAGTAAGCTATGTTGGAGTAGTCCTTATGTATAGTTTATGGTCCCTCACATATTGGATATAGTTTTGGGGGATAATTCCCAATCATAATGGGAGTTCTCAAAACCATAACCAATTATACCAAGTTAAATCAAAAAAGGAAACCTTACTATTATACTCTCACATAAATCAATTTGGGTGAACCTCAAGGTTGTTTAATATATTAAACCTTATATCATCGTGTCACTCTAACTCATCATGCTATATTTTTGTCTAGTCATATTTAGAAATATGATATTATATAATAATTTAATTTAATTAGTTGAATAAAATTGTTAAATGTTGACTCTTTCCCTTAAATAAGGATATATGGGGTCTCTTGTGTAGATATATGTGATGTGGGGTGATAATCTTGAAAACCATACATGAGTCTATCTAGCCAAAAAATCAATCCTTTTTCCACCATATTATAAAGGATATTGGACAAAGTTCAATTAAAATTTTCTATCATCCCATTATTCATTGTATAGTAATGGTATTGTTGGACGAGATATTATACACTTAATAAAACCTATTCAACTTAAAAGCTTAGAAATTAGTGACGTTTTCTGCCAATATTTTGTGGTGGAAACAAAATCTGGTGATGATATTAAAATTCTATTTTATTATAATTTCCATTATTATAAATTTATTTATGGATATATTCTTAAACCCCTTGGAGAATAATTTGATGGTAATAATGTTAAACATTAACTTTTTAGTAATAGTTTGCTGATATGGCCCCATTAAATCAATTCCCTATATATATAACAGAAAAAATTATTTGGTGTTGTAGTGAACTCTAAGGGTTGATGGATAAAATTGGAATGGATCTAGAATGGACGAAATTTATTTGTGAATTACATATAATCTTACACAATTGATGGCTATAAATTTATAAATCTATATATTTAATGGAGGAGTTTTGATCCTAATTTATGACAGCTAAAAGCACCGATATAAACATTTTACATGACAGTGAGGATCTCTCCTCATTCAATTCACCAAGGGGGAACCCATAAAAGACTCAATTATAGAGAATATTCTAGAAATTATGACCATAATATATGAAAATTTTCATTTCATGATGGTGGAACTTTTCCTTCTTGGATTGATCTTTTGGGAGAATCGCATTCTACAAGAATTTTATTATTGAAAACAACCATTTATTTATAGTACCATTATTCAAGAATATTGGTTGACCAAGGTATGAGGTAGTGCTGATTTCATTCATCATTTCCATGATAATGTTTATAAATGGGGAGACCTTACTATGGTTCCTGGTGAAAATGACTATTTTATCCTAGTTTGGATATTTTAGGGAAATAACTACATCACCCAATGTATTGGTATGCGCATTCTATGAAATAAGGATATAATATTTTGTCAGATAATAGGGGAATTCAGCCATAAACCCTCCTATGTAATCAATAAATGAGATATATTCTTACTCAATTTTGAAATATTCACTAGTAATCTTACTTATTACATATATGAATCACATGGGATACATATTTGGGCCATTATACTCTATAGGGATAGCTCTAAGTTTACAATGTGTTCTTTTCATTATACATAATTATAAGTGCATCCTTAAAATAGAAGGAAATAGAAATAATGAAATGTTTTTCTAATAAAGATGATTATAATTCCCAATAAAACCCAGTAGTTCTTTGGGTGTTACATCCCCCTATAGGTCTTATAGAATCAATATAAAAGTAAATCACTCATATTTTTGGAGTGACATATGAGAATAAAATATCTTCATCTCAAAGATATGTATTCATCAATGAATTATCTAGGGTAGGGTTTGATATAACCAATATTTCAATCCCTACCCCTTGAGAACCTTTTATAACATTAACTAAATGTGAAAATATTGTAGAATAATTGTCTACCATGCCAAATTTTGGGCAATCATTTATTGAATGAGTATTTAGTTGAGGTAAATTATTTGAGAAACTAGAAGAACCTTGTAATGTTGTAAATATTGTCTTAGATTATGTACTAAAATGATTAATTATAAAAAAATGATGACTTAATATTGAGTCTTGATATGTAATACCATCCCGTAGAGATAATATGTGTTATTTTCTTTTTATGATTCATTATTCTAAGTAATGAGTGCATTGATTGATTACTCAAGGGTTGATAAATAAAATATGATGGGACTACATTAAATAGGTGGAGCTATGACTTATGGTTTTAGAGGGTTTTATTTGAGGACTTCAAAATAATTCATAGAATTTTCATCTGACTAATTGGTGACCCCCTTCTCCATAAACCTCATCAAGTAAAGACATTTTTTCATGAGGTCGGCTAAGAAAAATATGATAAAAGGGAGACTTGCATAGAGTTTCCTATTCCCATTGATATTATATGGATGAGCCAAGTCTATTATTTTCTAAAACATTTATTTTTTTACTTTTATACCTAAGTTGCATTAAAAATTGCGAAATTTCCCTAATCATACCTGGAATGAAAACTCCAAGGAGTTCATCATCAGTTTGTGTCATCATAGTATGTTGAAAACTATTTCATTATTGAAAAAATTATTATAGTTCCACTAACATTTAAACACTATGTCATCTAAAAATAATCATACAGTCATCCATTATAATGAAATAAAGATATTTTTCATGTAATGTTGACATATCTAACTATCATTATTTAAGCCATTGGGTAGTATTTGATAGAAATATGCCCCTTGGGATGATCTAATTGAAGTTTTATAATCATAAACAGTATTCAAATGGATCTATTTATAACTAGAATACTCATCCATAATAGAAAGAACATGAAAACTAGACATCACATCTGCCACCGGCTCTGTGATTGGGACCTGGATATGATCCTTTGGATAATGATAGTTGAGATCAATGGATTTGATGAAGCATCAAAATAAATCATTATAATACTTACTGATGAAAATATTATTGTTCCATTTGGTTATTTATATTCTATGATTAAGTTATATTTTATGATATTGTCAACTTAAGATTCTACCATGGAAGTAAGGGGTGGTTTAATTCTCATGGATACCTCCTTATAGCCATGGTGGTTATCTGAAAACCCCATGTGATGGAAAGACGCATGGGGATCCAACTAGGTAATTTGTTTATACTTCAAAGACAATATATTTCAATGTTATTTAAGGAAGGAAATATATGTATCTTATTCTTTAGGTTTAATGGAATTAATGATCTATATAGTACACAAATATTCCTTTAAACTAAAATTAAATTGTCTGATCCCATAAATTGTACTAAAGATAGATTCATCAAATACTAAGGTGAACCTTCGGGTTATTTTTCTTCTCTTTTTTCCAAAACCATTCTTTGATGTATAAGATGGATGATCAGTTTTTAGTCTTGTAGATGATCTGGTCGAATCTCTATATCCAAAAGGAGGTGTGGGGGAATATTTACTATTCTCACAGGAATGAAATCCTTATTAATAATTGTCATTATTTTTTATAAAATTTATTCCTTGAGTATGGGAGTGAATGTGCAAAAACCTTATACAATTCTATTTATTTTGGGATTTATTTCAAAATAATCAAATAGATACTTCTATTTTGATGAAATATCGATCAGACCTATGTAGAAGTAAATATGATTGTGGTTTAGGTTGATACACACAGTCAATACATCAGTCTTTTATTTTCTTTGTGGTGGACATTCTAGGGTAATTCTTCCTTATGTTTATATGAGAGGAAGGAAATGATGTGCATTCATTTATCATCCAGTAGAACCTACATCACCAGATTAATTTATAGATAAAAAATGTTTCCTCAATTCAGTTGATGGGAAATATATATTCTTTACCAATTTCACTCCATAAATTGATGGATTCGATTTCCAGACTATTTATAATAGTAATATGAATATAATTATCCACCAACAACTACTTCCCCTCTCTATTGTATATGTTTTTTTCTATATATTTATATTTTCAAGGTTCAAAGAGATAATTGTCACCATTTATTACCCTGACTTTTCTATAGAAAAATAATTGTGGAATTAATTATATGATAAAAGAACAACCTTGTGAAAATGGATCCACAATCACCATAGCAGATCATTTAAAACAATGTATTTATGAAAAAGAATGAATTCAATGCTTGAAATTAGATCTCCAAACATAGCCCTATGTTTTGTCTTCCTATATAGATTTTACTCAATTACATTGATCATATTCTTAAATAGAGTGTAATGATTCAGTGTGGAATCCAAATGATACAATATTGTGTTTCTTAGGAATAAGTGAAGGATGGTGGAATAATAGAATACCCAAATCAGATACAGGGAGATTAGGTGGTGGTAGATCATTCATTTAGTGTGGTAATCATTGATTGAGCTGACCTCAATAATTCTATACTAGTTGACCATTAGAAAGATTCAGATAAGGAGGATATAAATAAGGAAAAATCATGGGATCTTATCATACACAATGAAAATTAAATGTTGTAGGAGGCCTTTCTAATTAATTCCTCCCAATAGGATTCAAAATTGATTATCTATATAATGATCACAGTGAATACTATAAAAGAGTAGTGTGGGTGTATTAATAAGAAATATCATATTTTGAAAAGTGGGTACAATGAAAAGAAGATAAATTTGGAGTAATATTTGGAATCATTAGAAAATATGAGTTATCATTTTGAAGACCACATCACGTATGATCCGAATAAAAAATAACTAATCTTCAATGAAAATTATACAAAGAGAAGTTTTCTAATAGGATCAAACTCTTTTTCAATGAATATTTTATCTCAGATATTGTCTCATACATTTTAGTTTGAACTCATGTGGTTTCTCACTATTTCCATAAAAGTGTTCATGAAAATAAAAAAAGTAATTTATAGTAACTATATCCCATGGATCAAAGGGTCCATATTGGTATGAGGTTGATTTTGTACGAAATTTCAATTGATTATTTATGGATATTGATGTCAACCATATCAAGAAATATGTACAAGGGCCTAATGTGAAAATGTATGATATATTCTTGGTTATGTTCCATAAAAAATATATCATCATCAAATCAGGGGTGACCAGTCACTACAAAATATACATAGCCTAAAATGATTTCAGACTTGTATATTTATAAGGCTTAATAGGGACTCAATGAGAACTTTCATATGTTCTGAGGATAAATAAACAACATCTAAAATAGATATCTTACCCATGAAATCTTCCATCTATTTCAAGATGTCATATTTATACAATAATGGTATTCACTTCCAATCATTACGTTATTCCCCAGCTTGAGGTTTATGAGCTAAGGCAACTTGTGACGAATAATCATGTGGATGACTATAATTAGACATAATTTTAGTCATTTTTTTGTGTTGGGATGAGCTAGTATCAATGTATTTAAATGTCTACCATTTAGTTGTACAATTATTAAAAATACCTCTAATATTTCTTCTTTCAAATATGTAATAAATGATTTTGGTGTAGAATGGTGTTCTTATTAGGGTTGATAGACTGAAAATCTGTCAAATTTTTATTTCTGAAAGAATTTGGTTGAAACACTACTTGATTTCTAATATACACCATTCTTTCTTCCTCCATGGAAACATCATCCCCATCCAAGATTATAGGTATATAATTTTAGTTCATATATCTATTGATTGTTGATAAAAGGGTTTATCCGTTGAATGAAATTGAAATAATTATAGAGGAAACATTTAGAGAGTGGTTTCCCACACTCCTAATAATGGGTCAAAAATTCCTAAGGAGTTTGGACTATCTGGAGAACCAATAAGGGTTATTCCTACAATGACTTGTTCATATTAGGTCATTTACACCAGGTCTTAAATGAATGTGATGCTGAATAAATTGAAATGGGAAACACATAAAGAATTAGATTCATAATAGGATCATTCAATTATTCCCAGAGAATATCATGTTTTTTGATTAAATGATTTTATATTCATCTTATCATGAAACATTCATATGCCTATTTTTTAACTTCCTATCATTATTTTTCCTCCTTGGTTGGGATAGAAAATAAAAAAGTCACCCATGTTGTGTGGGGGGGGGGGGGGGGTCTAACCAATTTCACATACCTGAATAAATTATCTTTTGGATTATGTTTTTAAAACCAATAAAAGTCATTGTTCCCCAAAATGTGATGGAAAATAAAATAATACAAACATTCATTGAGATATAATTCATTGGGTTTCCTATCCTCTTACAATTTGAGCTTATTATTTATGAATAATATATGAATCATCCCATAAATTTACCTCTTCATAAGAAATTAGACTTATTTGTATAGTCTTCATGATTTGGATGATCTGGTTCAATTTTTACCACATGATGATGGAATTGTTCCTATAATTGCAGTTTGAGAGAATGTACTACAAGAAATTGAATGGTATTGGGGATTGAGATGGCACGGGACATGGTTTAAGCATAAAATTTTATGTTTCTATCTTACCATCCCTTTCTATATGTATTTGGTGTAGTATGAGATCATTCATTGGAATATAAAATAGCACCCTTCAACCACTTTGCTATTTCTTTGAACTCCCAAAATTCACCCTAATATATTACTATAATTGACATTTTTTTAAACTCATCGTGATATTTTCAAAAAATATCTCTTAGATATACACTTCTAAAATATTAATGTTCAATGGGTAAGTTATGAACTTAAATATATAAATTAAATATACGACTAAATCTTTTTTAACTATTTTCAATTCAAGATATCATGTATTAGTGTCTACCATGGTGTGGAATAGAATTTATATGGAAATTTATAAAATATGTTTTCCCAATTTGAAACTGACCCATCTCATAGTTTGTTATACCAAATGAATTATAGTACGTCTGGATTATACATGAGGAATCTAATATTTTCAACCTATTTTTGATTGAGTGTTATCATCATGAGGCCATATTGAGACACAAAGTGCGTCGATTTTTGTTGTAGGTCTCTCATGCCATTGAAGGTTGGGATGGTAAAATTTTTAAATTTGTTAAAGGATAAGTTGTATACACCCACTTGGTATATGGATTTATTAATGGATAAACTAATAAAAATTACCCCTTCACTGATTCCATTCAACTACCAAGGGAATAAATGGATTCATAGAGTAATGGTGACACTGTTTATTTATCTAGTGCTACAGAGGGGCGGCAGGTGGAGCCTCATATATTCAGGTGTTATGTGACAATTATTGAAATATAGATTAAGAAAAATTTGCGTAGTTTTCTTGAAATGATTTTGGTTGTTTCCCCAGTAGAGTTAATTCCAAATAATCCATAGCCACCATGGTAAATTAATTTATCTTCTTATACCTAGAACCAGTTTAATGGATGAATTATTCTCTTAGAGGTTGATCGGTTCCTTCTTATTGAAGGGAAATTTTTGAAATTTGATATTATCCTTTTTGGGAGTTTTACTCAGTAGGAATATTTATTTTTATTAATTTTTATTTGAGTTTCATTAAGTTATTCACTTTAGCTTCATATATTGTTAATTTCTCATAAATGGAAAAAGTTTCATCCTATTCAAGTGGTGGGTTGGGTATATCCTTATCCTTTCCATTTTCTTTGTCACTAAGAGTAGGTGGTAGCTGAGTATTCAAGGGAACTTCTAGATATTTATCCTTCCTCTAATTCTATGCATATATACCTTCTTCATGGACCTTGTTGTGAATCATATTTTAACGAGATATTTCCTTATCATACCCTTACACATTAGTTTCATCGTCTAGATTACCTGGTTAAAGACGATGAAATTTACTAAGGTGAATCACAACATGAGAAAAATATTCTCATATACCTCAGAGTAATGAGGGGTTCTATCTCCCTCTAAATACCTATTAAGATAAAAAGTGAAATTCTATTTGATATTTTCATTTTTTGTGGACTAGTTTAGCTTACGACCTAGGTGATTCTTCATATGCCGTATTCAATAGATATTGGTCATTAAATATTTTTTCGTGTATTAAAATGGATACACTTCAAATAAATGATAATTATTATGAGGTAAGATAAAATATAAGGATGTTTCTTCTGATGTTGATTCTAATTTGGAGACTATCAATTTCCATAGAGAAGGATGAGTAATAATTCACCCTCATCATTTTGGGAAGGGGTTTCTTGTTTCTATCACCCTTATGGCCTTTGTTTTGGATAGATATGATGGTCCTAAGGGTTGTTATTCTTGAAAAAATTACCCTAGACCAATGTATTGTTGTTACTTATATACTGCAATAGATGGTGTTATAGTTGTAACCCTTTTATATTTTCAATATTTCACTCAAGCATAAGTTAGATGTAGCGTATTTTCTGAGTGTGTTATTCTCTTCTTTGATGGTTTATTTGAGATCATGGGATTCATTTTTCTAAACTGGGAGGTTTATTTGACTTTCCTTGAAACTTGGCTCCAGATCTAATCAATTTCCTTATCTAACTAGGTACATCATTTCTTGTATTTGGGGGTGGAGATTTTTCACTCAGCAGGACATATTGGATACATATAACCTGAGCGTGAGACATTAATATAGGTGATGATATTTAATGTTTGATTTATTTATATTTTCTAATATCCATTGTTCTAGGAAATTTAAAATGATATACCATCCTTACCCTCCAATGAACATGTTAGAATTGGAATTAGTGATTTTCTGGTGGAGAATATTCTCATTTTGAAGACAAAACTATTGTTCTAAATAAAGAATATTGTCAAATTTAGTATTTTATATCCCTCATAAGGAATTGAAATTGATATGATTTTAAATTGTACTCATCGCCTTGATGTGGTTTCATACTTCCCATAAGACATGTTTTTCCTTTAGATGGAAAAGATTCTTCTATAGGCTTTAGCATAGGTAATATATAAAATTCTAATTAAATGATTCTAGACTATATTACGAGGTAGTGGAAACATTATAGAAAATGACCAATATGTTGTCTTCTCCCACTTAATTCCACATGAAGAGGTTATTTTCCTCATCCTTTGAGAGGCATTACTCAACCTAATTCAACCATAAAATCCATTTCCCTACCAAATTTTTCAATAGAAGATGATATTTTTGCAAAATAATCAGTAACATCAAAGGTTAAGGGATTTGAGGGATGCGTAAATTATGTTTATTACTTTAGACTGTCCATTGGAAAGGATGACATGTCACCTATCAAGGATGAGGTTCGTGATGTATCCGGACATGAATTTTTAATTACTTCTCTTCAAGAGGGTAATCTCAAAGTTGTTTTAACAAAGGAATGACCTTAATGATGAGAATATATATTATTATGGGCTGGACGTTCATAATAAGAATCATGGGTAGGACCTTAAGTGTTTTCATCCATTGATATGTTGGAAATAGGAGCACCTTATTTTTTATAAATCTTCACACAGGGTCGAGGACCTTCATAGCTTACACCATATAGAATACCTCCCTAGTAGATCTTTATGTTTTTACAGGGAGAACCTATGTATATGGTTCAATCAGGAGGACCTATAGAGTTGTTAATATATATTCCATATTAATTTCATTGATGGTCATTATTTATTTCTTCTATTCATGATAGGTTTACATATTCATGCAATTATACTAAAATATCTTTAAGGGGATTGAGAATATCAAAATTAATTTAGTAAGGATTATGAGCCTTTTGATAAGTCATAATATTCCCTTTATATGACCTTTTGGATATTTTTGGCTTGATTATTATGGTTTGAACATCAATTATGATCGTATTTATATAATGTGGGAAATAACCTTCATTCATAGGGACCCTTCAAGACGACCCAATACTTATCATCAAAATATTTTAAAAAATTACTTGGATGGATATTGTAATATGATATCATCCTTGTAAGTCACTTGTAATAATGGGGTTATAATCTCACTTATGTCCTTAAGACTTTATTGTAATATTCAGAAACATATCCTGGTTGAGGATTGGAATATGGTTCTAGTCCTTGATGGGTGTCACCGGTATATGATGATAATATGCACATATAAAGACACACACTTTTCATACCTCGATATCATATCTGAATACATTAATATTCATTACATAGTATAACAACCCATTCCAAAATTGTTTACTCCTAGAGCCTTTATAAATGTGGATAAAGAAAAAAATGTTTTATAAATGAGCTACACCATTTCCCATAAATTTATTCATAACTAGCGCCCTACTTATACAAATCACACATAATACCGTTATTTATAAACTGGGGAAAGGAAATAAAATAAAGGGTGATGTAATATACGAATAAGGTTAAGAAAGTGAGATATCAACATAACATGATCATAAGGTTATGAGAACATGAGAAAAAAATTTAAAACCACACCCTACATATGGTATAAATCATAAAAGTTCATAAGACATGAATCATAATGGAATAAAAGAACTCGTTCCATGAGAATATAACATTGTCATAAGATATATATTTGTGGCCTACATATAAGTATATGAAATATAATGTCATGGATAAACACCCTGATATTCCTAACATTTTAGGCTTGGGATAAGAACCCATGTACCTTCTTTAGGATTGGGATAACCTCTTGTGCACCGTCTTTGGGAATTGGGATAACCTCTCATGTGCCCTCTTTTGGGATTGGGAAAACCTTTAATGTACCCCTTGAACACATAGAACATTAATCATTACACAATGTAATAGAGAAAGTTATAGGTCCCTTCCATAACCTAGTCCATACATTTGGGTCCCACAATATAACAAAAAACTTCATCATATCATAACCTTTGAAAATGAATTGGGTTTCATAAACATTCAATTATATCATAACCCATGGAAAAGAAATGAATTTCATAAAAATTAATCATCATGGTCATAAATCATATAGATAAACTACAAGAATGGTATATTTGGATCATATCACCAAAAAATATTATGTAACAACAAATAATGACATCTTATATGGAAAATTATTTTGATAGATCACATGAAAAAATTCTCGAGGAAAATAACATTACCAATTTGAAAAAGAATATTAAAATTATAAATTTTTATTAAATATAAAAGAATTATTTTTAATAAGAAAACATTATAAATTTTCAAACTATTCTATAAATCATTGTTTGTGTTTATGAGGTAAAATACCCTTCTTGTTGTAAATGTTAAAATTAATATTCCTTTTACATTTTCCGAAGGAAAAAAATCAAATGTTACTTGTTTAGAAAACAATAAGAATATTCGTTTTAGAACTTTTTTAAAAACATAAAAAGTGATTTAAAATGAATTTAAATAATAATTTTAAAATTTTAAAATCTTTCTTCATAACGTTTTTAGAAACATGGTCATGGAATAAAATGGATTTTCGACCAAAGATAGAAATAATGTGGATTTTTATTAAAAAAATTCTTTCAGTATCTTCAAAACATAAAGAGAGGAAAATGAAAGGAAAAAATTATATTCTGTAGAAGTAAATTGGGTATGGGAAAATACATGATTTTATTTTGAGATCGATTATAATATTTCATCATTGGTACCATAATCACAAATAGTCTCGATAAATAATGTGGTTATAACATAAAACCTTTACCACTTCGGTAATGATTGAGTCAAAATCCCCATGAATGAAAGAACCATACATAGAAATATAAATAACAATAATTTTCATAATAATCACCACAAAATTCATTCATGGGTATAATATAAGCCACACAAAAGAAAAAAAGTATTTAATATGGCATGTTTTTTAGAGAAATAAAAGTGAGACAAAAATCATTTTACCTCAACTATTGACACTATTCATAATCATTTCAACCGCCTATAGAATAAATATAAGTTTATTTTACATATATTACTAAATGATATTAATATATATCATACCATATATTATTTACTTTCTTCATTTTATTACCTATTTATTGACAATTCTTTGTTAAAATCGCATTTTAGGTAATAACTGCGTCATTTTTCATAAATGTTTTGGTTTAGTATTTTCGATCATGGTTCCATAATATCTAAAATTTTAACCATGGTATAAATATAATAAATATTCATTATACATTTATTTATAGTGATATATTAATTTTAGAGGTATAAAATGAATTATACCATTCATGAAGATGGTAGGTCGTATATACGCCTGAACGTTGTTTCCATTTTCTTGAGGGATATAACAAAAGAAACGTATATATAAATTCACCATTAAATAATAATATTAAAATCATATATATCATATATATTAATTAAATATACTATCATTAAAATCCATTTCAATATAAAATGAAAAACTTATCTAATAGCTTTGTAGAGGCAGTAGTCCACTTGTACGCACGACTAATGTTATCTTTTTTCAATGGATTAGAAGATAAGAAGGTAGTTGTGATATTAAAATTATATAAGTATAATTATCACCTAAATATACTATAAATATTAATAATCCATAATTATATCCACCTTTTATATTAAATTATGGGAAAAAAGGTACATCAGTACACAAACTGGTAGTCCACCTTACACACGGTCGATTGTTTCATTTCCCATTTTATGGAAGAGGAGATAAATATTGGTTATTAAATTAACATAATGACATCTAAGTATATGAAAAATAATTATGATATTATATAATCATATTTTAAAAAGTATTTTATAGCTTTATAATATAAATTAAAATAGATGTTCTTAGTTTAGAACGATACATATTCATTGGACAACCTCCTTAGGTTTTCACTAAAACCAATATTATGAGGGATTCTTAATCAAACTAGGGACTCTAGAAACTGGTAATATATGTAAATAATTTATTTGGGTGGGTTTTTTCTGAACCAAAATGATCATTTGGAGTGTATATGAAAGACTGTAGATTTCCTTATATAAGTGGAGAAAAGGAACCCACTGGGAAACTACCAAGAAATTTAACTAATGAATCCAAAATGACAAATTAATTCACAATGAAAATGAATATAAATTTATTTAGATTCATATTTGAGACCTAATATGGTTTAAATATATATATGAAATAGTATTTATAAAATTTTATTGGAAAAAATTCCTTATATTTTTGTTTGACCCTCTCGTAACCCTGTTTTAACATTAAACATGGTAATTAATTTTTATTGTTTATCTTATTAATTGTGATAAAAAATTAAGTATGAATTATTAAATAATATTAATTATTATTTTTATAAATATATAATATATTATTCCAAATTAAATTTAAACATCTTACATAATTTAATTTAAAATTAAACAAGTAGACGCGATGAAAAAATGTCTTCTAATGAAAAAGTTTTCAAGAGTATAAAATATTTTTATATAAAATTTTAGTATAAAATTGATTAAAATGACCTAAGTTGGATTAATAATAATTTATTTAACTAATTTTACTTTTAAATTCCTTTAGAAAAAAAAATTCTTTCTAAATAATTTGAATGAAAATAATTTTTCTAATAAAGATCAGTGTTTTTTTACTATTCATCAAAAAATATGGTCTTCAATAACTTTTCAAAAATTTAACCTAATAAAATTTCAATATATTGATTCAAAATTTGAATTTCACTTCTTCAAATAAAGTTTCTAATATCTTATATGTTTAATTTCTTTTCATAAAATGCGATGAAAATAATTTTTTTAAATAAATGTATTTTCAAAGTATATGAAGACCTTTCCAAAAGATAAGTTCTTATTTGTAAAAAAATTCTAAAAAAATTGTACATAATTATGAAATTTTTTTTATTAACATTTATATGTAATGGTTTAACATCTAGGTTATAATGTTCATGTTTAAAGAATAATATTAATTGTATATTGTTCTTTGTTAAAATTCAGGGTTGCGTGTAATATATGAAATTGGTGAAGTTAAATATATTTGAATATCAAATCACATGGTGTTAGATTCTACATCCTTAAAATAAATTTTACACTCATAATTAGACCACTTTTATATAATAAAGTAATGATTCTTCTTACTCATCATATCATATGGTTCATAAAAAAATTCTTCAAGTTGGTGATTTTTTAAAATAACTTTGAGCATGTGTTTGGTCTTGTTTTGGATAACTTTCTCTCTATAATAAATATTCACCATATGTTATAATTAATATGAAATTTCATGATAAAGTAGTATAAAATCTGAATTTTGTACCTCTGAATGATCAGGTGTGTATTTCTTCCCGAGAGACACATATAACACATTGTGGACTTGATAGAGGTTCGTTGGAAGAACAAAGAGAAAATAAACCATACCTACTCAATAAATAATCAAAAAATGTACATATATATAAGGCTCATATTTTCTCTCTTATGGAAGATTGTAACCTTCTTCCAAAGAGAAATTACCAAGAATAACAACTTACGAACTTTAAAATATTTTTCACATCAATGATTGTTAGTATAACATTTATTTCAACTCTAGGATTCCTTGATGTGATATTTAATGTATCTAAATTTCTCCATAATTTCCCCAGATATATCAGGTCCCAATAGATTTTTTTCTCTAACTACATCCTAGCATGTTAGAGTTCTATACTTATTTCCATCAAAGGATTTATATGGATACATATGAATTCATTATTGAAAAATATTATTGTAATAAAACTCAACTTGTTGAAGGTGTTGAAGCCAAATTCTATTGAAATACAAACAATAAGATATCAATATATCCTCTAGGGTTTTAATTTTTCTCTCAAACTGAACATCTATATGAAGATGATAAGTTTTTCTAAAACTCAACTATGTATCCATATCCTACTGAATAATTCACCAGAAAATCATGGTAAATCTTGGATCCCAATAAGAAAAAATAAATTATGGTACTCCATGAAACCTTACCACTTCGTTAATATATATTTTGGAAATCTGGTCAAAAGAAAAATATTCATTTATAGTGACAATTTTTGCTGACATTGTATGGTGATCGAAAAAACCTAGATAAAAGTGAACCCTTTGGATGTTTTGGGGAGTCCAATGATAAAATACATGTTGATGTTTTCCTATTTCCATTTTGGTATGAATAATTATTGTAACATCCCCTTATAGTTTTGTTTCATATATTTATCTTGGGGGATACCAAGAACTGATATACAAAATATGAAATATATCTCTTCATATTTTCCCACCCGAAATACTTTTTCATATGACTATACGTATTCATATTTCCAAGATGAATAGAAAATGAAGAACTATGAATTTAATCCAAAATATCATTTTTAAACTAGGTATTGATGGTACATATACATAGTTCATAATATATTTTATTCAATCATTACTAATGAAAAGCTCCTGAACATTTCTCACACTCTTCTGCAGCTCTACAACCTCCTTTTGTGATGATTTAGTCAGAACTTGTATACATGGTTGAATGCTCAATTTAGAATGATAATATTTATCCCATTCCTTTCTATTTTCATGACCCATAGTCTGAAAATCCATAAAGAGTTTATCTTCTGTGATCTTCTTCATATGTAAGCTATCATGAACCTTTCAACTCAAATCATCAGTTGTGTTGTTCTCTTTCCTCATGTCGTAATGTATTGAGAAGTCTCAATATTTAATCGTCTTCAACCATGTTCTATTGAAAATGTTAAAATCCTTATATGTGAATATATACTTTGATATTTTTTTGATTAGTGTATATATTAAAACTTTCCTTATAATGATAATGCATCTATTTCATTAATTCAACAAATATCGCAGATAACTCAAAATCATGATATTGGTAATTTTTATCATGAGCTGTTAATTGTCTTCAGGTATAAGTTATCACAACATCATTCTTCATGATAATTAAAATAAATCCCTTGTTTTATGCATAGATATATATTATAAACACTTATCTATTATAGGGTTATTTAATAATAGATGAACTGAAAAACCTTATCAATAGTTTCATGGAATTTTCCTCACATTCATTTTCCTAAAAGAAGTTGGATACTAATTGAGAAAACATGGTGAGTGATTAGATAGTCCTGATAAATTCTTCACAATCCATAAAAGTAACAAAAATTTATATCTCCATCATATTATTTAGTTGGTTCCAACATTTAATAACTTTTTCCTTCAATGGATCCATAGATATACCCTCTCTTGAGAAGATATGATAATAAAATGAAATATTTTGAAGCCAAAATTCATACATTGTATGTTTTATTATAGTTTCTTTTTCCTTAGGGTCTCCAACTCAATTCTCATGTGGTATTCATTTTCATTCTTTCTATTGTAATAGGTAATATTATTGTATATAAAGACTACCATAGACTGATCATAGTAATCTATAAAGAATCTATTCATTAAATCCATTAAGATAATGGGGGGAAATATGAAGACCAAATGGAATAAATATATATTCATAGTTTTCATACATCATATGTAATTTCATCTTGGGTATATATTCCATCTTAACCCTGAATTCATGATATCCAAAATGATGGTCAATCTTGGAAAAGAATTGATCTTCGCACAATTGAGAAAACAAGTCATCAATACATAGTAGAGGATATCTATTTTTTATTTTGATCTTGTTCAGTTCTCAGTAATCAATTCAGATTCACATCTATCCATATTTATCCTTAATAAAATATGTCAATTAACTTTGTGGTGATACACTTGGATTAATTAATCCCATGTCAATATTTTATTTTAGTTTCCACTTCAATTCCCATTACTCAATCAGGGCCATTATATATGGACTCTTAGAAATAATTGTATCTCTATGTATGAACTCTATTGAAAAATCATCTTCAAAAATATTAATAAGACTAGGAAACTGATTCAGAAATATATCAACAAACTTCTAAAAAATATGAATATTATTGATTTTGAGATTATATCTTACCATCTGATATAAAAACCCATTTTGAATTTGAATCAAGACCCACATAATGGGTTCAATTTCTATTAGATGTTCATATTTATCCTCACACTATTATATGATCATAGGTTGGTTTTGAATATCAAGAATGACCTCCCTTTCTTGTATATTTATTTGGTTTTTCGGAATATAAATCCAATACATTCCAAAGATAAAATCAATCTCAACAAGATGGAGAATAAAAATATTTTCAAGGAGCACATTCCCAAAAAAATTTAATAAAGTATAATCATATACATAATATGTGAATATCATACCATTAGTTTTTTCAGTAAAAAATGAAAATATACTCATATGAGTGGAATTTTGATACCTTTATAATATTCTTCAGATAAAAAAGAGTGGGTAGATCCATAGTAAAATAAAACAATATTTTTTTAGAGTGGATTATTAGTATACCTATAATCGTGTCATTATCACACCCCTAATAAAAAAATATTGATCTCATGATATTTCTCATTGTCTCTTAGGTTAATATGTTTAGAAAATTGTTCATTATCATTATCCTTTGTATTTTAGCACTTGTTATTGTAATTCCCAAACTCCTTGCATTTAAACCACTAGATTTTTTGGGTTTATTATATAGAGATTTATCTTTATTAAAATCATTAGCTGACTTATTCCCATTACATTTTCATTTAGAAACAGGATAACCTTCCTTTCACACATAAACTAATTAGTAGTACCATTATGAAAATTTCTTCAATGTTCCTTCCAAAATTCAAGAATAAAGTAAAAATTGTATTCTTTTTTCTATGGTAATAAGACTTTACCCTTTATTCTATATTTATTTTCTTATCAAAACCATGTGTTGATGGGTAACTCTTATCTCTATTTCCACCTTGATAGAACAACCAACAATTTATTCATAGCTAATAAAGTACCATATTGATGGCTCCGTTTGGAAAAATAGTTTTAAAAAATCTAATAATAAACCAATTTTTTTAGATTGGATTATAATACCTGAAGCATTATTTTTTAGTCTTATAAAATTTACATCATAGGTGTTAACAGATTCATCATCCTTATTTTTTATCTCAAGGAATTCCTTCTCCATTTTCATATTAATAATACAAGAGAAGTAATTATTGAAAAAAATATCTTAAAATTAACTTGGTAAATGGATTAAATTTCTTCATATTTCCTCATATTCTTTATATGAGTCCACCAATGTTCCACTACACCATCCAAATGATAGAATTCCGACATGAATTATTCATGATCTGAAAACTTTAGAATAGGGCATAAATTTTCAATGGTACTAATGCATTGCTCCAAAACTAATGGATCGAAATACCCCATAGAAGAATGTAGGAGTTTCCTCATAGAAGACTCATCAAAACATTATTCCCACTTTTTCTCATTTTGAGGTTCAACATGATTCATTGTTGAGAAAGTTTTTTTAGGATAGAATAATATTTTTTATTTTAGAACCCATTATTTTTGGTTTCTCATTTGAAAAATCATTGTTTTTTCTTTCACATTCATCATTAAAATGATGTTATCTAATTCTATCCATCAACTAAAACCAAAACAATAATAATAGTGGGAAATTACATTATTATAAAAATAACTTATAAGATGCCTAATTCATGATACATTGTTTTCAATATAAGACACATTAGACTTCAACTAGGTCTTTCATGGTCATTATTTTAATATTTTATGATGGTTCATAAGGATTTTATGTATTTTAAAATCATATACCCTAGTAGTGTCCAACTATGTGTGTAAAAAGGTTCATTTCTGTACACCAAGTGATGATCGAGTCAGAGACCAATGTGCCATTTTGGAGTTATTAACCATAGGTAAAACAATTCAAGATACATTACAACTTCTAGTATTGATATAGGGATGAAATTTATTAAAAACCACTCACTCTATCTATTACCAAAATTCTAGGATATTTTCCTATACATAGAGTTATCCTTAGGTTCTCATTATATTTTTCTCATCCTTATTTCCAAAGGTTAACTAAAACTTTCAATGATACTAACTAAAAATATGACAATATATAATATATAAATATCACATCTTAATATAAGAATATTAATTACATAACATAATAATCCACTCTAGATTTTTTTGTTCTAGTGACTTTAGACACTTAGACACATAAACGACTAGTTGATAATTGAGCTACGCCATCTCCCACAAAGTTCATCTTATCAAGAACACTTATTAGAAATATAATATATAATACATTTCTTAATAACCTAAGGAATGAAAACATAACATATGATGAGATAAGATTCCCAATAAGGGTAATTAAGGGAGATATCAACAAAACATGAGCATACATGTATGAGATTATGAGAATAATATTTTAAAACCATAGCCTTAATATCAAAGATCATAAACATGAGTCGTAGAATAAATAATGGTATTTTATAAGACATGGAACATAATGGAATAAAATAACTTTATCCATGAGAAAATAAAATTATCATAACACATAAATTTGTGACATACACATAATATTAAGAAATATTATTTCAGGGCTACCCCCCCAAAGAAATCATAAGACGTTTGGCTTGGGATGACCACCCATATACATACTTCAGGCTTCGGATAACCTCCCATGTACCCTATTTTAGTCTTGGTATAACCTACAATGTACCCTATTTTAATATTGGTATAACCTCTCATGTGGCCTTTTTTGGGATTCGGATAACCACCAATGTACCATATTTTAGGTTTAGAATAACCTCTCACGTACCCATTGAGATCATTGAACATTTATCATTACCCAATTAATTATATATATATATAGGTCCCACTCATTACATAATCATACATTTTTTCCATAAGATCACAAAACAATAATCACATCATAACTCGTTAAAAGGAAATGGATTTTATAAACATTAAATCATATCATACACCGTGGGAATGAAATGGTTCTCATAATCATTTTTCATCATAATAAAAAATATTATAGAATAAAAGTTAGGATGGTATCATTGGATCATATTCCTATTAAATGTTACGAAAAATAAAAGGATTTTATCTTATATGGAAAATGATTTTGAAGGATCACTTAGATAATTTCTTCAAGAAAATAACATTTCCACAATGAAAATACTTATTTAAAATATAAAAATATCCAAAATATAAAAGAGAATAATTTCATTAAAAATAATCATGAAACATTTTAAATTAATCTTTAAATTATTTATTAGTCATGATGGTACAATTTATTGTTCAGTCCATACACTTTAAAATGAAGATTCCTATTATATTTTCGGTAAAAATTAAGAAGTGACTTGTTTGAAAAAAAGATAATTTTAAACCTGTATTTAAAAATTCAAAAAATAGTTTAAATTTTATTTAAATAATAATTGGTGAATTTTAAAATAATTCATTAAAAAAAATTAGAATACATGGTCATGGATGAAAAATTATTTCTGTCTGAAGAGAAATATAAAGTTCATTTTTCGTAAATATATTCATTCTGTGTCATGAGTACTTAAAGAGGTGATAAATAAAGGAAAATATGTATTATCCGAAAATAACTAGAGTATAAGAAATTTAATTACTTTATTGAGATATATATCTAAATATTTCATCATCTGAATCATAATCATAAAAAACCCCGATAAACAATGTGATTATAACACAAAAACTTTAGTACATTGGAAATGTTTGAATCATAATAACAATGAAAGATATAACATTATATTGATATATAAATCCCAATAATTTCAATAATATCCATCACATAGTACATTCATGGGAATAATATACACCACTTAAAATAAATAAGTGGTGAATATGGCATTTATCCCATTAAAATAAAAATGAGACAAAAATCCTCTTACCTCGAGTCTGGAAATTAAATATACATGTTTTAAAAACATATATAATGAATATAGGTTTATAATACATATATTTAAGAAACATATTTATATTTATTCTAGAATATATGATTTATTTATTACATTTTATTAAATATTTATTAATAATTCATTTTTTAAATTTTATTTTGGTTAATAACTACTTTGTTTTCATATTTTTTTCAGTACTTTTACTTTGACCATGGTTCCATAATATCAAGTATGTTAAAAATGATATAAATATAATATATATTAATCATACATGTATTTCTATTAATAAATTTATTTTACAAATAGAAAATTAATTACATCATCCATGGAGAAGATAGGTCATATGTATGCATAAACATTGTTTAAATTTTCTCAACTAATTGAACGAAAGAATGGTAAATATTAATTATTAATTAAAGAATAATTTTTAAATCATATATATTCAAAAAATATTCCCTTATTTTGTTCCATTTCAAAATAAATTGTAAAATATATCACATATCTTTTTGGAGGCAATAGTCTAAATGTACGCACAAGCAACATTATCATTTTTCAACAGATTAAAGTTGATAGATCATATATGTTATTATAATTGTAAAAGAATGCTTTTTTCGTAAATATCATATATATATATATAAATATATAATTTTAATATATCATAATATCCACTTGTGAGAGTCAGTGATTGAAAAAAATTACATCGGTTTGCGAGATGGTAGTCCTCTTACACACCATCAATAGTCTCATTTCCCATTTTGTTAAAGGGTTGATGGGTATTAGATATTAAATTAACATAATAACATATAAGTATATTTGAGACAATTATGTTAATATATAATAATATTTTATTACTATTTTAAGGATTTGGAAGAATAAATAAAATAAAAATGCTCAATTAGGAATGATACCTCTTCTTCGGAAAACCTCCATAGGTTAGCACCATAATCCATTTTAAGAGGGATTCATAATAAAAATAAGGAAATTGGGATGTTTTAAGGGAAGTGGGGAATGAATTTTGGGAATTTATTTTCCTAAAAAGGACCTTGGATAATGTCATGAAGATGAGTGGAGATTTCCATATATAGACCGTGGAAGGGAACCCACATTATAACTACATGGAAATTTCCAAAAAGAGTAAAAATGATATAGTTATTCCCAAGATAAATGATTAAAAAGGGCCAAATATTCTAATTTTCGATAGTATAATGGTTAAATATGGCCACAGAAAAGGATTTAGAAATGTTTTATTTCTCAACTTATCCTTACCATTGGGTTTAACCCCCGATAAACTCATTTTAACTTTAACAATAGAATTTTATTTTTACCATTTTTACAATTAAGTATGATAAGAAAAATTATGTTGGACTTATTAAATAATATTAATTATTTTTTTTAATATTGAATCCAATTTACAAATTCAATTAATATTATATCAATAATTTAATTTAAAACTAAACTCACACACATGCTGAAAAAACATTTTTCAAAATAATTACATTAAAAAGTATAAGAAGTTTTTATAGAAATATTCTACATGAAATTGTTTCAAATTAATTATGTTAGATTACTAATAATATAAATGAAATAATTATAATTTTAAAATATTTCAAAATAGAATCTATATATGTAAAAACATTAAAAAAACATTTTTTAATAAAAATTAGTGTTTTTCATTATTCATCGAAAATATTTCCTTTTTCTAAAATTATTAAAAGATAACTGTAATATAATTTTGAAATATTGATTTAAAAAGTGATTTTATTTTTTTCACCCAAAATTTTTAATATTTGAGATTGTTTATTTTATTATTTTTTCACAAAAAAAAGTGAGGAAAATCATTATTTTTTAGAAATGCATTTTTGAAGTATATAATGAATTTAACAAAATTTATGTACTAATTCGTTAATATATTTTATTGACCTAAAACCACTATACATAATTTTTTAAAAAATTATTCCTATTCATACCCCTAAGTTTAACATCTATGATATAATGTTCATGTTTAAATAATAATATTAATAGTATATTATAGTTTATTAAAACTCAATATTGCATGTAACAAAAGATATTGAAGAAATAAAATTTATTTAAATATAAAATTACAACGTTTTACATCATATGAGTGGGTAGAGATATAATTATGACCTTTTTTCATCTCTAATATATATTGTTGATCTCCTGTGGTGTGGGAAATGATATAATCTTATCCATGAGTGACTGTTGGGATTTTCCAGTTAAATCCTATAATGGATGTAGCGATATAAGGCTGACCCTAATTGACTACGGAGTTATGTTAGTTAAATTCTATCAGAAAAAAGGTATAATAATTACCTTATTATTCATTATTCATTCAGATATTCTAATGATCATCCTAAATTGGAGAAAGAATATGGGCCAAATCTTGAGTAGTTGTCAAGGTGTGTCGACGAGATCCCATGTTGTCAGCATGAATATGAATATATTCCTACCACCAGTTCACTATCATAATATTCCACACAATGTATTTTATCACCTATAGGATGTACTGGTAGTAATGGAAGTTATAATAAGGGATATAATCCTTCTCTTCAACTCCCTACAGGATATACAGATGGGATTATTTAATAAGAATAGTATTATCAGCTTATTCACTGGTTGTCTTCCACTATTAATGAGATATTCTTATAGTAACCCGTGCATTTCATACATAAATATTAAATTTTATTATATGATTATTCAATATCAAAAATAACAATTCATTCCCAAATTGTATAGGTCTAATGTATTTGGAAACATGGAAACATAAAAAATTGGTATATAAAAGTTCTAAATCATCTCCCACTAAGTTCTTTATAAATGCAACCCTTTTCAAAGTATCAAACTTTAAAACATTATTCATAACTTGGGGAAAGAGAACCTAAAAAGGAGGATCTTATATGATCTCAAAGGGTAAATAAGAGAGATATCAATGATCACTTAAGTATGTCATGGGAATAAGGGTAAAAAAACATGATCTTAACATTTAAAAACCATATCCAACATATCATCGATCATAATCACGACTCATTGCTTAAATCATGGTATCTAAAAATACATGAATCATAATGTAATAAAATAACATGATCGATAAGAGCATTAAATTATCATAATACATAAGTTTGTAGAATATACATAATCATATAAAATCATTTCCTTATTCAAGGATCATTTTGGAGACTATCATAGTTGATTGGTTTCACTCATCATTCCATCATATCCTTAGTCAATCATCACTCCTATGAAAATCATGGTGGAAATAGTCTATAACTAAACTAGGATCACTCCCCATTCTATTCCCTGTTATTTCATGAGATATCCACTGTTAACCAATAAATTATAGGGATATAAAATTATACCACTTACTAATCACATAATACCAATTAATTCATATGTGTAACAAAAGATAATGAATATTTCATTATATATAAAAACTCATGGAAAGGAAATGGGTTTCATAATAACTATAACATTTCATCATAGTGTATCCCATGTAAAATAAATGTGTTTCAAAAAACACACCATCTTAATAATCATAAACCATATAGAGGAAGAGTAAGGATGTTATCTTTGGACTACATCCCTAGTAAATCATAAGTATCATCAATGGAAATTATCATAAATGAATGTTTAATTAAAATATTACTTGGAAATATTCATTAGGAAAATACCCCTTTATTTTGGAATCAATTCCTTAAAATCTAAAAATTACCAAAAATATAATGGAAAAAGTTTTATTCAAAAATATCCATGTGACCTTATAAAAGATACTTTTGATATTTTATCATTTACAATGGTGATAAATTTGATTCATTTCATGTAAAATAAAACAATGATTCCTTCCATATTTTTGGTAAAATTAAAAGGTGCATGATTTGGAAAATGACATGATTATTAATTTAACATATTTTTTTTAAAAAAATAAATAATGGTTAATAATGACATGATAAAACCATATTAGAATATTAAACACATTATTGAAATAAAATAGAAAATATTGATATATAATAAAAAGTATTTTTTCCTTAAAAGATAAATAAAGTCTATTTCCACAAAAATTATTCCTTTCATCTATTAAGTACACAAAGAGAGTAAAACGAAACTGAAAAATATAATATCTAGAAATAAGATAAGGATAATATATTTCAGTTTATTTTTTATAGATATGTTAAAAAATTTAATGATCGTAAAATCTCTCAAATAAATTTTTTACTCAAAGGTGCAGTTAAAGCTAGACATGGAAAAAAGAAAACGGAGAGCCATGGGGAGTCTAAAGTGACAGAGTCCTTGAAAATTATTATAAATGATTATATTAAAACCATGAGGATTAGATAAAAATTGAGAAAAAATATAAACAACTTAGGAACCACATTCCATTGTAGCATATATTCCCTATTCTATATTTCCTCAGTGCACGATGTGGGGTATATTAGTACTTAGAGAGAGAAGATATTTTCATTCCCTAGTAATGTAAGCTGCTGACCAGTGGGTTGTTGAGTTACATTCAATATATTTGGCTATTAAATAGGATTCCATTTGAGTTTTATAAAAGGTAATAATACTCTCTATATAGATAGATATCCCACATAGGATGGATTTTCTTTGTCTAAGATGGGGTACCAACACCAAAAGAGACAATGTAATCTAGATAAATTGAACAGAAAGGATCATGGATGATTATTCATCCCCACATGATACCATAAATGCATGAACCATTTAAATTTATCAATATAAATACTGAAGGAGGGATCTCATGAGCCCAAAAACCATCCAAACCTATGGAGGTAGAGTTTCTACTAAACCTAAAGAAGATGGTCCATGATAAAAAATTATAATGTAACGTAAATCTTTTACCGTTGGTAATAATTTCTTCCAAATCAATCTAAAATATTATATAATTAATTTAACATTATCAAAACATTGTACAATAATCATGTAAATAATTATTGAATCATATATGATCCACTTATATCATTTCAAAACCTATTTATTTGTAATTTCTTATTAACATCTCTATTTCATGGTGTTAACTATTTTGATTTTTATAAGAATTTTAGTTTTCTAGTTCTGGTCCTTGTACTTTGATCATGGTTCTATAATATGAAAAATTTCAATTATGATATACATAATATATATATTAAATATATATATATATATATTTATATTTATACATAAATAGTTGATATATAAAAATAAAATACACCGTTTATGGAGACGATAGGTCATACGTAAGCATGAATGTTGTATTCACTTCTTGAAAAATGAAATGAAATATAGGTAAATAATAATTCAACTTTAAATAATGAATATTATAATTTTATAACATCTATATTAATTAAATTTATCCTTATTACCATTTATGTAAATAGTAAATGAAAAATTAATTACCTCACTTCATAGAGGTGGTGGTCTACACACACGCTTGAGTGATGTTATTGTTTTCCAATGGATGGGAAGGTATGAAATTAAATATGATATTATAAGTATAAAAGAATAATTATTTCATAAATATTATATATACAAATTAATCCCATCATAATAACCAACCATCAAATATGGTGATGTAAATTGAATTGTACCGCTACGTGGTGGTGGTGGACCACACGTAAAAAAAGAAATACTTTCACTACTCATTTAATAGAAAAGAGGGTGAATAAAAGTGGTTATATAATCATAATAACATTTAAATATATTTAGAACACTGATTTTATTATTTAATGGGGAATACCGTATATTTATATTAGGTAGAAGAAGAAATAATTTAAATTGGTCGGGCAAGACGATTACCTCTTCTTCGGTAGACCCCATTGGATCCCCTCTTATAGACCCTTTGAATTTTTGTTTAAGAATACTAGAAACTTTATATTATGGATAAAAAATATGATAATATAATTTGTCATTTATTTGGTGATCTATATAGTTCAATGTGGTGTAAATTAGAGAAAAGGGCGAGTGTCCATTAATAAGTGGGGGAGAGGACACAGTTGGAATTTCTTAAAAGATTAAAATATAATAAAGTTATACTCAATAAAAATGATTCAAAATTAATATATATTTGAATCTGGAATAGGATAAAATAAATATAAGTCTATTAAATAGTTTTTATACAAGTGTAATTGGAAAACTTTCCCTTTTCTACTAATCTAACCTCCTCCCATGTAAACTCATTTTAGCCATCACCACAATGATATTTTTATACCATTTTACTATTTTTTATCAAAAGAAATAACAATTAAAAATTACCAATATTATAAATTATGATTCCAAATATGTAATTAATTTTATCAAATTCAATTCACATAAGTGAGAAAGTTTAATTTAAAATTAATCCCGCAAAATGAAATAGAAACTAGTTTTCCAAAAAAATGATTTCTTAGGTATAAAAACAATTTACACCAAAATACAATATAAAATTAATTATAAAAACAATAATTATACTATTAATAAAATAAATGAACTAATTTATCTTTTATAACCTTTTAAAATAAACATGGAACTTTTTAAATTCTTTTAAAAAAAGAAAACCTTAAATAAAAAAACATTATTTTTCATTATTTGTCAAAAAATTAATCATTTCAAAAAATAATTAAAAATTTACTCTATGATAATTTTGAAATAATAATTTCAAAAATGAAGTTATTTTTTTCATATATATTTTCATTATGGTTTACAAAATAATTATATTATTTTTTAACAAAATTAATAATAACCATTTTTGAGTGGAAAATGTATTTTTAAAGCATATAACGACTTTACAAAAAATGAGTACTTATTTATTAACATATTTGATTTATCTAAAACCTTTATACATATATATTTTTTAATATTTTTATTCCAATTAATACTTTAAATTTAACAACTATTTTATAAGGTTAAATTATATAATGGTTTATTTGGACTCGTGGTTGTGTGTATCGTAGGATATCAAAGAAATTAAATTTATTTGAAGAGAAATACATGATAAAATATTAGGGTGTTATAATATACCACATTAAAATAATTTTAACCCTCTAAAGTTTATCACTGAGATGAAAAATGAGGATATCTCTATTTTATCATATACTCTTGTTCCCATGTAGCTTCTTCAAATTTACGATTCCTCTAGAGTAATTTAACTAGGTGGGTTGTCCTTTTTTGTATCACATGATCTCCATTATATAATTCATATATTCGTTGTCCTTAATATTTAATATCATGCTCCAGTGGAGCATCCTCAATGTTTAGTAAATTTGATGGATCATGATTTTAATTATTCAATAGAGATATATGGATTACATCGTGGACTTGAGAGAGGATTGGTGGAAGTGCCATGTGATGAGCCAGTATCCCTACTGGATCAAGAATCTCAAAGTGGGTAATATACCTTGGTCTTAGATTTCCATTACTTCTGAATCTCATAACCTTATTCCATAGATAAATTCATATAAATACCTTCTCAACAACTTCAAATTTCAAATTTAAATGATGAATGAATGTATAAATTTTTTATTAACTCTAAAATTCGTTTTGGTGTTGTTTAATGGATCTAACTTTCTCTTCCATTTCCTCATATATATTAGGTCCTAGTAGTTGTATCTCTCTTTAACATCATCCCAATGCATTATATTTCTACACTTTTTTATATAGAGGTATTCATAACGATCTATCTGAATTCTAAATTGAAAACAATTGTTGTATTAAAACATTACTAAGGAAGTTGTTGATCTCAACCACCTTTCGAATCCATAGAACAAGTCCTCAACATATACTCCAGACATTAAATTGTTCTCTTAGACTGAAAAACTATCAAATAATGATAATAAATACTGAAACACAACTCTGAATCCATAGCTTATTGATTAATTTTACAAGGCATTGAGTTATGCCACAAATCCCAATAAAATATAGTAAAATATGGTACTCTATTCATCCTTACCACATCTTTAATGTATAGTTTGTAAAGTCAATCCATATTTGAATCTTATTTGTTATAATTTAAGTTTTTTTACTGAAACAATCAATTTCCATGCATATTTTTAAAAAAAATTAGTTTTTTTAATACCATAAAAGTAATATTTGTATGTTAATTTTCACATTTTATAGTTTTATAAGTATTTTGGGATTAATTAAAAAAATTGCCTAATTCTGGATTTTAACTATTTAATTTATTTGAGTTTTTCAACCAAAACATTTTATATACTCATTTAATTTATGAAATTTCATTATTAGGCATAAATTCGTCTTGGTATTCATATCATTCTTCTGGACTAAGAGTTGAATCTAACATTAGGGGGGCCAAAATAAGATCACATGTTAGGCCTTAAAATCTATGCACAGATCTAGATATTTTTTAATTTGGGACTATATCATGTAAATGGATAGAACATTAGGGATGAAACTCTACAATGAGAGATATATGATCCTAATAAACAACTATCATAACTATGCCCCCACATGATTTTATAGATATCATGACCCTAAATGTAAGGGAAATTGGATTACAAAAATTCTAATATTCTCTCTGACCAGAATATTTTTTTATGTAAATTGGATATAACCTCTTCTTAACACCATGGATGAGGTATAAATTTTTTGTTCAATGGTGAAAAATATTTTTTAACAACTTTCCAAAATATCACTTTTCAATATTTGGTCATAAATTGGTCCAACAAACAAATTCTTTAGGAGTAAAATTATGAATCCAAAAATCTTACCCTTTCATATAAAAAGAATCCACCCCCACATACAAAGATATTTATTACTATTTATGAGAGAGGTGGAAAAGGTCCATGATTCTATTCATTTTTTCCATTGATTCATTTTTTATATATTTTTTAGTTTTATTTCTCTTGTAAATATATTTTTAGTTAATTAAACAATTCACGCATCCTTTCATTAAAATTTTCCCTCCACCCATTTTGTTCTATTTCATCCATTATTTTTCTTCTTATTCTTTTATTCTTATAGTTTTCATTTTATTATTATTTTGTGTTTTAACTATTTTATTATTTTAACTCATTATAAATTTCTTTTCTTTTCTTTTATTCTTTGTCTTCTTTCTCTCTCTCTCTCATCTATTATTGTTTTTCATTTCTTTTTATCTCTTTCTTTCTAATTACACCGTGACCTATTACCCTAAAAATGTTGGGCTAATATAAGTCTTATTTCGATGTAGGTAAGTGTAAATTCAATTCATTATGCACATAAATTATTATGTTTTATTAATTTCTTGGTGATCAAGAGTGATGTGCATGGGTGTTATGATTGTCCTCTACGAAACATATCTCTAAATCATTTCTATTATTTTATTAAATCTTAAACCTCCCTTATAATAGATATAGTCTTTTAATATAATGGATTTGATCAATTTATTAGATGAAATGAAATATGATGGAACTTGGTTTTGGAAGATGTCGCACTCTAAATAGAGGTGTTCTATCAACCTTGATTATAGGAGGATATGGAATTAAGCTTGAAAAATTCATTGAATATTTCACACCACAAAATAAAATAATAGTAATTCATGCATGAGATCTCATAATTGAATTATCATTCTTAATATAAACACCAATTAGGAACACGATGGAACCCATGAACAAAACCACAATGGCCATGTTCTTTCTTATCTAATCACATTCTATTATTGCATGTTAGTTTAATTTTATCATTTCACTCTTATTCTCAATTAAATTGTTTTTATAAAATAATTAAAATAATGAAGAAGAAGTATCTTAGTTGAATTAAAATAAGTGAGTGAACAACTGGGAAATATCCTCAAGTGAGATGACCCTAGTCAGCCTCTGTGCTGCATTAAGAAAATGAATTTTCTTTTTCCACGCACTATGACAGGCAAGCCTCACTACCTTTGTAAGGAGATCGACTAAAAACCAATTAGTATTACAACATTTAAATATTCTGGGGAGTCTGGTGATAAATCTATGGTCATATTTTTTCAGTTCCATTCTAGTATAGAAAATCATTATAACATCCCCTTATATTTCTACCACTCAACCTTATTATACTGACATTCCAGGCATCAAGATACATTCTCGACAATATCTCCCTTTATATTGTCCCAGCATATACACTATTTAATATCTCTATACATATTTGTACATATTGGATGAATAGATAATGGTAAACTATGCAGTTTATCCAAAAAATCTTTCTTCAAATCTGGTATGAATTGAATAAATACACGATTCTTGTACTTTGTATTTCTATTACAAACAAGATTAAAATTATGAACATTTCTCACCTTTGTTTACATTTTTATATTTTCATTCTCTATCTATTTATTCTTCAAATGGATAGATGGAGGGATACTCATTTGAGAAAAAAATATTTCTCTACTTCTTTAAAGATTTCAAGGTATATCTTTTTCAGATACATTAATATTTTTTTCATCATCATAATAGATAAGTTATCATAATCCTTTCTACTCAAAGCATTTTCTTCCCTTTTTACTTTCCCAATATGGTAATGTATTAAACAATATAGTTTTTCATCTTCTCCAACAATATTCTATGGTACATATTCACCTATTTCTGAGTGAATATATACTTTAAACTTTTATGATTAGTATATATTTCACACCATTCTATATTAAGTTAATTTATCCATGTTTTTAATGAAAAATTTTCCCCAACTAACACCAAATCATGAGTAGGGTAATATTTTACTTGATCCTCAAATATTCATGTGGTATAAGCTATTTATATATAATTTTACATAAGGATTCATCCATGACCCTTCTTCGATGCATTATTATATATTACCAACCCATGTCCACTATAGGGTTTTGTAATACCAGGTACTCTGACTAAACTTCTATTCAATCCATTTAAATTTTTCTATCGTTCGTCATTGTAAATGAACATGTATCTTTTCCCAATTATCATGGTGAGTGGATTAGAAATCCATGATAAATTATACAAAAAAATCAATGATATCCCGCAAAATCAAGAAAGCTACATATCTTAGTTATATTGGTTCATCTAGGCCAATGATTAAAAACATTGGTCATTGATGGATCCAATGATACTCCCTCACATGGTATTATATGATCCAAAAATGAAATTTCTTTATCCAAAATTCAAACATGGGAATTTTTTCATACAAATTATCCTTTTTTAGATTCTTTAGTACAATCATTAGGTTATATTCATGTTCTTACTTCTTTTTATAATATAAAAGAATATCATTTATAAATAAACCAAAAACTAGTCACGGTAATATCTAAATACTATATTCATTTAATCAATGAAAATAGTTGCGGAATTAGTAAGACCTAATCGGATCACTATAAATTTGTTGGGTTTATACCACATATGGAAGGATATATTGGTTATGTATTAACTTTTCACCCCCAAATAATAGTTACAAGACTAAATATCAATCTCATAATAATATTGAGACCCTCATAATTGATTAAAAATTCATAAATATTGGTAATATGGTAGTTAATCTTGATTTTAATCATGTGAGGTTATCGATAATCAATGTAATGATGCATTAATAAAACATTATTCTTATGGTAGATAAAATTTTCTCCCCTTGGTGATGCACTTCGTCGAATGTATCCCTTATCAAGATTCTCTTAGTGTTTCATCGTCAATTCATTCAACTCAATCTAGACCATTTTATATGGAATATATGAAATAAATTTAGCATCATGTATGAGTTATATTGAAAAATCAACATAATAATTTGGAGTAATACTTTGAAACTATTCTATAAAAAACATCAAAACACTCTCATATAATAGGAATATCTTCAATGTTGAGTTTCACCCCAACCATATGAGATAAACACACCTTTTGAATAGGAATAAAGACCCATTTAATGGATGCAATTTCCATTGTATGTTCATATATATCGTCACACTAATATATTACAATAGGTTCATTCAAAATATCAATTGTGACTTCCCACTATAAGAAATTCATATAATACCCACATTTTATAACTATGACTATAGGTCCTAAAACAATTTCCATAGAAAATAGCCACAGTTTGGGAAACCTTGGATCTTATTTTCATGGAAATAGGGCCATGACTATAGCCACAGTTCGAAATAGTGTCAATAGAACTATAACTGTGGTTTAGAATAGTGGATATATATTATTCCATTGAAAGTATAACCATGGTTTTAAACTATTTCAATAGGTCTAGTGCCACACTGGAAAATATAGCATTAGACATATATCCATGATTTCCACTATGGTACTAGAGCTATATCCACGGTTTCTAACCATGTATATATCCTGTACATTCTAGATAATAAATCTAGGGAATATTAGTAAGTATAAGGCTTGTCATTGGTTCATGTTAGTTCATTTGTAATGGGGAAAAATAAAATATTGATAGATTCCACATACAATCTATCAGTGTGATTACATAATAGATAAAAATAAATATCATTGATATATAATTTCACTCTATATAAACCATCCTATCAATTTCAATACGCCCATTGTGGACTGACTTGGATTGCGCTTCCATTAACACCAGAAATTTGGAAAACTTGGTTACTTCAATCCTTCTAGACCCAACCCACAAGCCCTTACTGGATGTGTTCTTCAAATATTACCCTCATGAATGAAGTTCCTAACTTTAACAACTCCTTTTATCAGTAATGAATTAGATAGGTTCTTTAGAAACATGAAAATCAATTGCAAATTCTAACATGAAAACTTGTATATTATTGTGCAAGTAGAGAAGTCATCCCCAAGTATCAAGTAGTTATAGATGCCTCCAACCTACATCTGATTTTAAGTGGGAAGGGATTCTTTAATCATAAAATCGAGCTTGTGGCGAAACACTTAGATATGGATATTGACCACTATAGATGTTGAATTTAATGGGAAACTTTCTAGTATATGGGGAGTTTTGATGGGATAAATAACACTGAAGTATTATTTCAACATAATTACTTCCCCTGTGAGACGCATCGTCATATCAAATCCTTCCCCACAGTTAATTGTAATCAGGACTATAGTTGTGGATTTTACATTGATGGAGATATTCCCTTTATCTCAAATAGTTCCTTATAAGATCTTTCCAATCACAGTTTCTAGTTCGAAAATCCTATAAGAATCTTGGTCCCTTATCTAGGGACTCTAACTCATATAACTCCCTCTAGTTTTAGGGAATGGTTTAATTATCCTTCCCTTTTGAATTTTATCTACATCAGGCCCATATTTTCTGAAAAGAATCATTATTTCCCAAACATAAACAATCCTTCCATCAATCATATTAACATCCTTTTGTTCCTTTTCATAATACTTGTATCATACAAATGAAAAACTCATGATTCACCGGTCTATATGTCCCTGGTGATAAGTATATCAACAACCTTCTTGTATACGTCAAAATGAATGAAGATGTCATCTTTAAATTTACTGAAGTGAGACACTTTCATGGAGACTGGTCTCAGAAACCTAAATTGCTGACTTAAGTGGCAATGTCATAGAGTGGGGGGTGATGTAACTATAGAATAACTGAATAAATTCCAAGAAAAATGTTACAAATTCACCTATAGAAGATAAAATATACCAAGGAGAAGGAAATTTAGGGTAAGATCATACCTAATAACTAGTCCAGGAATAATGAACCTAGTTTTTCCCAAAATTAATGAGTCAAATCCACATTAATCCTAAAAAGATATTTTAACCACTATTTTTTCTGAAGAACCAAAAAAATGGATTTTATAAAATAATTTATTTAACGATATACAGAAGATGAAATATAACTCAAAAGAATTATAAAAAATTATTATGTAAATCAGAATGACCAAACATTTGGGGTGGTGGAACTAATTTTCATCCAGTGGTTGAACCACTAAATCTATTTTAATGGATACATGTTTATCAAAAAAACTTCATGGGCCATCTCATTAATCACATACTCAGGTTTAGTACCCATATAATGTAATATATATTACATAGGTTCACTGTGAATAGTCACTAAAACAGTAATAATGGTTCATGGAAATGTGTATCATCCTTAGATCATTAAAATGATATGTTACAATACTAACTATGAAAGTAATGAAGGATATCTATATATGTGCATTCCAAACTGCATAGTAAAATAAGATCATATAATCTTTTGACACCTAGGTTATTAATTTACATTTATGAAACATCATCACCGATACTTTTTTATATTCACAAGGTATTCATATCACAGTTCATGGGTTTAATTTTTGTATATCATTATTTTAAATTTTAACTTTTACCATATTTTTTAAAATTAGGTTTTTCTAGTTTCAATAGAATTATCTCACACAAACATATATGGAATAATTTTAACAATATATATGTTTTTTTAAATTGTTCCTCCTCACTAATGTCTTGTTCTATCCCCTATTCAATTATTCATTTAAGTGATAGTGTTTTTTAGGAACAAAAAAATGCCATTTATTTTTTCTAACTTCATATCATAAGTCATAAAATGATATAAGTAGTTTTCAATAAGTGGATAAAAATGAACTGTAAGGCATAACAAGTGAAGATAAAAGTTTATAGAATACATGATCATAATAGTTTTAGGGATGAAATATAGATCCATGTCACTCCCATATAGTCAGGACTTAGATTATTATAGTCACAACATGAAATTGAATTACTGTCTAGAATATTGAAATAGAAACCTTAGGTACAACCATGTGTGATGGAGACATAGTGAGAAATAAATAATAAAGTAAATCATGTATGAATGAAATAATAATATTTCTATAAACAATGAGGAACAAGAATCACACCATAAATACCAATTGAAATTGATGAAACTCATGTAATAAAAAATATTTATTAATTCATTTCCAGAATAGAAGGTTTTTTTGGAAATGCTAAAAAAGATATGCCTAAAAACTCCTTGAAATATACCTAATTAATAGAATCTTTGGAAACTTCATTTATACCTAATTATGATAAAATTTAAAAAAATTAAGAGATACAAAACATTACTTCCAGTTGATCACCCACCGAATTCCAAAACCCATTCTTGAAATCTGTTTCAAAAGAATGCATCATTTAATTATAAAAATTAAACATTGAGTTTTCCCAATAATGTGTTGACATGAAAATCAAATGATCATCACTAAATTCACTGATTTTTAAGAAAAACTTCAAAGAACATAAATTTACCATGATGAACCCAAGTCACAGTGTGTAATAATGAGAATACATCACAGAAGCATAGAAGTGCATAAAAAATGATTGCATACAACTAAATAAAAGATCCACACACCCACATAAAATAGTGGTTTAACAAAAATTATTATTTATCAAGAATAGATACCTACATAAAAATAGTATTTTATCAATCACATAACCACTTGATAAATAGTAGCTTTTAAGGAAATATATTGAGACAATAACGGAAAACCCATATTGAATATATACCTACTCTAATAAATCATAATAGTTGATCTAGAATGCACCTTCTTGAATATATAAACTTAAAATAGTAGTTTTACAAACAAATATATGAAGTTTCATTTCTCACAGTACATTATTAGTAACATGTCTTTCCGAATATTTAAATTATATAAAATAGTGGGTTTTCAATATGTATTATTTAAATATGTGGTAGAAAATGTTTTTTCCAATATGATACATTTCTTCAAAAGCACTTTTCAGAGGAAAGTGGTATATTATGAGCATGTTTGATGTCCAACATATGGATTGATATAATGTTAAGTGGATATAAAAAGGTCTATTGTAATAATTTATATGGGAAAAATAATCTTGCGTAAATGGATAACATCTCCAGATATCTATATTACTATAATTTGTATGTTATTCCATAGATAGGTGATCAATATAAACTATATATTTCTTTTAGCATGGGATGTATGAGTTAATATCCTTTTATGTTTAAAGGAAGAAAATTTTAGGATTCGTATTCTTGTGGTAAAGAAGATTAGTTGACATGGTCTATGTTTGGAAAAAGTTTCACACTGTGATTGGGAGTATTAACCTTAAATTATAATACTACATGTTATACATATTACTCTATGTGGCCATTCTGAATTTTATTGAAATTAATTTTTTTTATTTTTTCTATTTACTGACATGTTTTTGATTCATGTCCTTTATATTATCCAAATTATTGAAACCCAAGAAAATTGGTTTCTCCCTTCTTTTACTACATTAGAACATCTTATTAGACAGGAGGGATTTTATTTTTTATACCAATCACTAAACAAGATCATTAATGATTTTTAATTTTAGATATATTTTTATACCCTAATTACGTCCCCCTTTTATTAAATACCATGATAAATAATAAAAATTTCAATATCAATATCATCAGAATAAAAAAAATATGATATAAATCAATTTTTAATCCAAGAATGAAATTTGCATCTAAAATTCACATCAATATCAGTATCACTAGAACCATCACTACCAACCGAAATAGCTATAATATCGATTAATTTTATCATATGAATTCACATTGAAGTTCGTACATGAAGATATATATTAAATGTAACAAAATGTTTAAATCCATTATTATGAAAAAAAATATAGAATCAAAAATATTATATATAAATACATTATTGGTGATAAGTATCCAAGAGAATAATAGAGGATAAAAATTTTGGTAATGTAGTTAACAATGTATTATTTATTTAAATTATACATATGGGGTGATAAATAGTATAAAAAGATACGTTTGATAGAGATAATACATGAAATTTCAATATAAGAAGTTATAAATAACAAGAAGTAAATTTGGAAAACAAAGAGGAAGATATACCTTAAGACGTTGAAAATCTAGAATATATTAGGTTTGTATAATATAGTGCTGTAGAATATATATTATAAAATTTTATGTAGTAAACATACTTTGAATAATTTTAATTGTATTTATTAAATCTTGTTTCAACTACATAATTCATCTTAATAAATATGTTGGTAAATTCCCTTACATAATTTTGTTGGAAACAAAATTCATTACTCATTTGAGTAAATTGTATGCATATATGTTTAAAATGTATTCAGGCCATATGGGAATAATGTGGATTGAAACAGTACAAAAATGACGTGGATTCTCTATAATAATGTTATGGATACTCTATAGGATTGATGTGGGCATCATGATATTGTATTAAAAAAGTAATCTCATGATTGTATTTCATAATTAAATATTTATTAATGGAAAAAACATATTTAATAAATTTCAATGATATATATGTCAGATTATAGGACTAGATAAAATATAAACAATAAAATGTTAATAAATACCACCACTAATACCAGACACTTAAAGAGTACAACTTACTTTTCCAGCATATCCATATTTTTCTATTGATTTATTCATCAATTGAACACCCTCTTTGACTTCCAAAAATTTGAGTGGAACAATGAAAAATAAACTTTTAAAAATGATTTTAAAAAATTCATGTAAAATTTATCACCTAAATCTGAAATGGTTCAAAGAGAATATTTTAAATAGGTAACTAGGTGAGAAAACAATTACATGTTTTAATTTATTAACTATTATTCATGTTAAATAAGTTAACAAGTATTTATAACTATTATCTACAACATTTAAAAAGTTGATGAGGTGCTAACTATTTCTTACAATGTGTGATGTGTTATTAAAAATGATTAACCAAATTTTAATATGATATTAAAGTGATATATCTATTGAGAAACCATCCATTTTATATCACACATGAAGGATTATATATATATATATATTAATAAAATTTGGATTAAATTATGAGAATAGTGGATATGAACAGATGTTAGTTGTTGTAGCTCTCAAATAATTTGAAGAAAACATGAATTTTGAAGATAAGGATGAAAATTACTTTGTATAGAGAAATGTGTACGGGTTATTTTCTGGTTCTATATAAGTATCATATATTATGTTCATAATTATCATTTATACCATTAATAACCATCATCTAGTGTTGCTGAGTGGAAAAATATGCATGTTATGTTCTATGTAAGCATCATCAAATTTTTATGTAAACAACATTTTTCCTCTCTATATGAAAAATCTAGATTAGTGGTCATAAATCCTTGTCAATGCAAACAGAATCTTGGACTAGGAAGTCATAATTTCCTCTCTATGTATACATTATTATTGTTTTTTTATGAATGAAATAATCAATGATAGCACCATCATTTAGAGAAATTATAATTTTATATAAAGTAAAAATATGAGTTTCTAGATTTTATCATATGAATTGATAGTCCATTCTAATAATGTATAATTCCCTAAAATTGAAATCACCCATTAGGTTTTGTCATTAAAGTAATAATATTAGTATAAATTATCATTAACCTCGTAACTAAAGATCAAATAATAAATTATAATCCAATAGACTTTTTAAAGTCTCACAATTGAGTTTCTACACAAAATCAATAAAAAATTCATTTTAGAGAAATAATTAAAATAGTGATATCTAGTGCGAAGAATAAATTTATTTTTTAGTAGAAACAACATAAAAATAGATCAAATTATTAATAAAAATAGATATGCTTTAATCTATCTCTTGCATGAGCACAAAAAGGCAACACCGATTGAACATAATTACAGGAAGCCTCTATCCATATTTTAGGGATAAATTTTAAAAATATTAAAATGTATATAGAATAAAGTGAAGTACTAAGATGAATTAAAAAATTATAATAAAATAACTAGAATCTGAGGCATAACCAAGTATAAACCTAAAAACTATCAATTAAGAGAAACTCTATATGATGCAGTAAATATGATATGAATGTAAACATACATCGACGATATCAATAAAAATATAAGATGAGAAATGTTAAATTCATTACATTCTAGGGATTTTAGTTGTTCTTACAAGATCTAAAGGCTAGTAGAAACCTGGTCAGGATAGTATATTCGGGTTTTTTCTAGAACCCTCTCACAATAAAAAAACTAAAATGGAATGGCAGCATTAGATGTGTTCTAGATTAGGGGATGGGATACCACATAGATTAATAATCAGTTGTAATGTAAGGTGGATATGTTTCGTGGTAGCATTGGGGGTGGAGGGTCATGGACAGGATAGATTGCATTTTCATTGGGTGGCATCGGGAGGTGGTTTCATGAGGGGCATCATCCCCAGTGGCAATGTTGGTGGAATAGGTTCGGGGAGAGGAGATCATGTCAGGGTAAACATCAGGGTAAGAGGTTCGGGGAGAGGAGTGCTCACAGAGGATAATGGTAATGTAGAGTAGAGGGTTGGGGAGAGGAGAGATTTTGTGGGAGAATAGGCTCACATATAGGATAGGGTATAATGGGAGGGGGTTGTAGAGGAAAAAACAGCTTAATTAACCCTATTTCCATGATCCATAGTAAAGAGTGGCATTAAATACCCTTATTCACACAATTTTAATTAAAACATTCCTATAAATTAATCTATATTCATGGACATATAAAACCAATTCTATAGGTCTCTGGCTATATATCATTTTTCAAGTAGTTTCCTTTCCTTATAAAAGTTATGGGATTTTTATAAATAGTGTCAATCCATTCCCAAAATAACATCATATTCCACAAGAGGAATAATAAAAGGTTTTTCATGAATCAAATTAGAATAAACATCAATTAATGTATAATCATATACTTGAGATTCAATTGTCATACCATTAGTATTTTCCAAATTAAATTCAACATCTAATCATTGTAGATAAGAATTATCATTACTATTGACTATTCATTATATAAAGGAAACCATATAACTAACAAAAAATAGGTTGCATCAATATTTGAGCATACCTGTAACAACCTTAACATTATCATTCTATCATTAATCCATTACTAGAATCAATTTGGAAGGTCTGACCATAAAATACCATTAATTAATGTGATTGACCATTAAAAATCCTTCATTAGATATCTAAATCATGACTTGATAATTTCAATATATGACACCATAGGTTTAACCTACTTCAATTATCAAAATCATCTATTAAAATATTTCATAATTATGGATAAATAAAATGTTATTTTACCAAAGCATGTACATATAGAGTGATGAATCAGGTATGCAGTAAGGTAAGACTCACTATACCCTAGAATAATCATGAAGATATATGTGACCAAATATTTTTAGAGTTATTAACCCAAGATGAATGTGTTCCCAAATCACATCCACTAGTAGAATATATATTAGGATGATTTATTGGAAAAACACACTCCATTATTGATCATAACATTGGTTATTATTTTATATGTAGGATTATCTTGAGGGTTATCTACAAAAAAATTCATCATCATTACCAAATGTAACTAAACCTTCATCTAATAGAAACTATATAGATCCAAAATTTTCATAAATAAATATTACATATTATTAGATAAATATTAAATATATAACATAATGATATATTTTGGAATCATATAGGTCAAGTTTATTTGGAAATGTGGACACATAGAAAACATTCCGATAAATATTCTATGTCATCCCCCAAGAATTTATTTATAACTATAACCCTTTTAGAAATATCATAATTAAAACATTTATTAATACCTTGGGGAACGAAAACGTAATAAAGGGTAAACTTGGAAGATCAGTAAGGGGAGAAAAGGGATATATCAATGATCACAAAAGCATAACATGAGAATAAGGGTATGAGAAATATTGATTAACATGTGAAAACCATACCTAGCATATCATAAATCATAATATTAAGTCATCATATTATGATTGGAAGTTCAAAAGACAAGAATAAAAAATTAATCAAATAACATGATCCGTGAGAGCATAACATTGGAATAAGAAATATGTTTTTGGAATAAAAATAATCATAGAAAATCATTTTATTAGTCAAGTATCACATCTATGACTATCCTAGTGGGTTTGGGTCACACTATATTCAATCATATCCTTATTCAAGGTTCACTCTCAGGAGAATTATAGTGGAAAGAGTCCCTTATTGAAGAAGGTTCAATCCCCATTATAGTCATTTTATCTCATGAGATACCCATATTTACTCGATGAATTGGAGGGATATATAATTTCAATCCCACCCATAACATTATTATAATTAATTTATATGTTTGAAACAATGTGAAAAATTATTCATCATATATCATAGCTCATGGAAAAGAAATATGTTTCATTCAAATTTCAACATTTTATTATAGCATAGCCTATTGAAAAAAAAGGTTTCATAAACATCTCATCATCATAATCATAAAACATACAGATAAAGAATAAGGATGGAATGGTAGGATAATATCTCTAGTAAATCATAATTAACATCAAATGATGTTTTCAAAATTAAAAACTACGTTTATAATATCACTTTTAATATTTCTTAAAGAATAATACCCTATTCGTTTTTGAATGACATCTTTAAAATATAAAAATGTCAAAAATGTTATGAAAATAATTTTCTTTGAAAAGAACCATCGAAATAAATGATAAAATGATTGATTTTTCATGACAAAAATAAATTCCATTGATATTGTGTTCATTAATACACTGATTCATTTAAAATTTTTGGTAAAAAATCAAAAATACCTCATTTGGTAAAAGACAAGAATATTTCTTTAAAACATTTTGTAAAAAGTAAAACATAAGAAACCATATTTTCTATGGGGTAAGGAACATTTTATTTTTGTTAATTTTTCCTTAAATTCATCCTTATGTAAATTACTAATAATGATATTGAAGAAATGAGAGTGTTTGGTCCTTGTTTAGAGATAAGAGCCCCGATTTTATGAGAAACTAGTTGGGCCAAATAGTTAGCAGAAATCTTGATTCCCAATCTGCATGGTTAGTTTAATCCATGTAGAGTGTTTTAGTGCATAGTATAAGGTTTATAGTGTTCCCTAATATTGTAACCCATGTTGAATGACCATGTGATTCTTGCAGAGTTTTTAACAGATGAACAACAAATAGTCAGTGCATGGTTTGTGAAACTATGTTCCATAACCATGTGAGGGTGGTCTTGAGGGAGATAGGGGTTTTTTCTTGGTGCATGGTTTCACCAACTGTGTTTCCAAACCAAGAAAACTAGTTTTTTATGTGGAAATTACTATTTTTACCATACTTAATTTAAGAATCATCACTCCTCCCTCTTTCTCATTTATAGAAAATATATTTTTATTCTTCATTGATAGATCCCTAGGCCTTCATCCTAGGAATTGATCCCATTTAGTTATATGACATATGATTCAAGTGTCAATCATCTCATTGGATATCCATCAATGATTCATTCATTCTTTAGTCACATTTCATTTTTTTCCTTCCTATTAGTGATGATATTTTGGTGTAGTTTCTTAGGACCTATCTTGATGGTGTGAATATATTCATTTCTATTATTCTAATCCAAGCCTAGTTAGAGTCTAAGACTAGAGGAGTGTTCTTCTATAGGAGTAAGGTTTCTGGTTTATACCTTTTCCATCGTTTCTGGTAGATTATAGTTTATTATCATTATTCCACACTCTAATCCGTCGAGGTGATGTTTCTTAAATTAATGAATCAATGATTTCATTTATTAATTATTGTTTAATACATTAATATTCATTATTATTTTAGTTTGGAGGTTTTTGACCTCATCCCAAACAACACATTGGGTGTTTTATACATTTTTAAGATGATTATGACACCTTTTGGGGTTATTGATCTCGATTTTTATTAATTATAATTGAATATGGTAATTAAAAGAGATATAAATGTTAATAAACACCTTGTAGAACCTTGTCATTTGAATATGAAAGGTATGAAATGGTTAATCCCATGGAATGTATATGATTATGAATGGATTTTTAAATGACTAAATGAATAGCTTATGAAATAGAATATGACTTGGTTATAATAATAATGGGGTTCACAGTATGGCACCAACAACCTACTTGGATTCCTTGGAAATGTTTACAACTAGGATATGATTTACTTGACATGCTAGGATGCCTTGGGAATTTCTACTCCTTGGATCTTATTTAATTAGACTACAGAGATTCTATGTAAATTTATACTTCTTGTATCTAATTACTTTAATTAATTGATTTTCTAGGAATCCTTGGAAATTTCTACTCCCTAGATTTGACATATTTGGAATCCTTGGACATATACTACTTGGATCCAGTTCAATGATATTATTTTGATTACATTGACATTTATACTCCTAGGATATAGTTTAATCATGTTATTTATATTCCATGGAAATTTCTAATTCTAGTATCTAGTTTACTCAACTTATTAGTATTCCTTGTAAATTCCTACCCCATGGATCTGATGATTTATTAGGATTACTTGAAAATATCTACCCATTGTATATAATATTGTCTGCTTACTAGAATTATTAGGACATTTCTACCACTTTTATCTGACCCATTAAAATTCTATGTAAATTTCCTCTCCTTGGATCATGTTTACCTAATTTATATAGCTTACTTGGTTTACTTAGACATTACTACACCCTGGATCTTAACCCATGTATTTCCAATACATTATTACATAATGTAACCCATTGGTGTTTTATGAAAATATTTACAAATTACACTCATGATATATTTTCTTGATCATAGTGGGACATGATAAACTTAACAATATCACATCTATTATTATTTTTTATATGCATGTTATATCCTCACTCTACATTAGTATACATGCATAGATTGGAATTTTTATAAAAATCGTTGGTGGTGGCCTACTAAGTGTATCTCATACCCAATCTAGGACATTATTGTGTTCCTAGATAGACTTCATGGATATTGATAGGGATTGGGGGAAGCACCCACTTACTTATGGTTGACTACTTGTTGCATAGGATAATGGTAGAATATGACCAGGTTATGGCTCATGATGCTATCTGGGGATAGTTTCATTTTGTAATTTTTCAAATTTTGATATATGTATTATACTAGATGCATGTTTTCATATATTACCTTTCATCTGTTTATCATGATAAAATCATCATTTGTATATGAAACTATTAGATGAGATGACTTGGTTATTTATATGAAAGATGTTTGTTCTTTATATTATTAGTTATTATTATGATGTTTCTATTGATTTATATGATTATACCATTCTTCTTCACCTTTATTCTAAGGGTATAGTCTCCACTATATTCAATTATGGGCTCTCACTACTAGTCATCAGCCTCTAGCATACAGGGAGGTGTTCTTGAGGCTTTTTGGCTAATCAATTTTGTTTACTAGTGAGAAAACTAGGTTCGAGAAAAATTAAATTTGTATTAAATAAATTATTTTCTTTTTATTTTCTATTTTGGATGGTAGGAATGAGAGATAGTATGTTTTGGGGTTTTGTAATGAGTTTTTCCTGAAAGTATCTAACACTCATGTATGAAAAAAAATCCAAATTACCTAGAATAGGATATGATGTTTTTGTTTTTTCTTGTTATAGTTCATTGTACTTGACTGTTGGGTGACACGCTTAAGTTTTTATTTTCCTTATGATCATATATTTTTACCCTTGACCTTGTTTGGAGAATAAGTATTGCATCATGTATCATCATAGTTACTTCATGATTTTGGTGACATGAATTATGCCATGCCGTGTTTACTTACTATTTTCATTGGATGTAGTATTTTTTAGTTCCTTTATTATTCTATCCATGAAATAATTTAAAAATTTCATGAAGGAATGGATTTATAAATTTTTGGGATTAAATGGATTCCACACGTAAACTTATAAGGTGTATGAGACCTTAAAAATTGGAAGTGTCCATCCATATTGTTCGGCCTTTTATATAAAATTTCTATATACATGAGAATAAAATTTAAAGAAATTGAATTATAAAAAATAAATGGTCATCATTAATTATGGATTCTAGTTGCGATTTAAAATGGGCATTTCCTCTATAAATTGGAGTTGAAACTCTATGTATTGGGAAATTGGACTCATAGTAGGTAACTTGACCATGTCCCAACCTTATTAGTGGGTAGTAGGAAGTGTATCTTACTTATCTTGTGATCTTTATGTCACTTAGAACTATTTTTAAGAGTTGAAATAGGGATGTTACTTTTTTAGGAATAATTTTGTTTATCCTATTTATATATTCATGGCGTTTTGGTATGAAATATTGCCTTAGGTGTGAACTACACATTTTTAGAGATATTACACCAATATTTCGTCCAGTTTTACACCAGGAGGGTGTAAAAGACAATTCTCGGAGGTGGTGTGCCCTGTTCACCCATAGAACCTCCAATAATGCTACTTATGGCACTACTCGTTCAAATTAATTTTGGTACTGAGGCCAAGTTTTGATAAGGATTCATATTTTTCATTAATATTATTCAGGGAGCACCCCAACCATCCCTAACTATGGTATATTTGATGTGTGATTTCTTAAGAAGGATCAACCCAAATTTATTTGGGATGGAAAACCACAAGCTACATAGTCATGGATAGAGGTTCTACCATCCATTTTTGAGCATCTCAAGACACCCCTTGAGAGGAGAGTGAAGCTCTCTATATATAATATTTGTGATTCCACTAAGAGATGGTGATATGTTATTACTTAGATAGGTCATCATTGGGATATTACTTATATTGATTTCTAGATAACCTTTGATGATTCATTTTATCCTGAGACATTGAGGGCCAATAGATCCAGAGAGTTGATACGCTTGTAGAAAGAAACATTATTATTCATGGACTAGTCTTCCCATTTTACATAGCTCTAGTGTTTCACACCTATTTTTTTAGCTGAAAAGTTATCCAAATCCAAGAGACTTGAGGATGCTATCAGGTATGAAATCTAATTAAAAGTTATTTTTTAAGCTTAAAATAATATCATAAATAATAACTTAGGTACTTATTATTGAGCATTAACTGAGTGAATCATGGGGTGCAGAGAAGAATAGATTAGCTTCTCGACATAGTGGATCAGTGTTAGGTTTAATGATGTGTAGTTTTTATGTCTCTAATGAAGGGAGTTCCAAAAAGAACATGATTTCTATTAAGTAACTTTTATATTAGCATTTTGGGAGAAAGGGTCACATGAGGATCCAGTGTGATAGGAACCCAAACAATTTTTTAGAATCCATAAGGATGGGTCCTATACAATGGTTTTCAAGACCTTGACTCGAGTATCCAGTGATAGAGGGTATGAACTAACTCAACATTTAGAAGTAGGGTTAGTACCTTCTTATTAGAGAGGGGGCTGAAGTATGATTTCATTTTCAGGCCAAGGTGGTAGTCATGGTTTTGGTAGCCAGAAACCAGACATATAACACTAAAAGAGTGGAACTACTCAGGGTACTCATGCTATATCTCATGGTTGAGGTTCATGATACATGTATATAGTGTAGTCAATACCTTAGGGGAAGAGTGTCTAACATTATGTAGTGTGAGATACTATTCTTGTAGCCTCAACATTATTATATTCTCTTTCTGATATAGGTGAATCTTGTTCCTTAATATTTATGCCTATTTTGGAGATCCCTGCGTTTGATGTTTAGTTTTTATATAGGATGATGAAACATGATTCTCCATTCTGGATATAATCAAAGAGTGTACGCTAGTTCAGTCAGTGAACCATTTAGATAGGTTGGTGTCACTTTATATGGGTTCTATTTTTCCTAGAGATGACAGAGTTAGATATCATTATCATTATAGATTGGTTTCATCCCTTTCATTCTTACATTGACTACTATCACCGAAGTTAAATATTCACATCACCAAAGGGTGATGTTTTAATTTACAAGTGTGAATGGGATGTCCAGGTGAGCTGAACAATACCTAGGCATCATAATTTGGGAAGTATGACATTCAATATTACTAGACTATATCATAATGATCAGGGAATGTGTCAGGTGGATTTCCCTCTATTGGTTGATCATTACATCGATTTTTTCCAAGATTACTTTTCTGGACTGACACCCAGGAGCAGTACAAAATTCTATCAATCTAGTTACTACAGAATCATTTTTATCAATTACTCCTTATAGAATGTATACTAATCAGCTGTATGATCTCAAGAAGTATCTAGATAACTTTGAGGTAAATGAGTTTATATGAACCAGTACCTCTCCATGGGGTTTTTTACTCTATATCCCTAAAAATTAATAAGGAAACCTTCTTTTATGTGTGGATTATAAGAAATTGAACCATTTTATGGTTAAGTTCTATCATAATTTTTCTTAGATAGATGATCTCTTTGACAATATCTAAATAGATAGGATGTTATCGATGATGGACATGACATCAGGTTATCATTAGGTCTATGTTCGAAAATCAGACATACCTTGAATATATTTTCACTACAGGTATGTTCTATACGAGTATCTAGTTTTTCCATTCATTCTCACGAACATGCCATATGTTCTCATGGAACTAATGTACTTGGTTTTCAATCCTTATCTAGATTTTTTTTGTTGGTATTCATAGAAGACATCTTGTATTATTAGCACACTTGAGAAAACCATTCTAAAAATATTGATATCATTTTAGATACACTGGGAGAGAATTAGTTATATGTTAATATCACAAAGCGATGTGTTTGGATGGGTAATATTCACTTCATGGATCTTATTATCTTAGAGATAGTATTATCGATTGACCTTGAGAATTTGAGAGCTATAGTAACCTAGGAGAAGCCTAAGAAATTATTTGATATATGGAGTTTCTTAGGGATATCTTGATATTATAGTTCCTTTATGTTGGACTTATCAAGCTTATAATCTCCTCTTATGGTATTACATAATAAGGTTTTGAAGATTATATTGTCATACCCCTACGATATATCCATTGAGGGGAAACAAGGGAGACTAACTTCTATGTCTATCCTGATTATTCTAGTGTTGGGAAGAAGTTATATTGTATATTGTGATGCATCAGGTAATATAGTGGAAGAGTTTTTGATTAAGTAGGAGAAAGTCATGGTGTAGGGGTCTCGTCACTTGAGGCCACATTAGAGGAACTACCCAACACACAATCTCTGGTTAGCCACTATTTTTAATGCTTTGTGTTGTTGGAGGCATTATTTTATGGGATAGAATTTTGTAGTGTATATAGACCAATAAATACTCAGGTAAATATTTACCTAGCATGAGATAAATATTTGGAAATGAAGTTGGGATAAATACTAAATGTATTTTGACATTGAGATTGCCTACACCCCAGAAAGGGAAATGCAGTTGTTGATTCTCTGAGATGAAGGACTCAGACACATGTGGTTCCAGAGGCTAGTAATGAGTGGCCACTTATAGACCTATTTTTGATATGTATGTAGTGGTTTAGGGATATCATGGAAAATTTAAACTTTCATTGTTATCAGTGACTACTTAACTTCTATATAGAGTAAAGATTATGTTTCTTTAAGATTCTAAGGGATTGGTAAAACCGAAGAGCATTGTAGGATATGACATGCCTCCTAGTTGGGTCATGGATGAAAATGAGATCTTATGTATTCATGGACTCATATGGGTTAATAAAGATGTCTGAGATGAGATTAATTGAGATTATCATTCCTCTATATGTGTTATGTATCCCGGTCCTACCAGGATGTATCAATGCTTGTTCCCTTAATACCGGTTTTGAGGTATAAATAATAATATAACTAGGATTTTTACATTGTTTTTCACCAATCAGAAGGTGAAGGTGGAACACCAGTGACCAATGGGTCTTTTCAACTATCACTTTTTCCTTAATAGAAATGGGATGACGTTACTATGGATTTCATTATGTGACTTCCTAGATCGCCTTGAGTCAGTGACTTTATATGGGTGATCATAGACATGTTTACAATGTTCAACCATTTTCAACATATTCAAGAGACTCTTTTATTGGATGTCCTCTAAAGGCTCTACATTCTTGAGATCATATGACTCAATGGGGTTCCACATTCTATATTATTGGATAGATAAACTTTTTTCATGTCACAGTTCTATAAGGGGTTTCAAAATTCCTTGGGTTCATAGGTACTATCAAGTACAACCTATTACTGATAGACCAACAGTTATTCCAAGCGTAAAATACATATATTAAAGGACATAATACATGTGTTAATTCTTACTTTTAGAGGTTATTTAGAGAAATAGTTACCTATTTTTGAGTTCTCTTTTAATAAAAACTTCTAGGTAACTTTACATATGGATCCCAATGAGGCCCTATATTGTAGGCCATTCTGGTCACCCATGTGCTAGTTAGATGAAGGAGAGGTATCATTACTAGGTCCTTATCTCATTAAAGAGATTTTAGAGTAGTTTAAGATTATTAAGAACAAGTATACATATTAGTCGAGACAAAATTCATAAACTAATATTTTTCGTAGACCACTAGAGTTCTAGTTGGGGAGTTTGGTTTTCATGAGAATTTTCCCTAAACTGGATAATTGATAAATTCATAAAAAAGGAGGCTATCACCTCATTATGTCAAGACCTTTGAGATTCTGGAGGGATTCAAGGTGGTATCCTATATGTTGTATTTACATTAGAGGTACTAGTCCATGAACAACATCCTCAACATTTCTCATCTTCACTAATGCCGTTCTGATCTATCATGTATTCTTCATCCTGATGAGGTTGAGTTTGTGGTAGATGATTCCGTTGAAGAAAATATTATCCATATTGTTGATCATGGAAGGAAGTTTGTTTATGTGGGGCCATTTTCTCTAGTATGGGTTCTATGGAAGTGTGGTCATGTACAAGATGAGGCTATGGAGAAGGAGGCTGATGTGCATTCACATTGGCTAGATTTATTATAATACAATAATTGAACACCCTTGGATGTAAAATCCCAGGATGAATTTTTATAAGGGGGAATTTTGTTAGAACATGTCTTTTCTATGGGTTGTGGAACCTTTAATTTCCATTAATATTTCATTAAATTCATACTTCTGTGAATGATTTCTAATTCTATATAAGAAATGAGGGTTTTGGGGCTTGTTCAGAACTTGAAGCCCCACTTTTTTTGAGAAAGCATAGCTTACTCCTCTACTCTCACATCAAACACCACCCGAAAAATCACATGAAAAAAGACACTCTATGGTCCTCCTATACACGACAGGAATTATATGACAATTTATAATACCCCATAAGATTTGATTATCCCTGATCATTTATATATAGAACCACCCCAACGAGAATCACAACTTTTCCTAGTATACACATGTATGGAAGAAAATATTCCTATAATGATATGTTCCAATCGTCAACTAGTTATATGGTTTAATTAAGTAGAATATCATTCCAATATATGTGGAAAAATTCCATATAGGTTGTTACTCAAACTTCAAAAAACTAAAACAAAGTTGAAATCTCACACTATGGGTTTTCACTAAGTCATCATTTTTCATTATAGATTAATGGTGGTCACAGTATGTCCCCAACTAGAGTGATCGCACCATCTTCATCACCATCAATAATCATGCTATAGTTTCACGCATATTTCCATTATATGAAAACATATGTATGTTATCCCACCTAATTAATATTATACTAATAAATTATATGATAAAATTATATATGAGATATTTTGGACACATTAAAAATCATGAAATCTATATTCATGAATAAAAATCACACTAGTAATATTGTACATAACATGTGAATCCCACGTTCCTAACTATAATACATGATATTCCTCTTTTAACAATGGTACAAAAGACAAATTATAATAACTGTTCTCTTATAAAAGGGAAATATCTGAGAACAAACAATCCATAATTTATAAATATCAACCCTCATGTGAATCATTTTAGGGGGAAATCACAAATAACCATAACAATTAAAGTCATGAAAATCAATCCCATACCCATGGTATTATGAAATTCTTAAAGAAAACATGATCATGGTGCACTCGTCTAGGTTCTATCATAATATTTCACAAATTCATATATTTGATATCTTATGCCAATTAGTAAAACAGGGAAAATATATTTGATACCACTTTGTAACATCCTATCACCTAGGACTAATCTTATGTTTATAGACCAACAATCACTACATGAACTCAATGAAACCTCCTCATATGCCAGAGGTTCCCAACACGCACTAGGGGTCTCAGTTGGTATGGTAGGGGGATTAAACCCCTATATTAAAGTGTAAAAAATCAATAAATCACCAATAATTATCATAATAGTAAACACACATCAGAGCACACAAACAACAAGGTAATAGAGACACATGATAACAGTAGAAATATAGACAGAAATGTATATTATACCATCCATACACTGGATCATGATTCATCAATCACTTTTATGAGTAAATTATTCACATTGGGTTCACTATTCTATTTTTGACATGAAAACATTCTACAATTTTGTTTTGAGTCAATGCAGACCTTATTCCCAAAATTAGTTGCTCATTGGGATAGTATTAACAAAACTTGTGGTGCACATTCATTAAGAGGTTATGTGGTTAATCTCATCACACTATTTTGGTGGAAATTATTTCCTAATATTGGACTCTTTTATAAGTTTAATTCATGTTTTCTAATCCTTCTCAAATCCCTGTATGGGAATTTTTATGTCCAAACTACTTATCAATTTTCTACATGCATAAATATGAATATATCTATATATCATAGGATCACCATTGATAAGACCGTTTATATATATCCTAGGTTCTCCATCAACAATGTCATTTTAATTTATCATAGGTTCTCCAATTTTTTTTTAACTTGGTGATCATACTAGGGTTTAAGGTCATGCAGTTGGGAGCTCTCAAGTTTATCTTCATCAAGGAAAGGAATATGTACTGTGAAGTTTGGATTGTTCCCTTGAGAGTTACTTCCTATGTATCCCTATGAATGGAATCAGAACACATACAGCTTATATCCACTTAATAGGACAATTTATACGTTTTATATTCATATGAAATTGAATAATTTCATGCCTTTTAAGGTTGTGGAACCATTTCCAAGTGAAGTTACTTTTGAGTTCATGTATCCAATACCTATGGGTTATTGGGTTTAGACAAAAAATAACCATTATATTTATCCTGGCAAAAAATAATTACAGACCACATATTTATTTTTCACTTTTTAAGGTTTTGTGATAAGTCTTGACAGTGTAGTCTGTGTCATGTGGTAAGTAAATATGAAATGAAGATTATAGTCACATAGCTTGGATCCCAAGGGGGTGGATTCCTAGTAATTGTTACTATAGTAATAATCTATTGATTTCCCATGTAGGTTCATCTTTTTTTTTGGTAACCAAAAATAAAAAGGTGTGTGGTTGGATTCACATGGAATAAATATTGTTGAAGTAGAATTGAATCATAGGTAATATGTCCCATTAATAAGTTTCTCATATGAAATATGCCCTTTTAAGACAAGTTTCAAAGGGTATATATCCACATAAAGATGTGTTGGTGACTATGTATGGGCTTCCCATATGGGTGTGGCTTAATGATTGTTCATCCGGTTGAGGTCATTGAGGACGGAATATTTGGGGATTACATATAAATTGGAGGCACATATACATGTATACTTATCATCTTTTAATGGTTTGAAAAGTAAGGACAATTGGATGAATGGGATATATGTCATCATGATAAGGAGTTTGGAGATTTTTCATGGGTTTCCCAAACTATTCCTATGAGAAATTAGCATGGATGCTACCCAAAGATGCATGTCCTTATGGGTGAGTCACATGAAGGTGGGATTCTATGTATTACACCTATTATGAATCTTTTAATATTTCTTTTTCCCATTTAGGGGAACAAATAGGTCCATCGAGTGCCCAAACCAATCAGATACTAGATGTAGGTCAGCAAGGAAGAGCATGTTAATCTAGGATAGGTTTCACTAGTATCCTCTCAATAGGGACCCTCATTATTATGGGTATACATGATCATTATTACCTTGAGGGTTTTATTAGTATAATAGGATTTCCCAGGAGATTTCTATTATCAATGGAATACATGATCAAATGGATTCATGATGATGTACATAGGTTTACCATTCAAGTTTAGAAGATTGGGAGTAATTTTCATTGAAGGGACTTTTTAGGGTTTCAACCTTGGTGAAAGGAAACCAATGAGGTTATTTAGGTCAATTTTACCTAGGTTGGTTCCTTATGATAGAAAAATTTCTTTATAAGGGATCAGTTACCCATAATGTGGTAGCTTTATGAAATGCCCATTAGTAGACAAGAAGACTCATGGTTTACGACTATCAAAATGTGACTTGGAAGCACCTTAGTGACACCCCACCTCAAATAACATTGAGGTTCTACAAAGAATTTGTGGAATACCATATAGTATAAAGGCTTTATGTGGAAATGGGGGATCGAAAACATAGCATGAAGGTGTTGTATTTTAAGGGGGAAAGGCCACAAAAAAGTTTACTTTTAAAGGAAAATCAATAAGTCCTTACATGATTTCCCAATATGAAGGTTCTTCATGCATGTCTATTTGAATATAGGGTCTGTGGGAATCCCTCCCATGGGTTGACATTATGGTATTATCTTATAAAGGATCCTTTATAGGGCATCCTTCACGACGTGGGTCTTATGTGAATTCATTGAAAAATATTTTTCATATTTCCATACTTTTACCAATTCAATGTTCAAATTTATTCTCAGAGGAAACACTTTACTAAGGATGTGGGGATCAATCAACAAAGAATTGAATTTGAATAAAGTTCCAAAGGTCTCTCTCTTTTAGAACTGTTTTTTCAGTATATATAGGAAATGCTTCATAAAATATATTCTCCTTTAGAAACCATGTGTCCATAAATAGTATGTGATTACTAAGGAATGATGTGGATGTTGGAGGCTGTGTGACCTTGAAAGATTTTCATTACCCAGATGTGAAATATTTCAGTTCATCAAGGAGGTATGAGATAGTGTAGTGATCTCAGTAGTCAACTACAAATGTTTGTTAGGAGTGAAGAGAGAATATGACCACGACTAATTTATCTATTCATTTATTAAATTAATTTCCACCATGAAAGGAATTTTCAGCATGGAAGAACAATACCCCACCCATGTTAATGGTTTTAATAATACGAACTTGCTATACAATTGGAAAAATGATTCCCTGGAAATGATATGACCATTTGATCTAATATTTCCTTATATAATTTATGTCATTAATCAGTATTTCCATCTATATTCAATACTTTTTGGGTGTCCAAATGATATTTTATAATATATAATTTTAGTGAAGTAAAATATTGTTCATTTTAGTTTCATATTTCTTGATAAAAAGTTAATTCAATTTCAAAAGACAAGTATATTTATAAAATTAATATCCATAATGACATCTAGGGTGGTATATTATCCCCCTTAATAAAATTTCATCCTTAAAATTTAATTATTGATATGGGAATGGATGAGGGTATTTATATTTCAAGTTCCCATTTAACATCTTCATACTTGTGATATCACCTTGTCACCTGACAAGGTGAGTAATATTTTTTTGGATTATTTAACTTTATAATCCAAGATATTTATCGAATGTACCTTATAATTGATATCATTATCCATTCTAATAACCTATAAGTTATGTACAATTAATTGATCTTGTATGTACTTCTTGAAAAGTAATACGTGGAAAACGTTTTTCACATGTGAATGGATTGGATAAAGAACTACTTGTTAATTTCAATTTCCCTTGTGTTCTATAACTTTCAAGTGACTGGTGTATTTAGAGATCAACATTTTCCCATTCCAAAATTACATGATTCTATTCATGATGTCATTCCATAAATTCTCATATAAATATCCATAAATTTTTGTGTTTCTAAGGTGAATAGAGAAAGATGATCTATATACATCATCCAATAGATCCTTCTTCAATTCAATCATTGGTGAGATAATTATCCACACTAAAAATCTAATAACACCAACTAAAAATCATTTCTCACCTTCCTTTTTAGAACCATATATTCTATTTATGCCTCATTATAATTCACAAAGATAAATGGATAAGGAGTCATTTTGAAAAGGTTGGGATTTTTCCATTCCCTTATAATTTCCATGTCCATCACTTATTTAAAATATTGGGTCTTATTAAATACACATAATGGATTGGGTATATTGGATCTACATTGAGATATTAAATCCATTTCCATTATTAAATTTTATTATACTAAAGTATGAATAAACATATTTAGAGTAAATATCTTCCTATAAATATTAATTGGAGAATATTTATATACATGGGATATGTTCACTACACCATCAAGTGTTTACATCAATAACACAACATCCAATCTTTTATGTTTGGAACATTATACACTATTGGTCCTCTTCACATTATAAATGGAAGATGACCAAGATTATTTCTTCATTAAAAAATAAAAAACATATATTTTCTATGATAAATAATTTTTAATCCATTAATGGATTAAAATATCCAATAAAGGATGGTTTATATCACTGTATGGAGGACTAAATGGTGAGTTTCTTCATCTTGGGTTCATTTAGGAGTTTGACATTGTTCAAGTTACTATTTATAAACTAGGATTTCTGGATAAGAAAAATAAATGTTTTTTTAACCATTTAATATCATATTTGTTGGTTTATTTATAAAATAAATGTATTGAACATGTCATTAATTATTCACTTAGATCCACCTAGTTAAATCTATTTTTTAAAACAAAACTGGTTAGTTTTGGGAAATGATAATATCTAATAACTGTTGTGTAATGAATCACATAAATATCAAATATTAATAAATATACAACATAAAGTATTCCACATTTGATAAAAATAAGGTTGATATATGTTTTATAATATTATTTTTCTAAACAAAATCCAAAAAATTAACTAAACCTTACTATGATACCAACTTCATATCCCCAATACCACACATCAAAATCTACTACTATAAATACATACTTTTCATTAATGCTCTAATACATACTGTTATGGATTATTTATTTTTCATTATTTTACATGTTTATACATAACAAATGAATCATTAAAACACACTCCCAAAACCAAAAGGATTATTATTTTTTGTATTAACTTCATTTATATCTTATCATATAACACAAATACATTTCATTAATAAAAAACTCCATATATGAGTCACTCCTAAAGATATATCTACATATAGAATTCCTAGGAAAATGAGGAAACATACAAAGGGGTGAGATTAAATTCTATGTGATATTATATGTATTAGTGAATCATGATCATGGAATAAATAATATGTTGGGATTAAATAATTAACATGATTCCATATAAAATAATTTATTAGATTAAAATAAATAATGCATGATATTGGATGGTGAATAAATATCATAATAATGGGAATATGAAATTTATAACATATTAAACATGTTATCGAGGCCTTGTTCCAAGATATCATATATATAATGGTTTGGAAAACCATGTCACTATATACTAGTTATCTCAAGAGACCTTCCAATTCACAAGGCAGCTATTATAGGATCCACCTATCACTTAAATAATTTAATGTTTGGATTGACACGTAAATTGGTTGGAATATGACCAATACCATGGGTAGTGATCCCATGAGGCCTACTAGTGAACTGAGGTGAAATTTTGGGCTCCACTCATTACACTACTCATCTAATTCATTATGTAATAAATGGAAAATGATTAAGAAATACATATCATAATGGTAAATATTGAACAGTATATCATTACATGGATTAATAATAAATTGTAAGATTTATATATATTAACATATCGAATAAAGGAATATATATTAATATTTATAGTTTTTCACTATTCACTAAAATGATATGTAAATCTAGTTGAATACCATTTAATCAGAATAATGAATTATTGGATATTTATATTGAATTGTACTGGTAGAAAATTTTTCCATTGTGAGTGGTTGTTGATATGGAAGGACAAATTCAATGATGGATTAATCCTCTCATAGGGATTTCATTTCTATTACACCGTGGATATATATGAATTTTTGTGGTGAATAAAGGAATTATTCTGTCATATTAATTGTTAATAAAAACTATATAATGAGAAGAGATATAAAATAAATATTATTTAAAGAGTAAAATAAATAGATAAAAAGTCCTTCAATGGAAGATAAGAAATTATAGAAAAATTAACATTAGGAATCCTTAGTTTTTAAATAATTTTTAAATAAAAAAAATATAGAAAATTTTATACTAAATGAAATAAATAAAGGTAATATTATTTTTAAAATAAAATATTTTTCAAATATAATTGTTTCTCTTAGAAAGATCACCTAAATGGTTGGAATAAAATTGTCCGATGAGAAATGGGTAGTCTATCCTTTTTACCATGTAATGAATATGTATTAGTCAAATGATTATACACTAGGTTCACCCATGTTTTTATTCATTTTTTTATTATTTAATATAAACTCCCAATGGTTCCCAAATCCATAAATGAGTACGGACCTACTTTCAAAATTCAGGAATCCAATTAGGGGTTTTTACCCAATGACATTTAAGAACTCACATTGGTCGAGAGGATTGAAGGTCTAACTCATAACACCATTTTGGTGGGGGGGGGTCTACTATAGAACTCTATTATAGATTTAATAAATGTTGATTAATCTATTTTTAATCCTGATATGGGACAGGTTACCCAAACAAAATTATCAGGCATTAAACCCTTCCATGTGTAAATAGGGGACTATTAATAATTACTTATGTATATATCTAAGGTTATTCATTTTTTCTATTAATGGGTTGATTACTATATTTCGAATCCATCTATCTAAAAAATTTAGAGTTTACTCCCATCTAGGGAGGATATTAATATCTCTAGGATGGGATTGAAACATTATGTGGTGTCATTTATATCCTATTTATAGTACGAATCAAAACCTACATAGTTGAACCAATGAAGTTTTACGTCATGTGTAGATGAAATATATGGGGGAACATAGGAACATAGTATTTAAGAATGATCCTCAGGGAGGCATCCTACATATCCTGGTTATGGGTGGAATCAGACTCATCGTAGTTTGATCATTCCCTTAGAAATTTCCATGATCTGGATTCCCTTATATGGGGCAGTTATTTCATGCCAGTAAATGGTTTTTAGACACTTAGGTTTCCCTGGATAGAGAGATTCATAATGAAAATTATATTATCATTGAAAATATTTAATCCCACATGATCCAGGATTAGTGTGGTAAACAAGGGATAGTATTTAATCAATCTCACTGCTTATGGATGTGGGAATTATATGATATGGTGTCCCTTGGGATATTTAATGTGGATATTGTTCCATAGAAATATTTCCTACATATACTTATTACAGAAGGAATCAAGGTCATCATAGTTTTGTTTCCTTCTCAAACCACTAGTAGATGAAGAGGGAAGGTCGTCACATGGGAGATATTGGCTCCTGAGGGATGAAATGTTAAAGAGATGAGGGGACCTACATCGTGGTGGATACCCATTTGAGCTCAAGCCTCAATAAGTAATAAAATCTATCATGTATATGTTAGGAATCAATGTTCTCATGGTTCAATATGATTGAGAATTATATGCTAGTGTTTTTAATATATATCCACTGGATAGGGTTATAACATCTTCGAATGTCTTCTTAACATGGCCTAATTGTCTTACAAACATTGTCTAATTGTCATAAAAATATGTTCTGATTATCTTCCAAACATGTCTAATTGTCTTCCTAACATGTATGTGGTTCTTTTTATGACATGTCTTAGGATATTTGGACATGTCCGAGCGTACTAATGGACATTCCTAAATACAATCTCATGATCCAGTTCAATTTTCTTATGTTAAATACATATTCTTAATGAAATGTATGAAGGAAATCTTGTGATTATGGCTTACTTGTCTAGAGGGTGTCACATGATCTTGATGACATGTATGTATGAATTCTTGAGATCAATACTGAAAATTCTAGAGGGTGTCTCATGACATGGCTGACATTTCTGGGTGTCACCACATAACTTGGGTGACATGTCTGGAGGACATCGCAAGATAGAGTCAAAAAACTATAAGGATTTTGTAACACTTGGCTGGGAATCCCATAGGGCATCGCCTAACATTATTGAAATTCTTGAGGGACAATTATTGATCTAGATGACATGTAAAGTGACAGTTTCATGACTTGGGAAACATTTCTCAGTGTTGTCTCATGGTCTGGGTAGGTCATGAAAAGCATATGAAGATCAATGAATTTGTTTTCACATAATTCTCCCATCATCGTTATTAATTACCCCAATATTTATTACATATGTGCCTCAGGTTTTGTCCAATGATAAATTATTTAGGTTTCGCATGACCCAATCCACATGTGGGGCCCACTTTATATAAAAATACTAACACAAAAAAATAATTCTCATGTTTTATATTGTGTTCCCACAAAAAGAAAACTAATTACATGTGATACATTAGGTCATTCACTAGTCTTTACCTGGTGGAAGACATTATAATTGTATTATTGGCCAATCCAAGAAGTTCATTATTGTAATACCAAGTAACATTCATTTGTTGTTTACATATATTGTATGTGTGTCTGTTTTTTGTGTTGATGAGGTGTATTTAATAGCCCATCTTCCATGGTGATACTCTTCCTTGTGTATTTTATATCATACAAATATTAGTTGGATTCCATATAGGGTTTTTTTGGAATAACGTGCTTCTTATGAACCATCCATGGGTCATCCATGATGTCATCTTTACATCGCATGAAAAATATGGACGGTAAGACCATCACATCATCACTAAATTCATTGGACCTCGAGTGATCAAAGGGACTTTTAGTTCCCATGTTAACATGTCATACAGATTTCATAAGGTCGAGAAACATTTCTAAATTTATTTACAAGACCATAATGTCGATGGAAAATAATTCACATGATTAAAGATTACTTATAGGGGTTTATTTGACATACTATTGTGGCTCATTAGGGGGGAACATGAAACCAAGTGTAACTACATTTTTATGGGGCTTCTTCCTTTCTCCCTTTTGTTTAGTTATTTTATATGGATAGTAGATCTTGTGCAATAAAGACTGTTTTCACTAAGACAATCACTCCCTTTGTCTACAATGTGTTGTGTGAAAAAAATGGACCTTTCAATGATTTGTGGTTATTTTAATAGACACCCCTCTAAATTTATATGGATCCATAGGGGAAGTGCATAATTGAACAGACTTTTCAATATCCTTTTCATGATGAAGGTGAAAAGTTAGTAAGCTCACATGCGATAAGGTAAATATGCCTCCACGAGTTTTCTGATTTTCTTTAAAACCACTTAAGATTATCACATGGAATTAAATGACTACATAAGGTCTCCTCATTTTTCTTATTTTCATATTTTATTTTAAATTAATTTTTTTTATATTTTTTAGGCACCCACTGGTTTAAAATTCATGTGATCATATGATCGTGTATGGAATCCTTCAAAGGATCGTCAATGATTATTTGGGTGTCATCTCAAGAATATCAAGGCTTATTATGATGCCTCTCTATGATTAGAAATAGATCATTCACTATGAATGATTCATTTTCCTGAACATCTAAGGATCATGCGATCACATTTACTTATAAATTTTACACAATCCAAATGATTTTGGCCACCTTCTTTTCCTTTTTTTGTATAAAAAATTATATACATACATTGGGTATTTCATCCCTTGTAAATTTTATGAAACTCATTTAGTGGGTGTCAATAAATGACTTCCTCATGGAAGAAATGTCTGTAGGGAAAAGGGATCTATTCTAAGGAAATTAAATTCATGTTGGAGACTTTGGTGCTACTAAAAATTATTGTATTGGGAAATGTTTTTCCATCTAGTTGACCATTTGTATTCCAGAAAATTCCCTATAAAGAGGGGATGAAATAGTGGTTAATTAATTGGTGACTTCAAATATCCAAATCTATTTTTATCTTCCTCATCATGTGATCCCTTCAGAATATTTCATCCCTAGATCCTATTTCAAAGAGAATTTCGTGAGATCTATTCACGAGATATGTTTCACGATATTTCTCCATGAGAACCCTTTCATGAAACCATCTTTTTCCTAGTACTTTCTTGAACCAATCACAAATCGATTCTCAATAATTCCTTGATCCTTGAACAAAATACCATTGTCTTATATATTTCCTAAATTTTTTTCATGATCCATTGGTTTGGTCACATGATCTTTGGAATATTATGAGATTTTTGATAAACATATCAAGGTCACATGATCAATAGTTTTATGACTGGTCGTATAATCATGAGATGTCTTCTGGGTCAAGTAGTCAATGGGATCTCCATGAGTCTTGCAGTTTGAAAGACCTGTATTAGGTCATGAAATTATGAATCCGTTAATGGTTCGTGTGATTTTAATTTTGTTGATGGAGTCACACCTTTTTTATGGGGGTTTTCACTTTACTAATATGACATGTTGTTTTTATGAAAATCTCTTCCGTCTCTTAGGAAGCTTTAAATGTGGTCATCCAAAGGACCATGATTTCTGGGAATCATAAAATTGTCCCTCAGTATCATTTTTTTTCTAAAAATGAGGTTTTTAAGAGGCTTCCCTCATCCAAACATCAAATCTATCATTTATCATACCAGCTTCCCCTGTATGGATTTAGGCTTTTGGATAATGTTTTCATTCCCTCTCATGACCATAATCTTCCATATTTTTGGTTTTCGTCTTCCATAGATTCTCTTTAGAAAATGGTTTTTGAGGATGGTAATATATTTGTAGCACAGCCCTAGGGGTTGTCCTATATACAAGAGAAATCGCCCCTATGTTCAAATTGTTGTGATTTCTTCCACTATCCCATTATTCAATGATATTCAATAATATTTGTATCTTCCATAAACAATAAGTGTAGTATATAGAGCTCTAAATGGGACCTATTACATGGTGTAAATTTTTATTATGAATGGGAGGGAAATTCTGGGTTAAACAGAGTAGTTCCAAATTTTCTAAACAACTACCCATCATCCATCATTACGACTTCGTATGGGTTTCTCAGTTCATTTTATAACGTTAGATGGATCTTATTAGAGAAATGATTAACCATTGGTTACCCGGTACAAATTCATTCTATATACCCCATGGTGAAGCAGAACTCAAACTTTGGGATCTTTATCGAATGGGAGGGATATCCCCTCTTGGGGATTTTTAGAATGAATTCCTCCTTTACACGGATGTATGGGATGACCCCGCACATACTCCAATTTTGGAAAGGGACATGCTCAACATTGTGAAATAAAATAAATGGAAGGAGAATAATATGTGATCAAAAATATCCTTTAAATATTTAATCAACACTTTCCTTCATCATAGTGGAATTCAGTCAACCACTATACACCCTCGTCGATTCCCTTCTAGCAAGTTTTAGGATAGTGTTGTATCATATTGGTAAATTTGAGAATCTATAGAATATGTCACATAGGGATATTGGATGAGGTAGGATATATCCCTAAACCTTTGGTTAGAGGGTTTAAGGGCTATATTCTTGAATGGATGGCTTTTCCTGGCTGGGGATGCATGTTCGGGAATCCAAGTTGGCACGTTTGTGATAGAATCTCGACTAGAAGAGGGGAATACTCTTAATATAGATGTGATAACTATTACATGTCTCTACTAGAATTTGGGCCATATCTAACAAGGAAATCTTCCTTACATAATCAGGGACCCCTTCTAGTTTCTATTTTTCTGGATAGGGATTAATTTCTACTACTAAAAGTTCCACATAACCTTAGATATTCCTGGTACCTCATTACGCACCAGGATGATGAACATCTCCAAGGTTGAGGTAATGCCTCTAGGCCCTGATGAGATCTTTGACATGGTATTCAAGATTGATCACTTAAATATCATGACTTATCCCACGCTAGATGATCCAATTTTAAATAATTGTGGAGGGCCTCCTGATGAACAATCATACAATATCTCTCCTCAGGGTAGGGTTCTCATGACAAAGATTGATGATTTGTTCATTAGTGATTCATATATCAATTATTGGTTCTCTCTCCAATTTATCTATATCCAAAGGATTTCTCCTCTTCCCTTGACTGGGATTCATGGAGAATGGCATACTAGTATTACCCACCAATTCTTATTATATTGGCATGCAAGGGTATAAATGTTGATATTATCCTTCCATTTGTTAGCTCCCCTATCTTTATATATTAAGATTATTCTCAGGCCTAGGTGGAAGCCTACTTATGTGGTATACTTAGTATACTGGTCCATCAGGTGAACAATCTCTAAGCCTCATCGACCCCCTTATCTACAGACACAATGGATCTAATTCATGATTTGAGACAGGATTCAAGGAACAAACCTCATCCTATAAATGAGAATCCCATTATTATGTCATAATTTGAGGAATTTGGTCCTTCGATATGGGTAACATATAATGCATCATTCAAATTAACAGTATATGAGGATTCCTCTCTTTATTAATTGTCAGCCCATCCAGTCATTACCCTTTCTAAAGTACCAACCTTAGCAGTTACATTGGATCATATAGTGAATAGGATAATATGGAAGAAGAGTCAACCCTTTATCACTGAAATGCCCCTAAAAACATTTCCTAACCAAGAGGAATATATTTTTTAATGCCTTTAAGACTTGGGGGTAGACGGCTTTGAACGCCAGCCCTTATATACAATAATTTGACAAATCATTCAGATTTAGAAATAATAAGATTCTAGAAAGAGGGTATTGCATACTTTTGATGATGGAACTCCCCTATTCGAGCTAATGAGGGATGATTTGGTGGTAGTAGAATAGAGTGATCAAATAATATCTGTGTTGCATGACCAAAAGGAAACCATGACCACATGGATATCTAGACATGAAGGGATCATATCTCCCTCAATGTATAATATTTTGGAATCATCATCCTCATTATCAATTACGCAGAAACAAAATTAAGTATCAATATACAATTATTGAGAATCTTCTCCCCTGGGCTGCCATATATGATGTGGGGTAGGAAACACTTTGTTTATCAATCGACGCTTCTCATCAGAATCTTTCCAAATTGGGATATTTAGATGATGAAATATTATCATTGTCTGACCACTAGTTTTTTTATTAAATCCTTGGGTAGGTTTTGAAATGTTTACATTCCTCGCTTTGAATGCTATCAATGAATATATCTTTTGAACTCTATATATCATTGTCCAGTTTTCATTTATCCTTTATGAGAATGAAGCTTCACTAATTTGATGTGCCATTAATCATCAATGATACACATCCATCACATTATTTTATGGAAATATAAATGCCTATATTTGAATTCTTAAATCAAAATATATTCTTCTTGAATAATTTTCATGAATCCCCACAGAAATGATATTTCCCAATGATAAATTTTCTCATGTTATCTTTAGATCACCTAATTCAAAAAAGGATTGTTTTGGTAGGATATACATCATAAAGGAAGAATAATCTATCTTTTGATGATAACAATGGACTTAGTGAGTGTGGCATGATTTTTGTGATGTCCATATAGTGGGACCCACAAAAATTTTATCTTTTTATTTGTATTTCTCCAATTTTTTTCTAATCTTCGTATAGGGGAAGGATTAGTAGGCATAAAATTTGATTTTTCTCAAAACTCCATCTTATGATTTTTTTTCCAGGAAAGTAATGTGCCTTCAATATTTTATGAGTGCTCAATATTTACAGAACATTCAAATTTCATGTCCAGCGAGCAGAGGCTTGAATTCTTCCCATGATACATGTATCAAATTTTCACCCTAGAGAGCATTGTGTATCTTTCAGTCATTCAATCTTGACAAATTTTTTTGTTATAGTTTAGGGTCTTCTAGATTGGACCATCCATTACTGGTATGTTAGAGTCTTATAGGTTAGATTTTTTCTATTGGTAATATACCATTCATAATATGATGTTCTTTGTATGGTTTATTGTCACTTGGTAAGGATGTATTATGTTTTTTTTAATTTCATGAGGTAAGAAAATTTGTTGTGCTGTTTAATTTGATGAGAAAAGGATGTAAATATAATATGTAGATTAATGAATTGTTGTGAGGATATGATTGGTGAATATGGAATATGGGGAAGACCATATAGGGATTACCCAAAATACCCTAAGGTACTGAGTTCCACTGAGGTGTTTCAACATCTCATGTGGATTGGATTTACTTTACAAAAATGAGGATATTCCTTTCTTGGTAGGTCAAATACCATACGCATCGCTATCATGGTAAAATAGTGTTTATCCACTCTTTTACAAGAGTTGGGAGAAATTTTAGAGGTGGTATGGGAAGATAGAAAACATATAGGGAATCTCATTCCACTTGGATATTTAGAATATGGGTTGAGTAATTCATATACCAAAAGTTTTAGTCAGTGAATATAGCATGGGTCAGACATTTTAGGTATAACCCATAACTCCATGTGGTGATGGGTTATTCCATGGTGTTATCAAGGTTCACAAGGATCAGAGTTTATTTCCATCAATGAGTGGATTCCTCTTGTGAGTAGGTCAAATCCCGTATGTGTTGATAGCATGGTTAAACAAGGACTTCCCAATGCTTTTTGAGGTCCATAAATTTTTTTGAAGACCCAAATGTCTAGATGATGAAGTAAAAAAGTTGATTGAAATCTATCCATGAAGGGTTATGGAACCCTATGGAAGTTTAGCTCATATATGGGAAGATCTGGTCGTATTCTATGTCATTTTGAGTCACTGGGTTTGGACCATCAAAAGGTTCAGGAATGGAGTTCCACAATCCAACATTGAGAAGGGGTACAAAACATGATGATGTAACATAAAGGATGTTCAATCCTCTCGAATAGTTTGGTTATGAGGATATTAAATCATGGTCCAAAGTGCTTGAATCATGTGGATGATATGTGACAATTGTGCTATGGATGACCCAAAACACCCTAATTTATTTTGTTCCACCGTGGTGATGTCAAGTCTCAAAGGGATTGAAAATCCCTTTTTTAAGGTGTGATGTATTTGGTTGATGACCATAGGTGTATATGTCAGAGCAATAGGCATACATGCATAGTCAAAAAAAGGTCCCCTGAAGTTGGGTATCCTATTCCAAGGGCCATGGGTGTTTTGAGGCTATCTAAATTGATCAATTCATTTTTTAAAATATATGGAAAATGTAATATTCAAGAAGGATTCGAGAACACTAAATGTTGTATCATCACCTAGAGAACACATTATCATAGCGAAGAGATATATAAAATCATTACTCTAATTGTTTTTGGATAATACGGTCCACTAAACATGAATCATATTTTATAAGGGCTATAAAGTGATCCCTTTGATCTTTATTCATTTTTCATTTATCCTGTATGTTTTTCTGAAACATTGGATATTGATATTTTAGAGAGAGAAGACTTGAGATTTACTCAAGACACCCTTTATAGGTTTTCAACCTAAAAAGTTTTTTTGTTTCTTTTTCTAGTAGTTTAAGGTCTTCTGATAGGGACCATCAAAGGATAACACTTAAGGTTGTACATCTTTAACAAAAGTTCATTTAGTTTAGGGTTGTGATTCACATGGACCTGGTATGAGGGTAATGTTATAGAAGGGAATAATTATGATACAAAATTTCAAGAGTATAACAAAATTCTTCTGAGTGGGAGGTGAGAGTGTTTTAAATCAAGGATCAAAGTTCTCGGGTTTTGAGTAATAATGTGGGATAATCATGTAGTGGATAGACCAGAACACCCTAAGGTGATGAGTTCCAATGTAGTGACGTACGAGATCACAAGGATTGGAAATATCTTTTTTCAAAGTAATGAAACATTTTGTTAATAATCAGAAACTCATATACAGGATACATAGGCCTACATGTATAGTAAAAAAAGTGTCTCTCCAAGATGGGTATCCTTTTCAAAGATTTATAAATGGTTTTTGGTAACCCGAGGAACTCAATATGTGATTTATAGGATGTGGTGCTTATAGGGTGACAAAAGCACCTCGTACTCCGGTTGAACTAGTTTAGGATAGTGTGGTCTTTTGATAAAGGATGGTAGCATGAGATGAATTTCACATTTTAATGTCATGTATTGGGGATATATTTTTCATGCAGTTTTAATGTCATTCAACTAGTACATTTTCTTTGTAGTTTTACATCATGCGGTACATAAGTTTTCCTTTCCTTACTGTTTAGTATCCTGTGGTTAGGATGTTCAATGCATACTTCTTAACCATATGTAGTTAGGGGTAGATTTTTGTCTTATATATGTTGTATCTAAATAATGGATTTAGGATCTGGGAATCACTACATTTATTTTGCTGATAGAAATAAATCCTTACATTGTTCTAGAATAAGAAACACTCTAGGATGGTGTGACCCATATTCAGTGGGGGAGTTGTTAATTTTGATTGTTGTAGATGGGCATAAGATTTCAGATTCGATCATCGCTTCATATCCTTTGATGACAGGAATCAAGCTGCACATAGTTCTTGAGAAACTATGCTACTAAACATCATTTATAAAGGATATAGGCTCCATATCCTAAAAGGGGAATATTGCGATTATACCCAATAATGGAGGTATAGTCATATCTATGTATCATTTAATGACAAGAATCAAGATACACATAGATTTATAATGGGAAACACTATACACATCTCTGACCCATATGAATATGGGGAATTATTTCTACTGATTGTTTTAGTTGGTCCTAGTATTGGAGAACTCAGTGTAACTACATATCTTGTGATGATAGGAATCAAGCCACATGTAGTTCTTGAGAAACAATGTAGTTTAATATCCTACAGTGAAGACCTATGATGTTCTATTTAAGGTCTTTCATCTAGAACCATATTAATCCTTCCATTAAATGATATGGGTCAGTTAAGATCAAATTCCCTTTCCAAAATTCTTAATGTCAAATGAGCTATGCTCGGTGTGAGAATCAAGAAATTGAAAAGATTCATCTCACCAAAAAATGTAAATAATGAAGAGTACATGGTAATTTGGTTTCATGTGGTGATTGGGCCAAGATGTATGATCTTGGAATCTCTATATATATCATTATAATGAGAATCAATATGTACATAGTTCTGGAATACCATTCATTTTAGTATCATGAGATGAAGATATTATCCATGTAGTTTAATTTCATTTGGTAAGGACAAAGGATAATCAATCTGAAAGAAGATGAATATTGTGTATGGGACAAATAATAGAGGTATCAGAATCGCTACATATCACGTAATGATAAAAATCAAGCCACATGCAGTTCTAGGAAATCATGAAGTTAAGAATCATGTTGTAAGGACATCATCCTTGTAGTTTAACATATTTCGATAAGTATGAGGGTCTCTCAATGAGGAAAGGAAGGATTGAAATTATCGTGAATTTTGATGTCTTATAACGAGGATAAATATACTGTGAGTGGACCCAATATTTGGGGTTTTTGTGCCACTATATATCCTTTTTTTCTACAATCAATCCATGTGTAGTTCTTGGATGAGGAAATCCCTATGTGGATCTGACTCATGCACAAGGACAAAGGGAACATATTTTTTATTTTTCATAGATCTAGACTGTGTGAGATGAAATATTTGAAATGAAATGCTTCCCATTCATTTAAATTTCATATGGAGTGGATGTATCCCATGTATTTTAACATCATGTGGCCCATAAATTCTCTATATAGTTTAACAACATGTTTCTTAGATGTGAGATGTTTTGTTGTATAATGTCTTACTTCCATTATCTTTTCTATGCAGTTTAACATCATGTGGTTAGGATTCGTTTGTGGATATTAGTTTCAGTTGACCAAGAGTCATCCTGTATATTTTAATATCTTGTCGTCAATATGAACCATGCATTTCAACATCATGTGACCAGGATGTAAAATGAATTATGGTAGTTATGCAATGTATTTCTTGAGAAACCTCACATCGGTGGGGGTATGATGTTTTCTCATACATTATGTATAATGAGTAAGATACACTTGGTTAGACCTTATATATGATATAAGTATTTTCAAATTTGATTTCCACCTTATGATGCTTCTTCCCTGGTATCATTGTGGTTCTGTGTTCCAATATCAGTTTTCCTTGAAGGAATGAGTAGTGGAGAACCTTTTTATTGAAGGATCATGTGATCTGATTCTGATGGAATTCAAGGTTATGAAATATATGAAACCATTTCTCATCAAGTTTCTCCAATTTATCCAGAATCATTTTTTATTTCTCATCATCTGATATTTTTCCCAAAATGGATATTCGAAGCGAGGCTGACTAGTGTTATATGGGTAAAAATTCTTCAGTTCCATACACCAATGAATATGGAGATTCTCATGTTATAGTACACATGGTAGTATGGTTTGTCTATAAAGCATGGAGGATCTTGTCTGGATTGGGATTATTGTCATTATTCACCATATTACAGAGTATATCTCACAGAGTTTTATTGAATGATTCTATCTGTCCATTTGTTGATATATTATATAATGATAACTTATTTCACTCGATGTTCTAATCCAGGTAAAATTTATTCAATTTAGTAAAATAGAAGTTGTTTTTTCTCCATTAATATTATGTGAGGGACTACAAACATATTAAAGGCATTTTAATTCATGATTTTGATAATATTTTTCAATCAGACATCCTTAAGGGGTATTTACTCAACATATTTGAAAAGGTTGTTAATAACAGTAAGGATTTACTTAAACTACTTCTCTACAGTAGGGAAAATTGAAAAACAACATCTATTCCACATAAGGAAAATGTACAAAAATAGTTAGATTCATTTAGTAATTATGTAGGGTGATAGATTATTGTTTCATGAATCCTGCATGCATGAAATTTCCTATTGAGGTTGTAGAGACTATTCTCATTCCACATAACATTTTCCTATATGATGAGAGGGCCAATTGATCATTCCATGGTGTCCACATATAAGATGAGTGGATTTACTTACACTTGTATTTTTAGGCCCAGTTGGTGTATTAGGTACTACTTCAGACTCTAGATGGCTTCTTGGAAATTTTTATCCCATATATAGGAGATTCCCTTCTTAATTATCTTGGTGAAGGGGATGGATGTTTCATCTAGGTTGGATATGAAATAAAAAATATATGAGAGATACCCTTGGATCCCCCTTATTAATTTGAGTTTCTGAGGGGGTGAAATTTCTATAATGTCACCAATATTATCGAGGCCAACCACAATCCCATAGTGTCATACCAAAAATGTAATGATCATACCTGATATTACCACAAATGTTCATTTTAGTGGATTCATCTTCAACTTATTCTATTGGAACACGTTGAGGACTATTTGATGGTTGACGAATTGATCACAAAGCTATTTATATTTGACCACCAGGTAAATGAAATAAAATTAAGTTATTAATTCAAAAGAGGTATTACAGTTATGATGTGTGGTGTGTTGACAATTATCACCAATGTTCATCAATCCAAAGGGTGTAACCTGATAGAAAAATATCCCCTGGGGTGTTCTGAAGGCTGTGACCTTCTCATCTTCATGATCCAAGCTCATATAATTATACCCTTAGTACCCATCCATTAAGGGAATGGATTGGAATCCATTAGTTTTATCGATCAAGAGTTTTGTGATTGGAAATGGGAATTATTATTTTGGGATGTATTAATTAGGATCACTATAATTGATGTAGAACCTAATCTTCCCATTATTTTTCTTGAATAGGATAATGTTGGAAATCCCTCTTGGGTATTTCACTTCCCGTAAAAAGTTGTGTTTAATCAATTTATTAACCTTTGACTCCACATTAGTAGCATGAGATGGGTGCATCCTCCTAGCTACATACTTGAAACCACACTGGTCAGAGGGTAATCCGAGATAGTGTCTAGACACCTCTATAATCAGTATGGTAATTTTTTAAAATTCCGAGCAAACACATATCGATGTTTCTTTAGATATTCAATATACATATCATTATCCTTGAGGGTAATGGTGGAACTAATCAATGTAGGCCCCAATTCTTATTTTTTTTCTAGATCAACCTTCCCATATTCATTTATATTTGTCGAGACACCTTCCTCAAATGTGGGAGGGGAGTTCCTAAGGTTATCCTCTTCTTCTTCCACCTCTGAGTCTATAGAGTCATTTTCAGACGAGGTAAGAAATCCAGGGGATTCTATGTCACTATCTAGATGAGAGAGGCAATGGGAAGTGACATTATCATACCCTACTATCATAGTTGTTGTAAATATATTTCATGGATGAATTTAATTTATATGGTCATTGTGGATAGAAGGAGAATAGACATCTGGGATTTGGTCTATTGCCTCAATTAGATTTATGGGTAGCACATAATGACTATTGACCATACTACAGGGATTTGTAGTGGTGGTCCTCAAGCCATTGGGGGGATGTGGTCTGTATATTATCATCAACCATTAATTGTTTTCCATAACATTCATATAAAACTATATCAACATATTTGGCTTCACAAGACTTGTGGGGGGAACTTCCCCAATATATTATGTCGAGCATTCCATCGATGGTGTATTTCAAGCATTCATGAAATGTTAAAGGTACCATGATGTGGCTATGAATCCATGGACATTTAGGTAGGAAATTTTATTAGGTTTCTTTCTAGATAACCATGAAATCCATGTTAGATGTTATATCCCCAAACAAAGATTTGAACTTTATATTCCTAAGAGTCATTTTCTATCCCTTTTCGTACCCTTGAATGGTCATCTTTGTGGGAGATAAGTCCCTTTCGCTATAAACCAAATGTCAAAGGGTCCAATCCAGGATGAGGTTGATCCTGGATTTATTTTCAATTAGATACCCTCATATTTTGACATTATTGAGTCTTACTAAAACATATAGGGTTATAATGTTTCTTTATACGACATCTTCTTGATCATTCTCCATTAATGAGATGGAGACAAGACATTATAATGGAATAGTATCCCCTCAATAATCCCCAACTATAGTGACTTTTTTAAAACTAATTTGGGATATGGAGGGATTCAACGAGTGTATATTTGATTTATTTTAAAATATAGAGCACATCTAGGATCGAGTGATTTGATTGGACAACCACTAGATATTTATGAATGTCGTACTTTTTTGGAAGATTTCATCACTTTACATGGTGGGTTTTCACCTTATTTTGTTGATTAGAAGGTGCAGTATTTGAGGTAGATAGGCCTGGTGTATGTTATGAAGTCTAGGGAGTATCTTCTACCAATGGAATAGCTTATGTTGACCTTTGTCGATGTCCGGTAAGATCATACAATCACACCCCCTTTAGTTGGTCGTGTATGATTAATGGGTTTGGATGAGTGTTGGAGGGTTTTGAGGCACCTTCAGGTCTTCTTAGATATTTATGGAGTGTTTTACCAGAGGTCTAAACTACATATATGTCCTCTATAGGTATGTGACTGAAATATTTGGTCTGACCCTGCCCTCATTGTCCCCTATATCCCCATATCTTGCACCTCCAGCCTTTAACTCCCCAGTCAGGTATGGGGAGCAAATACAAGGAGATATATTCATCATTAGAGAAGGCGTATTATAATTATATTATGAAAATAGAACCAAATATGTTCTATTCTTCTCAGGATGGTTCCATTTTATGGGGTTTTGTGTATGATTCAGATGTTGTAGGTAGGAAATATGCAAAGAGTCGGATCTTGCAACAAAGCGAAATATAACTCTTCCTCTTCTATCCCTTCCAATGTATGATGGTCATGTTCACCTCTATGAGGGATTTTTTTATGCCATCTACTTCTGAGAAAGGGATGTTAAGGGTTTCCATAGCTATTCTATTAGGGTGGTATGAGCACGATCAACTATCCTTCGCGTCATCCAGTTGATGAACTTCTGTCCATGTATGGCTGGAACTTTTTTCTAATCACTCTCTTCCTCTAAGTGGGTGATTATTAGACAGTTTAACTGTGTTAGGTTGTTATTAAACATCACCTATCTGGAATCCACCATGTTTTTGATAACATATTTAAAGAAAAATAAATCATGTTTTTGTGACCTATCCTTGTATTGAAAGGTATGTTGTCAATATGATTTGTGAGGATGACCTCGCTGGGTTTTCTGGGTTGTTGTAGCTTGAGTATCTTATTTTCCATGGCTGAAAGAAATAATGGTGGTACTTATCATTTCAGAAAGATTATTTTTTAACCATCCATTCCTAAAATCTCGGGAAACCTTGCTCACTTTTTGATTCTAGAAGATGTATATTTGGTTGTTTTTATCCATCAATATGAGGCGTTGAGTGGTTCAAGACCTATATAGGCGCTTAAATGGATGTTTTTTACTTGACTGAGGTTAACAACAGCATTATATGACTTTCCAAGACATTTCCCCTATACTAAGGGAATGAGTCAACATTTAACTTGGGTCTAATGAATTTAATCTTCTAAATTGTGTGCCATTTCTGCAAATGTGTGGAATCCACATGGATATTTCATTGGGATTAGAGGTGTCTACAGCTCATCCTGGAGATTTTCAGCATAGAGTTCCAGAAAATTCTCCCATGAGAGAGGGATGTTGAGTGAATATATTAAACCTTTACATATGGCTATAAAGTCATCAACCCTCTCAATTTCATGTTACTTTCAATTCATGTCAATAAATATCATTTTCCTCAGTGTGGAGCTGAACGAGTAGAGGAATTGATGATAAATATCTTACCATCCTGCAATGGATCTTATTGAATGAATGTTATACCAAAAAAAGGTTGGACCTATCAGATTATATTGAAAACCCCTAAATTTGGTCACCAATTGTTGATCTTGAGGGACTATCATCAATCCTCATTGGTATATGACGTTTGTGAGATGATGTTCTAGGTCTTCTGCATCGTCAAAGGTGGATAAGGATGGATTTACAAATTTTTTGGGGTGAATGTGTTATCCACCCATTCGGGATATAAAATGTTTCTATGTTTCAAAAGTGAACATCATCCTTCCAATGCTTTCATTCCAGAAGTCAGAGACTCAATGGGATTCAGCAGTTCTAGAGGTACTGATGTTTGAGCTGCCTCCCTTCAGTAGGGAGAGGAAAGGGTTTTATGAGGTGGCCCCAATTTCATTTCCCATTTATTCTAGATCCATGACATGAGTGAATTATTTCCCTAATAGGGAGAAGCTATCACTATAATGGATTGAAGTCACAATCATCTCCAAATTCCTCCTTTATATAGAAGGGTTTCCTAGAATCGGTTTTATCCCAACACTCAGATACCAATCTTTCAGGAATATCAGATCTTTCTTGATTTATAGGATAAGTAATATTAATCTTAGTCTAAAAATGAGACCTAGTTGGAATGTTTCCCCAAAGTAGATACTCATTGAGCTGTCTGATATTTTGTATCTCATTTTCATATTGTTCGAACTGCACCTCCATGGAAGGAATTTTAGTTCTTCTAGGAGATTAGTTTTATATGAACACTTCATTCCCTTTATCCATAGTAGTGTTTCACCATAGAGGTGTAAAATCAGTATTCATAGGATCTAGGTTTTGGATTCTCCTTGAGTTTTTATTATGTAAAGCCTAATTTGGTGCATATAAATCCTTTTATTGGGGTATATTTTCTTCATTTCATCACTAAACATTTTCTTATTGGTCCATATTATTTATACTATTAATGGAGATGAAATTAAAATTCTTTTATCAGGTAATCATCATTAACGCATTACACTCAATACAATATGATGATTCTACACTACTTGGATCAAGGTCGTTTATCGAACCCTTCCCCATGTTTGGACATTTTGGATTACAATCCCTATGGGGTCTGATTTCCTTCGATGTCTATTCCTCCTATATTATCTAGTGAGTAGTGACGTCGAGGTAGTTTTTAGTCATGTTTTCCAAAAATTCCCTGACCTTTTGAGGTTTAACTTCTGGCAGGATGAATGGATGGGATTCTTACTATCAATATTTACCTCACTACATGTAGAAGACTAATTTTCTCTATAGTGATGATGATGATGAAAATTCCCCCATCCTTGTGGGTTTGGGACTCTTTAGGGCTACTATAGGCATAATTGTGTCCTTTTTTCAAGAATTTAATGGTTATTGTTGAGGGTTTTATGACTCCTATGATGGTTATTAAAAAATATATAGTCATATCCCTATAGACTAGGGTTTATTGGAAACATTCATTGATTTCTATATGACCCTCTTGGTGGGTGATGAATATACTAATGGAGATCGATATTAAAATTCCCCATCCTAGTGGGATGGGGTTGATTTTCATCTGCAATAGGTATGTCTGGAATCCTCATAGGGATTGACAATCCGAGGGGTGGAGATAGTGGTAGATATTTCCCCTTCCCTATGGGATGGTTTCACTCATGAACGACTGCTATGGAAGCTATATTTTTTACCTATTTTATTTGGTGCAGCTATATTCATGTATGAGCTGGGCACAATGGAAACTTGGGAAAGGAGTTATTTTCTATGGGAATTTTTCAGGTTGATTGAAACTTTGTATTGCCTTTCTGAAATGTTCTCTCATGTCATTGAGGGTCCTAGTTCATTGCTTTGGTGGAAATCCTCTCCCTAAATTTTTGATGTATTATAATCATTTAAACAAAGTAATTCAATTATAGTGACCAATTGGATTTTATGATACTTAGTCCCCTAATTTCATTGAAGTCTATGAAATTATACGATTCTATATCCGGAGGGATTTTCTATTCTGGAGAAATTTTAAAGGGAAATTCTCCATACTAACCCCATCGTTAGATACGTATGACATATGTGGCTCTAGAAAACAATCAACATATAGTTTTCAAGATATGAATAAAAACACTACATATGTTGTTTTCATGATCCTCTATTCTTGGGTTCCAAGATGTGTAAAAGGCGTCCATATCCAAATGCTAACAAGTCTATTGATGAATTTTATGTGATACTTGTGTCCTAGATAATGGAAATGTCTATCCTTAAATCGTTAATGAGTTTCCCACATATTTTTTTCATGATTAAGGAATGCAATCCATCTATAGTTTATCGGGGATCTCATAACTATATGTTTTTTGGGTCCCAGAATATATTTGGGAGGATTTTTCAGAGATGTATTTCCAAATTTCCATGTTGGATTCCTCTTCATCAGACTTACATGCCTCAATTTTTCATAAAATAGAAGTTTCTTCTTTGGGTTTCATACTGACCTGGGTAAAGTGTTCCAGGAATTTGATGGATAACTAAATATGATTTACCCCAGTGTTTTGAAATCCTATTTGTATAAAATCATTTGATTTTTTAGAACCTATCTATATGTGGGTGTCTGTGAAAGGGGAGGATTTCCTTATGAGTTGTATATATCACCATTATGAGGTGGAAAATGAAATATGTCAAGAGAAGAATCTATGTGATCCATCTCCACACTACCAAAATGTGGACTATCATAGTAATGATTTCCTTATACTTTGTTTGAAGATTTGAGGGACCCAAGGGGTGTTGATAATATGTCTTGAAGAAACAAAAGGACCTTGGAATTGATAAGAGTAGGGGTATTAGCTTCATTCTACGTCATTCCCAAAATAAACCAACCTACCTTTTTGTATTTTACTGAGATATGAGCCTACTATATGGTGGTAGTTGTAATATGTTGATAATCATCCAGTGTTATAGGGGTATTAACATGATACAATGATGCTTCTGCCATATTCCAATGAACTTCCTCATCATCGGCATGAATATTATCATGAATGTAGATGGTTTCAGGAATATGTCGATCAGAACGGGATGAATAAGTTATATGATCCTAGTTTAAATATGAATTCGCTTCCATAATATGCTGATAGAACTTCTGAATAGAAGAAGGGATATGAGCCTCCACCAACATTTCATATGTATGATGCTGGTGTATCCACTCATCGGTCGAAGTATGGATATGTTCTTGGATTTTTTGATCTACTAGAATAATCCATGTAGATTCACAAATACGAATATGAGCCTTCCCCAAGTCATGTAACACTCTCACCTGGTTTGACCTTATTGGAGTGGGGATCTGTCCCTGATACTATGAATTTGTATTATGCCTCTGGTCATTTTTTATAAGCATATGAGCCAATCCTAAGGCATATTCCACTATCACATGGTGATCCCCAGTTGGAGTGAGAATATGATCCCATTATGGTTCCTTTGAGATATGTCACCATCTTTGTTTCAATAAGAATTTACTCTTATCCCAAAGAATTTTTCCCTCTCACTCGATGAGCCCCAATTGGAATGGGAGTATGAGCCCAGTTTGGTGCCTCATCCTTTATAGGAATATATAGATAATACTCCTAGATAAGAGAAAGAATTTTTGCTTGATCTATAGAAAATGCTTTCTCATACTGATCATTTTATTGTGCTTCTAGAGCTACATGGAGAGTATCATGTGTATATCCCAATATTTGTACTAGTGTAGGAATATTATATTGGATTTATTCAGCTATTTCTATAATGTAAATTCATTTTAGAAAAGTGTGTGAAGGAATTGAAGCCTGCACATTTTTTACCTCCAATATATAGTTTAATATATATCTAATTGAAGAAAATATATGATCTCACGTCTGTCCTCCTTGTTTCATCAGAATATTCAGATAGGCTTCATGTATGAGGCTAGGGATATGCATCTTCCCCATGCCTATTGTAAGAATATTCCAGCAGACATGATTGACTGAGCAAGGATTTGAGATTGGTAAATTCTACTACTAGAATATTCTACTGAGCTTAATCAAGGGAAGTGGGCATATGAGCCAACACATGGCTATCCAAAACATTCTATTCCTGATGTTTCTTCCTTGTTTCCCATACATGGGTGTTAGAGGTGGAAATATGTTGGGTGGTTCCCTCATTAGGTGGCTGAGGGGAACGGGAGGGATGGTTCGGGTGATGGATTTCAACAAGAGACCTCCTCAATGGATCTTGAATTGGAAGGGATCTTTAGTTTACTCCTTGATAAACCATCAACAGATACTAAATGTGGAGATTTTCACACTCTGAGGAAAAGCTTCTGGAGCAGTTAGAGGTGGAAAAAAGAACCATTTGTTTCACTATAGATTTCTTTGGATATTGTGGACTCATAATTTTCATCATTTTAATATCCTTTCATGATACCTCAAAGGTATATATTTTTTCATGTAAATCATATTTCTCAACCATTTCATTCTACACCCAATGTTGAAGGTTTTAGGTGGGTGAGTTCGTTCAACGGCTCAGAAGGTTTGTAGTCGTAGATGATTTTCCAGAATAGTTACTGGATTAAGACATGATCTAAGGTCATGGTATTGTTTGTGAGAGTATTATATATTATAATGAAAACAGTAATGAATAAGGTCTCCAATCAATTAATCATTTCAATCATGATATATAATCAATTATATATGTACATGTAACACACTTTTCAGTTCTTATTCTCGGTCCATTCATTCTTCTTGGATGGAATTATCATAGAGATAATGTAATTATTTCAGGATAAATAAATTTACATTTGGTAAACTGATCATTCTTTTATTTGATATATTCACATCAGATTCACTATTTATGTTTTTTCCGAGAAGATCTCCCACATTGTAGGCGAAAAATGGTCTGATAAGAAATGGTTATTCTCTCATTTTTACCTAATAAAGAAGATATCATAGTCAAATGATTTCATGTAAGGTTCAAAACTTTTGATTCTTCATTTTTTAATCTTCCATAGTAAATCACTATGGTTCCCACATCCATAACTGAGTATAGACGTTCTTTCCAAAGACATATGATCAATTGGGGTTTTAGAACTAATGACACATCAGAACTCAATTTGGTCAAGAGGATGGGTGGTCGGTCTCATCAAACCCTTTTTTGGGACTCTTTTTCTACTTTTGGTCTCTCTTATATATTTATCATATGTTCATGAATCTATTCTTAATCCTTATATGGGACCAGTTACCCTAAAAATGATCAAGCTTTGAACTCTTCTTTGTATAAGTAGGGATCAATTAATGGATCCATTTGTGCGTATAAAAATTTATTCATTTCCTTCCATTTAATGGTTAGATTCTTATATTTTTAATCCATATATCGACGCACTCCCATGTTTTATGCCATCTATGGAACAGATTATTATCTCAAGGATGGAATTGAACCTTTATGAGGTGTCCTAGTTATCATGTTTATAGTAGCAGTCAATTACAACGTATTTTATTGAACCCAAGCAGTTTAAAATCATGTAGAAGGGACGTTTATAAGCGAACTTAGGAACCAATTATTTGAGCTCGAACCTCATGGAGATATCCTATGTATCCTGGTTATGGAAAGAATCAGAGTCATCATAGATCTACCCTTCTCATTGTACATTCCCCTAGGTGGACTCCCCTATATGGGGGTAATCATGTCATGCCACTGAATAGGGATTACTAAATGAGGTTTACCTAGATTAAAATATTCATAATGAAAATTATATGAAAATTGTAAATCCCTAATTTCATGTGGGCCATACTAGGTGTGGGAAATAAGGGATAGAAATTAATGTGTCTCACCTCAATTATTTGTGGGGATTATAAAGTGGAGAATCCCATAGGGTATTTAATATGAATAACATAACTTAGGAAATAATCCTACATATCCAAGTTATGGAATGAATCCAAGTCATCATAGTTCAATTTCTTCATCAATCCACTAGTGCATGAGGAAGAATGATCATCCAATTGGAGGGATGACATCCTGATGGTTGGAATATTGGATACATGGACCCATTTGAGCTCAAAAATCACTAAGGAATTCTAAATATCCTAGATATGATATGAATTAGTGTTCTTATAGTTCAATTTTATTGGGGCTTACACACTGAGGTTTTACTTATATATCCCCTAGTGAAGGTTATCATGTCCCAATATGTATACTTGACATGGCCATGTTGTCTCTATGACCTATTCTGGTTTTCATCCTAACATATATGATTGTCAACATGACATGTCTATGGTTTTTTGTATGACATATTTGAGGTTTAATGTACATGTTCTAGCAACCTAGACGACATGCCTAAAGAAAATCACATGATCCAGTTGACTTTTCCAAAAGGAAAAAATACATATTTTGAATGACATGTCAGAAGTAAATTACATGATTAGGGATGACATGTATAGAGGGTGTCACATGATCTAGGTTACATGTATGATGGACATAATGAGATCAAGGATGACATGTTTAGAGGGTGTCGCCTAATCTGGATTTCATATCCTAGTGTCACCTCATAACTTGTGTGATATGTCTGGAGGACATTACAAGATTGATCTAGAAATAATGGACAGATTTTCATGACCTAGGTTGAATTCTATGAGGTCATCACATGACTTTCATGAAATTTACAAGGAACATCGCATGGTCCAAATGACATGTCTAGGGAGTGTTGCATGCCTTTGGTGACATGTCTTACTGATCTCGCATGATCTGGGTAGTTTATTAAAATAACATAAATATTAATTAATTTGTATTCACATAAGTATCTTATATTCTTTGAATCATTATTACATCATTTATTACATATGTTCCTCAGTTTTGTTTTGGTTTTGGCTTATTTTTGGTTTTGTGTGAGCCAGACGACAAGTGGGACTGCATTCTCATAACCTAACTAACACACCAGAAGTCCTTCACTCGATCTAGAGAGTGACCAAGTGAACAAAGTACATATTTCATGAGATCCCTTAGGCCGTACCTTAAATTTTACCTAGTGTAATACCTTGTAATTGTGTTACTGGATGCTCCAAAAAGTCAACTCTCGCACTCCCGTGTACCAGTCGTCTGTGGTGTGCAAATGTCATGTGTGTGTTTTTTACTGAGGGGGGGTTTATAGGCCCATACACTCTGTTGATAAGCCTCTTTTCATGGTGAGTATATTGTGAATATGAGATGGATTTTGGGGATGGATTATTGTATCACTTTCATCACATTATCCAATTATCTTTCTTCCACAACATCAACCTTACATCGCATGATTTACAATCACCAAAAGACCATCCCATCATCTCTAAATTTATTGGACCCCAACTAAAAAAAGTGGATTTTTCTAGAAATTATTATATCTAAAAGATACTTCACTAGGTCATGATGACATTTCTACAATTATTCATGAGATCAGAATTCCTATGGATAATATTTCTTCAGATCATAGATGACTTCACTGGGGTCATTCGTGAGACTAATGCGGGTTTTAGAGGGGGGATCATGTGAAAAATAGTGTAACATCCTTTCACATAAGGTTTCCACCTTTATTATTTTTATTTACTTCTTTATTTTATATGTACAATATATCTCTTAGATATGTGCGACTATTTTCAAACACAATCACTCTCCTTGTATGTGACATATTGAAAGAAGAATAATATATCTTGCGGTGATGCATGAGTAATTTCATGTAAACCCCCATCTTCTTGTATATAGAGTTAAATGGGTTTATCATAATATAATATACATGTTTGATACACTTTTGATGATGAAGGTGATATGTTAATATGCTCTTGCGAGAAAAGGTGAACATGCCGTAAGGGACTTTGTAGGATATTTTGGAATACCTAATATTGTAACATGAAAATTAAATACTACATAGGGTCTCCATCTTTTTCATATTTTCATCCTTTATTTTAAAATGAGTTTTTAATTTTTCCCATGCACCCTCTAGTTGTAAAGTCTCATGATCAGAATATCTTTTTGGAAGCCTCCACACGATCATAAATGATTGGATGTGCACCTTTATAGAAATAGGGAGGCTTGTTAAAGGGGATTTTTGTGATCAAAAAATTATCATGCACTATGAATGATTTATTTTCATAACCTTTCTAGGTCATGTAATCATGTGTACTTATTATAGTTGCACGATCAGTGTGATGTTGGAAAACTTATCGTCCTCTTTTTATGAATAATATAACACTCGTACTTTAGGTATTTCATCTATTGTAAATTTTTTTATTCTCATTTTTCAGGCATCAACAATGAAAAAATATTTTTTAAAATTTAATACATGTAATTTCATTATAAAATAAAATTTGATAATGAAGACTGGAAGTTATAAGAATTTTTATGAGAGACCTCTTTTATGGTATTATAGTATATGAAATATCTACGAAATAAGAGTAAGATAATGTAAATAAAGGGGAATATATAATATAATGAAATTATAAAACATTAAATAATAATTTTTCTAAGACTTTTAAATAAATAACAAATAAATAACATGCATATGGATGATAAATATCAATTTAAGAGCGATGTTATGAAAATTTCTTATCAAAATAGGTGAAGTGTCAATCAATCAGGAAAGAATAGTAAAAAATAATCTTTAATTAAAAAATATTATATGTGATGGAATATGAATATTTAAATTTAATGTGAAATCTAATTTTTTGAAGAAATATTTGATATAGATAATCTCATATTATAAGAGTGTCCTTGAAGAAACCCTTACATATATTAGAGTTTGTAAGTAATCAAATATCCATCAATGCAATAATGTTAATAACAAAATGCAATCCCCAAAATTAATGGGTTAAAAGAATAATATACTCTCATAGAATAGTATATATATATATATAATATAGATGAATATGAATCAAGAGAAAGAAATATAATTTAAAATAGTAATATTGAGGCAAGAACCCCCTTTTAGAGTTAATAATAAACATGAAGGAAAATTGAAAATAAATAATATCACAACAAATAATACTAAAAATAATTATATATATATAAATGGGGTAACACAAAATAAACATATTTTATTTATTTGAAAAAAAATATAGAAGACATAATCATGGGGGATAAAGTGTTTCAATCCTAGAGCATCGCCCCTGACTATATCCATAGAGCCAAGAGGGAGGGAGTTGAGGCTAGAAAAAATATCTATACCATTTGTCTAAACACATAAGGTCGGGTAGTCTAATACTTGATTATGTTATCTCCACGTGTGATGTAAGTTAGTGTGGTAATTTTTAAGGACTCTACACCTATGAATATGATAAAAAATATAAAAATGGATAAAGATAAAATATTTAAGTGAGTGGAGGATGACCACCATGTCAATCTCAATAGAGACCAGATTAATGTTTCTCCTACAACATAATTCCAGTCCAATACACCATGCACTATCCTTCTCTATAAGATGATAACTCTGTTCATAATTTTCACTAAAGGAGATCAAAAAACCACATTAGTTGCTTACAATACAACCGCCTCACATTATAATGAATCTATAACACCCATCAACATTGAGATTTAAACCATTTAAGGAGGGGGATTACAATGAATCTAGTTACCATGTAGATTCTGATTCCTTCCATAACCAAGATTCATAGAAAACCTTCCTTAAGAACTATCTCCATATTAAACATCCAATGTTATTCCACAGTGTATAAGACCTGCATCCATATGCAATGAGACTGATTACTTATTATCCCTTGTTTCTCACACTAATCATTGATCACATTGGTTATGAGATTTGTAATGATCATATCATTTTCATAATGAATCTCTACAAGACATAGAAACCATAGTATATATTCTTTAATAATTGGAATGTTTCTGACTACTTTCATATAGGGATATCCACCTTGTGTAATGTCTTAAGGGAATGATCAAAGTAATATGACTCTTATTCCAACTCTAACCAGGATACGTTGGACACCTTCCTGAGACTTTATCTCAAATACTCTGTGCCTATGTCCCCCCATATATTTTCTTTCTATATTATGTTAAAAAATATGGTTTAAAATATCTATTTGGTTTTTTATTCATTCTATAATTAGTATATGTAGGATCCCTCACAAATGATCAATAAAATCCCCAGAATATTAATTGCCTCTAAGGATGATGACAAACTCCATTGTACTTGGTTATATGGATTCAATATATAAGAAACTGCACATTAATGAGAAATGTATGAAGAACCATGGATCTATATATAGATAAATCAATTAATAGACCCCCACCCTTTACATATGTAAGGATTCAACATTAGATCATTTTTGTTAGGGTAACCAGTCTTGCATTGGGATTAGGAAGAGATTCAAAAACATATCTTAAATCTATAAGAGTGTCCCGTATAAGGTAAAAATTCCCCCCAAAAGGGTGTGATGATATCGACCTCCCATCCTTTAGACCAATGTGAGTTCCAAAGTGTGGTTGGGTATCAAACCCCAATTGATTGTCTGCCTTTAGAATTTTGGTCCGTAATCAGTTACTAAGGTGGGAATCATTGGGAGCATCTATGGAAGATTAAAAAAATGGTAAACCTGAAGTGAAAAATTGTGGATCACATTTAACCCCCCTAACAATAAAACTGTAAAGCGATACCATCCACATCTTTCTAAAAGCAACAAAAATGGTTAATCGAACATGAAATTATTTAACTAGAACATCTTATATATATGCTAAAAAGAATGGAATTCAAAATTATCATCCAAACAATTTATTCATACCATGTGGGTGACCATTCCATGTCAAACTAAAATGGGGAACTTGATGTAATAAGTTTTGAATCACATTAAACCCCATCACAATCAAACCATCAAGAGATACCATCCAAATCATTCCGGATGAATCAAAAATTGTGAAACATATATGAAATAATTTAAATATGTAATATTATTTATAGGTTAAAAATAATAGACTCACAGTTCTCACTAGACCGTTTTGTTCCTACCATGTGGGTGATCATTCCAGGTGAAACAAAAATGGTGAACCAGACATGAATCTCTAAGATAATAAATATGATGTATTGACCATGAATCAAGACATTTCATTTTTCACCACCCAAAAAAACTAAAATTTCATTCCTAGTGTGAAATCATTTGTAATAGGGGTTCTCATTAAATAATTGCATCCTTATTATTCCAATTATACCTCAACATAATGGCCGGAATGAGAATAATAAAGGAATATTGGGTTACTTGTGCATGTATAATTGATAATTTCTGATGCCTATATTAATGATGTTATCTGTGACTTTGTTCATTGTTGTCTTCGTGAGTGAAGATAATTCTCTAAAAAATATCACCGTGATCCAAAATCATGTCATCCTATAGTGACTTTTCTAGAAAATAAATTATGAATGCAACCCTTATGAGTCACAAAATGGCCTCAACCACCTCACGCATTTTGTTTTGGGTGGAGAATGAAATGGTTTGGGAATACCATCAACATGGTACGATCCCAAGCCACGAGGTTTCATGTAAGGGACTCCAAATTATAAAATCAACAATTATAAATAATCCAAAGAAATATATAGTAAATCCAATCGTGCTCATTTCCATTACCAACTACATCAGAAGCATGTCCCCAGAGCACAAAAAACACCACCTTCATTATCTTATGAAGGTGGATCAAGGAGCCATTTATGGATCCCTTCCAGTTCATAGGTTGCATAGGAGGGCTCCAACCGATTGATATCAACCACATAGTCATGTACGTGTCCCTCAGTATCCTTATGAGTGAACCACCTACCCCATTTCTACCGCTGATACTCATGTATGGGCACCAAGGAAGATAGATCGAGTGTGGAACGATTTTGACAACTAGGAGTGGGATCAAATCAACAATTCCACTGACATAGCCTGTTGGAATATTATAGTGGTAGCCCATGAGTATGCTCATATTCCTTCTCACTCGAAGAATTCATATAGAAATATCCCTACATAAATCATGGAGGATGCTCATATCCCTACATCCATGCAAGAATACCATTGGAATATTCTGGTGACACAAGGAGTAAAAAATTGGGATCATATACACGCATCAATTAAAGATATCTTCCAATATATATTGGAAATACATAATTTTTAGGCCCACATTACTACAAACACTTTTTTAAAATGTCACTAAATTCTAAAAATAGCTATAGAACTATTCTGTCATATTCCTACATAGGTGTACATATAGGGACATGCTCGTATTCAAATCCCTAGAGATAGAAAAACAACACTCTGATAAGTATAAAACTGGTTTATATGTAGTAACAACACATTCTTGATACCATCAAGAAGGATAATAGTAATATTCTGGTAAAGTAAGATGCACCATAACGGGATCATACTCCTATTCTAATTGGGGATCACCAAGTGAGAGTAGAACATTCATCAGGATAGGTGCAAATTCTTGACAAAAAATACCAGAATAATACTCTAAAGGAACTAGAATGGGCTCATATTCCTTATATAACCATGGTTCAACAAGTGAGAGTGGTACATGCCTTAGGAAATGTTCATATATCTATCTAAAAAGACTATTGGCATACCTCAGATGAACCAGACCATGCTCATATTCCCACTCTAATCGGGGCACATCATGTGATAGTACCACATGACTTGGTGTATGATCATATCCCAATCGAAAAATAATAGAAACATATTCCAAAGGAACATGATAAGGCATATACACCTGCTCAAACTGGGGCCCGCTAGGTGAGAGGGTCACATGGCTTGGGGATGGTTTATATTCTAGTCAGTGAATCTAGTTCACATATTCCAGTAGCTCATAAAAACTAGGGCCATATCCACACTTCTATCAACAAAAAACTACAGTAGTATCCTTAAGAGTATATATAAGAGGAGTCCCATATCCCTTATCCCATTTTGGAGGTCATTATCATATTCCTACACTGAATTCATATTTGAACCGAGCTCATATCTATGGTTCATCATGGGTTCATTGGAATATTCCATCAACCACCCATAGAAAGGCTCATATTCCTACCAACAATGAAGAATCAGATTGGCATACTCTGGAAGATTATCAATAGCAGACTCATATCCCCAAAGTCCCATCTGTTTATCAAAATATTTTGACATCTATCTTATAATAGGCTCATACCCCTACACAATCCCAATAGGCAGGTTAGAATGTTTTGACCACGATGAATAATGAGGATTATGTACCTTATCTGCTCAATGTCTTCAAGAAACATTCTAAATAACCTAATGGTCTAATGAATTCTTAACCAAATCAGAAGGTGATCATTATCATGATAGTCCACGTCATGGTATTGTGGAGTTGGAAAGCAGGTACTCTCCTTCGGGTATTTACCATGGTAAACCTCCCCACACTTATATCTCCCATGGACATGGAAATACTCCCCTTTTCTAGACAACTCTATATATAGAGGTTCTCAAAACTAAAACACCTTCCTAAAGATAGGTTCACAAACCCATGGGGTAAATTGTATATAGATTCCCATCTGCATCCAGTAACACTTCACCCCATTTAGCGAGAAACCCCTAGATGAAACTTCTTTGGTATGTTCGGGTGGAGGTGTGTATGTCTAGTGAAGAGGAAACCAACAAGGATAATTTAAAAGCTTTAGCTTGAAACAACCTATCAAACCTATTTTAGCCCCTCTCCAGTTCTAACTATGATATCCTATATGAACTATAATGGGATTAACACCTCAAACTAAAACATAATATGTGGGAAACTCATCAGTTTTTGAAGGCTAGATATCACCCTTATCCAATATATGAGTATCACCTTCATATCAAAAATAATATTTTTTTTCTATAGGATATGGCCACCTTTTTGTAGACCAAAACCCAAGAATGGAGGAGCATGAAACTTCTTATGTAGTTTCTGTCCTTGTATTGAGACAACTCTCCATTGACTGATTTTCTATGCCTTGTTATATGTATATATCCATGGATGGAGGAAGTATGGAGTATTGCACTTAACTATGTATCCAAAACAAAAAAATTTCCAAGAGATGATGTCCTATAATTTCATATCCTCCATCAATGTCAAGGGACTAGGAAAAGAATGATCTAGTAGGTCACTATAATAGAATTACCCTAGTTTAATGTTTCCAATAAATAATGAATATAGGGAGAGGACTGTTAGTAGATCATTTAGCTGGGATTATCAAAGAAACAAGAACCAATTTCAGACACGGAACCTAAAGTTTTAGTCAAACAAATAAATTCCCCTAGAAAATGACTCTCATTTGGGTCTTACAATGAACCTAGTTCATATATGACCACAATTGTGCCAAATCAAATAGGATGCAATAGCATATTACATAGTTTCTATCAAGGAGAGAACATAGTCAACTAGGGTGGAGATATTTATACCACTGACTCCAAACCTCGGATCGTCAATCTTTGAGATGATTTTGGACATATCAGTAGTTGTTATAAATCAAACCCATCCCACTGTTCTAGAGATATTTTTATCCCAATCAACATCAATAGTTTCATCACCCCTCGATATTTTCTTAATGAAATCTTTGGTGGTCCTAGATGTAAGGGTTGGTGTTCTCAGAACCAAATGTTTTGTACTTTGATTACATGAATGTTCACTTATTATATATTGTTCATTGTTCTGCATGACTATAATATAATAATGTCCTAGAATATTTGTTGCATTAATAAGGTCATAGCAGATCCCCGCTATGATGAGAACCTTGAAATGCTATAACAATATTCTTAAATAAAGTTCTGCGGTTGGATGACATACTATGATAGGACACATAGTATACAGAGCGTCATGTGTGAGTACTCGAAGAATACGAGACTCTCTCTCATGGAGTTCGCACATGGTAATCTCCAAGATGGGAGATGTTGAGAACATACCCGCCAGTAGTAATTCTGCATGTCTTGGTGTCATCGGATATTTCTATCTGTGTGCGTGTGTAATGGTCCTTAGACTGGAATATTATCATTAACTAATGTCATGACTCGCTCACTTAGATTTACTGAAGAAAACCATCACGCAGACAGTTGGCGGAAAGTAGGGTACGTTGGGTGCGTCACGAGTGACATTTTTTTAATGGATAAGTCGACGAAGGATTTGTCCCTTCTATTTATGGAAGTTGATATCTTGGCCCTTTGATTGAAATAGAACTGTCGCATTAAATTCCATGGCCATGGTGTAAACAACGAGTTTATTTCATGTAGTCAAAGAACGACAGATCAAGCATATAGGTTTATGAAACTTCCATGAAACCTTATGGATGAGATATTGAGACAAAGGGATTAAATTACACAGTAAGTGTTCGTATGAGGTGATATGTCAATGCGACGTCAACTTCTTTCTCTTGGGTGCCTTGACCCGTTACTAGACAGTAATCATAAACTTTAGGCAAGCCCTCTTAATGCCAACGAGAAACAGGCCTAGAGGGTCACACACTAAGTGTATCTAAGTATCTCAAGTTGAATAAATATTATTACCATATGTGGTTTAATAATTATTCAAGGAATCCTATGTTGTTTTAAATGATGGAGGAAAAATAAAATATAACAAGTACATGCCGTGTATTATTAAATATACACGCCGTGTAGTTTTATTTTGCAAAGTAAATGAATAAATGAAAACAAGATATACATTCCGTGTACATTTAATGTACACACCGTGTAGTTTTCAATGAAAAACAAGTACACACCATGTATTTATTATTACACACCATGTAGTTTTCTTAGTCGGTATTTTGAGGATATAATATCGTATTATTAAATGATATTTATTATAATCAGCATGAGTGTATGTCAAGGAATTAATTATTCGACATGGGGGTTTTCAATAAGAGTTAATAAAATAAATGAAATGTGTAATGCGTTTATTTATTGTCATAACTCTACAACCTCAAAATCGATTATAAATATCCTCACAACCCCAACTCTTTTCTTACACAAGAGAATTGTTGTGCACAACATCTCTGGAGAATTCATTCAAGGCCGAAAGAACCTCTTCCTCCAAGAACGCTCTCAAGACAGAGAGATATCCTCTTCCATTGGATCAAGATGATCTAAGGCGGACAATGCAAGAAAAGGCTTTTCCACTCTAGCACCCGTAGAATCCTTTGGCGACGTCCAGAGATATGAGGTACATGTGTGGATCACCGCTAGAGGGAGTCTACACTTGGCTTCTGCAACGCAACGACGGATCACATCGACAACGTGATCAAGAACATCAACGAAGAAAGAACACCAAAAAGGTATTTTTTTATAATTAATTAAATTAATTATAACCAACATGTAACGATCCTTGTTTTTGGTTCCGGGACAAACCTTCTTCTTTGTCTTTTTCTGTGATTCGATCCGTGGAGACTGGCGTTTATCGTCGTGTTGATCCCAGCTTGATCATTGCTAATGACAAAAATCCAAGTGGGCACATCCACCCATGCACTTCAACTATGCCCGGAACCTTCAAATGGTATCAGATGGAGGTTACAACATTGATTATAGTTATTTAATTTTCGTTGATAATTTAGGCATTTATATTTGATTCAATTCGAAATATATCGTTCTATTAATCTGGATAAACGAGATCTATTCTTCCTCCTTCGTTTCTCGATTCATATCATAGAAAAAACTTTTTAATTTTAATTTTGATTAAAATAAAAACGAGGAATTCATCCGGATGAGTCACTCTTTCTGTCTGTACAACACGGGATTACACGGCGTGTAATTAAAACTACATGCTGTGTACTTAGGTTCAACAAACCGGCAGTTGTCTGCCAAAACACTCCGTGTGAATTGATTATGCCTAAGTTTTAATCACGCCATGTTGACCCGAATTGAACGGCGTGTGGAAACCGGAATAAACGGCGTGTATGTTTGAGCAACACGCCATGTAGTCCGTTCCGACCCAAGTGAAACCGTGTACAACGATATGTTGCGTACTGCATACACGGGATCGCCAGGCCGGTTACCACGTAACAAGGAAGTACACGCCTTGTATGATTCATCTACATGCCTTGTACTCCAAGATTTCCAAAGTACAAAAAACACGCCAAAGCTCCGGCGTGTACTTTGGATAAATGGTGAAAAGAAAAATACACGCCATGTAATTATAAACTACACGCCGTGTACTTTCCAGAAATGGAACATCACCGGGTTTCCTCCAATGTACAAAGACCCGTACATGGAATATGGATGATAAGAATCTCAACAAAATTCCGAAAGGAATTTAAGATAAAGAATTGATTAATTATAAGATCATAATTAACTGAATTCGAGCGCGACTTATCTTAAATGAAAGAGCGATTAAAAGAATTTGAATTCTAAATAAGCGTAAATGTCGTTGCATGCTGTGGATGATCAGGAGCTAGACCAAATACCCTTTTTATGTGTATGGTTTCATTTAAATTTATTTAATTTAAATTTGTTGGCATGCGAGCCTTCTTCCAATAAAATGTAGGGCCTGCGTGCCCATGGTTTCTTTAATGTAAACCCATGTAATGGAGGATCTCCCAATCCAGAGGAGACGGTTCAAATCCCGAAGTCGAGGCGAAACCGACGCAAGAAGATACAAATGTGGACAGGTGGGAGCTGCAAAACACGAACCAACAGGTTCAAGGTGTTTTCCCTAGGTCAGGGTTAGCTAATCAAAACCGCTAGATAAGCTAACCAATAAAAGCTCATGATCATGCCATCTTATTTTATTTCTGTCTGATTGAATGGTTTATTTATTATGTATGTGTTTTCGTGATCACATAATTAATAAAATGAACAAGCATGCAAATATGGAAGAAAATAAAAACCAGACTATGTGTAAACATTATCAGAACATGGTTAATCACTTAATCAAGCATCACTTAATATTAACAAGCATGTGATAATGCGAAACTACGCATAAAGGAATAAAATCTTTCAATACCATATTAAGTCAGACCAAGCCTTTCGTTACCTGATTAAGGGAAAGACTCAATAAAACTATGTGTTTGACCAACCCTTGTTGGGACACTTACTTTTATAAAGGAAGCCCTTATAAAAGGTTTCGGGTTGACTTAACCATATTACATCAAGAGAAGTAGCCCTTTCTAGACTTGGTGTAATATTGGAGGCAAGAGTTGAGGAAATCCAAGTCAGGATTTCAGGATTGGGGAGTCCACTCAACAGATAAAGGAACTATAAGCTCACAGTTGGCAAAGACCTTCCTACCTAAATACCTTCAACTGGCTTGAACAACCCTTGTTGGGGTTATGCGAAGGGAAATATGGATCCTTGCCACTAGAATGTCAAAGCAACTGGACATTCCAAGTTCAATGGTGAGGGCCATTGGGACTTGATAAAATAGTGGGATAATTAGTTAATTCATTCATTATTTCTCATAAATTGTAATCAAGAAATTACTAATAAATATGCTCTTTTAAATTGTATAATCAAGATGAAAAACTCATCAAACACATTTTCTCTGCAATCAATACCGGATTAAGACAATATCCTCACCGGCAGTAACTTTCATGAATGGTAGAGGCGCCTTCGGGTTATCCTATGCCATGAACGAAAGTTTTATGTGTTGGAGTCCTCACTTCCTGATTCTCCTGACCCAGGGGCAAGTGATGAATATTTCCTCATCTATGATCAACATTTGAACGACACTATAAATATTCAATGTTTGATGCTATCATCGATGTCTAGTGAGCTCATGAAGTCTCATGATGACATGGATGCCTATAGCATGCTCGAGCACCTCCATGGTCTATACCAGGAGAGAGCAAGACATGAAAGGTTTGAGATCTCCAAGGCTCTATTTCAGAGCAAGCATGGAGAGGGTGCCCCAGCCGGGCCTCATGTAGTCAAGCTCATTGGCTACATTGAGCGCTTGGAGGTTCTAGGGATTAAACTCCCCGACGAACTGGGCAATGAACTCATTCTTACATCACTCCCCCAGAGATTCTCAAACATTGTTGTGAACTTCAATATGAACAACATTGAGAAGTCTCGGTCTGATCTTTTAATCCTCATTCGCCAAGTGGACACTGACATGAAGTGTGAAAAGCCTTCTATCCTCATGGTGAATAAAAGGAAAGGGAAGTCGATGATCTTTAATCCCAAAGCTTCTTCAAGGTCTTCCAAGAAAAGGAAGATCATAGGGGAGGAAAAGGTATAGGATGTTGTCTATTTTGCATGTGGCAAGAAGGACCACTGGAATAAAAACTGCACCCAGCCAAGGAAGCAAGGGGAAGCTTCATGTGTGTTTGTTATCGAATACAATCTATCTTTTTCTACTAATTGGGTATTAGATACTTCTTGTGATGTTCACATCTGTATCCAAATACAGGAACCAAGTACATTCGGGAAGACTGATCGAGGGGTGGTAGATCGACGAGCAGCCAACGGAGCCAGACTTGCTGTTGTAGCTGTCGGGGACTACCACCTCACATTGCCTACGTGGATGGTCTTGGTTTTGAAAGGTTGTTATTATGTGCCTTCTGTTACTAAAAACATTATTTTAGTATCCTGATTAGATACTAATGGATTCATATTCAAGTTTGGAAATGAATGTTGCTACTTTTATAAAGATAGAATTTTTTTTTGTAGGGAACATTTATATAACTGTATCTAAGTGTTAGACTACACAAACCAAGTAATGGAAATCGATAACAAAGTTAATTCACGTGACTCATACCACACCCAACTTAGGCATCATCATCTAGGTCATGTCAATGAGAAAAGTTTGACAAAATTACATCAAGATGGGAATTTATATTCTTTCGAACTAAAACCACTTGGTGTATGTCATGCATGTCTACAAGGAAAAATGACCAAATCCCCATTTTGCGAGAAAGGTGAAAGAGCTAAAGAGATTCTAGAATTAGTTCACACAGATGTGTGTGGACCATTTCCAGTTGAAGCAAGGGGTGGGTTCTCGTACTTCATAACTTTTACTGATGATTTTAGTAGATATGGATATATCTACTTAATGAGGTATATGTCAGATTCTTTTGATCGGTTCAAAGAATACAAGAATGAAGTTGAGAACCATCTTGGTAAGAATATTAAGAAACTCTACTCAGACATAGGAAGAGAATATCTTAATCAGGACTTCATTGATTTCTTACGGGAGTTTGGGATTCTATCTCAACTCACTCCTCCTTACACGCCACAATGGAATGGTGTAAGTGAAAGGAGGAACCACACCCTGTTGGACATGGTGAGATCAATGATGAGTCATGCAAGCCTTCCATTATCCTTTTGGGGATATGCATTACAAACAGAATCACACATACTAAACCATGTACCAACTAAATCGATAAATGGTATTCCATACGACTTATGGAGTGGACACAAATCCATGTTATCGAATTTACATGTGTGGGGTAGCGAATCATTTGTTAAGGCCTCTTCAGGTAACAAAATCACACCCTGAGGCACAAAGTGTATCTTTATAGGATATCCCAAGGAAAAATGGGGATATTACCTATACAACCCCTCAGACAAAAAGGTTACAGTGGCAAGACACGCCATATTCCTTGAGAGGGAGCACATCTCCAAAAGAGATAGTGGGAGAGAGATAGACTTCGATGAAGTTGAGGCTCAATATACACATGAGTTGGTACAAGAACAGATTCCACAAATCCCCGTGGAAGAAAAATATGTTCCAGAGACACAAGAACTGCGTAGGAGTACAAGAGAGGTGAGAGAACCAGAACGATATGGTTTTCTTATCACCGAGGATGGTGACTCATTATTGGTTGACAATAATGTTCCTCTTACCTATAAGAAAGAAGTTGAAGGTACAAACGTTGCCAAGTGGAATGAATCCATGAATTATGAAATGGATTCAATGTACCAAAACCAAGTCTGGATTTTGGTATATCCTCCAGTTGATGTAAAGCCTATTGGTAATAAAAGGGTATTCAAGAAGAAACTGGACATGGAGGGGCAAGTCAGCACCTATAAGACATGACTGGTTGCAAAAGGTTTTAGAAAACGTCAAGGAATTGATTACGATGAAACCTTTTCACGGGTTGCGATGCTGAGATCCATCAAAATCTTATTGGCCATTGCTTCTTACCATGACTATGAAATTTGGAAAATGGATGTCAAAACATCTTTCCTTAATGGGAACCTCCAGGAAGATGTCTACATGACACAACCTGAAGGGTTTGTGACTCCAAAGGATGCCAACAAGGTATGCAAGTTGCAGAAATCCATTTATGGATTATAGCAAGCATCAAGGTCATGGAACATTCGTTTTGATGAAGCTGTTATGGAATTTGGCTTTGTTAAGAACGAATGTGAGCCTTGTGTCTACAAAACTTTTAGTGGAAGTGCAGTCATTTTCCTAATAGTATATGTTGATGACATATTTCTAATTGGAAACGAAGTACCCATATTACAGTTAGTTAAGGCATGGTTGCATAAATGCTTCTCCATGAAAGACTTGGGTGAGGTGGAATATATTCTTCGGATCAAGATCCATCGTGATAGATCCAAGATAATGCTAGGCCTAAGTCAAAGTACATAAATTGAAAAGATACTGAAGAGATTCAGTATGGAAAAGTCCAAGAGGGGATTGTTGCCAGTGTCACAATGCATTCATCTATCCAAGAAAATGTGTCCTCAGACACATGAGGAAAGAAAGAGGATGGAAAGGATCCTTTACGCATCCGCAATTGGGTCAGTCATATATGCTATGCTATGTATGAGGATAGATGTTGCTTACACATTAAGTGCGGTAGGCAGATATCAAGATGATCTAGGAGACCGCCATTGGATGGCAGTCAATACTATCCTTAAGTATCTGAGGCGTACTAAGGATATGTTCCTGGTTTATGGAGGAGATGAGTAACTAGTCATCAGTGGACATGTAGATTCTAGTTTCCAGACTGATCAAGATGACATGAAGTCGCAGACTGGATACATCTTTAGTTTGAATGGAGGTGCAGTGAGCTGGAAGAGCTCAAAAAAAAGTGTGGTGACAGATTCTACAACGGAGTCCGAGTATATCGCAGCTTCTAAGGAAGCTAAAGAAGCGGTATGGATGTGAAGCTTCGTCCAAGAGCTGGATGTTGTACCGAGCAGTAAAGATCCTATCACACTCTATTGTGATAATATTACAGTGGTGACACTTGCAAAAGAGCCAAGGTCACATCAGCGGATAAAGAACATTCTTCGGAAGTATCATCTCTTGAGGGATTTTTCTCAGAGAGGTGAAGTTGCAGTGAGCAATATTTCCACGGAAGACAACGCGGTGGACCAATTGACTAAGCCTTGACTCAGAAGAAACATGATCATCATGTGAGGTCTAGCAGACTAAAAGTCATAGGCAGTTGTCTCTAGTCCAAGTGGGAGTTTGTAAGGGTTGGTGCTCTCAGAACCAACTGTTTTGTACTTTGATTATATGAATGTTCACTTATTATATTTTGTTCATTGTTCTGCATGACTATAATATAATAATGTCCTGGAATATTTTTTGCATTAATAAGGTCATAGTAGATCCCCACTATGATGAGAACCTTGAAATGCTATAAAAATATTCTTAAATAATGTTCTGTGATTGGATGACATACAATGATAGGACACATAGTATACAGACCGTCATGTGTGAGTACTCGTAAGAAGATGAGACTCTCTCTCATGGAGTTCGCACTTGGTAATCTCCAAGATGGGATATTATGAGAACAGATATGCCAGTAGTAATTCTGCATGTCTTAGTGTCATCGGATATTGTTATCTGCGAGCATGTGTAATGGTCCTTAGACTGGAAGATTATCATTAACTCATGTCATGACTCGCGCACTTAGATTTACTGACAAAAACCGTCACGCAGACAGTTGGCGGAAAGTAGGGTACGTTGGGTGCGTCACGAGTGACATGTTGTTAATGGATAAGTCGATGAAGGATTTTTCCCTTCTATTTATGGAAGTTGATATCTCGGCCCTTTGATTGAAATAGAATTGTCGCATTAAATTCCATGGCCATGGTGTAAACGACGAGTTTATTTCAGGTAGTCAAAGAACGATGGATCAAGCATATAGGTTTATGACACTTCCATGAAACCTACTTGATGAGATATTGAGACAAATGGATTAAATTACATAGTAAGCATTTGTATGAGGAGATATGTCAATGCGGCGTCAACTTCTTTCTCTTGGGTGCCTTGACCCATTGCTAGACAGTAATCTTAGACTTCAGGCAAGCCCGCCTAATGCCAATGAGAAAGAGGCCTAGTGGGTCACACACTAAGTGTATCCAAGTATCTCAAGTTGAATAAAGATTATTCCCATACGTGGTTTAATAATTATTCAAGGAAGCCTAAGTTGTTTTAAATGATAGAGGAAAAATAAAATAAAACAAGTACACACCGTGTATTATTAAATATGCACACCATGTAGTTTTATTTTGGAAAGGAAATGAAAAAATTAAAACAAGATATACACACCGTGTACATTTAATGTACACGCCGTGTAGTTTTCAATGAAAAAAGTACACACCGTGTATTTATTATTACACACCGTGTATTTTTTCCATTCGGGATTTTGAGGATATAATATCATTTTATTAAATGATATTTATTATAATCAGCGTGAGCGCATGTCAAGGAATTAATTATTCGACATGGGGGTTTTCAATAAGAGTTAATGAAATAAATGAAATGCGTAACACATTTATTTATTGTCATTACTCTACAACCTTAAACTCGATTATAAATATCCTCACAACCTCAACTCTTTTCCTACACAAGAGAATCATTGTGCACAACATCTCTAGAGAATTCATTCAATGCCAAAAGAACCTCTTCCTCGAAGAACGCTCTCAAGACCGAGAGAGATCCTCTTCCATCGGATCAAGATGATCTAAGGCGGACAACGCAAGCAAAGGCTTCTCCTCGCTAGCACCCAAAGAATCCTTTGGCGACGTCCAGAGATACGAGTTACATGTGTGGATCATTGCTAGAGGGAGTCTACACTTGGCTTCTGCGATGCAACGACAGATCACATCAAAAATGTGATCAAGAACATCAATGAAGAAAGAACACCCAAAATGTATTTCTTTATAATTAATTAAATTAATTATAATCAACCTGTAATGATCCTTGTTTTTGGTTCTAGGAAAAACCATATTCTTTGTCTTTTTCTGTGATTCGATCTGTGGAGACTAGCATTTATTGTCATATTGATCCCGGATTGATCATTTCTAATGACAAAAATCCAAGTGGGCACATCCACCCACGCGCTTCCGCTGCGCCCGGAACCTTCACTAGATCAACCCCATTCCACAGGGATGGTGAATTTATATCTCAATTCCCATCATACAAATCATTAAATATTTGACCGGAATAATCATATTATCAACAACATGATCAAAATATTCCAAAGGTGGATCCAAAGAATACCCAACCCATAGGGCTAGAGGAATTTTAGTCTTCATTATCATTATAGAAAGAATTTGTCTTCTCCAACCTGGGAGGTTAATATTGATGATCGATATCCCATAAATTCCTCTTTGTACAAGATGAACCAATTCTATTTGGGGTCCATTCATAAGGCATGACCAGAAACACCCTCAAGGTCACTATTCATCGGCTGATATGGGAGGAATGTAGAGTTAATGTAATCAACCCCTATAGGGGTTGTAAGCCAAAACGGTCCGATATGGACAAGGGTTCAGCAAAAAACCCTAATCAATACAGTGTAGAATCATACTATTAAATAGGGTGTATGAGGACAAATACCATTTCCCAATACACCTTAGTGAATGTATTAACCATCAACAAAATAGATAATGTGGAAAAAGATGAAAATTCATAGGGATGCAACAAGAAAAATTTACCCCAAGAGGATGACCTTGAGGCACCCACTAATGCTACATGTACCGCGAACTAGAGGAGAATCCAAAACCTCTCACCTATGAATATTTATTATTCCACCTCTATGATAGAACTCTACTATGGATAAACGAAACAAAGTGGAAATATCCCACTTATCCCCCATCATTGTCAAAATCCCTTCTATGGTGGAGTAGTTTTCACAATATGAGAATGAGATAAAAAATACTAGAAAAATCAATAACGAGATGCTCAGGGTAAATATATCCACCATGTATTTCCTATAGGTTGAGATGAATATTAATACTCTCATACATCATGGAAGATTTGATCCTCCGGCAATAACAGAATCTTAGCAACATAATTACTCCAGGTCCAGAAATCTAGTCTACAAAAATGTGGAAGTTGAATATAATCATGATTTCCCCACATTACGTCTATAACTTCTCCACCTAAAGATAAATCATTCAATCTTATAATATATCGATAATAAATATGAAATGAAAATGGGTCCACATCATCAATTCGCTCCTAAACCATGTAGACAGTATCCAAATCAGATAGAGGTATCTTCAGAACAACTCAACAAAATTGAGTCCCTGGTTGCTCGAATGGTATCCATAGAAGGGAGATATGGAACTATGGAGCTAGATAAGAACACATAACTTGAATTTTTGGTTTAAATCCCCAACCAAAATATATTTTAGAAATCATACCTTCTCCACATTTGATAGCACGGGTGACCCAACATAGTATCTCCCACACTTCATATCCTAATTTTATCTGATTATGGGCCCTCAAGATCATTAATATGAAACCAATATGTTTTATTTTTAAAAACAATGATAGGTACAACCTTTTTGGTATATCATCCTTCCAGTAGGATACTTTTTGGGATGGAATGACTTTCATCATCAATTACTTTAGTAGTTCAAATCTACACAGAGAAAAATGAAAATTGTATACCTGGACAACTATAAGGAACAAAAAAAAATGATTGGGTGTCTGACATCATAGTCTAATGTAAAGGTCATTACTATTCACTCATAATACCTCTCTCACATGATTAATTTATAGAAATTTATGGTGAAAATATATAGGATGATTTGCAGACACCATTGATCCCAATGAAATAGCCAAGTTAGTTATGTGAGTTTGTGGAAATGGTACAACATCTAGAAGTTACCATTCAGAAAACCCGAGCTAAGTATTGAATCATGCCCTCAGGATATGGTAAAAGTATATGTAAGGTATATGAAACCATTTTACCCTAAAACTAGTAGTGGTTCCAATCCAAGCACCTAGGAACTTCATAAACCACTTAGCACCTCCTACCAAGTAGAAACGACAACAAAATGGACCTCAGAAAGAATAAAAATCTATTATTGTTTCCCAATATTTGAGGAAGATATGAATAAAGAATATTACTTATAAAGTGATAAAGTTATCAGTTATTTACTTTTAAATATGGAAAATAATCTACTTAGGCTTCCATATCCGAAGAAACCTAATGAGTTCAACCTCGCCAATCATCTCGACTACTACCCGTTCAATAGAAATTTGGGTCACAACATCCATGATTTCATCATCTTAAAATATTTCCTCTAAGGCATGGTAAATTATAGACAAGTGATGTTGGGAAATTATCTAGAATAGGTGACATGTGACTCTTTTTTTCAGTCAAAAGAATATGGGGATTGGAAAAATGTTCTGATTAGGCATGTGAAGAAGTTCAACAACTGGATGAATCTAAATACTATTGACTGAGCTAATGGCACACTAAGAGCACAATTTTAAAACCCCATAATGATATTATCTCATACTAATGTGACATAAAATATTCCACTTACATGTGAACAAGGAAATTAGACATAGAAAGACATAGAATTGGAAGAGTTGTATTGTAACGACACGAAATTTTGAATAAATCCTCTTTCCCAATTTTGTGTGTTATTTTTTTTAATACTCAACAAAACTATTTCATTGGATATCATGTGTATAATTAAAATGAGACTGTTGGGTTTTGACTGTTATATGACCATTGGTCAATATGACTGCTGGAAACTAAACATTTCGATATTTGTCTCTAAATACAAGTGACCTTGGTTAATTAATATAGAAAGGAGATTCGATGGCCTCACCCAGTAGTCTTGGACCAATCGAAGCCCATCTAACAGAACTTGGGAAGGAGGTAGCACCACTGGGCTTTTCTCTGGACCAAATCCAAGCCGAACTTCATCGTGTGAAGCTAGAACAGAATCGCCTTTTTGAGAAGTTCCAACTGATAGAAATTACTACTCGTGCGATGTTGGCCGAGCCTCCCTCGGATTCTTTCACCTTAGCACACCTTACACTTAGGTCCTATGTCGGTGTGATAAGGGGCAATGTAAGGAGACCGTAACTGCCTTGTGTAATCCTTTGATTTAAATAAAAATTGTGATCTCTTCTTATGATGAAGTTTATGAATTTTTAAATGTTCGGATAAATATTGTATGCATATTTTTTATGAGTTTTTGAGAAAGGATATTTTAAAAATGTTTATGTAAACCTTAAATAACAAAAAATGTGTAATCATTTTTAAAATATAGTCTTCTACAATTATGTTTAGTACGAAATTTAGAGTCTAATAAGATCAACTTAATTTTTGATGAATAGAAAATTATGAATCGTGATTTTATTCTTAGGATTGGTAATGTGACCAAATGGAATATTAATCTCACTTAAAGAAAGTATTAATATAATCTAGGCACCTTGATTAATTAATGTGATTCAATAAAATGGTTAAATAACGGTTTCATAACTTATTATTCAAGTATTAGTTTTTTCAGGTGAATAGTGTTTTTTAATTAAAAATTAAATTAAAAATATTTGTAAAATTATTTTTATAAAATGGATTTCATTTTTGAACTCAGAGCATCGATATAATGTTATGGTAATTTTTGGGGATTTTTCTGAAAAAAATGAATTTTCGGTGAATAGTGTATTTATTTAAAAAATAAATTAAAAATATTTAGAAAATTATTTTTATAAAATTGAGTTCATTTTTGAAATAAGAGAATTGATATTTGGTTAAGGTGAAATTTTGGGATTTTTCTGAGAAAGTTGAATTTTCAGTGAATAGTGAAAATACAGTTTTAGGGTTTCAGTATGTTTAATGACATCATATCTATGTCATGCTGATGTCATGAGATATTTTAATGGTTGGACAACCAAAGGTGATGAATTATTTTAGGGGGGACCCATGTGGCCAATACCATTGGCAAATACCATGGGCAAGCCCATGGTTTTTCCAAAACCACCAATGAGGTGTCCCTTGGCTATTAATGCCTTGTCCCCTCACTTTCCCTATAAATACCAAGCCATTCTCTCATCCTTTGGACTCCAAAATCATTCTCAACTAATTTCTGGTCTCCTTACCTCCTAAGGAGTCCTCCCAAGGTTCCCTCAAGCATCTCAAGGTCCCAACCATTGAGTTTTAAGAGTTACGTTTGAGGTAAGGGATCTGACCCCCCTCTCTTTCTTTTCAAGTGATCTCTTTTATGCCATTTATTTTATGATCCATGTCCTTATGTTGGAGGATGTTCTTTTATATTCATTATAATGTCCTTTTTATGTTCATATGATTAGAGACCCCCTCTTACTCTTATCATTTCATTTTATGAATGTTTAAGTGGCGCCATTAGGCTGCCGAATTTTTTGTAATGGATTCTTTCACCCTTCTCATTTTCAAGTTCTACTTTCATGTAAAGTATTTAAAGTTTCTTTTTATTATGTTGCAGCATGATATCTATATCTATAATACTTATCTTTTATGATCATATGATGATATACCCCATTTGATCTCATCAATTTAGTATTTTTATTTTTTAAGTGGCGTCGTTAGGCTGCCGAATTTTTAAGTGTTTCTTTCACCTTTCTCCTTTTTCAAAGTTCTAATTCCATGTCAAGTCTTGAAAGTTCCTTTTTATTATGTTGGGGTATGATATATATATCTATCATACCTATCTTTTATGTTCATATGATGAGATACCCTATTTTATCTTTTCAAATCATTTTTGTTGAAGTTTAAGTGACGTCGTTAGGCTGCCGAATTTTCATAAGAGAAATCTAATTTTTGTCTTCCTTCCATGTTTTTAATTTCAACTGGTATATCCTTCAAATTTCATTAACATGTTCATATATCCTTCTTATTCTGTCCCTATACTATTTTATGGGTCACTTATGAATGTTTGACCCATGTCCCCTCTCTTTTCAATGTTTTCTAAAACCCCGAAACATAGCTGTTATGCTGCAGAATTTTTGTCTCAAAATGTCTCTCTCTTTTCTCAAAATTATTTTATTTTATAAAGTGAATACTCAAAGCTATTATTTATATAGGGGTATTCACATATATATCAAAATTTTCTATTTTAAATTCTGGGATTTACATACATGAGACCCGCTCTCCCCTTCCGTGGGTTTAAAGTGACGTAAAGACCATGTCTTTAAAGCTGTTTTTAAAACGTTATGATTATGAAATGAAATCCATTTATTTTATGCTATATGGGTAATTTATGAAATTTTTTATGATGATATATGTGGCTCAAATGATAATAACGTAAAATTTAAGGGTGCTCCCTGATAGCGCTCCAATGCATTGGGTAATGATGTAACCACTAGAGATTACAATTTTCACGATATCTTGGTGAATAACCTTGGTAATTTTCAAATGACACCATGGGGATGGACCTTGGTGATATGTTCATGATTGTCTATGTAAAATTATGTAGCCACATCTTAAAGTTATGAAAAATGTTATTATGATATGCCACATGATTTCTTTCTCATTCTTTAAAGTTCTTTTTCATGACATAGTTGTTGTTTCTCAAGTTCACATGTTAAATGTTTCTCTTGTTTCCCTTACTGGGTCTTCTACTCACCCTTTCTTTTGATGTATGTCCCCAGCTTATAAGATGCAGTAATGAACCTGGGATAAACTTAAGGAGAATCCTTTCAAATGTTTAAGAAGAATTTTTTATGATGTTTTCATGTATTATGTTGTTGGTTTCCAAGACACTAAACCTTAAAGATCCTTAGTTTTGTGTAATGTAATGAAAGTTTATGTGACAAAAAAGTGGGATTCTATAGTTGGTATCAAAGGATGGTTTAGTTATTTGTGGAAATTAGGATATGAAAAATCTAGGAAGAACCCTATAGAAAATTTTAAATATAGGAAATCTTCCTGGTATTTTGGTGAGTATTGAGTAAGGGATTACCAAACAAATACAGCCATGTCTGGATACGAGCAGGTAGAGGTGGATCTGGCACATATGTATATAGGGGTAAAACCTGAAAACACCGCTTTGAGAGAGACTCGAACGGGAACTGGTACATGACAATGGGCCTTGCTTCACTCTTGGTTATGACACTCCCGGGGGATATGCTTTGGTAAATTCATTAGCTTAGTATGAACCATTATTAAAGGAATAAAGATAAAATAAAATAAAGATTCACATAAGAATATATGTTCATGGATAACCTAGATTTGAACCTAGGGGATCACAAGTTAGGGTATACATTCCTTCTACAAGTTTATCCTTCCATGCCTAATGTTTCTTTTTAATGATTATTGGCTAAGTATTTAAGCCCCCTAATTATACGTTCTTTTCTTAGTTAATGGCGGGAAATGGAAGAGCATGTCCCAACGACCAATGTGATAGGAAATGTGACGATTTCCATATTAATATGACACATATGATTAGGGGATTAAAAGATGATTATTAATTTGGAAGACGTTCACTATTTTGGGAACCCTATTTGATAGAGGTAAATAGATTAATACGGTATTTTATTTGAGGAGTAAAGGTTGACTTATATTTTGAAGAATCGATGAATTTAAGGTGAACTTATGGTATTATAGGTAACTTATGGAAATTATTGACCTAGCTTGGGGAAAATATGTTTAGGTTAGCTACTTTTTTATAAGATGTTAGGAGTGGTTGATGTTGTTTGGATATGAACAATGAAGTTTATTTTGGAAGATCATGTTATCAAATCCTTCTTGTATTTGGGTTTCAATATTAGTTTGGTTTATTTTGAGGAATTTTAAGAACCATTATTTATGGAATGGTCAATGATGGACTTTGGGTAGTACCATAGAACTTTGATGAATTAAAAGTAGTTTCCATTCCTATGGGATTCTTTCTTTTTGAATAGTTGTTTTACCTTACCCTTTTTGTTTTTGGGATAATGTTTAAAGATAGAAGAAATAGATAGTTAATCTTTTGTGGATTATGTGATGCTCTATAAGATGATTCCTGTGCTTTTGATGAGACCAAGTGTTTTTTAGTTCTCATAGTTTGGAGAAAAGATTAGTTTTGGTAGAGACTTATTAAAGGATGAAACTCTATAGGAAGGTAGGTATATTTCCTTATGTTTTTATTCTATGTAGTAAATGAATTCCTAAAAATTATTAAAAGGAACGTAAAACAAAAATGTTTTTGGTTTACGCTTCCTACTGGGTAATCAAAGACTGTTTACACACATCATATGTTTGTGATTTTCTTGTGGTTAACTTTCTCCAAATCATGTTTTTTATCACTCTCCCTCAGAACTAGACCCTTTTTTTCTTCCAAATCCATGTTTCCTACATGGAGTCCTAGTATGGGTTAACTCGGGTGGCCTTTGTACTTCCTTTTCTTTATTTTAAATTAATAGTGTTACTGACTCTTTTTCTGATGTGGGACTTTCAATGAAATTTCAAAACCCAATTTTAAAAATTGAGAGGACGCAATTTCTTAAGGGGGGAAGATTGTAACGACCCGAAATTTTGAATAAATCCTCTTTACTAATTTTGTGTGTTATTTTTTTTATACTCAACAAAACTGTTTCATTGGATAACATGTGTATAATAAAAATGAGACTATTGGGTTTTGACTGTTATATGACCATTGGTCAATATGACCGTTGGAAACTAAAAATTTCGATATTTCTCTCTAAATACAAGTGACCTTGGTTAATTAATATAGAAAGGAGATTTGATGGCCTCACCCAGTAGTCATGGACCGATCGAAGCCCATATAATAGAACTTGGGAAGGAGGTAGCACCACTGGGCTTTGCTTTGGACCAAACCCAAGCCGAACTTTATCGTGTGAAGCTAGAACGGAATCGCCTTCGTGAGAAGTTCCAACTGATAGAAATTACTACTCGTGCGATGTTGGCCGAGCCTCCCTCGGATTCCCTCACCTTAGCACACCTTACACTTAGGTCCTATGCCGGTGTGATAAGGGGCTATGTAAGGAGACCGTAACTGCCTTGTGTAATCCTTTGTTTTAAATAAAAATTTTGATCTCTTCTTATGATGAAGTTTATGAATTTTCAAATGTCCGGATAAATATAGTATGCATATTTTTGATGAATTTTAGAGAAAAGATATTTTAAAAATGTTTATGTAAACCTTAAATAATAAAAAATGTGTAATAATTTTCAAAAAATGGTCTTCTACAATTATGTTCAGTACGAAATTTAGAGTCTAATAAGATCAACTAAATTTTTGATGAATAGTAAATTATGAATCGTGATTTTATGCTTAGGATTTTTAATGTGACCAAATGGATTAGTAATCTCACTTAAAGAAAGTATTAATATAATCTAGGAACCTTTATTAAGTAATGTGATTCAATAAAATGGTTAAATAACGGTTTCATAACTTATTATTCAAGTATTAGTTTTATAGGGTGAATAGTGTTTTTTTAATTAAAAATTAAATTAAAAATATTTAAAAAATTATTTTTATATAATGGATTTCATTTTTGAACTTAGAGCATCGATATTATGTTATGGTAATTTTTGGGGATTTTTCTGAAAAAAATGAATTTTCGGTGAATAGTGTATTTATTCAAAAAATAAATTAAAAATATTTAGAAAATTATTTTTATAAAATGAAGTTCATTTTTGAAATCAGGGCATTGATATTTGGTTAAGGGGAAATTTTGGGATTTTTCTGAGAAAGATGAATTTTTAGTGAATAGTAAAAATACAGTTTTAGGGTTTTGGTATGTTTAATGACATCATAACTATGTCATGAGGATGTAATGAGATATTTTAAGGGTTGGCTGACCAATGGTGATGAATTATTGTATGGGGGACCCATGTGGCCAATATATACCATGGGAAAATACCATGGGCAAGCCCATGGTTTTGCCAAATCCACCAATGAGGTGCCCCTTGGCCATTAATGCCTTGTCCCCTCACTTTCCCTATAAATACCAAGCCATTATCTCATCCTTTGGCCTCCAAAATCATTATCAACGATGTTATGGTCTCCTTACCTCCCATGGAGTCCTCCCAAGGTTCCCTCAAGCCTCTTAAGGTCCCAACCTTTGAGTTTGAAGAGTTACGTTTAAGGTAAGGGATCCGACCCCCTCTCTTTCTTTTCAAGTGATCTCTTTTATGTCATTTCTTTTATGCTCCATGTTCTTATGTTTGAAGATGTTATTCTATATTAATTATACTGTAATTTTTATGTTAATATTATGAGATACCCCCTCTTACTCTTATCATTTCATTTTATGAAGGTTTAAGTGGCGCCATTAGGCTGCCGAAATTTTTGCAATGGATTCTTTCACCCTTCTCATTTTCATGTTCAACTTTCATGTCAAGTATTTAAAGATTATTTTTATTATGTTGGGGTATTATATCTATATCTATAATACTGATATTTTATGATCATATGATGAGAGACCCCATTTGATCTCTTCAATTCAGTATTTTGAAGTTTTAAGTGGCGCCGTTAGGCTGCCGAATTTTTAAGTGGTTCTTTCACCTTTCTCCTTTTTCAAAGTTCTAATTCCATGTCAAGTCTTGAAAGTTCCTTTTTATTTTGTTGGGTTATGATCTCTATATCTATCATACTGATCTTATATTTTCATATGATGAGAGACCCTATTTTATCTTTTCAAATCATTTTTTCTGAAGTTTAAGTGACGCCGTTAGGCTACCGAATTTTTATAAGAGAAATCTAATTTTTGTCTTCCTTCCATGTTTTTAATTTCAAATGGTATTTCATTAAAATTTAGTTACCATGTTCTTATATCCTTCTTATTCTGGACCTATACAGTTTTAAGGGTCATTTATGAATGTTTGACCCATGTCCCCTCTCTTTTCAATGTTTTCTAAAACCCCGAAACATAGCTGTTATGCTGCAGAATTTTTGTCTCAAAATTTATCTCTCTTTTCTCAAAATTATTTTATGTTATAAAGTGAATACTCAAAGCTCTTATTTCTACAGGGGTATTCACATATATATCAAAATGTTCTTTTTTAAATTCAGTGATTTACATACATGAGACCCGCTCTCCCCTTCCATGGGTTTAAAGTGACATAAAGATCACGTCTTTAAAGCAGTTTTTAAAACATTATGATTATGAAATGAAACCCATTTATTTTATGCTATATGGGTTATTTATGAAATGTTTGATGATGATATATGTGTCTCACATGATAATAAAGGAAAATTTAAGGGTTCACCCTAATAGTGCTCCAATGCATTGGGCAATGATGTAACCACTAGAGATTACAATTTTTACGACATCTTGGTGAATAACCGTGGTAATTTTCAAATGACACCTTGGGGATGGACCTTGGTGATATGTTCATTATTGTCTATGTTAAATGATGTAGCCACATCTTAAAGTTATGAAAAATGTTATTATGATATGCCACATGATTTCTTTCTCATGCCTTAAAGTTATTTTTCATGACATAGTTGATGTATCTCAAGTTCACATGTTAAATGTTTCTCTTGTTTCCCTTACTGGGCCTTCTGCTCACCCTTTCTTTTGATGTATGTCCCCAAGTTATGAGATGCAGTAATGAACCTAGGATGAACTTAAGGAGAAGCCTTTAAAGTGTTTAAGAATAATGTTTTATGTTGTTTTCATGTATTATGTCCCTGGTTTCCAAGACACTAAACCTTAAAGATCCTTAGTTTTGTGTAATGTAATGAAAGTTTATGTGACAAAAAAGCGGGATGCTATATTTATTCATCTCTGACATATGCTATGAACCTTGATGATATTTCCCCTACACCATCTGAAAGAAAGGAACTTCTCCACCAAATTTTACCCTAATAAAACAAATATATCATCACTTATTCTGTTAACATAATACACTTGGAATACCCATTCTCCAATGATTAAAATTCCTCTATATACGAGTTCCTCGTACCTAACCGGGGATCTAGAGTCCGATAGTGTAGGATCTGAGGATACAGGGGATGGTGCTTCCATGTTTTAACCCAATATTTATATAACATCCCCATAGAGACATATATTCAGATAATACCCTTGGTAAAGCACTCCATAAATCCTAATAGATACATGGAGGGGTCTTATAACCCTCCAGTAGTCATACATGCTATGTGATATTACAAGATCAACTAGTGGGGTTTTCTTTTCTAATCATCCGAGACAACAAGGAAGCCTCAAGTGACCTATTCCACTAGAAGTGGATGATCCGTCAACCTCTACACAAGTAAAAAACCCATATACATCATATTTCCCAACACTTAAGACTAAAAATTAAGAGAAACCCCACCTTGAGAAGATCTGAAATATGGTACAAAAGTATGAAATTCAGAAATAGCTAGCAGTTTTCCTAGTTAAGCTCTCAATTCTGGATGCACTCCTTCTTTCCAGAGAACACAGATAGGAATTCATCAAATCCCTCCAGAGCCCATATGATTTCTAGATAGATTTCATTTTTTCCAAGGTTTATTGTATGGCGACTATGATATCAAAATTCTATGTCTCCATCTCGTTCACATAACAGAATTAGGAAGAGGTATTATAAGGACACATAAGACCCCTATATGTTTTAGGAGTACACAATAATATCTACATCTAATGAGATATGATGGAAAATGTCTTTGGGATCAACCACATCTTGATTCAAACACTTAGACATTTTGGATATAGAGAATAGGACTTGGCTCCCATAAATCTAGCAATTCAAGGGTATGATAAGTGTGAGAAAGTACCACTTAGGAAGATCGATCTCAAAGCTCAGTTTGGCGATCTCACATGTAACATTGATTTCATGGTTTTCTAGCAAGACACCTCATAAAATTTCATTCCAAGAAGGCCCTTGATTCACAATAGCATCATGGAATCTTCAAAATTTCATTGATTTTTGGAATACCACATCGATGTAAAGGTTTTCATATAAAAAAATGATAGACCCCCTTAAATTATTTTGAAGACACATATTCTAAATCAGTTTTCTATAAAAGGGATTTCAAAAAATAAACGGTGGATGATTATATTTAGGTTTAATCCACCAATGGATTGTTGAATTCCAATGTGAATCCCTAGAGTATTATCAACAGAATTTTTTTTCTTCCCCTAAATATAATTAAAGTAGTATACTTAATCCCAAATAACCAACCTCCTTCTATCCCCAGTGACATTGTGAAATTAAATTATCTACAGAATATCTCTTGAATTACTCTAAAAGTAGGGGATCATAATGTCTCTTCCCACATCCTCTCTCATATTAATAGTGAGAGGGTTTCCCAAAAATTTCTTACATCATCTGAAAATTCCTCCATATAATCAAAGGTGGAAGAATAATAGGATGACCTCAGGAACACCCCTCCCATGTTTATTGAAAGAATATCCACCACAATTTATGAGCTTATTTATGTAAATGTGGGAACATAATAAGGAATGCGACCTATAGTGATTAGTTCCTCCATGACCCTAGAGGAGAAAGAGATGTATATTTCATTTATAAAGAAAAATTGATATGTGTTCTCTTGGAATTATACAAAAATTCCCAGACTAAACCCAAATGTGTCTATACACCATCTCGAATTATATGATGACCGTTGAGGATTTAACAAGGAGACCAAGAGTATATACCCCTCTCGTGTTAATGATTTGGATGTGTGTGTTAAAAAATTGATTGAGTAAAATTTTTTATGGGAAGTGAAAAAACCAATATTGATCTCCAACACCATCTCTGTCATGAAAAATAATGCATAGATTAGGGTTTTCCTTTGATTTTGGAGATCTTAATAAACACTTCCCAAAAGAGAACATTAAATTTGTGATAAAAAAACTCTTTATTGATGAAATTTTTGGCTTCCAAGACCTTTCCTTCATGGATGGGTACTCAAGGTACAATCTAATAAAGATATCCCAGGAATATAAGGGGGCTAATACCTTTAGAGCACGTTAGAGGATCTTTTTTCTATCAATTCATTCTATATGGATTAAAGAAAATCATCACTACTTATCAATGCATTATGTATCATATCTTTTAACCCTTATTAAGATGAATATTCAAATTTTATGTTGATGAACTTGCGCTAAAATCCCAATAGTGATGTGATCACTTCAGAAACAATCAAATAATGTTTGACAAGTTGTAGCATAATAGTATAAAGATAAATGAACTCAAATTCACTTTTAGGGTAACATTAGGGATGTTCCATGGATTTATAGTAAACCACTGTGGCATCTAGGATGAATTAGAAATGGGTTATTACAATTCTAGAAATGTAACCCCCTTGGAATATCAATGAACTAGGGGGTCCAAGGACACATCACATACATTTGTTGTTTCATAGAAAACCTGGAAAGAAAATATCTTCCCTTCTCCAAGATAATGAACAAGACAATCTTCTATTGATGGGATGAAGACTTCCAAGAATCCTTTAAGATTATCAAGCAGCACCCACCGGTCATGATGCCTTTAGTGGAAGCATAGACACTCATATTATTTGTGGCCTCTATGGACAGATCACTTAGAACTCTCCATGTTTAAAAAAATTTAAGTAAAGAGAATAGTTTTTTCTACCTCTCGTAAATGATTCTAGGAACCGAGACTTGATATTATTATGTCAATGAGTACTACCCTGAAGTCATCATTGCAGTACAAAATATGAGGCCTTACTTAAAACACCAAAAATTCCACCTAGTCTCTCATATCTTCCCGCTTAAGTACATCATTGGTTATCCTATGTGGATCAGGCATCTAGCCCGATGGTCAGTTTTTCTACAACAATATGAAATTTGGTTTGTGTCACATAATTCAATGAATGTTTAGGCCCTATATGATTTCCTTATGACACATCACATCATAGAAATTACTCCAATAGAAACTAAACATCCATATGAGGAGGTTTTTTATTCCCATAACACTCCCCATACATGGGAGATGTATTTTTATGGAACCTTGCAATGTATTATTTGTAAGATACTAGAAAACCTACAACTAAATTAGGATTTCTTAAGGATTATATTTTTTCCTCTTCATAAATAAATTTTTCATAATCTTTCTCACTATCTAATGGTTACAAAAATAATGATGCAGAATAAAATTACCTTACCATTGTCTTGGAACTATCCCTAAAGCTATAAATATACTACTTGAAAATAAAATGGGACTCAAATTTAGTGATAAATAAAATAAACAGATAATATTCCATAAAAAAGGAATCATTAGACACTCTCATTAGCTACGTTAAATGACTCATGGATGAGTTTCCATTTAAACCCATGATATATTGTGTTCCTCAATCATAGAATGATTATGATGATGCACTGGCTAATGAAACCACAGTCCAAATAGAACTTGATCAAGAGGAACCGATCTTCTACATCACACGCATAAGTATTGTTTCATCGTTCATTGAATGTAACATGGAATAAATTAAAAATAAAAATATTTCCTGAGGGGTTGATGAACTAATATCCCCCTAGAAAGATAGATCCCATAAATTCATGTCTTCAAAATGGGACTCTCACAATAGACTAAGACGGAAGGGAATAGATTCAGCATAGAGCAGTGAACTTTACCCTCTAGGACGGGAAAATGAGTATAGATCCCTCTACAAATGAGGCTTTGATAGAATCCTCTATATATTCATATCAAAAATATAGATTCTCATAATCATGGAGGATGTTCATGAAGGCTCCTATATCACCCATTAGTCTTGGACCAGGTTCTTTGTAATGCCCCGACCCCAAAAGCCTTGAGTCAGTTCATTATTATTTTTCATCGTCATGATTACAAGGAAATAAAATCCAAAGTATCATTCAGTTTTGTATTCTTAAATAACTAGATACATGAATGGTTCCCTTATTACATTAGTAAAACATAAAACATAACAAAGTAAAATAATTTTCATCATCGAACTCATTAAATAATATCAACTTCACAACCTTGATAAAAAAGAAAAAATAAAAGACAGTTCTCAAATTCTATGTGTGGGTAAGTAAAGTAGGCAAAATAATTTATTAATGAGAATAAATCAACATGGCGTGTTAAAAAACTAAAAATTATTCCATTTAAATAACTGGATATGGAATAACCAATATGGAGTAGTAGATAACTGAAACAGATGAAATTTAATCAATAAAATAATAATGAGATGCATCCATATATATGTTAAGGAATAAAATATCATTGATAATAATAGTAATGACTGAAATAACTTTGAAAAAATTCTTAATAATTGGACGTTATGTCTGCTGCACTTAAAAACCTATACCATCAAGAACATTCATAAGATAGTCCAAATATATAGGTAAAAACCCATTTAATTTAAAAAAATTATTTTTCTCATGAGAATATATTAATGCATCGAAGGGATATATAAATTTTGGTCCCCACCCAACACTTCTAGTCTAAATCATTCTTTATATAAAGTATTCAATTTAATTAATAATTAATATTCCTTATCAAATATTCATATTGAATAAAAAATATGAATTTAAAAATAATTCCCCAGTGTAGGATGAGTAGAAACAAGGGTTTATAATGTTGATGAATGGAAATATTACAATTCTAAAATGGTTCTTTAAATTAAAATTTACTCATTAATACTCATTAATTAAATTCATGGGTGGTATATACACCAGACAAATGAAACAGGTTGTGTATAAGGCATGTGTCCCAGAGAATTAAAAGTGAGACAAAGATCCATTACCTCACACTTTCTTTGCAGATGTATTTTCGTTAACCACCTATATAATGGTTTAAATAATTTTCATAAGTTATATCAGAAACTTATTCAAATTTATGATATCAAATATTATATTCTTATAATAATTTATCACCTGTTAGTTAATAATCATTCATCAATTTCACTATGTTGGGTGTTAATTACATACTTTCTTGAGTATGTTTTGACATTTTTCTTTTCTCAATTACATAGATCATGATTTAATCATCTCAACAATTTAACACATTATGAAAATACCATATTTATTGAGTATATATATATTTATCATAATCCGTAAATTTTTTTGATAGGATATAAAATGCACCATTCATGGAGATGGTAGGTCATATATACACATGAACTCTACTTCCATTTTTTTCGTATTAAAAAAATTAAAATTAAATGATATATATGTATATTATAATTAAATTATCATATATATGTAATATATTTTACATAATTTTAATAAAATTAACCTTTATATCTTCCATGTATAGTGTGAATGAATCACATCGCTTTGAGGAGGCGGTTGTTAACACTTCCACAAATGATGTTATCATATTTAGACAAAATGGAAAGAATGAAGGTATGTGTTATATAAAAATTATATAAGTATTAATTAAAAATAAATATTATATATATCATATAATTTTTTTCATCATAATTACCAACCATGATAGGTGGTAAATGAAAATCGAACACCATCGTTGCACGAGGCGGTAGTTTGATGCACACAAACTGTAAATTCTTTACCCATTTGAGAGAAGTGTGTGTAGGTTTCGGTAGAACACCCAACATAACCACATATACTTATATTTATTATAATTTTTTATTATATAACCATTTAATAATAATAAATGAATGAGTAGGGAAAGAAACAAACTAAAGCAATCATTGAGGAACATTAGCTCTTATTTGGGTAACTCCTTTTGGTTTACACAAAAGGGATTTTTTAGTTGGATTTATACCCAAAGAGAGGATTCTAGTATGAGTGGATGGAAGTTTTAAGCTTATTTGGTCAGATTTAGGTCTATATATATGTCTCAAAGTGGTGTGATGAATTGAGGGAGGAGATTCCCTTTTATAATTTATGTGAGGCGTACTTTTGGAAACTCTGGAAATATTAAATTAATATTCTATTATAAATGGATCCATAGTAAGTTATTTACAAGATAAGATAATTATGTATTGAAATAATCTCAACCAATAATTTTTATAAAATTTTAGATCACATTTTACCCTTATCTTTTGGCTCTATGCCTTAGTTAAACTATTTAACTTTTACCATGAAAACTTGGATTTTTACTCTTTAAGGGTTAATATAGTTACAATTAAATGAAAAACAAACCATTAATGAGAAATTTGTGAAATTATAAACTTTATCCTAATCAGTTGGAAAAATTTTCTATTTTAATAAATTTTTTGACACTTAATGAACTATTATTTATTTTAAAAATCATTACTGGAATTTCTTAACACTATTCATTTATTTAATTTTTTAAAAATATCCGAAAAAAATATAACATCCAAAAAAATTAATGGATGCCCAATATTTGAAATTCATCCATAAAACTAATTTATGAAAACAATTATATTAAATTGTATTTATTTTTATATTTTTAATAACATTTAATTGATATGTCCATTAATTAAACAATTACTATAGCATCATTGTGCAATCCTTTAATTTAATTTTTGATTTCCTAAAAATTAAAATTAAATTATCATGGTAAATGTAAAAAAATTTCTTTCCAAGGACTACTTATAGTCTAATTTATCTTCTGATTAGCATATATAAAAAATATAACATTTCTTAAAAACATGAGTATGGCATATTTAACATTCAATATAATAAAGTACTATAAAACCCTTAAAATCATCAAAGTGGCTCAAATAGGGAATATAATAGGCATAAGGGTAATTTTGTTCAATAATATATTGTCCAATACAATTGGGAAATGTTTTAGGGTAATTTTATAAAACTTGTAATACTATTTTTACCCTTAATTTCCTCATTTAACCTTAACCATGGTAATTATGAAATTCTAAAGTAACTATTAATATTTTTTCTAAAAAAGGGATATAATTAACAAAAATACCTTATGACTCCAAATATGGAATCCATTTTTCAAAATTCAAAACATAGAAGTTTAAAAAAAAATTAATTTAAAATTAATCTTTTAGAAGTGGAGTGAAAGCACGTTTTTAAAATGAAAACGTTCAAAAGGCTGAAATTTTTTATATACTTATTCACTTTGAAATTTATTCCAATGACCAAAATTATATTAAATGACAGAATTTTGATCTAAATATACTTTAAAACGAATTAAAATATAATTTAACATGATAAATTATTTAGATAAAAAGGTTGTTTACAATTGAAATGCAATATTTTATAGCTGTTCAAAAAAACATCAACCTAATCCAAAAAATATCAAAAATTATACCAAAATAACTTTTTATAATTATCTTTAATATAATAATTTTATTTTTTCATATAGAATTTATAAATGTGTGAAATTTAGGATTTATAATAGGTTCTCTATTAAAATGAAATAGAACGTTTTTTTAGAAAAATATAGGGTTTGATGCGTAAAATTGGGTTTATTCATATCTTATGCATGTTAAATGTGTTGGATGAATGTAAAAATTATTTTATTGAACATATAAAATATTTATTAAATTAATATCATTCACTAATTGTAATTAAAATAATTTATTAGGAAAAAACCACTTTATGAGAATAATAATAGATCTTTATACAAACATTTCCTATATATTCATCTTGTTCTATTATCATTTCAAATTGATTTGTAACCAATGAATTCAACAACATATTTTCACATGTTAGTATATTCTATTTGTAACTTCAAACTAAATATCTTTGTTATATCTTGTTATAATAAATAATATATATTTTAATAATATATATTTGTTTGGTAAAACATATTATTATGTGTAAGTAAATCCAAGTCATTGTCATGTGTAATGTAAGGATAACTTGGTGTCGTATATAAATATATATATATAAATATTAATTTTATTCAAAAATACAATTTTTTAATGTCTCGAGGTGTTACATTCTCCCTACATTAATTAAATTGTTACCCCATAATTTAATCTTGGTCTCAATAATCTAGGGTTCGATATTGGAAAATAAACAATTGTTGAAAAACTCACATCATAAATAGGTTTAATAACACATTTCTTTAATAATAGAGAATATGAAATTAGAAGTCCGCCAAAAAATATGTTTTTTAATATAACATTAGTGAAAAAATGGATATGGAAAATAAATATAACTATCATGGTCTAATGGAAAATGATAGAGAACATGTTCATCAGAAAGTCTCCCATCACAAGACCATAAATTTTTTATTGGTTATAGAGGAAATTTATTTCTTATTAAGAAATTTATAAGAATAATTTTTTTATTCTAAATTAATTTCCCTAGAGTTAAGTAATTAATTTACTTCACATACTAAACGCATAAGTAACCATACCAACTATAAAAGTAAAGTTTCACCCTTTAATCAATTTCCACAACAAACTAATATTTTTCTCCAAAAGATAGGTATTTAATATGAGTTTTTTTTCATGGTTGAATAATTAATGTAAATTTTTATATATATCACAAAATCCAGAAAATTATAACTATTTATTCCCTATGTATTTATACATTCAACAAAATCAAAATACTTAGGATAATATAAGATAATTCTCTAAAAATAATAAACCTTTAAATGTGAAAAATAACCTTAATCTTCAAAATTCAATTATAATACCCAAATTTCAAAATAGATAATTCCGAAAATAACTATCTTAATTTGAAGATATTATATACTAAGATTTAAATCCAAAAATAATATGTATTTGAATATATAGTGTTTCACATAATAATAGTCACTCTTAATGTCTTATACCAAAAAATTAATTTCATAAATCGCATAATTACCAAGATATACTAACCATTTCTTTAAATTACCATAATCACCATATGTCCATAATAAAATCATACATTATTCTGAATTATAATTCAACCACTAATTGTAAAATAAATTCACATATAGTATTGGATATGAAAATACTGTAATATTAAAAATAATACTCATAAAATAAATTCATTGGTAGTATGTGAACCACACAAAAGAAACTAGTATTTTATAAGTCTTGTGTCCCATGGAAATAAATATGAGACAAACATCCCTTACCTCACACATCCTTTTTAGTAGTATGTTCTTTAACCCCCTTTATAATGATTTAAATAATATTATTAATTTATATCATATCCAAATTCATATTTATGATATCAAATATGATCTTTATATATTAATTTATTACATTTTTGTTAAGAATAATTCTTTATTTTCACTATTTCATGTGTTTATTTCCATGTTTCTCGAGTATGTTTACAAGTTATTTGTAGTTAAAATTAATTAGATAATAATTTAATAATATAAATAATTTAAACCATGATTTAATTATAATATATATTTATTATATATATATTTCTCATATTCCATAAATTTTAGAGATTTGAAATGGAATTCATCATTCAAGGAGATAGTAGGTTGTGCATAAGGATGAACACTTATTCAACTTCTTTGTCGTATTAAAAAAATTAGACATTAAATGATATATATTTATATTATAATTGAATTATTATATCAATTTCATATATGTCAAATATTTTTATTAAAATATTATTTAATTAGTTTCATGTTTAATGTGAATGAATCACATCGCTTTGAGGAGGCGGTATTCCACACTTCCACAAATGATGTCATCGTATTTACAGAAAATGGAAAGAATTAAGGTATGTGTTATATGAATATTAAAAAATATTTATAAAACGTAAATATTAGATATATATATCATATAAAAAGTAGTGTTCATCATAATTACCATCTAAGAGAAGTGGTAATAGAAAAATGAATGGCATTGTTTCGTGAGGCAGAACTTCATCATACCCGGATGGTAAATTCATTACCCATTTGATAGGAGTGTGTGTAGTTGTAAATAAAACCCTTAAAATGAAATAATATAAGTATATTTATTATAGTGGTTTTATTATATAATCATGTAATAATAAGAAATGGCGGAGTGTGGAAAAAAATAAAACTAGAGAGATTTTTGAAAAAGGTACCTCTTATTTGGGTAACTCCTTCTGGTTTGAAAAAAAAGTCTTCATTGGTTCTATTTTAGACAAAATAGTGTCTTCTATTATGAGAATATAGAATTTGTGAGATTATTTTGGTAGTTTTTGGTCCTTCTATAATGCTCAAATTGGTGTGAGGAAGTGAGGGAGGAGGTTCCCTTTTATAATTGAGGTGAGGGGTACTTTTGGAAACTCCAAAAATATAAATTAATATTAATTTGTTTTTATTCCAAATGATTCAACAATGATTTATTTATAAAATATGATAAGGGTTGGTAGACACCATCTCATACAATAATTTCTATACAATTTTATCTCATTTTATTACCCTTATCTTTTGGCATTAACCCTTAGTTAAACCCTTTAACTCTTACTGTGACAAATTGGTTTTTTACTTTTTAAGGGTTAATATAGTTACTATAAAATGAAAAATAAACCATAAATGAGAAATGGATAACATTTTAAACTTTAAACCAATATGTTGTAAAAACATTATATATTTATAAATATTATATTATCTAATAAAATATTATTTATTTTAAAATGTCATTAATATCAATTTTGAAACTATTCATTTATTGACTTTTTAAAAAATATCAATACATAAGATAGCTTCAAACCAAAACCTTCAATGACTCCCTAATGTGTTAAGGTCATCCATAAAATTTGTGGATGATATTAATATTATAAAAATATATTTATTTTTATATTTTTATTAAAGTTTATTTTATATTTACATTAATTAAAATATTATTGCATCATTATTATGGAATCACTCAATTTAATTTTTTATTTCTTGAAAAATTCGAAAAATTATCATGATGAAGATAAAAAAATTTATATTTTCAATGACTATTTATAGTCGATGTTATCTTCTAAATAACCATATATAAAAAATATAACACTTATTCAAAACATGAGTATGACATATTTAACTTTGCATAGAATAATATACTATAAAATCCTAAAAGTCATCCATGTGGCTACAAGAGACCATAAAATTGATCCAAGGGTGATTTTTGTTGATAATATCTCATCCAATAAAATTATCACAAGTGTTATGGTAATTTTATTATACTTATAATATTATTTTTATCCTTAATTGTTTGATTTACCCTTAACTATAGTAATTAAAGAAATACTGAAGTTACTATTCGTATTTTGCCCAAAAATAAATGGGTTTTTTTTAAATTTTTACCTTTTGTTTTAAAATATTTAATCCATTTTTTGAAATTCAGAATTCATATGTGGATAAAAATAATTTAAAATTTATCATGTATATGGGGCATGAAAGATATTTTTTAAAGGGAAAACATTCAAAATATTTAATTGTTTTTATATAATTATTCAATATGAAAATGAATAAAATTACCTAAATAAGATTAAATGATAAAATATTTATCTAATTATAATTTAAATCAAATTAAAAATATAATTTAACAATATAAATTATTTACATGAAAATGATGTCTTTAATTAAAATACAATATTTTATTAATATTCATTAAAACTGAATCTTATCATTAAAATACCAAAAAAATAAACCAAATATAATTTTTATATTCTCTTTAAAAAAATAATTTTATATTTTCATATATAATTTATTAAATTTTCAAAAAAATAGATTTAAAATCAGTTCTCCATTAAAAGGCTGTAAAATTGTCATTAGAAAAATATAGCATTGTATGAATAAAATTGGGATTATTCAGATCATATGCCAATTAAATCTATTGGATGAATGTAAAAAAATTTACTGAATGTAATATATGTACATATATTACATTAACATCATTCACTAATTTTAACTAATATAATTTATTAGGATAAAACAACTTTGTGAGAATAAAAGTAGATCTTTATAAAAATTGTTCATATATATTCAGTTGGTTCCTATATTCGTTTCCAATTCATTTATAACCAATGAATTCAACTATATATATACATAATTTAGTTAATAAAATTCAAAACTAGAAAATTAAAGTCCAAGCTATATCTTATTATATTAAAAAATAATATTTTCATAATATATTGTTGTTTTGTAAAACATGGATTTGTGTGCAATGAAAACCAACTCATTGTTGTGTGTAATGGAAGCTTAACATGGTGTTTCATATAAAGAATTCTTGTAAAAAAAATTAATTTATTCAAAAAAAATTTAAAGTCTTGGGGTGTTACTCTCTCCCACTAAATCTAGAGGCTATGTAAGAAAACCACAATATAAGACTGTGTGGAATTCACCATGAAATGTCATGAATACCAAATTCTTGAAAACTTCATCCATAAACCCCTGTAATTTCTACATACCGATAAATATTTCTGGCTATTTTCCATATGGGGAATGGATGTTGTGGGTCCATATCCCCCAACTACATCCAAACTGTTTAAGTACATCCTTATTTTATAAAATTCGTTTCCAAATGGTATAAATAAATAACCCTCATGTAATTTGGGATGAAGAATATCATCCACTTTTTGAATTCCAATATTATTGCCAGTCTTTGAACCCCTTACATGATATTGACGGAAAATGGAACCAACTTCGGTTGCACTATGTTTAAGAAATTGTACGAAGAGTTCAACATTGATTCCAATCAATCATCCCATTATCATGTAGTAGCAATTATAAAAATATAGTCCTTCAATAATAATCTATAAAATATACTATAAAATATAGTGAATAAGGATGAGAAGTCCTAGCCAAATAATATCCTTCATGGTTTGTTGTACGAAACTGAGGTAGTGTTACCCATAAAATTTCAGTTGTCCTCACCTAAATGTGTTATTTTTAGACAATAGTCAAATGATGATAAATCGCAAAAAGTGGTTAGTCTAATTGGAATGACTCGGTTAGAAATGGTTGTGTAGACTACATAACATTGAAGTCCCTTAGAATAAGATCACATGATTCTTCAAAAAAAAGGTTCCCTATATTCGTTCCTTCTAGGTGAACTAGTGTTGACACTTAGAACCCCAATGATACCAAGGAAGAAACCTAATAATTTGGAACCCAACTACTAAGGTCCTTACATCATACATAAGGTATATTACAATGGATCATACTCCCTATCCACAATGAACAGGGACCATGTCATGCCCCTACCAATGTGAGGTTTCATAAGAAAAACTTTACATTGATTTAGTCAAGAAAACTCATCCTGGTAACATGATGTTAAACTAAAAAATCCTCCTGGTCACAACACATTAAACTACATAAGCACATCCTAGTCGTATGATGTTAAACTACACAAAATCCTCCTAGTCGCATGATGTTAAAAACCACAAAGTCATCCTAGTCGGATGATGCTAAAATTTAAAAACTCATTCTAGTCACATGATGTCAAAAAAAACAAACTAATACTTATTGAATTATGTTAAAATACACAAACTCATCTGGGTAGCATTATGTCGAACTACACAAACTCATCTTTTGAGAAAGACGTTAAAATTCATAGCATCTCAAGTCCTAACCACATGACGTTAAAATGTATGGTACATATCATAATAACACGACGTTAAAATTTACAGAACATTTACTAAGAAAGTGATGTTAAAGTTCATGGGAAGAATTGTATAACCAACGATTCAATGAAAACAATATGTATTTTTATAAAAGGGAAAATAAGAACTCACATCCTTGTATGTGAGTCAAATCCATATAGGGAATCTCCCTTCCATGAACTATGAATGGCTTGATTTCTTCCATTATAGAATACACAGTGATTCACATATCTTCAATCCTATTCCCACTCATAATATATTTCATCTTAGTCATAATACATTAGACTGTACGATAATGGTCAAGCCTTATTTTCCAAATCATGGGACCCTATTCCTTACTATAAGATTTTAAACTGCAAAGCTGAAGTCCTTGCCCCATGACACTAAACTGTACAGTTTTCAAAAACTATGTGTGGCATGATTTCATTCATCATAAGATACTTAGTGAAACAAATACCTTCATTTATGGGACTAACTATAATATTTCTTTTCTTTCACATTGAGTCACATTTCTCCTTACTACATGACATTGAACTGCATGATTAATGTCCTCCTCACATGACACTAAACTACATGGTTTTCTAGAAATACATGTAGCTTGATTCTTTTTCTAATTGTATACACAGGGTTTTCTAAATCCTATATCATGGTCTATAGACCACTTTATAAAAAAATTCTCATGTACTTTTCTCTAATTACCTCTAAGTGGTGGGAGAAACCTTTTCCATTTTTTGTTTCTCACACTGAAAATAGCTCACAAGAGCTTAAGAATTTTGGTAAGGGAGTCCCTGCATGACCAAGTCATATCAATTCAAAAAAGGGCTAATATTTTCCTAGATTATGGACCTTATAATGAACATCATGATTCCTCACCAAATTATGATTAACTAAATAGTTTATGTCTCTTACATGACATAAAACTTCACATTTCCATGGACCTCACCCAAGAGGACCATAATCATTTGTGTTAGTCTCCCACCACATCACCATTCAATAAAATTGTGTGGATTGATTACTATCATAATAGGACACATTGTGATGACTGTATCCCCAATCCTAGGGTCAGCTACACTTATCAATATGAACAATTTCCCCTCTACATATTGCTCAAACCTGCATAGAGAGTTTCTCATTCAACAACTATTTATGCCATGATTTCTACCATAGAAGGATATGCAGTGAAACCTAGATCTCAATTATTAGATCTATTCCTAGTATTATTTTTTTATGTATTTAATCCCAAGTATTTATTATAAGGCATTTAACTACATGGTCTCTCAAGAACTATGTGTTTCCTGATTCCTATATTCCTGGGACACATAGTGATGCCTAGATCCCCAATCCTGAGTCTAGTAATAATAATCAATGGGGATAATTATAGCCTATGTGTATGGTTTAGACCTTAAAAGAGAGTTACATGTTCAAGAACTATGTATAGCTTGGTTCCTATCCCTATAGGATACTTTTACATGCTTAGATCTCTTATTTTTGTGTCTAGTGGTGAATGAAACAAAAATATACCCCCATCCATGCGTATGAGTCAGAACTTTGCAAATAACATTCATGCAAGAATTATGTATGTATTGATTCCTATCATCACAAGATATGTAGAGACACCCACATACCAATTACAAGGATCATCTATAACATGTGAAATGATAAAAATACACATATAACTGCATATGGTTCAAACATATTCACTGAACTTCCTAGATGCATGACATTAAACTACATGAAATATCTAACATATACCTATTTTCAAAAAGTTCCATGTCATACAAGCTAATTTTCCATATTCATGATAGAGATCTACATACATATTTCTTATACACAAGATAAATATTTACAAGAAGTTCTATAGCATGTAGCTATCCACCAATATCTATGTGCATAGATAAAAGATTCTTTCTACTTCTTAATTACTATGACCAGTGAAACATTTCCCCAAATATATTGTAAAAAACATTCACATTGTTCCCACATTCATACAACATGACGTTAATCTTTAAGGATAACTTCCTTAACACATGGAATTAAACTGTAAGGAAAGGAAAGTGTCTTAATTTTATGACATTAAAACTACACCACATATACATCCCCGCTACATGAAACTAAAAAGTTCAAGCCATATCCCATCATCATTCATTGTTAATGTATCACAGAATCTTGACACCGTTCAACTAAATTATTGGCGATCTCATCATATTTTAATACACTCATCCCATAAATCAAACTTCATGTCTTGAGAACCTTATGTTGCTGAAAATATTTCTTGGCCCTTGGAAAAGAGTTTAAACACCTTTGATTGTGCATGATTGAAATGAATAATGTATTTGACATACCAACCAAAAGATTTCTATAAATGCAAGAATGGGCCACAAATCCTTGGGGTCTTGACATCACCGTGCAAGAACTTAGCACCTTAGGGTGTTCTAGTACATCACTGATATTATTTTACCATGTCAAAACTCATAGCCTAAGAATTTTGTTCCATGATTTACCACACTCAGACCTCCCACTCAGAAGGATATTGGAAAACTCTAGGCCCATGATATCCTAATTAGTCTATTGTGAAACACTCCCCTCATACATGGTATATTCTCATCATGAACTTAAACTATATGAACATTGGTCAAACATATACAGTCATAAATTCTATCCTTTGATGGTCTAAATAAGAAGACCTTAAACTTCTATCAAACGAGACAAAAAACATGTCAATTTGAGAACCCAAAAAGGGTTTCCAAACTAAGAGTCGAATCTTTACTCAAAAAAATACTCATCTCTGGAGATTAGGAAAAAATTAGTGTTTAATTGAATGAGGTATAAATCTTATAGAGCCCATCTTGAGAACATAATAAAACTTGAGTCATCTCTATAGACTACCTACACTTGGAAAAACTTAGAGTAATGATTTTCCACATCTCCTTCCTAAAATAATGTGTTCACTAGGTGGTGATAAAAAATTCAATGTTTTTGAAACCTTATTGAATATTACATTTTATATAAATCACGTTTCATGATTTGAGCACCTCAGATCACCAAAAACCTTCCATAACCCTTGGAAAAGGACACACGACTTCAATGGACCATTTGTTTGACTAGGAATTTATGCTTATGGATCTTGAATATGCATTTATGCTCATCAACCAAATGTGTCTTAACTTTCAAAAAGGCATTCCGACCCTACTGAGCCATGAATTCATTGTGGAGATACCCATAACATAGGGTGTTTTCGGTCATCCCCAACATGATTACCCTATATCATCCCCATGACATAAGAAATTTTTACCATGATTTGTAATCCATTTAACCAAACTATTCAATTAGATATTACATACTCAATGTTACATCATTATTATGTGTACTCTATCTCAAAGAAATAATGTGACACTCCATTCTCGAACCTTTCGATGGCCCAAACCTCATTACTCAAAACCATAGGGCATAGGGATCAAGATTTATATTTAAGAGATAAACAATCCTAGGGTTCAAAAACCCTTCCCGGATAGTCCTTTACTCCATATAAAACTTCATTTTCTGGATGCTTTAGTGTTTGAAAATCATTCATTACCCTTGGAAAATAGTGGTGAAACCTCTATTTTACCATTCTATTGATGGAAAAAGGATTTTACTGACCAACTAAAGGAATATCCTACTTATAAGAAATGAACTTTGATCCCTATGATCTCTACTAACAACATTAAGGAACCCAACAACTCAGGGTGTTATGGGTCATCCTTGACATGTCTGTCCCATTCCATATTCCTCCACTTAAACTTTAGGGTTATAACTTATCCAACCAATATTAAAACAATAAAGGTGGAATAAAATTCCCTAATATTTCAAAATCCACCCATGAAATCCTTATAAATATTTCATATCCCCTGAAAAAGACTGTGGACACAACCATTTGACCATGTTATCGATGCATAACGTCTTTGACCTACTAACTATAGGCATCTCCTCCTTCCAAGAAAAGAAATACAAATCCTTATGAGAATTGGGAACACAAAAGTGTAACTCAACACCTTAGTGTGTTATGGGTCATCCCTAGAATGTATTACCCATTCCAAATTCATAAATAATGTCTCAATAGTAAGACATTGAAATTTAAAGTATTTGAAGTCAGGGCAGCAAGACTATAAATTACACAATATTTGAAGTCCTGGTGTAAATACCTCAAAATAGACTGTATTTGATATCCTTACCACATTACATTAAAATGCATGGGAAAAGTACTTACCACATGATGTTAAGATTCACGGAATATTTCATTACCACAAGATGTTAAACTACACATAAGATGTCCTTACCACATGAAATTAAACTATATAGATGATTTCTTTACCGCTTGATGTTAAACTACATAGAATATGTCCTTACTTCATAATGTTAAACTATATAGGAAAAATACTTCTCATATCTCATTAATATTCACATAGTACCTTACCTTGAAAATGATAACAGTAACATAGATAGAAGGTCTGAGCTAAAATACCTTAAATAATAATAATTTGAGGTTCGAGATAAAAGACCATAAACTACAGAAATTGTCTAGTTCGTAAGACCATAAAAAAGGAACAAAACATGTTAGGATAGAAAACCCATAAGAGGGTTTCCTTATAAAAATTCAATTACATGACCACTATTCCTTCCCCTCTATGAATCGTATGAAAAATTTATGGAAATACAATTAAAGAGAAATAAAGATTGTGGGGCCAATATACATCCATGGAAATAATCATGTTATGCTATCTAAGTCCAATGACATCAACCAAAGATAGATAATTCTACCTCCAGGAAATATATTTTACCCAAATTAACCTTTTATGAATCAGTTAATCTATTGATAACTAGATTATATACATAAATCTAGAATCACATGTTGGCTGGAATTAATGAGCATTTCTCAAGAAAAAAACTATTATGGTTGAAACATTCAAATATATTCATTCATTTATACTTGATTATATTCAAAGTATGGGTATTTTGTATGATATATAAAAAATAAAATTAATGACATATCATAAACATCATGAATGAAAAATAATTTGAAAATGAAATATAAAGTTCTGAATTTCTATTCATTGGTAGTAGGAAATGGAGGAATCTAGACATTTCAGAGACTCTACAATATGTCTTTAAAATATAGAAACATTCTTGTTTAGACTATAATAATATTTGATTAGATGAATATTCCAAATCCCCATTAGTCCAATGAGAAGCATCGATTGAGAAACAAAGTGTCACCCTCCCCGCTTCTTCAACTACATCCCGATCGTGAAGATCCTTGAAAAGATTTTACATCTCCTTAACAGTTTTCTAAGTTTTTAATGAGTATGATTACACTGAGTGATAAAACATTCTGAAATCTATGATCTCCTCATCTCTCATTATATGTGTGGTCAATTCATCCAATTTAGGATGCTTCTAAGATATTATTTGATTAATATATTCTGAATCCTTAGAATATTCCCTCATTAGATCATCCAAGAGAGTATCATCATCAAAATTGTGAAATCCCCTCTCACTAATAGCCAACTATTTATGAGTTATGATGATTTATCACATTATTTCATAAAATGGAAGGTGTTCAAAGATTCCCACCCCAAAATTGTGAAAGATCCAGTGAATATGTTCTTCTTGATCCTAAATTTTTTTAGTGGAGTCTTATTGATAATGGTGCGAATATTCTACCAGATTATCCTATACCTTTTCTAATCCTATAAAAAATCTAGGATTGGTACCTTAGATAAGGGAATAATGGATGATTTTATGAATAAGAAAGAGAGAAATCCCTAAATAGTCTTCTATAAAATTTGGAATCATATGTTTCTCATATTGAAGGATTAGCTTCATCAGGAACTATTTTCCCACCAATATGATGGTCATCACTAGGATGGGGATGCTTCCTTGAAGGCTCATCCAATCATTTAATCAGCTCTATTGTTTCCTTAGACAAGGGTGTTGTTGAAGTAGATTGTCTATCCACATGACAAAACAGTCTGTTCAGTACACCACTAGAGTAGGCTTCCACACAATCCTAGGAATAATAATAATATAGGAAGTATGGGTTTCACTAGGTGCAATGATGATCTTGGAATTGGAATCCTCATACACTAATATAATCCAAAATTAGTAGATAACCTTGGGATATCATTATCCCCACATGCCAACTGATGGGAGGGTAGAAACCCTTTGGATGCAACTAAATTAGAGAGAAAATTGTCAGGGGTATATTTATCTTAAATAATAAACTCATTAATCCTAGCTATGAGAACCCCATTTTGAACGGAGATCTTGTATGACCATTTCTAAAGACAGCTACCACCATTATAAAAAATTAGCTTAGTTGGTGCATGATATGTCATGAAATTGAAATGATCAAATAAACTCACAATGTTAGAAACCTCATCTCGGCCAAACATCATTGCCTCAATCTCAGAAATTTTTGGTATCCTAGGGTAGAATGAGGCATTAGTGATCTCAATATTGTTGTGGTATTTTTAAGAGTAGAAATTCTCCCATATATATCCAAATAAAAACTAGAAACAATCAAAAATCCTAGAGGGTATATTTATTTGTTGGATATGTCTCAAGAGCTGTTAAAATAATTAAACAGTTGGTACGACTAGATCAATAGGCCTCATGTATTTCATTCAAGATTCCATTACTATCATTACAACTCCTATTTCCAATCATGTGTCCCCAATAAAAAAAGACACACTTTAACGAACTTTGTCATGAAACCCACCAGCCTATTTTTTTGGGATATCATTGGTCTCACCTGATTTCCCCAAGTCGTATACTTCCCAGCTTCCAGGATTACCCAATATGATTTTTCATTATAATAAACCTTTCCAGAAGGGAATTGATGAGGTTGTATTGCTGTCAGATGAACTCTGATGTGAAAGAGAAAAATGTTTATCCAATATTTACAGGTGATGGGTGAACGTATATTTAAATCCTCCATTATCTTTTATTTAACAATGTTCATCTTTTCCAATTCAAAAACTAGAGTCTATGAAAAGTCATCCCAAACATCCATGGTAGGAAAGAACTCATTGCACATCTCCCTATGCGGGGGATATCCCACCCAGTTGGTCGATATCCCAAAGCCCAAAACCTAATTCCTTGTGGGATATATGTAATTAATTTGTAATAGGTAAAAAATGGAAAATAGGTTCTTTGAGAAGATCTAAATTATGGTAAATAATGAATTCAGAAACACATACACCATTGTAAATATGGATAGCGTGTTTTTAGTTAGAAAATTAGAACTAGATCTATCAAACCATGAATGGTCATTCCCATTCATCAAAAAAATATCCACTGGGTTAAAGGTCTCATTTTGAACTCCATCCATCACCCAGATTATTAAAGGAAGATACAAATTTTCTCGAATAGCTTTGAGCAATGGCTTGGTGGATGAAATCGCTACAATCTAGACCTAGAGTGGAGTTCTGTAAAATATATGTCAACCCATGGGACTATGCTATAACCAGTTCTCCATCCTCAGAAATCATCATCTGGATAAAATTGAGGGAATATGATAGCTAAAAATATCGAATATTGTATTAAGAAGATGTAATGAAAACATTATACATCTTCCTAAATCTAAACAATGTAATATGTTGTGAAAAATTTATATTTGAAGTTTGGATGCGTTATGCCTCTTTAAGACTATTTTTTTGAATGCACATGATATTGAGTGTCAAAATTATGATTCCAACCAATCATCTCCCTCAAGATGGTTGTGTTGGAAGCTACATGAGTGATAAAATTTATCTATAAGAAATGAGGAAATATTTTTCAGATAATAAAAAAACCTTTTCAAAAGAGATGAATTACTCTAGAAACATCATATTCATCACATGATCCATAATGTGATTCATGAAAAAAATACTTGATAAAGGTCCCATAAAGCTCATGACCCATGGAGATCTCACAAATCACATGACTCATGGGATATATTATGACCACACAACTAATCATAAAACTCATGATTTTGTGAAACTCACATGGTCACACGAACCACATAATGGTCAATCAATAATTTGACCAACCCTACAGATCCTTTGGAACCTGCAGATCCATACATTATAGGGTTTAAGTCATGGTTTGAGCATTTATCGACAGTGGACTCATTGTTATTTCAATCATGTGTTGGGATAGAGAAATCATGTGGTGAAAACACATGATTAGATTCCACGAAACAGAAATTCAGAGTAGTCTTTCAAATCAAATCTTGAGAAATCATCTTATAGAGATGTCTTTTGAATGGTTTCTTGAGATAATATCTTTTGAATGGACCACAAGACAAGGAGGGTCACAAGATATTTGGAAATTCAAATTCAAAAGTGAATGATCCACTCCTTATCCCACTATTTATTTGGAATTATGTAGAATACCAATGGTCCCTCAGAAGACTAGATATTGACCAAGACATTGATTGGAGGTATCCTCAAAGACTTATGTGTGAATTTATTTTCATCATCACTAAGACCATTTCCCTGTAGATGTCTCTCTTGAGGGGGGGGGGGGGGTGTTTCTTTATTCCTGCCAAATGATCATTAGAAAATCTACATGTGAAGAAATATAGAATGTATGTGTATTACTTTCCCCTAAAACAAAATTATAGAATATGGACAACTCATGTGGATCATGTAACCATTATAAGGGCATCTGATCACATGACCCTCAAAAGGTCATGTGAACGAATCATGTGTGGCACATGACATTATTATGATCATGTAGAGACCATTTTACAAGAATTATTATTTTGGTGAAGTCACTCAGAAAATCACCAGTGATCATGAAATGGACACCAAGAAATATCTTCTAATCATGTGACTTTTAATTCTTCAATCACCTGGATAACATTCAAAACTCATTTCATAATAAATGATGTAAATATAAAAAAAGTTGCAGACCTTATGTGATCATTGATTTTCATTTAACAAGATTATGTGGTTCATAAGAATTCATAAAGTCCCTAGTAACATATCCACTTCATTATTCAAGAGCTGGGTGACATGTCACCGTCATCATGTGAAGGGTCTCGTACATGTCCATTTGATTATGTGATTCCAATATGGATCCATAGACAAGAATAGGGGGTTTTCATGAAAATTCTCATACATCATCACAAAATCATTTATTTTTCATTTAACACATTCTATGAAAGAGGATTAATTTTATTCAATAACACTCAAAAGATTGTGCGATATCTCTTGTATATGTAAAATAAATAAGGAAATAAAAAGGAAATATGAGGAATCTTCTTACAAAGTTATGATGTTTTGGCCTTCACATTGAAGGAGTCACATGCCCAAGGAGATCACCATGGATTATGTGAGCCCCCTAGACAAGATAACATGATCTCATGAGGGACTTTAGACATGTCAAATTGAGCTTGTGGAGGCTCACTTGATTATTATCCTTAGTCTCGCGAATGACCCCAGAAGAGTCATCTTTAATCATGCAAAATCCTCCCCATGAGAATCCCGATCTCACAAAGACCATTGAAAAATTATCCTAACATTGTCAAATATCCTTCACATGTCCATATTGTGAGGTAGAATCCCTTTGATCACCATAGGTCTAATGAACATGGTTGTGGTTGAACATTCTCATCATTTCTGAATACCATGTGACTTCATGGATGGCCCATGAAAGTATCATGCATAGCGCGTGATTCCAGAATCAGTCAACTGATTCTACCTCATATCCATGATATACGTGTCTCACAAGTTGTTGTATAAATAGGGTAGTGGGGCCTATAAATCCATCCCCCTCATCAACAAAAAATTCAACAATAAATTATGGAATACGGGAGACTACTACATGGTATAATAGCAGTGGACTTCTTAGAGTGTCCATTTTTGTGATCATTAGGTGTTCCCCCTAGTGAAATCTGAAACATAAACTAAGGGATCATGAAATATGAAATGGAGCATCATGTGATCACTCTAGATCATATTTAGGACTCCTATTATGTCAGTATAATCATGAAAAGAAGGTAATAAATGTATATTGTGTCACAAAAAACCTAAAATAGGCTAACACTAAACAAAACTTGAGGTGAATATGAAATTAAGGCTAGAATAAAAGACCATAAATGATGGGATTCTTATGTGATGATGGTTACACAGATCTTCAACCACTTTTCATGAACTATGTAGATGTTTTGACAACACCATGACATATCTCCCAAGTAATGTGAAACTCCATTAACATTCCATTTTGATCATGTGATTTCCCTTGGACATGTCAATAAAGTCATGTGATACCCCCCGTACATGACACCCAATTCTTGCAAAGTCTTTTGGGCCTACCAACATAATCTCACTATATACTCCATAAAAGTTATCTATGTCTCATGAAACACTCCAAAAATGACAAACATGATCTCATGATTCCCTCTATACAATTAATCCCCAATCAGGAAGCACCTTCCAAATATATCAACCATGATATCAGGATGTAATATAAATAATTTGGATGGGTTTCGTGACACCCTCCAAACATGTTAGACTTGATCTCATAATTTCCTCCCGGAAATTCATCATAGATCATGTGACACCCTCTAGATGTGGCATCCTTTAACTTTTTGATGTCCTTAAAACAAGTCATCATGTTCATCAGAAACCCTTAGAACATGGTATCCCTAATCATGTAATGTCCTATAGACATTTTATTCATATTTTGTGACATTCTTCATACAAGCCAACTTGATCTTGAGATTGTCTTCATTCATGTCTTCTAAAAAGAAAGGGAATGTCCAAACATCCTCACACATGTCGTATAAACATCCAAAAACATGTCCGGAAGAAAATCAAACATGTCAGACAAAAAAGATGAACATGCTAGGAAGAAAATAAATTCATGTCAAGAAGACATCCCATGATATGATAACCTTCTCCAGTAGATATATATGGGAAAACACTATTTGTAATCCCTGATAAAAATGAACTATGATGACTCGAATTACTACAAAGACTAGGATAAATTTGACCGTTTCTAAGGTTCGATCAAAATTGGGTATCCACCTCAATGTAAGTCCCCCATGTCTATTAATTTCCAACCATCATGACCCAATCTCTTCCCATGGGTCAATTATACTTATTCATCCACCAAGAGATTTAAAAGGCAACTGAACTATGATAAATCTAGTTCCCACCATAACCAAGATAGCAAATATGCCTTCCTAAGGCCTAATATCTATATAAAATATACAAAGGGACACCCAATGGATAATTCCAGGATCCATATCTAGTGAGACTGATTACTTTCTATTTCTTATTTCTCACACTAACCATGAATCATGTGGGATTAGGAATTTTTAATGATCACATCATTCACCTCATAAGTCTCAAACATCCAGGGTACCCTTAGGGTGTAATCCACAATAATTGGAATGAATATGAAGACTTATATATAGGGACATCCATCTTGGGGAAATTCCCAAGATAATTACCAAAAAATGATTACCCAAACTCCTTATATAACTAAGATATGTAGGACACTTCCCAGAGGCTTGAGATCAAATACCTAATGCCTATGTTAGCCCATATGTTTTCTTTCAGCATGAAATTAAACTAAACAGGTTTAATAAACTATGTGGGGTTTGATTCCTACTATAATAAAGATAAGTAGGATGCCTCATGATGGGTCAATCCCATCCTCATAATATTAATCACCTCCCAATATTATGAAAAACCCCGATATTCCTAGTTATATGGATTCAATATATAAGAAGCTACCCATTAATGGGAAATGGATGAATAAACTTAGATACATATAGATATTCCCATTAAAAAACTTCCCATTACATTTTTAAGGATTCCAAATTTGATCATTTTTGTTAGGGTAAATGATCCCACATCAGGATTAAGACGAGATTCATGAACATATGTTAAATCTATAAGAGAGGCCTAGAGTAGAAAAAATTCCCCCCAAAAGGGTGTGATCAACCTAGCCTATCTTCCTCTTAACCAATGTGAGTTCCTAAGTATATTTGGGACTGAAACACTAATTGACCTCCTCCTTTGGAAAGTTGATACACACTCAGTAATGCATGTGATAACTATAGGAATTTTCAATGGAATATTAAAAAAATAGTTAAGTAGATGTGAAGAATTGTGTAGCACAGTAAACCCTCCTCATAATTAAATTATTGAGTGATATCATCCCCATATTTTTTGGGTGAATAAATGGTGAACACAACATGAAATAATTTAAGTATATCATCATCTTTACAGGTTAGAAAAAATATAATGTCTAGTTCTCATTGAAGCATTTTTTTATACCATGTGAGTTATATTTCTAGGACAAACATTATTAGTATAGGAAACCACACTAGATGGGAAATCCTGAAAGGGTAGGTTGTTCATGTGTATTTCCTTAGGTATATTTTGTAAATGATGTAATGAAAGTTCTTGTATGGTGTGTTGATGTGTGTAAAAATTGGGATCAGTTGGTTTCCTAACCTGGTTTATTAAGTGTCTTGGACTAGTAAGGAGGAGATATGACTCATGATACCATGGTTTGGGAATGGTAGTATGTTAGTGTAAAATTGTTTATTTTTTTACTTTGAAATATCAATTATGTTAAAGAGTGTGATGGATTAAGTGGTTTTGAGTTGTAGTTTTTATGGTTATTCCTTTCCCTGGAAGGAAGAATGTGTGTTTTCTTATGATCCATGATTCACTTTGAATGGTTCGAAATGAAATATATTCTGTGATGATGTGCTCCGTAGCAATTTATTGGAAATAATTGACCATTGGAATGCATGTTAGGTATGATAATTATAAAATGGGAAGCTCTCTTTAGAGATGTTTTTTAATATTATGGAACATGTGAGTCATGATTAAGTGAGAAATTGGTTAATTTATTTCTTTAAGATAACATAGGGAATTACAAGCTGAGAAGGTTTAAAGGTTTAAACTTTAACTAAGTGTCAAAAATGAGGAGTTGTTATATGGATGAATCTTGGGAATTAGTCTTGGATGAAAATAATCTTTTACCTATAAATATTTAAAGAACATATAGAATTTTTTTGATGGTGTCTAAAGTATAAATTTTCTTTTGTGTTTTGAGATAATTAATGTACTTGATTGGTAAACACATTGGAAATATTATGATTGATTGATCATGGTAAAAATAACCTCCAAAAATAACCTAATATTATAATGGTGATATCTAAGATATATTCATCAATGTAATGTTGAGTAGATACAATTATGAAAACACTTAGGGTATTTACCCTGTGGGGTTACATTTTTTAGGTTAAATTTATGATATGGTGGAGGGATATGGAGCTGTAAGGGAAATGTGAATGAGTTATTCATGTGCGGTGAGATGGTACATCGATAGTGGTGTTAAAATATTCCTCATAATTGGGTACGTAGTCTATTATAGGCTTAAACATGAGTGTCACGTGATATTGATAGTAGGTAGCTGACCATGGAGATATTTCTTGAATTTTGGTATTGATTTGGAATTTAGAATAAATTTTTATTGGTGTTATTAGTTTTACCTATATAAGTGGTATGTATATTTTCCATAGGTACTTACATGTGTGAGATTGAATAGTGGAGGAATAGAGAACCACAGTATTGATAGACCCTAGAGCATGCCTCATGCGATGTTTTTTTAGTTTATGATGAGTTGGGTTCGTGGGTGATGGTGTTTGGGTGATGTCTAAATATGGATGAGTTAATATTTGGTAGACGATTTTATTGGTATTATTACAGTAGGGATAACCATATCAATAGATATATGGAATAAACATGGTGTTAGGTAGAGTAAGGAGAATGTAATGGGAGGAAACCATGGTGAACCAGACTACAACATCCCACCCTAACACATTTGCTTGAGAAGAGGTAGTGGAGATACTGACCATAGATGATATTACTTGGACAACAAGGAGTGAAACTAAATGTCAAGGGATTTAATAAAATGTGGGGGAAATTTTACACTTTAAGAAATAAAATCCTAAAAAAATAATAAATAAAAAACCATGATATTACATAATTCATGATAATAAATCCTACGACTCTAAATCTAAGACACAAAAAAATCAAATAGACATCAAAATAAAGGTTCATAGTGTTTAAAAACCAAAAATATATCTTGACACATTGACAGTGATGTGTAATCATGCCAAAAATCCCTCCCTAATATCTCCCAGATCCTCCCATTTTTACCATTACCATATAATCACGATTCTCTAGTAAAGAAATAAAAAATTCACCCACTTACCAATGTTATGACAAACATCACCTGAATACACATCAAAGTTAATATATAGGGGTGAGTATATTGACTCACTAGGAAATATACTAGATGATTACCTCAAATATAACTAACACTGGATTATGTTATAAAAAATTATATAAATAGTAAGGTGTGGTAAAACAGTTATCAAGAACATTTCATATAAATGTAAGAAGAAGGCATAGAAAAAAATATCATAGGAATAATTTAACAAGGTTTCCATGAACAAGGAAGTTAATAAATAGAAAATTATTTTATAACTAATGTGTTTATTCATTAAAACATGTATGCCCCATTCCACATACTCAAACACACATGCACCTATCAAATATGATAGTTCCAATACTCATGAGTGATAACTCATCTTCCATACCAAGTCATCACTTGTTCATCCACCTACGTGCCCAAATTGGCATAGGAAACCAAGTTTTAATCTAGAAATTTCTTTATAATGAAATCATAAACACCCTCCAACCCATGTACACCAATGTCTCATCAAAACACACATAATTTAATCAATTTTTATTTTAAAAATTTATGTGGACATGTTGTGTGTATCTTTTCAAAACCGTGGAATTAAAACCATATAACAAAAGGGATCCCAATGATTCTATAATAAAGTGTTGTTCTACTATATAAAAAATACGTAATTTGGATGTCCAAATCCTCTAGGTTCTAAAATATTTAATGAGATAGAGAATCTAACTACCACTCAATTGATTTTTACTCGATGAAATGCACAATGATCTTGGTAGATGTGGGTTACTCTTTTATTCCATTCAATAATTCCAAAAAAAACTCATAAAAACAAGTCATATCTCATATATTTTGGATTAATAAACAAGATATATGGTTCTCCCTAATAAAAAATGATATATATATATATAGAAGAATAAGAAAAAGAAATGGGTGATATACCTTGATTCTCTAGATCTAACACACTATGATTCATTGCAATAGATCCCTGAATTGAGGAGAACTTCCAAAAATGCATAGTGAAGTCCTTTTAGTTCGAGATCTTAGGAAAAAGGAGGAAGAATGAGGGGTTTAAAAGAGTTTTTATGTTAAATAAAATTTTTCAAATTTAATTATTCATGTCACATGGTTTACCAAACCATATGCCAAGCATGTGGGCTCTACTGTATCAAAAATACCATCATGTATGGTTCTTTCACATTGTTTGGAAAACCATCTATTAACCAAATGAAATCCATCTATTCATTGATGGTGTTACTAACCCTAGTTGATGTTCCCTAATGAAATAATAATAATTTAAACCGGGGAATTACTAAAACATGGGGTTGTTTTTTCCTTTAAGAAAGACCAACCTATAGTAGACAAAAAAACAAAAAAACATGATAATATAAGATTCCTGAGAATAAATCCAATGAAACTAAATCCAGGAAATAATAAAATTGTACTAGTAGCATAAAAAATTTATAAAGTTTAAAATACCCACAATACATCTTGATGTGTTAATACTGACATGGCATCACTCCAATCATCCAACCCAAACATATGAAATCTCCTCTCATAATTACCATAACCATAGTATCATGATGCTATACTATAGAAATATGAAACCCTACCCTTACTTCTGTTATGTAAAACATTGTTTTCATATGTACAAAAGAGAATATGCAGAGGTGAGTGTATTAACTCATTATGAAATCTAAAAGAGGCTTCCCAAACATTCTACTGAGACCAAGGAAATTCAGAATAAATTATATACAAGTGGATTGTGAAAATATTTATCAAGAAAATTTCATAAAAAAATATGTAGAATATGTATGAAAATAGTTCATATGAAAGAAAATTTTAATAATATTTCCATAAAAAGTTATTCATAAACCAAAAATTATTTTAGAAATAATGTTTCTATTCATTCCTCTAACAATACCCCCTACACATACTCACACGCATAAATGTATCCAAAATTATAATTCTAATATACATGATTCATAACTCATCATCTATTAAAAGTAATTACTTAGTCATTCACCCACATGCCCAAATTAGCGTTGGAAACCAAGTCCAAATCCATGAAGTCCCCTCATAAGGAATTCATGAACACACACAAACCAATGTATTAAAAATTATCATTAAAACATGATTTCTTTAAATAATTTTTCTTTTAGACATTTAAGTGAACATGTTGTGTTTATCTTTTTAAAACAATGTAACAAATGGATTTAAATGATTATTTCATTAAGGGTTCTTCTAACAGATCAAAATTAAGAGTTTTAAAAGTCTAAATCCTTAATTTTATAGAAGAATAGGAGATAAAAAAATTTCCTACCTCTCAACGGAGAAAATTCTCTAAGAAACTACCAATGATCTAGGATGATTCAGGTTCCACATTTCCTTCCTTAACTAATTCCCAAAAAACTCATCAAAACATGGAAAATTTCTAGATTCAGGCAAAAAATTTCTAATATAGGGATATTAATAAGATGAAACATAGAGATCTAGAATGAGAAATAGAAATCAGGGACATCCCATGATTCTCTAGATCTAACACATCAATATTCATTACAATCAAGCTCAAAATTGAAAATAATTTCCAAAAAACACCCATATGAGTCCTCTAGTTTTAGATCATAGGATAATGGATGAAAAATGAGAGTATCATGGGATTTTTTTGGGTTAAAATTTGAATTTTTTATTTAATTGACCATGTAACATGGATAATCCATAAGGTTTTACAAACTATGCACTAGTCATATGAGAACCACTTTCACAAAACTCACAACTCACTGGTTTTCCTATAGAATTTTGGAAAACCATTCACAAACTATAAAAAATTCTTGTGTCACATATCACATGTTTATTTTATTTATCTTCATTTTTTTCCTTAACCATGTGAAAATTGTGTGCCTCCTTATTGACTATCTCAAAAGTATGCATAGTTGCCTAAGGAAATCCACATAGTTTCCCCTAACCATGAACTAACCATGTGACCTTTTAAACACTTATTGAACATTAAAAAAAATAACCTAAAAACCTTATAATTATAAGGCTAATCAAACTAAATATGAAAATACAAAAAATAGTAGTATATACCCCAAGTTGGGGGTGTTGTACTCTCCCCACCATTGGCATTTCCTTCCTCAAAAAGCTGGAGTTGGTTGTGCTTTGGAAGATCTATGAACATTAATCTAGCATAAAGTCCATCTGTTCTAATGTATCCTCATAAACAAGACTATAATTACATAATAACCATACCAAATGAATACATTTCTTAGGAAAAAGTTTCTCTCGTGATTCCAGAATATGTATCGATGCATGGATAAATGTAGCATCCAGTTCAAGATTGACATGATCCCATAAAATTACATTGTTATATTTAGGTTGGTACTTCTTCAGTTCATATACATGAAGCATGTTATGAACCATAATAACTCTTAGTTATAAATATAACTGATATTCTACATTAGCAATCCATTTAAGTATCTGAAAAGGAGCAACATATCAAGTATACAACATTTATTTTTTACCAAAATGATGGTTCCTCACTTTAGATTTACCTTCAAGGAAACATGGTCCCCCACTATAAATGATAAAAATCAACAATGTTGATCCACATAAGATTTATGATGACTCTGGGTCTTTTTCATTATTTTCCTTGTCATCTGAATATTTTCCATCATTTTAAGCACCAAGCTAGATCTAATTGATAACTTTTATCCTATCTATACCCAATAAAGTTCAGAGTGACATGGAAGTTCATAAAAATTGTTAAAATGAAACATATATATCATTTATTAATAACTATTATTAAATAATAACAACACTAAAATTAAATGAACCACTCATGATCCAAAAAAATCCATACAAATAGGCTCTAAGCATGTCTTCCAATGTAGGGACTAAAAATTATAACTACCCATCCATTTGAGGATGACATATAATTCTCGTAGTTAATTTGTTTCCATGTTATTTTTTTTAAATACCACCAAAACCAAGTGGTAAGACTCAAGTCTCAATTAGATACAATTGAAACAGGTACACCATGTAGCTTATTTAAATAATGGATATAAATATTTTCCAGGTTATCTGTCAAATTTTATTCAATAAACATGATGAATTGGGTTGAATTTGTGTTTTCTTCCACAATCACCCAAATGGATTCATTCCTTTGAACCATTCTCGATAAACTCATGAAAATTCTATAGTGGTTTGATACCAATTTAATACTAGTATATGTATAAATTATAACATACAATATGGTATTTTATTTCCTTCCTTGACCTGCTGATAGGTAAGTCATTTTGAAACATATTTAACAACTTTTAATTTCATACCCAATAACAAAAAAAGTGTTTTGAGGTCCTTTTATATATTTTGGATGACATGATGAATACAAAATTTTGAATAGTGATAAATTCAAAGAAATTATTCTAGATATTTTGGAGGGAACTAATATCTAGTTTTGAAAAAAAAACACCGAGTACCCATTATTCATCCATCCGTCAATGTTCTCTCAACCATTTAGTTTTTACCACATGGTTAGAAAATTAGGTATTGATCTTTGAGAATCGTTGTACAAAACAAATATATCTCTAAAAGAGATAGAGGAAACAAAATTGTAGCACTATCATGTTTAGTGAAATCTATTTGTATATTAGTAATCATTTCCACCAACTACCTCTGATTAGAATATTCTTTATCAAACTTTTTATATGAATTTTTACTTAGATCATCATCCACATAATTCTATTTACCCAACTTATACAATATTTCAAAGTCAAATATCTAATTATATTCAATCCATTTCAGTTGCTTACGTTTCTAATCTATTTTTAAAGAGATGTGTTTCAAATTATTTTGATCAATAAACACTATAAAAGTTTAACCTATGAAATAATAATTCTGAGTTGTCAAATAATAGACTATGGTACATAGTTCCAAATTGTGCATTAGATAATTATTTTCATGAAGGTATAAAAACTATGATTTATAAGCTATGATAAGATCACATTTCATTAAATAATATTCCAAAATAGATCCACACACCTCATAAAATACCAAATAACAATTCCCTTCTTCCAAAAGGTAAGGATATGTGTTAAAGTGAGTCAATATTTATAATACTAATTTTTTTTGACATTATTTACTCTATTGGAATGGAATAACTTTCCCCCAAAATATGCCATTAGAGACGAAAGATACAAAAATTCATGATAAAGGTGATGGTAATAACCTACAGAAAAATTAAATATGTGTATCTTGAAGACATTATTTAGTGGTTTCTAATAGATAACAACATCTATCCTTTTAGGATATTCTGATACACATACCTCAGAAATGACTTGTAGAAATAAGTGTACTTCTTGTATATAAAAAAACACACTTATTGAATTCATAATAAAGGAGGTGTTCCCATAAGATTCTCAATACTATCTTCATGTGTTCTTCATGTTCAGTTTATGTTTATGTATACACCTTGATTTCATAAAAAAATACTAAAAAATGATGTCAAGGTACTGTTAAAAAGATACAATTCATAAATTCAAGGAAACTTTCTGGGTGATTAATGATACCATAGGGTATAACAATGTATTAATAATGACCATATCATATTTCTAAAAATGAACTTAATGATACCCTAATAAAAAGTAATTCTTAGTGAACCATGTGGATCAATTCAATTGAATAATTTTATCATCAATTCATTGAATATTATATTTTTTTTTTCAAAACCTGATTTAGCTTAGGATAATTAAAGAAAAGCAAACATAAAAACCCACCATTTCACAAGGACAACCAAATATACCAAAGGTGATATACGAGGTCTGGAGAACCATTTAATTTAGAAGACATAAAACTGGTTCTTCAATTATCTAAATTCTATAAGATTCATCCTATAAGTCATAACTAAAACAGAATTGTCCCCCAATATCTGATCATTCGAAAATAATATTTCCCAATCAGGTGGAAACCTAGAGAATTTTCTTGAGGAAACATCAAGATAAAGTCATTAAAGGATTCAAATTATACTATATTGATTACATCAACATCTAATAAAACAACTGGTTACAAATAATAAAAGATATCCCCGACCATTGGTACCAAAGGTCATGCTCTGCGAGAATTTAGATCTAAATCTCCCTTGAAGAGATTCACTACTCCATCGGGGTGTGTAAAACATATTTCTGTTTCTATAAATCGATGTGGAAATTGAAATATATCAATAAATATATTCCCATAATTATGTCAGTGCTTTCCATCTTTAAAAAAGGAAAATTCCCAATCAAACGGATCCCCATTTTTAGGTTCTTACTTGATTAAATTCATGAGAGGGGGAAGGGTGAATCAGGGATAATATATTTATTTTAAGGGTTTCTCCACTTCAAACTCAACCTCTTAAATTGGTGAAGATTATTGATTGACTCACTATAAACTCTCAACATTACCTCATATTAATATTTTAATGATAAATAATAGAACATTATATTTTTAAGGTTCATATTCCAAGACTACTCCTTTTCATGTCGGTTAGTTCCACAACATGGATTCATACACTACATATAAAACATGTATAACACATAGTCATCACTATGTCTACACACCACTTCTAGAATACACTTGAAGATACTAGATATATAAAATATATGATCCAAAAAAGATAGACAAACGTGATGATCACTTCACCTTAGTGATTATGTCTCATTTTAATCCTCCTCCTCCATAAACATGTGGATCAATAGATCTATAATGGTACTGATTATTCAATAACATCAACATCTGATGTTGATACTCTCTTTGTTGGTCTAAAAAAATACACTAGAATCTAATTGATCAGGTCTTCCTTAATTGATGCAGATGTAATACCTCATGAGCTCTTCACCATGTGTGCTCCAATTTACAAACTCATCTTCTTGGATTATTTCTCTACCAAAAAATGAATAGATTCTTCTCATTATAATTTCTTTTATCTTATTCTATATTTCCTATAAAACTTCCAACTAATCTCACTTTTTCAAATAATAGGGTCTTGTTCCCTATAAAATGTAATCTTTTCATCACCATAATTGGTTCTATAATCCTCTCATTATCTTCCTAATAACTCCAAAAAAATTCCTCCATGACTAAATACTAGGAAATAACTATGGGTATTTTTTAACTTCATTTTAGTGAAGAATAATTCCATATAATTCCTCATTTATTCTAACAAATTTAATACTATATACTCCTATGATTTATTCTATAATCAAGGACGAAAACTGAATCTAGTGATTATGGAACCATTAAATATAATTTCAAGAATTTCAAAAATCAATTCCCCAATGCTCCACATGTCGTAGCCCAACACACCTTGCACCATGGCCTAGTTTAGAATTCATGGTTGTTTTCCTCTCAACACACCGAGCATGATGGGGTTGGTATCCTTATTCTAGTACTTTATTCATGTCAAGACACTTATCGACCACACCTTCATTCACTATAGGCATGGGGATGGTCATTTCTTTCACCTTTGAATTGTTTGTCATTACCTATAAACCATGGATTCCTTCAGCATGCAATGCCTATTTTGGGAATCCCCATTTCTCATAGGTAGACATCATAAGTACCATTGATTTCACCACATTTATATTCAATCCCATTTTGGACATCTCAAAACTCCATGTTCCATTCAGTTCATTTCCCAGGACACTTCTTTCACTATGCCCATGTTTGGATCATTCGTATTTAATAGGTGAACCAAGTGTTCACTACGGGCTTAGTACCTATCCATTTACCTATTTTGGTCGGCCAATTCCCATCACTCCATGTAAAATGGGTATGGACTCCTCCAATGTTCTTCTTTAGCTTTACCAAAACCTCCTCTATGGTGTTTCCTCTCTTGGGTTGGCCTATCTTCAAAACATCATCACTATTGGGATCAACTGATCTCCTAATAATATATTAATTATTTTTGTTGTCAACAAGGATATTTTCAACATATTTAATCACTTTATTTAGATTTGAAAACTAATATTCTCATCAAATTTATAATTTTCAAAAATTATAACACAATCCTTTGGTATTGCTAAAAATATCCCCCTTTAGATTTTATTGATAACACACATCTTCAAATTCATCATCTTACCAAATTAACACTCCCCCTTATTGGTAAAGATATTACAAATTAAAATTAAGGATTCATATATAAATTGACTTCTCATAACCATATTCTCCTCTGTTTTTCACTTTAAAGAGAGGTATGGTATCACATGGTTCCTTATAAATGATCCTTCAATCAATCTACTACAATTATATGTGGTCTAACCCAATGTTGAAAAAAAGAGTGATGTAACCAAGGTGTTCTAAGATATCCATAAAAAATATGGTGATAAAATGGTTAGAAAAACATTCCATTTTTTATTATGGGAATGATATAAATAGATTAGAAATTAATATCCAACACATATCTCAACACACAATGAAAAAAATTCAAGTGCATGAAATATATCTATCCTTTTTATCACTTATAGATCAACAAGTAATCCCCCTAAAAATATATTGAACATATTAATAACTTTAGAGTGGATGTGTGGTTTTTCATACCTCATTAAATGTATCTAGAAATTGAATAGTTGAAAATTTTATTCTTATGGAAGCTCCCCCTCATGGGGGTATACCCATGTCCTCTTTATTAGGGAGAGTTATTCTATGTTCATCTCATTATATTTTTTTTCAAAAATTAAATCCCAAAGGATATCCACAAACTCTCTACATGTTAGCATAACCTATAAAAACTATTCATAGAATAAGGAAGGATATCTTTGTTCCTCAAGGGAAACCCTTAGTCTGTGATCTTTCTCTCTACTTAGGCCATTATTTCTTTAAAATCTCTATATCATTCATCTATGAATAAATTTTCATAAACTCAAGAACCAATACATCATAAATTTTTTATTATTCAGGTTTTTTTATAATGATCTCATTTTGTTAACATATATCACACTTCTTCAACTTATCACTTGTGGATGTTTTCCCAATGTACTTATCTACTAGTTTCAACACAAATTTATTTCTTTGAGTTTTCATACTCATATTTAGACAAAAACTCCCCCTTTATTCATGCTTATTACTAGGTAAATACATGTTGAACCAACATGAGTAGGAATTATGTTTGTACCATTCACAACACTAAAAATTTACCTTGATTTGAAATTTATTTGAATGATTATAGGTTTTCTTATAATGGTGTTGATGATTTATATTCGATCCTTAATTTTCCTAGGGGTTGTTATTGTCTTAAAAATTTCCTTTATTTATCTTCTGTCGGGTTTTCATATAAATCTTATTATATTCACGTTGATCACTTATAATGTTAGAAGAAAAACTTCTATTTTGTGGTTGAATACGTGTAAGATTACCTTAATCCTTAGATACTCTATCATAAAAACATTCTCCACTAATATTAATAGATATCATGAAATATTAATTAGGTTTATTGAAATATATTTGGTCTATAAAACAGATAGATAATTTCTAAAGTAACTCTTCTTTTATATTATTCAATTTCTCCTTAAGATCCAAAATCATATTACCTTTATCGACAATCATCAACTCATGTTACTTTATTTATTCAATATGGGTTGACTCCCATTTGATCAGAACATATTTTTCTTCATTAATAATACCAATTTCCTTTTCACCAAAATCACTCATTTGAGTATCCATTTCTTACTTTTCATTTTCCATATTTTTCTTAGGTTTCCTGAGTTATGAAATTTAATCAAGATAATAACCCAACTTACATTTTAGTTCATACTAACATTCATATCTCTCTTCTCTATCATTATAACTACTTGATGAATGTGAAATTTTATCCACATGATTAAAAAATTGTCCTCATTGTTTTAATTACTTGATGGTTCATCTTAATTTCTAAATAATCTTATTCTTTTGGTTTTGGATTTCATCTTCTTATTATAATTTTTCTTTATTTGAGTGATTTCATTTTTCTTGTCTGATTCATATTACTCAAACTTCTTCTCTGGAAAAATCATTCCAATGTGATCAACATTATTATAATTAATTCATCTAGAAAGTTTAATATATTTTCCCTTCCATTTTTATATTAAGAATATTTTACAATAAAGGAAAATCTGATTGACATCTTCATCAAATTCTGAATATTTTATGTCTTAAACATATTTATTCTTCCCTTTTCTCATGGATTTTAAAGAAACTTCTACTTTAAATTGGTTATTGAAAGTCCAAGCCTTACTCATTTTATAAAAAATAATAAGATTTTTTATCTCATCCCATAGGATATCTTCTCTATCTTCCAAAACTGATACATTTACATAAAATTGATCCTAAAAGTTTTTCATAATATTCTTTACCATTGGGGAGTATTCATGTTTCTTTCTAAATACACAAATATTCCTAACTGTTTCATTTACCAAGTTAATAGGTTATCAATATATTCATCTTAAACTATCTTAATATCCACAAATGTACTCCACCAAAGTTTATTATTGGATTCCTTCACTTTGAAAATTCCTCCATAGCTGCTCCTAAATCTATTCCTTATCTTCTTTTTAGCTCATATACCCCTTAACATGGTGTATTAATTATCAAACAAAAAAATTAAAATATAATTTTGTTCCATTCAATCCATCTCCATATTTATTTTATAAAAATGGTTAATATGATCATTATTAGTAATGGGTTGAAAAGTAATTATCACAAAATCAAATATGTCAATGCTAAGAGGATTGAGGTAAATAATCTTTTGATTCCTACAACTATGGTAGTCTGTTCCATCAAATATAGGAACACATCATCTATTAACATAATTTTCACTCTCCATTTCCCAGAAAATTATCCTCGATCTTTATAAGGAATTTAACTCTAATATAACTTGTAAGGATCAAACATGATTAGATCATTAATAGGGTAGGGTTTAATGAGTTATTCTCTTTTTATTTTACAATTTCATCCTATTTTAACTCAACCTATTTAACTAGTGAGGGTTCTCGATCCAATCATTATAAATTCTCAATGTTGGGTCACATACATATGTGAATTATAAAACAAAATAAATTATATTAATATGTATAAATTTCCATTCCTACCCCTTTTTATGTTTGTTATTCCCCCCAACATGGATTCATCCACTACTATATAAGTGTTTTACAACATAGAGTTTCCACTATGTCCACACAAAACATCTACAATCCACTAGAAAAAACATTGTCTCTATAATATATGATTCAATAATCATATAAAACACTTGTGATCACTTAACCTCAGTGGTTAAAAAACCTTTTGATGCTCTTACTCGACAAATAGATAGATCAAAATATCTATAAGTGTACTACTTATTCTAGAACATTAACAGCCTATGACGATTCTCATCCCATTGGTTATAAAATTCCACCAATATCTAAGTGATCTAGTATTCATCAATTTATTAATATTTACTACCTCATCAGATCTTATTCATGCATGATACTATTGTTTAAATAAACTTCGTGTTGTATGTATCGCACACAAAATTCATAGAGTCCTCCCAAGAGTGTTTATTTTCTCTTATTTTGATTTCCTTGTACTAAATCCATCCAATATCTATTCTTCAAATATGAGTGGAATTCTCTAAGAAAAGGGAAATTTATCCATTCCATAATGAGTTCCATAAACCACCCATTATATCCTTAATAAATCCCTCAAAATTCCTTCATAACTTCAACCAATTATCTACTTGAATGTCCTCTATATCTTCTTTGTCATGTGGAAAAATTTCACATTTATTCCAAAAAATGTATAATTGTATAATCCATTGATTTGTTCTAGAATCATAGACTAAAATTAAAGAAAATGATTATTGTAGCATTAAATATCTATTTAATCATCTCCACAATAAATTCCTAGAAGTTTCATGCATCACAACTCGATGCTCCTTACACCATGGCCTGGTTTATAACTCATTATTGTGTTTTCCTCTACAAGGTGACCACCACATTATTTTTTTCCAAGTTATTTTAATTTACATGTAAAATCGTATTTTGACCATGTATCCCTTTACCATTGGTGTGGGTCTGGCCATTTTGGCCACCTTTGAATAGCATACCATCATGCATCGACCACATCATCCTTCAGCACAAAACGCCCATTTTGGGAGTCCCAGTTTCTCATAAGTAGATATCACAAGCACCGTGGAAATCATCATAGGAATCATGAATGTTTTTTAGCCTTATCATAACTCCATGGTCTATATATGAAAACTTATATACCACATCATTCATTATTCCCCATTTTGGCCCTATTCGTGTTGAATTTGTAAACAAAGTGTTCACTACGAGGAACACCATGGGTGTGGTCCACATCCATATGCATGTTTTAGGCCTTCTCCTCCCACGAAACCTTATGAAATAGGTGTGTTATAATAATAGATTCTTCTTCAGCTTCACCATGTCCACCTCTATGGTGTGGCCTTTCATGTTTTGATAAATATTCAACACATCCTTACTATTGGGATCAAAAAATCTCATAATAATCCCTGCATTAATTTTTTTTCAATAATACTATTGTCAACAAAAGTAAATATCTTAATTAAGATAATACCACCAATATTTTCACCAATATTATTATTTTCAACAAATACAATGTAATACCTTGGGATTACTAACACCCAACAATAATTCTTGAACATACTACATATTTAAAAGGCGTGTCACTCTTATTACCAAATATTTGTTTGTATTCTCAAATGATAATTCATCATTTCTATATAAAACCCCATCATATTTAAAATGCAAGAATCAATAAAAGAGTGGGATGTACCTTTATCATGAAAAATATGCATAATATTTGAGTTTAGAAAGCTGGTACGTTGCGCCACTAAGGGACCTAATTTTTCTTCAATGATTAATTTCTCTACATCATAATACTACTTACTTGGTGCTCTAGAATACATTTTTCTTACCTATTGTAATGGAATTAGATGTGGTGTAAAATATTTTTCTATAATCACCTTTACTTAACCGGTTTTGGGGATGATAACTATTCAAATGAGACTGACCCATCCCATAATAAGAATCTTGTGACACATTGGAGAATTTTACACCATATTGCATTGGGGTTATAATATAATTACATTTGTGGTGTCTCATTTAACCAAAATTGTAAAAAATTAAAGATTTTTTCATATAATCCCTTGTTATATTCTCTAATAATATACATTGAAAACAACATACTATGGTGTTGAAACATGATGGAAATGAAACGGATCTGGTCAATTTTTTCTCTGGTGTCGTACTTCCTTGATAATATGTTCTCCTTTTCCACCTATTTCAAGTATTATAATTATCACTTATATTTGTATAGGTAGAAAATTTCCCCCCAATAATGGTTCCCATGATAAAATTCTTCCCCTCAGTCTCTCTATTTACCATATCAATATATTTATTAATTCAAAAGATTAATACTTGAATATATATCTACATCCCTACATCAAAGATACACCCTTTTAGTTACTTTCTAGAAGAAACCTTAAAGTAAATATGGGACATATTTATGAAATAATTTTCATAATCCCTAATAGATAGGTTCTCATTATTGAGAGTAATGTATTTTTTCTTTTTTTTTTGATCTTGAAGTTATGTGGGTTGAATTATTTGTTAAAGAATCCTAGAATATGTTCCATGTATGTTCTTGTTCTTGTTTAGTTTGAATAACTATATCCATCCATTTTATTTAAAGTTCTTGGAGTAGTTATAATATTTTATTTACCTTGATATCGGTTTATATTCACAAAAAATCAATGATTTGAAGAATTTGACCAATCCATGCCCCTATGAATTCTGGTCTTAAATCCCCAAAAAACACTGATGTATGTTGATTCTGAAATTCCAACAAAGTATTATCTTGGTTTTGTTTATTGATTTAATTACCCTTATCAATATATTTAAAGGGTTAAACTATAATCTTGATGATTTTTTTGATTCACCTATGGTTTAGTTTGAACCATATTCTCACTAGCATCCTCCAGTTAATTTTTAGATGTTCAAACTAGTTCCATATCTCTATAACCGTAACCAAGTTCCCCTTAGTCACCAAATTACAACTAAAAAAGGATTATATAGTTTAATTCATAATAAACAAATTTATCACCAAAAGATTTAAATATTCATCAAATACCACATGTATGATGTAGTTCAAGTGGTAAGTATCTCTACTGATACACAATACTCTTCACCCATTAGTTAAACCCATGATGATAAGGTGAAAAACCTCCTAATGATGTGAATAAACAAATTTTTTTCCCAAAAATTACTGTTAACATGATGTTCATCATAAAGTGTTCAAATATAAATTTTTATGTTCTATATTTCATGTTATGGAATGTCTAATATCTACAATATTCATCACAAAAAATGGACCAGACAAAAATGATACCATTTGTAATATCACTCCCCGACTCATTAGCTTGAGAATAAGTGGTAGTGATATTGACTATAATTAATGTCACATCGACACAAAGGCTGTCAATAAATGTTAAGGTATTTAATGAACATTGTTACACTTTATAAATTTAATAAATACCAACCTACAGAGGATAAAAAAACAAAAAAACCATGATACTACATGATTCTTAAGAATAATCCCAATTAATCAAGATCTAAGAACAAAAAATAAATTGGAGTAACAACATAAAGGAAATGGAATAAGTGTATAAAAAACCAAAAAGATATCCAAAAGAATTGACACCTATTTCAAATCACTCTAAAAATTCAGCCCTTACATATCCAATCTCCTCCCATCATCAACAAGACCGTAGAATCATGATATCACATTAGAGAGATTTAAAATCATATCTTCACTTGTGTAAGTACAAACAACATCTTTATACACACTAAATTTAATATGAATGGGGTGAGTATATAGACATGGTAGTAAATACTCCTAAGGATTCCCATACATTCCACTAAAAAAATTATCTCAATTTATATAAATAATTATAAGTTCTAAAATAGTTATTAATATAATTTCATATAAAAGTAGGGGAACTGCAAAAAAGTTTATAATAAAGTAAAAATTTAATAATTTTTTCATAAAAAAGTAGTTTATAAATAAATAATTATTTTATAACTAATTTATCTATTAATTCCTCTTATCATGCATATTCCACATAATCATACAAAAATTTTGAAATCCAATATGAAATTTCCAGTACTCATGTGTGGTAACTGATCCTTTGTAATTAGCCACCACTTGGTCAAACACATTCTTTCCCAAATTGTTATAGAAAACCAATTATAAATACAACAATACCACTCATTATACAATCATAAACACACTCAAACCCCTCTTCCCAAAATTCTCTTCAAATCATGATTTCTTTAAAAAAACCGTTTTCTTTAAAATTTAATAAAACACATTGTGTGAATATTTTTTAAACTATATAACAAAAGATCTTCCAATAATTGTTTCATTACTGTTTTTTCCATCACATAAAATTAAAGAGTTTTAGAATTACAAATCCTTCATGTTCTATAATAATAGGATATAGAGAGAGAGAGAATCTCCCAACCTCTCAATGGAGACTATTCTTGAAAAAATGCACATTAATTTAGTTAGATATCATTCCCTCCTTCATCTACATTAATAATTCCCAATAAAACTACATCAAAACATGTCATATATCATATGTTCCAGAATAAAAGTTCTAATCCATAGTTATTCCTAATAGTAAATATATAGATACAAAAATAGATGTATAAAGGAGTGAAATTCCATGATTCTCTAGATTAAATAGATTATGATACATTTACTAATGCTCTAGATTGAAGGGAATCATAAAAAATTCCTAGATAAGTCCTCTGTTATGAGTTATTGGGAAAATGGAGAAAGAATAAGGGTTTTGGTGGTGTTTTTGGGTTAAAAATCCAATTTTTGGATTTAATTAATTATGTCCCATGGGTATGCCTCATAGTTTACCAAACTATGTGCCAACTGTATAGAGTCCACTATCTCAAAACTCCATGCTCGCTCGATTTGGATACATGGTTTTGAAAAGAATGTGTCAAATGTATAAAACATCGTTTTCCCATATCACATGGTTATTAGTAAAATATTCATGTTTTTCATTAACTATGCACCAATCATGTTCCACCACATTAATTCTCTCAATACGTCACGCAGTTACATAAAGAAACCCTCACAGTTTTCCCTAATAGTGCACCAATAGTGGGACCTCTCAAACACTTTCAAAAATTCCAAAGTCTCACAAAAACATTCTGATACTAATTTCAATCAAACAAAATCTCAAAAAAATATACGTAGATCAAGTTGAGGGTTATTATATGAACTATGATAACTAATGTATCACTTTAGGTACAATAATAAAATTGGATATGTCATATTAGGTTCTAAGAGAGACACCATATTTTTAAATCGATATAAAATGATAAGTTTGAGTCAATACTTGTAGTAAATGATGGAATTTATAATTTTATGAATGATTTCTATATAAATTGAGATTTAGGAAATATTATTAACAATGCTATTTTATGATGATGAAATTATTGAATTGATAATTTATTAAGTAGACTAGGTCTCATGTAAGATATTTCAATGTGGGAGTGGATAATAACATGGTGTATAAGATTAAATTAGATTATATAATATTATTATGTATAATAATAATATTGACTATTAAGGATTGATATCAGTGATTAGGTTGTCCTATCAGTGTCACCTCAGAGGGGATATCGTCATTTTAATAGGATAAAACAATGGGAATAATGATTCATAGGCCAATTGGAATTTTTGATGTGATCGGTGTTGTATATAATTAACTAATACTTATCATATGTGATAGGTAATGATGTGATGTTGTTGGAGTCTAATACATTGATCAAGAAATGATAGTGTGTGTCATGTATTGGAATAAGAGACTTTCTATGAATAGATAGTTTCACTGGATTGAGTGCATTGGTAGCATGATTATAACCAATAGGGGCCTATGAATGACAGGTTATTATCTAATATCAATGGTGGAATTATTCTAAAAGATATGTACAATTACACTTCTGAGAGGTGAAAAGTTGTATGGTGGGAAGTTTATAATTACCATCACTATCATATCTTAGTGGAGTCAAATAAAGGTCACGACATGAATGGAATAAGGGATCGTTTTTTAACAATTCAAAATTTATATCATGGGAGGGATGTCATATAATTGTTATATATATATAAATTTATGTTCTAGAGGTTCAAATACAAGTAAAAAATACACTAAATGGAATTTCAAATGTTATATAATTAAAAGGGATTTAGTGGGCTATAGAAGGTCCCACCGAGATCCTGATGGAATATCACATAGAGTTTATTGGTAGGAAAGTGTATTCATACCACTATTTGTACCACTAAGTGTATTTTCTAAAACCATAAATTTATAGGGGGTCCATCAAAAATCTCGTGGTATCCCACTTCACACTTTTGACTGGGGTACCTTTTGTCTTTTCTGATTGTTTTATTTCAGAAACCCTTCAGGATTCTTATGCTCCAATCATCCAAATATAATGGGTTTACTCCCTTACTAATCTATTTTAACCCTATCCCCCAATTTATTAATAGTGGTTAAAGAGGATGTGGTTCTTAAATTTGAATTAGGTTTTTCTCTTCACATTCACATTCTCTTTTTATTCTCCTTTTATTAACCTTCAACCAATCCTGGTGATTAATTTTGATTTCACTAAATAATAGAAAACTAATTCTAATATTATTATTATTTTTATTTTATAGATATATAATTCTTGGAGTGTGAAAAGTGCCATATTTCTCACCACTATAGTGGAGGTAAGTCACCGGATGAGTTTCTTTAGGTATTTCTTAAATCATTCCTTATCTTAAAAATTTTCAGGTTATAAATAAAGGGTAATTTTATAATACTTCTACTCTGATCATTTCATGGACATTTTCCATGTCATTTCATATAGTTTCTGCATATTTATATTACGCAATGAGTTTTTAATAGTTTATTCCAATTTATGGATGTTAATTCTGAAAGGATTGGTAATTGATAAATTAGGCTTCATGATGAGGTTGGGACTAGTGGGAATGGAAATATTTTTGTATGAGAATAGATCATTTATGGGTATAACTCATGAGGTTGGTGGTCCCTAATTTATTATTCCATATATTATATATTTTTCTATAATGTGGAATCCAATCATAGAGGTTCATGCATGGGAGAGTCATGTAAGAATCAATAGGATTCCAAATTTTGTGATTAAATAGGTAGATCTGATTTGTACTAGAATGGTTATTCCACTCAAAATGGGGTGATTTTAAGATCGCTCGAGGAATAATTTTCCAAGTGATCCTTAGGATAGTTTTGTGTGATGGAATCCAAATGGGTGATTAGGTATGAGATAAAATATGAGGGACTTAGTATAGTCTCTTGTGACTAAATGAGAATGCATAATAACAATGGTCCTTTATATTTTTTGTCTATAGATGGGTTTTCTATATGGTCCGCTATTAAAAAGATTATCAGTGTGGTCTGTATGCATTTATTTTTACCTTAAAGGTTAACGATGGGTTTGGAAGGATAAGAGTTATGAGGGGCCATGTGAGGCCACATATGACCAATATGAGTAGTCCACATTTATTGGACTAATAAGAAAATTTCACAATGAATATCTCACCTAATGGTCTTAATGTGAGAATGAGTTAAAGGTGGACCCTATGAGCATGGAATCACCGTATATATTATTATAAAAAATGGTATGAAACTTATTGTGGACATATATAACTATGTAATGTTAAATTCTTAGTGTAATATGGATGATTGAATTGAAACGATTTTGACTTTAGAGTTGAGGTATATGGGATGAATTTTATAGAAAAATGGACTTGCAATCATCTTAGTGATGGTGATTGATATTAGTGGCTTTTTATAGGTTGTTCAAGATCTATGTAATGGATATTGATATATGTGATGCATTATATACTTGGATTATTATTCAAGGTATAGTTATGTTACATCAAGATAAGTGACACATGAGATCCATTGGGTTACGGTTTAGGTCTAGGTTATGGGCTATGTCATGCACCACTTGTTTCTATTTATCATGACCTATGATATAATGTGGTGTGTATGCCACAATTACAAGGGAGATTTTTCTATGTTTGTACATCATGTTATTTGTTATTAAAGGGATCAAATCATATATTATTTCAACCCATGATGTGGATGTGACTATGATAATGGGGTAGTATCATGTGTCATGGAACCTTGTGGTTTGGATGTGATTGTGACAAGGGGGTGACTCATGCATCATGGAACACTATGGTGTGGACTATTAGAACTATAATATGGCCAAAACCTATGTTATAGTTCCCCATGATGTATTTATTACAATCATATATATATTATGTCGGTATTTGATGAAGCTATTGTGTTTGATAATTATAATCTTCTAGTAAGTACATGATGGTTCAACATGGGTGTTATTTGTCTAGAGTTATAAATTTTAATGCTATGTTATACATGAACTCACGTATAAACATTGTAGTTTATTTTTTGAGATTCACTAGTGAAATCCTACTGAGTTTCATACTTACACCATGTATGTACACCTTGGGTGATGTAAAGATCCCATGATTGAGATATAGATCAAGGAAATAGCCTGATAATGGGATATTTAGATAGAGTAACATGGAAAAGATATGTAGATGGTTTTGACGAACTGTTGGGGACCTTTTAGTGATGGAGTTTCCAATTTTTAATTTTCTATATTTTACATCCTTCCATGTATATGATAAAACATTTGAGGAAAATCCTTAAGGGATGATTTTTTGGTTTTAAATGAATAAATCTATTATTTCATGGATTATACTAATTTATATGTTTTTTTATTGTGATTTTATATATATACTATTATTTTTTATTTTTTATTGTTTCATAATTTAGTGTTACTTATGGTTATTGAATTGAGGTTATTGTCTCCCTAATAATGATCATAGATCCTTGTTTTTAGTTGAAAAACACTAATTTATGGGGAGTCATGCATGAGGTCATAGCACGTGCCTTGGGCCGGACTATGTGAATAGGTCCTAGATTATAAAAAATTATAAGGAGGTTTTCTACTTTTAATTTGGTGAGAAAATACATTAGAATATGAGTCTCTAAAATTGACAAAAATTAAATGTCGTGTTCCAGCATTGGGTTTATTCATCTCTATATATGATCATTATATTTTTATATATTGGGTATTAGATATAGATTTTATCTCCCACATTTTTATCCAAATATATATTCCAATAATATATAGGAAGATATCAAGATATGAAGTGAATATTTGAGTTGTAAATGGAACCATACATGTTAAATTAGCTTTATAATGTTATCATGTAATATTTTTCAGTGGATTAATTCTTCTATTGAATAAATATTATTTTGTTCCAAACATTAATAAAACATTATTATGTCACGTTTAAACACAAATAGCTTTAGTTTAGGATTGGAATATCTAAATAATATCTAATATATAAATATTTGAATCAGTAATCCTATGTTATAAATCATGATGAATTCTAAATCACATGATTCATATCACATCCTATTGTGTATTTTTCAACATAGTAATATAATCCATAAATATTTTATAATTTTATATATATAATGTTATCTTGAAATTTTTAACTAAAAACCCTAGGATATATAGAATTTTTATTTAAAATAATTTGATGAAAATATGGGGTGTATTATTTGTCACTTTTAATGATATAATTGGTAGATATATATATATATATATATATATATATATTTGTGTGTGTGTGTTTAATTGATAAGGGACAAAAAATACCTTTAATATATATAAATAAAATAAATTTTAAGTATAAAACCATGTTGAAAAATTGATAAAGAAACTTTTATCAGATTAAAAAACATATAACTTAATAAATATTGCATTTATTTCCTTATTGAATATGGAAAAATGTATATCTTATAATACATAGGGAGATTCAATATGAGTAATGAAATTATTCAATAATACCTTTACAAATATGTGTTTCAAATAAAAATATACACACTTATTTATGTGTAAAAAAAGTCGAAATAGGATCTAATATGATTTATAATATGGGAATAAACATTACTAGTCATATATTCATGTATGTGGTTGTGAAATATTTATTAAGGTTAACACTATTAATAAAAATTTATTAATAATGGAAATTTGTTTCTTCTTAAATTATCCTTATGTAATTAAATGGTATTATATATATTATACCTCATTCAAAAAATAAAAACATAGTCAAGTATCCCCAAAGTGATAGTGTTATTAATATAAACTTCAATGAATTTTAGGATATAGATAAAAAATATTCATATTAATATTCATAGGAATAAAAAAACCACAAGGTCCTAGGGAAAAAGACATTTTAAATACATGAATAATTAATATGTCAAATAGGGAAGTTAGAGAACTAGAGAGATATGGTCTTCTAATTTCCAAGATATGCGACATTTTTTATCCAAAAAGTAACTAGTATATGGAGTAAAAATGGAAAATTACATATAGTGATAAGAATTTTTATCCATCAAAATATTTCCAAATATATTTTAATTAATAAATGAATAATAAAACCATGGATTTGATAACCCCAAAACTATAGCCATGAAAATTATTAAATAAAACTTCTCACACATAATACATAATGTTTCAAGTAAAATTTCATCCTATATACCAATAAAAATAAATAAGAATAAAATGGTGAAACATTCCAATGTTAAAAACAACAGCATATAAAAAGTGCAATGAATGACATCGTCCTTCTCATTAGTAGAAAATTAAATGAAACATTCATGTTCTTTTGTGTTGACTTCCACTAATTTGAGATAACTTTGACTTATCAGATGCTAACCTCTCTTCCTTTTAAATGTCTTCCAATTAGTATTTAGATCATCTTAGGATTCTTTATTCTGATCTGGATCTACTCTATATTCCTTTTATATGGTAATAGAAATTCCTTCATATATAGTATAGTCTTTATCCATAGCCATATTTTTTTTGAGAGAGCATTCCCTAATGTCTCCATCTCACTGGGGGTAGGATTCAAACCCCTAGACTTTGGGATATACACCTTTGATTCCAACCCATACAATACTGAGGGTGAAGTGGTTGGAGGTTGTATATATTCATCCTTAGATTCATCCATTTCAAACTATTTACTCAACTCTACATATCCTTCCTTCAATGAGTATTGATTACCCAATGCTCTTGGATTCATACTTATAACATCAATTCTAAAAACCAAAATATAGGGATATTTCATATTCTCTATAATACAATCCCTTTCATGGATCCAAAATTAAAATATATTAATATTAGGTTCTATAACATAGATAATCATAGAGAAACATTTTGAAAAAAAACCATCAATCTTTTCATGTGATTTAGTAGCCTTCTCTCTAAAATAAACCTCATAAATATTATGGGTATAAGTGGTGATTACATCCCCTAAAGATACCATTTCTTAATTTCTACAATCCCTTGATTAATGGGTATCTCTATATCTTCCACAATCTTGATCAATAGGCTTAATCACACAATAATTGTACCCCTGGAAATTATCTAAATTATTATTAACCCCTATTCAGGTTGTAGAGGCCTACTTAGAAATAACTACAGGATCATTAGTAGTTGGTGCATTCCCCTGAGTGGTGACCTATTTTTTCTTCAATTTTATAGTCTTCCAGAAGTTTTTACCATTCTTCAAGCCTAGATCCACTCCATAGTCCCCATTAATAGTAGCATAGATGCCCATAAAATCATTATGATGAGGCACTTATCTCCCATCAAATGTATTTAGTTTATCAGTTCCCAATTCCTCATGAGTTATTGTATACTTATGATCTTATATGGAACACTAGATTTTTAATTATGAATTCTGAAAACCTACTATGAGCAATAACCATGTTAAACATCATATCGATTACTATCACTTGAAGATGTAGACTTTTAGTCCTTCCAAGTCTTGTCACTAATAGTATTGTTGGCCGAAGAATAAAAAAGTAACAAATAAATTCTTTTATGGTGACCCCACCCTTACCAGAGGGAGTATATTTTACACTCTACAAAGGTGTAACCTTATGCTTAGTGGCATCACCCACTATTGTCACATTATCACTATAACATGGGTATTTATCAGCATACTAATCATATATCTAAAAATAATTTGGCATGGGTTATTTAATAAAATCATTTGGCCTTAAACTTATTATTATAAAAACAATATGAGGTCAAGAAATATTTTGTATTGGCCTTTCAAATTTCTTTGACACTAGATATTTTAAATCCATTTTTAATTATGGGATTGAAGAAGGTACCCTAATCAATAAATAGGTTGGATTATCTTTTTTGTGTGGTTTTATAAATAAATAATTTATATTTAAAATATATTATGATTAGTCTCCACACATGAATAATAAAACTAATAAATTAATCCCTATTTAGAAAATCTAACACTGTGGTTTTATTTGAAGTGGGAAGATTTACCTAGAAGTTGTGCAATTTGTTTGATCTGGTTACAAACATGACACTGAGAATTTTTTGGATTTATTTTCAGTCACCCAATAACTTAATCTATTATTATAAATAGGTTATTAATTCTATTTTGAGTGTATTATTTTGTGGATACAGCCTGGGAGGATGTTAGGTATCCCTGTTCTTTTGGAATTAACAATACAAAAAAATAAAGGTGGATTGAAGAATATTTAAAATAAACATGAGATAGCTCTTTAAATTATTTTGTTTATTATATTATAATATTATTTAATCAATAATTTTTATATTTGAATCTATCTGATAAATCATGGAGTATTTGTTCATGAAATAACATGATCATAATTTTGGAATATCATAATATACCTAGGTAATTTAAGCCTTTTATTTTTCAACAGATTTTTGTAAAAGATGCTTTTGTTCATGAATTATATATGATATATAAATTGAGATCATATTTTATAATTATTTTTCATTTAATAATCATGAATTTATAATCTACAAGAATTAATTGAAGAATTCATTTTGAGTGAATTTTTGGGTGATCAGAATTTCACTAGCCTTAAACAAGAAACATCTCATTATCTCCATATTCAATCTCATATTTAATGTTCAATATTTACCTTTACAATAGATATTATATTTATAAATAAGTCTAGGATGGTGGAAATATAAAATATAGGTATATAATTGTGTCAATCGAATGTATTAGTGGTGAAATATAACTTTTTAGTGTGTCTTAATTGTAGATGGTGTAATGGAGACTCTAAGATGGTGGAATGACCAAGGAATTTCATCCTGAGAGTGTTAGAGATTATGGAATGTGGTAATGGAACTCCAATGAGGCGTGGTTGTAATTTTTAGACATATTCAATGAATGATTCATGCTGTTGAGATCTGAATATGCTTCAAATCCTTGTGATGTTTGACTTTTTTGCAGAAAACACAAATCTAGAGAATACATGACTACACATCATGTACTATTAATGAGGATTTTATGTATCATGCTAAATTTTGGTTCTAGTTTTTATAAATAAGTTAAATATTATAGATAATATAACCTCATGGTAATTTCCATGTGTGGTCATCAGTGAAAGATAGGTTTTACACAGTGTTAAATTTCATGTGATGTGTGCCTATGGGTCACATGTTATGTATATCATACCACAAAACATGGGTTTAAAAAAAGTAAACACCCACATAAACCCTTTCCTCACACACCATATTCTTTGGTCATAATGAAATTTATTTTAGATAGATAACTCGAGAACCCATGACATTACGTGCCTAGCTAGCTCAAAGGTCCCACACATTGTGTACCTTGATTGGGAATACCATGTAGTTGAATAACACATTATAGAAGAATCGTATTACATGCCTTGATATCACCCAAGGATAAAAAACTATGTACATAGAAGTACATATCATGTATGAATAATTATTTGTTCTTTTATGTATCTTCTCATTCAGATGTTAGAATCGGATAGAAGATGATCTATTCTGGCGGTTTACACATAAAAATGACAGTGTGTGCCTGATCTCTATAAGATTATTCTTTTTTTAATATTAAGAAATTTTAATATCCTTATAATTGTTAAGGTGGAAACAAGGTGTGGGTGACATGATTATAGAAGACACATGGTCAGTAACTCCTTTCAACACATTGATATTGGGGAATGGTTCCTCTATACACTTGTACTAGGTAACTCTGATTAATGATGGCGTGTGGTTACTCCACTTATAGACCCGGTAACACCACCCACCAACCAATTCATATATCAAATGATAAGTTATGGGTCCTCTATAGGGTTCTATAACCACTCTACTGGCATGAACTCTTGAATCAGTTGTAAATCCTTCACTATGATTCTAGATACAAGATGTGTAAATTTTTAGAATTGTGTAGTGAATTTATTTCATCTCATTAGGGCCTTAGAGTGTTTTAGGTAATTCATATTACCATTATTACATGATATCTATAGTAAAGAGGTGTTATGATTTGGAATCACCATATTTTTTGGTTGATTTATATCCTACTTATACATTTGAGCTAATATCGTAATATCAATTATTGTTTCATTTTAAAAAAATCCATGTCATCCTATTGGATATGTTTATATTCACACATACACTGCTTTGTTCCCACACATGTTGTGTTTATAAAAAATGCATTCTTCTATGTGGAATTTAGTAGATTTGTATCACATAGATTTATAACATAGTGTCACTCAGTGGTGATGGTTTCTGATGGAGTGGATTTCAATATTTGGTGTGTTTTGGTGCCCAATCTAATTAGATTTCATGTTCTATAATTTTTTATGGTTTTGGGACCTTGTATTTCCCCCTATTTATTAATGATAAATTTTTTATATGGAATGGATATCTAGTCTTTTCTAAATGAATTTGATATTTAAATCAATGGTTATATTAGTGTTTTATTTTTATATTATTTTCTTGAATTACGTGGTTGTGTACAGAATTATTAATAAAAGGCCTCCCATGTTCGTGATATTCCTTCTTGGTGCTAGTCTCCATCCACTGGCCTATTAGAGGAGATCATGGGGAATCACACTTGACTTACCACCATCTCAAGTGGGGTCCTAGTTACTCAGGTCAAGTTAGAATTGGATCATAGTGGTTTAATTTTGAGGTCCATAGATTGGATTTAATCGTATTGTGATGTCTAGTTTGGGTCACTTATAGAAAAAATGTTAAGGGTTTGTGATTTTGGATTTAATAGAATGGATCTTAGTTATTAGTATGATTATCATCACATCCTTTCACTGGTACTCTGATAATATGTGAATTGAATCAGAAATCAAAGATACTGAGTGTGAAGTATAATGGGGTTGTTTATGCATTATATTGCATGTCACTTGTGTTTTTATTCATTTTAATATTTTGTAAAATCATCCAAATATTATTTGATAATCATTTGTTTATCTTATTAATATTTAGGATTCCACCCCATAGACATCATGCTATTATACAGAGGTAGGTTCATGACAATCCTAAGATAGTGATTTTCCATATTTTCATGTATCATTTGATCAATGGGGTATCAATATAGGACCTTATCTGTAGGTATATTATCCCTAATATTAGAGGAAATATCCCCCACTATTTTTTTAGAAAGTAGACCCACTTATTGAACATATGGTAATTTCTGTTGAGTAGGAAGACAATACCTACATATTGAGTGTGCTTAATGATTCTCAACAATAAATACCACATTCTATATGCAGTTATCTATATCCTCATGAAATAGTATATTATCTAGAAGTTATTTCTGATATCTTCTTTCTAGTTTATACATCCTTAGACTATAAGGTAGTGCTTTATTTTAGTCTTCTTCATGATGTAGTTATCGTTTAATAGACACTAATAACTCAGACTCCTAACAAGGAAACTCTACCCTTGTAAAGTTTTTATTTCATATTGATAGAGGGGAATTACCGAATGATATTGAGAATGGTATGAGTTTATGAGATGCCAGACCTTCAGTAGGGAAACATAACCATGGACCAATATGCTTCGAGGTTCAAAAACTCTCAAGACATGATTCATGGTGGATTCCTTTAGGATAAAATTTATATTTAGGTTGGGATTGTGTACTAGTACATTTTGGTCTATATTGGAGGCTTTTATCATGATTTAGGGGACACAATTTTTTTGAACTCACAACCAGATGTTGGAGTGTAATTAGGTTTTCCTATAGTACATTTATAAATAGAAGCTATTCAAAACATAAGGAGAGGTCTCTACATAAAATAGGAAAAATTATAGATATAATTCAATGGGTCCAATGGTATAGGGATCTAATATAGGTTCCATCTAGTGTAAAAATGGAGCATGTTATGCTTATTGGAGTAGATAACAACTAGATCATGTTTGTACTACATAGTGTCCAATGAAGGATAGGTAGGGTGTCACTATAGAAGGACCTCCTTGATAGGGACAACATAGATATTGGGGGCCTCCTCGAGTTGGAAATGTTATCCCACCTATAAGGAATTATAGTAGAAGATATTGTGGTGCAGGAGAAATTAGAGGTGTATGTAAATTTAATCCACTTCTAGTACCTCCAGGTTATCAATGCCTTGAAGAAAAATAGTGGAGTTTACATTTATGTGATATAAGGCTCTAATTATGGGGTTCTTGACATGGTTTGAGGTATGATTTGTGTATTATTTAATATGGAATTCTTACTAATTAAAACAAGTATAATCCATTTCTTTCCTACTCTACATAATTCATTCAACATTTATATATTCTAATAAATCCCCAATACCTACCACTTTAACTATATAATCCTATTGGAAGTAATCACCCTCCCACCAACATATAACATCGGTGTGAGCTTCCTATTAGAAAAAGTTAATCTATTGGGATATCATCCTAGAAGAGATGAGAACCTATGAAATTATACATGGCATGGATTAGTTATTAGTAATCTTGGATAAGGTAAATTTTTAATTCTCGAACCCCAGGAGCCTGGAGCTAGTGAATTATTTTAATACATTTGAATTATAACATGGAATCAAATCTTGAAGGAGAGATCAATTTTTCAGTCTTGGAAAATAGATAAAAATCATCAACCTTGCATTACAATTCAAAACAAAAAATACAAAATAGACAAAACTTTTTGAATTATATTATTCTACTAGGATAAAATTTATATTAGTCATTATACACTACATGGAATCCTGGGAAAATAAAACATATGAAATGGGTGAGCTCATATTATCAATAAGGATAAGCATAAAATAGAAGCAATGATGAATAAATAATCACAACCCGTAAGGAAATATGTATAACTAATACACAAGCCATTTAAAAAAATCTTAATCATAATATGGCCAAAATAAATAATACCATATAAAATAATCATAACCATGGATATTCTACTAGTATAATAATCACATGGAATATCCATAACTAATATCACAATGCAGGAATTCGTAATTTTGGGTAATAATTGCATTCTTTAATGTATGTGTTTTGACTTGTTATTCTTGATCTCAATACTTAAATCATGATTTAATTACTTAAATAATGTATAAAATGATTATATAACATTTATATTTAGAATGTGATTATATAATATATATATATATATATATATATATATATGAAATTTAATACACCATTCACAGAGATAGTAGGTCGTACGTACGCATGAACATTGTTTCAATTTTCTTATCGTATTCAATGGATGTAAGAGTCTGACATATATACACACACATATATATATTATTACAGTATCATTTTTATCTCATATATTCCATATTTTTTAATAATATATATTTTTATAATCTTTCTTGAATGGTGAATGTGGAGGATTAATCTCATCGTGTTGTGGAGACAGTAAGCCATATGTATGCATGAGAGAAGTTATCATTTCCTTAATGGTTAAATGGAATGGAATTGGATGGAATATGAATTGTATAGAAACAATATCGTGTCATATTTTTTACTTATATACATTATACTCATCATCATACACATTAATATAAATTATTTTTTAATAACAAATTAAACCACGACGTGGAGACAGTAAGCTATACGTACACTCGCATGGTGATATTGTTATTCTTATAATGGAAAAAAAGATAAATATGGATGTTACATGATTTTAATAACATCATAGTATATTTATTATACTTGATTTATTAATTTGGGTTGGAAACAAAATAGAATTAGAAATTACAAAAAGAAAATCACATTGAAATAGGTGATAAAACAACTACATCTTTTTCAGGTGTCTTTTTTTGATTTGCACAAAAGGACTCCATAAAATGGATTTATGCCAAAATTACATCCTATAGGATGTATTGAGGGAATTTGGGAGAGGAAATGGGATGATTTGGGATGATAAAAATGGATTTGGAAGTGTGAATTAAATATAAGGAGAAGTGCCCTTTTATAAGAGAGGTGAGGGGCACTTTTGGAAGATCTTAAAATATAAATTTATTTTCAATTTAAAATAGATCTAAAGTGATTTATTTAGAGTAAATGATGGTTATGGGTTGAAATACTATAAAACAATTAATTTTAGACATGTTTAGGTCATAAAAGTATCCTTATCTTTTGGATTTAACCTTTAGTTTAACTGTATTCTAGTATTTTTACATTATAGTGTTAATATAGTTACTATAAAATTCAAAACGACCCCCAATTGGATCATTTATGACATATTTGAAATTATAAAATTTATTTTGTAGAACCTTATATTTTTATGAATATTATTTCATTTAATAAAATAGTATTTGTTTTAAATAATCATTTCTGTAAAATTTAATTTTATTCCATTCTTGCATTTTTCAACATATCAAACCAACATGATAACTTCAATCCAATACATAGAATATGTCAATACCATGTCTAAGTTATCTATAAAATTATTGTATGTAATTAATTAAGTAAAATTTTATTTATTTTAATATTTTTAATACTATTTATTTGATATCTCAATTAATTAAATAGTTACTGGATCATCATTGTGTCACCATTTAATTTAATTATTTAAGGTCTAAAAATTATAAATAAATTATCATGGTGTATATAAATTTTTTATATTTAGAAATAATATTTATAGTTGAGTTTATATTATATAAATCCTTATATTAAAAATTATTTAGTTATTAAAATTTGAATATGACACTTTTAACTCTTCTTAAAATAAAATATAATAAATGTCTTACTCTAATAGAAGTGGATTAAAAAAGGATAATATTTATGAACTAATGTTTATTATTTTCAAAAAATACTTATCAAATTAAATTAGGGCAACTTTTAGGGTAATTTTATATCATTATAATATTATTTTCACCTTTAACTACCCTATTTACCTTTAACCGTGGTAAATAAAATTAAAAAGTTATTATTCCCCAAATGTTATTTTGATCCTATTAGACCAAATTTTTCATACTGATTTAAACCATGAATTTAATATTTTCTAAATTCAATTTATATATGTTGTAAAATAATGTTTAATGCCAATATGCAAATGTTCCTAGAAGGTGGGTAAGAAGACGTTAAAAATGTTCAATGAATTTTTATATCTAATTATATTATAAAAATGATTCCAATGACCGAAATTGGGTTAATATATGAATTATTTATCTATTTTTTATTTAAAATCAATTTAAATTAAAATAATTATTTAAATGAAAAATACATTCTTTTAACAATAATGTAGTGTTTTTCACTACTCATCAGTGATTGAAAGTTTTCAGAAAAATACAAAAAATTCACCCTTGGAAAAAAATTTATTCCAAATTCAAAAATGTTGTCTATTTTACTGAATTAAATTTATAATAGTGTCTAAAATTAATTTAATTATTGTTCACAAAGTGACATAAAAATTAGTTCCTTTATGAAAATAGTATTTCTTGACATATAACTTTTTTACCGAAACATATAAATTTCATTATAATTATGTTTTATTTATGTGAAAATATTATAAATAAGATTTAAAAATTATTTATTACTTTTTATATTAACATATTGAATGTTTAAGTTATAAATATATCAGATAAATAATTTCAACACTAAGGATTTCGTTCGTAGAAACTAAATCATGCATGTTACGAAAGCCAAGACGGTGTTGCATGAAATAGAAGATATTGAAGATAATGTACCATGAGATATTGGGGTGTTAAAAAATTTATATCATTACTGGGTGTTATTATATTCATTTGATGGGTTGAGATTCAATTTCGCTAGTGGGTAGGAGCACTTGGGAAATTATATCCAATTTTCCATCAATTTATTAGTCTATCCTTGTAATTAATGTATGATAATAAAGTGAAGTTACCTATAATGGTATAGAAATGAGTAGATTCGTTCCTAGTGGACATTCTATTATTTCCCCTGATTAATAGATTTATTTCATCATTGATTTACTTCTTAAGACCATATTAATTTTATATATGGATTATTGGATGGTCATTACTGAGATTATGTTGTTAAAGGTGTTGTTGGAATACCTTCTATAAAATGGTTTTATCAAACCTGGTGTGTCCCCCTAGCTGTCTCCTATTTTATTTTATATTAAAGAGATGGTATCTTAAGGATTTGTATTGATGATCACAACAAGAATCATCTGACAATAAATAAAAAATATATTCATTAGAGGATCAATGATCTCTTTTAATATATTAAGGGATGGAATTACTTATTAGAGATAAATCTCATGTCTGGTAATCATTAATTTCAAGGTTTTAGGGGAGGATATAATGAAGATAGAATTCATGTACCACTATTGTCACTGTGAATTCCTTGTTATTTCATTGAGTATGAAAATTACCCTAATTTATTCATGTTACTTATGAAATGAATTTCGTAGTAATTCGTAAACCAGTTCATGGTGTGTTTCATTAATGGCATCCTCATATACTCTTGGATTTAGGATGAACACGTTGAAAATTTTAGGTTTAACCTAGAATTACTCTATAGGGACAAACTATATGGTATGATCTTGTAGTGAATGTTATAGTTTTTTATGCTTATTTCATAGGTAATTTCATTTTAGAGGGTATATTAATAGTCAGTCACATGAAATTAGAGGTTGTGATGGCTTGGGAGCCACCCATGGTAGTTTTTTAGTGTGTATTTTCCATTGTATAGCATGATGTTATCGAAGATTCATGGAAGAATTCAATAGGATCATATCCCCCATGATATGTCTATCTCAAAAGAAGTATACTTTAATCTTATTTGACTATTGTCAGAGAGCCTTCAAGGAGATGAAGTAGAGGTTGACCAGTGAATTCATTTTTTGATTGCCTAAAGAAAATAGTCAAGCATTATGTGTTATTACGTTATTATATGTATGGAATTTATTTTTTATTGATATATATCTGGGTTATGAATTCTTATGGGAATAGAGTTTTGGGATATCATCTGATGAATTATATGGCCATATATTTGATCTTCTGATAGTGTTGTTTGACATGAAAATGTGGAATCATTATCTATCTTGTGTATTCACTATTCATAAGATTCATGGATATATCTTCTCCTAGAGTGACATAAACCTGAGGTAATGTAATTGGTTAATGGTCTTATAATAATAATACATTGATACATTACATACTATATAGATGGTAAATGTGGTGGCGTATTACCTTAGAAAAAATTTAAATGGTCAATTGATGGATGCAGATTCTGAGTAGTTGGAATTATTGTGGATAGTTTTGGTGGATATGAAAAAAATTTATTATTTATGATTAATTATAGTGGAACCCATACTTATTCATAGCGTGATAGAGTCCCAATATAGAGAAATATTTTTGAGACTATTCAATACTAGATATTCTTGAGTGATGCACTTGATATATTCTCTTGATATGTGGAGAACATCATCATATTTCGAGGGTGGATAGTAGTTACAATGAGTCTTCATGAGGATGTGTTGATGGATTTTCACACCACCCCATTGGAAGTACATGCTGATGCAAGAAAAAACACTAGGATCTCAATAATTGATTATGTTAATTAGGCATTAAATCAAGTGTTGTTGAGTTTAGATAGCAGTGCCTCACATATGAATATGTGAGATCTATACACCATCTTCCTTTTAGTTTAAGACAACCCCTTGATGTTATAATGTAGAAGTGGGTAAAATATTGTTGGGTTTTGTGATTAAATTCCATGACCAATGAAGAATCATGAAATTATATGAGTGACTATTGGATATTTAACCAAGAAAGCTCACATCCCTTCTGATTCAAAATCAGACTTTTGTAGAGATATTGGTACACATATACATGGATGAGATCATATGATTACATATAGTTCCCTTGATGATCAATCTCTGAATATGATTCTTGATTTACATCATGGTTGTGGAGGATTATATAGGAAGTTTTTGATATATCATTGTGATTTACTATGACACTCTACCCAGAGAAATATATCCAAACAACTAGAACCATCTAGGTTCTTAAGGATATGTTTTGGGATTGTGTAATGTATTTTGGAAGGAGTTCGACTAATCACATACTGTTAGTTGAGTTTTCATAAAACAAAAACTACTACTCTACTATCAACACTGAACCATTCCATGATTTATAGGAGACTCTAATGGTAACCCCATTACTAGTGATAGATTAGATAGTTATCTATTATAGGGCCTAAGTTGGTATATTTTAAAACATGGAAAGTGTATGTGATTCAGGAGAAAATGATGACACCAAAGATCCATTAGAAGTCATATGTGGAGAGAATAAAAAGACCCTTGGTGTTTGAGATGAGAGATCATGTTTTCTTGAAGGTATCATTTCAACTTGTTTTGAGGATATTTTAATGTGTAATTAAGCTGTCATTGAGATTTATTAGGTTATTTTAGGTTATATTATAAAGACCCGGCCTTAAAACATTACTTAATCTTGAATTAAATTAATAATTCACATTGAGGATCTTTTCAGGTTTAGAGTTTTAGATAATTAGTCCATAACTATTACACTACATCTCAAAAATACAAAGTAGACACTCCTACTCTGTTTCCATTTTTTCACAAAATAAAAACTCTTGAAAAAAAGATTCATGTCTAATTCCATGTTTAAGAGATCATGACTTTTACTTGATCCCATCCTTGACCCTATACCACTTTATGTCCTGTGAAAAACATTTCAAAAACATGGGATGAGCATAAAAGGTTCAGTAAGGGATACACAAAGAAGGAAAACTATTAGTTTTTTCAAAGCAACAAGTAAACCATGAACACTTTATCATAAGTAATACTTTTCACCTTTATGAAGAAGTAAAAACTCTTCACTGAGTAAAAGAACATTACTTACCCTTTTGTAACCAACAGATTACAATAAAACCAATATAAAGAACACATAACATATAAGGTAATTTGGGACATAATCATTCATAAATGGAATAACCATACGGTCAACTTACACACATATCACTAAAAGGAATAGCCACACGGCCGACTTCCATACCCAATGAATTGGAGGTTATAATGTAACCAACTATCCTGGTATTTAGGGCACCACCAGTCATTTGGTTTATCGCGTAACCACCGATCAAATGTCCAATACCATTATAAAATCAAAACACATAAAACAATTATAAAGGAAAGAAAACATTTCCACATTTCAATCAAAATATATCACATAAATATATTGACATAACAAATCCATTATCAAAACCATTTTCAATACCAAAATACATAAAAAATTATATGGTATTTATTTTCTTTTAAAAACATTACGGCTCATTGAGGAAGCTAAAGATCAAATAATACTCACGACGGAGGAAAGGTCATTGTCACCGCGTACTTTAAAAGAAACATTCCTTTTTATCGTTTAGTAAAACGATTCGTAGAAAAAATATTCCTTTTTAATAAAAGTAAAATTCAAAGGGGTTTATAATCCATATAAAATAAATTTGTGTATAAAACAAAATATGCCTCAATGAAAGGAGATTGAGATAAAGTACCTTACCTCATGTCCAACTTGACTCGATTGTTCTTTAATATCCTGAATAATAAACTACAGTTAATCTTTCCTTTCTTAAGAAACTTTTTCAGGTTCATTATTCATTTTATATCACTTATTACCATGTTATGAACATTATGTAAGCATTTAAGTTAATAATAGTCGTTTTGTCGATCTTTGGAACTTGAGTCAACAATAAACTTCTTATAATTACAATTTGTTCATGTGGTAAAATATCCATTATATCCAGAATTATATTCATGATATAGATATCATATATATCATATATATCTATCATATACATGAATTTATAATATTACATAATATTTAGAGGTAAGAAATGAAATGCATCGTTCATTGAGACGGTAAGCCGTACGTACGCATAAACGCTACTTTCATTTCTATTTCATATTTAATGGAATGAAATAATAATGATATAAAAGTATATTATAATTACAATATAATATCATATATAATATCATTAACTCCATCCTTTATATGTACCACATATGGTATTAACAAATCAAATCACTTTGAGGGGGCGGTAGTCCGCACATCCAAAAATCAAATTATCGTCTTTACCCATAATGGAAACCATAAAGGTATGAAATAAATGAAAAATATAGAAGAATAAGGAAAAAATAAACATAATATATATCATATATAAATATAGTGACATCTTAATGGCCACCATTAAAGGGGTTAAAATATGATTGAACTATCATCGTTTCGTGAGGTAGTAATTCACCACCCACAGAAACTGTATGTTATTTAACCATTAGATAGAGGTGTGTGTAAATGTAAATAAAATATTTCTCATAAAAACATACTAGTATATTGAGGATACAGGTATTGTTATTTTATCAATGAATAATAATGTTAGGGGGAGTGAAGAAGGAAAATAAAAGAAAGAAACTCGAGAGAAGACATTACCTCTAAATCGTGTAACTCTTTTTGATTTGAGCCAAAAGCTTCCTTGGGAAGTCTTCTGCCCAAATTGAGGCTTCTAGGAGTAATAAAGGGATGTGGGGAGATAATATGAGTAGATTTTGGTTGAACCAATGGCTTGAGAGGTGTGGGTAAGGGTTTAGAGGTGGGGGCCTTTTATAAGAGGGAGGAGGGTTACTTTTGAAAAGTCTTGAAATGTTACTTTATTATAAAATGATTTTTCGGATTTTAAAGGTCCCAAAATGATATATATAGAGGATAAGGTGATAAGGGTTCTAAATCCACCAATAAAATAGGTTATAAACAAGTTTAAGTCTTAGGTTTTACCTTATCTTTTCACTTTATTTAAATCTTTCATTAATGAGGTAATCACTGCATCATCATAGTGTCATAAATAAATTTATTTTTTTAATGTCTAAAAATTATAAAAAAAAATACCATGATGTAGGAAATATATTTATAATTCTAATTAATATTTATAGTCAAAAATATAACTTATATAACCCCATGTAATAATTGTTTTAGTAAAAAAATACATGTTTGTTACATTTTTTACTTTAAATAAAAGGTATTAATGCCATTATCTTACCCAAGTGGCTCCATGGGGACCCAAGAATCGACCCATGGATTGTAATGGTCTGAAATTAATCATCAAATAAGTGTAGGACAAGTGTAAAGGTAGTTTCATATTATTATATCATTATATTTACCTTAAATTACACTAATTACCTTTAATCACGATTAATAAATCTTAAAAGTTACAATTCACCAAAAATTATTTTTATCCCATTGAACCAAATTTTACTTACTAATGAAAACCATGTATGTTTTATTTTTGAAATTAAATTCACTGAAGTGGTAATGTTTCTTTTAAACGAAAAATCAGTTTTTTAACTACCACATAGTGGTGTCACTATTCATAAAAAATTGATGTTTTTAAGAAAAATACAAAAAATTCACCCTAAGATATATTTGATATTCCGAATTAAAAAAAGAGGTCTATTATACAAAGTTAAAACCATATAAGTTTCATTAATTAATTTAATAATTAATTCCCATTGTCAAAAACAAATAGCGTGTTTTTAAGAAACAATATATATCTAAAGATTGACACTTGTTTATGTCCAATTTCAAAGTAAAATTAATTCCAATGTCCAACATTGGATTAAACGGTAAAAATATATTCTAATTTCACTTTAAAACCAATTAAAAAGATAATATAACCATATAAATAAATTATATTTAAATGAAGTTTTGAATTAAAATACAACATTTATAACTATTCATTAAAAAATGAACATTATCTGAAAAATACCAGAAATTTATCCAAAGTAAATTTCAATGTCCCAGTTATAAGGAATAAGTTTATTTTAAAAAATAGAGCTTATAAAATTGTCAAAAGTTATATTAAAAATGGGTTTCCATCAAAAGGTGGTAAAACAATCTTTTAAAAATATTAGAGTATTATATGATTGAGTTTGGATTTATTCTCATTTTAAACCTTTAAAAAACTATCTAATTCATAAATAGTCATAGATATGAAAAATTATTATTCTATACTTACTTGGGATGTTATATCCTTCCCCCCTTTTGGGAATTGCGTCCTCACAATTTTATTCACTTATCAAATAAGTGGGGGGTATTTATCCCTCATAGCATTTTTAGATTCCCACATTGCCTCTTCAACCATATGGTTTTACACAAAACCTTTACCTAGTGAATTGCCTTATTCCCCAACACTTGCTCTCTATGGTCAAGAATCTGGACTGGTTGTTCCCCATATGAGAGATTCTCTTCAAACTGAACTACCTCTGGACTTAAAACAAGAGATGGATCTGGCATATACTTCCTCAACATTGAAACATGAAAAACATTATGTACCTTAGATAAACTCGGAGGTAAATCCACTCAGTACGCAACTGATCCAACTCTCTCTAGAATTTCATAGAGTCTAATGAACCTTGGACTCATGTTTTATTTCTTACTAAATCACATCACACTTTTCCATGGTGAAACTTTGAGGAAGACATGATCACCTACCTCAAAAGAGAGATCCTTCCTCCTATTGTCTGCATAAATTTTCTGCCTATTCTGAGCTATTCTCATGTGTTTTTGTATCAACTGAACTTTTTCTGCCATCTCTTCTACCAATTCTGGTCCCATAAACATCCTTTCACCCACTTCATCCCAAAAATCTGTAGTTCGACATCGCTTCTCATATAATTCCACAAATGGTACCATCTATATATTCGAATGAAAAATGTTATTGTAAGAAAACTCAACCAATGAAAGTTTTTGGTCTCAAATTCCCTGATAATCCATCAAACAAGCACATAGAATATCCTCCAATGTCTGAATTGTTCGTTCTGACTTCCCATCTGATAGAGGATGAAAAGATTTACTAGAATTTAATTCAGTTCTCAATGACTTCTAAAGGCCTTTCCAAAAGTTAGAAGTGAACCTGGGATCACGATCAGATACAATGGAGAGGGGAACTCCGTGTAACCTGACTATCTCTTTAAGATAAAATCGAGAAAGTTGATCTAGGGAGAAAGTATCTCGTATAGAAAAATAAATGAGCAGATTTAGTCAAGCGATCAACAATAACCCATATTGGATTATTACCTCGAGGTGTCTTCGGTAATCCCACAACAAAGTCTATGGATATAGTCTCCCATTTCCACTCTGGCACTAGTAATGGATAACGCATCCCTTTCGGTATCTTTCACTCTGCATTAACCTGCTGACAAGTGAAACAGTTCATAGTAAAAAAATCAATATCTCTTTTCATTCCATCCCACCAGTAATACTCCCACAAATCTCTGAACATTTTAGTACAGCCATGATGAACTGAAAATGGGGAACTATGAGCCTCAAATAACAACTCATTATTCAATAGTGAATCACAAGGAACACACAATCTATTCCCAAATCTCAAAACACAATCATCATCAATGTTAAATTCAGGAAACTTACCCTTCTGAACCAACTCTACCGTTTTCTACAACTCACTTTCTTCCATCTGCGCTTGCTTAATTCTGTCTGATAGAGAAGATTTAACTGATACCTGAAACATAACAGAAGAACTTCCTACACCAAAAACTTTTATATCAATGTTCATCAAATAAAAAAACAAAGGATCTCATTCCTAACCTAGAATGGTTAATGAAGCATTAATTTTTTGACTCAAAGCATCAGCTACTTTATTTTCTTTTCCCGGATGGTAATGAATTGTACAGTCATAATACTTGATTAATTCCAACCTTCTCTTGTGCCTCATGTTCAATTCTTTCTGAGTGAATATATACTTTAAACTTTTGTGATCGGTATATATTTCAAACTTTACTCTATACAAATGATGCCTCAACGTTTTTAAATCAAAAACTACAGCAGCTAATTCCAAATCATGTGTAGGGTAATTTAACTCATGAGTATTCAACTAACGTGAAGCATAAGAAATTACCTGATCAATCTTCATTAGGAAAAAACCAAGTCCTTTTAATGAAGCATCACTGTAGATAAAAAACTCACCATTTCTGGAAGGTGGTTCCAAAAATGGAGCATTCACAAATATTCTTTTCAATTCTTGAAAACAATCATCACATTCTTTTATCCAAATGAACATAACACCTTTTCGAGTTAACTTAGTCATTGGACTAGATAACTGTGGAAAATTTTCAACAAACCTCTGGTAATATCCTACCAAACCAAGAAAACTACGGATCTCGGTTATATTTGTGGTTCTTGGGCATTCTTCAACAACTTTTGTTTTAGCAGGATCAACAGTTATGCCATTTTTTGGAACAATGTGACCAAGGAAAGAAATTTGTTGTAACCAAACCTTGCACTTGCTGAATTTTTTATACAGTTTATCTTCTTTTAATGTTTTCATGATAAACCTTAAATAACTTTCATGTTCCTATTTACTTTTGGAAAAATCCAAAATATCATCAATGAACACAACCACAATATTATCCAAGAACTCATGGAAAATTCAATTCATTAGATCCATGAATACAGAAGGTTCATTGGTTAAACCAAAAGGAATAACTACAAATTCATAATGGCCATATCTAGTACGAAATGCGGTCTTTGGAACGTCTTCTTCTTTTATTTTCAAATTATGGTACCTGATCCTCAAGTCAATCTTCAAAAAATACTGAGCTCCCTGGAGCAAATCAAACAAATCATCGATATGAAGAAAAGGATACTTTATCTTAACAGTGATGTTATTCAATTCTCTATAATCAATGAAAAGTCTCATTGAACCATATTTCTTTTTAACAAACAAGATAGAAGCACCCCATGGTGATGTTCTAGGTCGAATGAAACCTTTATCTAAAAACTCCTATAATTGCTTCTTTATCTCTAAAAGTTCAACTTGAGCCATTCGATAAGGGGGTTTTGAAATTGACTTAGAATTAGGAACTAAGACAATAGTAAATTTAACTTCCCAATCATGTATAATACTAGGGAACTCATCAGGAAAAACAACAAGATACTCATTTACCACTGGAAAATCATTAATCTGAACAGTTCCATTGTTTTCAAAAATATGTGCAAGATAACATTCATTTCCATCGTTTACTAGTTTCTCACCTTCCTGATATGTTATCAAAATCAAGGGTTCATTCTTGTACACAAATGGAAAATCTTTTTGAAAAGAAATCTATTTAGCTCTGCAGTCAATATTAGCATGATAATCAAAAAGCCAATCCATGCCCAAAATAACATCAAGCTCTACTAGAGGAAAAATAATATGGTTTTCAGGTAGATTCCTTCTGCACACAAGGACTAGAAGGTTCTTATGATTTCTTTTTGTCTCAACATTTCTTCCATGTGTTTTTACCATAAGTTAGGAATTCATATTTTGAGATGGAATTCCCAATTTACTAGAAAACTTCTCAGAAATTAATGAATGTGTAGACCCTGAATCAAACAACACATTGGAATAATCTGAACAAACAAACAATGTACCTGATACTACTTCATTTGATGGCCCAACATCTGCTGAAGTTGTTGCAATGGATTTAACCACCCCTTTCTGCTTGTAGTGCGGATGATTTCCCTCATTTGAGTTCTTTTCTTGACATTAATTTCCATAATGAACCATTTAATTACACTTAAAACATATTACTGCTGGATTTTCATTGCCTGCTTGATCATCTTCCTTACAGTTACGAGCAATATGACCATATTTACCACACCTAAAGCACTTTCCATACTTGGATAAACAGTCTCAAAGATGCATTTTACCATACTTCTCACATGATGGATATTTGGTTTTCTTACCTCCATGCTTCTTTTATGAATTCTTTCCATTTGCATGCCAACTAGACTTCTTATTCTGTTGTTTGTCAATGAACACCTGATCATCAGCAAACTCCATTTTCACCTTCTCTGCACATCGAACAAGTTTTTCCTAACTTTTGAAATCACGAGAAGCTAAATCCCTTTGATACTTTGGCTTTAACCCTGAGTAAAAATGGTTGATTTTACTATCAAGATATCGTATGAAATTTGGAGCATACCTTTCTAGTCGAGTGAACATTGCTTCATAAGCAGCCACTTAGTCATCCTCGTGCCTCAAATCTAGGAATTTTTTCCAACCTAAGATGAACCACCTTAGGAAAATATTTCTCAAGAAACATACCTTTGAATTAATCCCAGTTAATATCATCAATCTCCTCACTATCCCTGATATTTTTCTCCATCGACCACCACTAATCAGCTTCACCTTCAAAATGGTAAACAACAAGACTAACCTTTTGATATCTGAACACCTCATGATATCAAAAATCTACTCCAGGGATTTAATCCACGCTTCAATTAGCACAAGGTTATATGATCCTCTAAATGAAGGTAGATGTTGCCTCATTAAATGCTCCACTACTAACATGTTCCTCTGTGGTTGATCTGGATGATCACATGTATGGATACCACCACCATTTATAGCCTAAGTCAGCTGTGCCATCACTGCAACAAACTGTTCAGTTCTGATTCTGACCGTCTCAAGTTGCTGATTTGGAAGGTTGTTTTCCTCCTGATGTCCTCCCAACATAGCTTCCCTATTTCCTCTGTGGAAAACCATTCTGAACACAGAAATATATTAGGTGAAGCAACATGGTAATCATTAAATGCTATATCATTTCAATCATACAATAAATTAATTTTGTGGACATGAATTTAACAATATTCTTACTCTTAAAGTTGTCTAAACCGACCTTTGATACCAACTATAAGGACCCGGCCTTAAAACAATACTTAATCTTGAATTAAATGAATAATTCACATTGAGGATCTTTTCAGGTAAAGAGTTTTAGAGAATTAGGTCATAACTATTACATTACATCTAAAAAATACAAAGTAGACACTCTTACTAAGTTTTCATTTTTCCACAAAATAAAAACTCTTGAAAAAAAGAGTCATGTCTAATTCCATGTTTAAGAGAGCATGAATATTCCTTGATCCCATCCTTGACCCTATTCCACTTTATTTCCTGTGAAAAAAATTTAAAATACTTGGGATGAGCATAAAAATCTCAGTAAGGGATACACAAAGAAAGAAAACTGTAAGTTTTTCAAAACAACAAGTAAACCATGAACACTTTATCATAAGTAATATTTTTTACCTTTATAATGTAGTAAATACTCTTCACTAAATAAAAGATCATTACATACCCTTTTGTAACCAACATATTACCATAAAACCCATATGAAGAACACATAACATATAAGGTAACATGGTACATAAACATACTTAAATGAAATAACCATAAGGTCAACTTCCACACATATCACTAAATGGAATAGCTATACAGCCGACTTCCATACCCAATGCATTGGAGGTTATAATGTAACAACCAGTCCTGGTATTCACGGAACCACCCTCCATTTGGTTTACTATGTAACCACCGGTCAAATGTCCAAGTACCATTATAAAATCCTAACACATAAATCAAATATAAAGGAAAGAAAACATTTCCACATTTCAATCACAATATATCACTTAAATATATTGAAATAACAATTCCATTATCAAAAACATTTTCAATACCAAAATACATAAAAAAGTATATGGTATTTATTTTCTTTTAAAAACATTACGGCTTGTTGAGGAAGCCATAGATAAAATAATACTCGCGGTAGTGGAAAGGTCATTGTGACTGCGTATGTTAAAAAAACATTATTTTTTGTTGTTTAGTGAAATGATTCGTAGAAAAAAGATTCCCTTTGAATTTAATTAAAATTCCAAATGGTTTATACACCGTATAAAATAAAGTTGTGTATAAAACAAAATATGCCTCAATGAAAGGAGATTGAGACGAAGTCCCTTACCTCATGTCTGACTTGGCTCGATCGTTATTTAAACTCCTGAATAATAAACTAGAGTTAATCTCTAATTTCTTAAGAACCCTTTTCAATTTCATTATTCCTTTTATATCACTTATTACCATGTTATAAACATTATGTAATCATTTAAGTTAATAACGGTCGTTTTGTCGATCTTTGGTACTTGAGTCAACAATAAACTTCTTATAATTACAAGTTGTTCATGTGGTAAAATATCCATTATATCCCAAATTATATTCACGATCTAGATATCATATATATCATATATATCCAGTATATACATGAATTTATAATATTACATAATATCTAGAGGTAAGAAATGAAATGCATTGTTAATGGAGACGATAAGCCGTACGTACGCATGAATGGTACGTTCATTTCTATTTCATATTTTATGGAATGAAATAATAATGATATAAAGGTATATTATATTTCCAATATAATATCATATATAATATCATTAAATCCATCCTCTATACATCCCACATATGGCTTTAACGATTCAAATCACTTTGTGGGGGCGGTAGTCCGCACTTCCTAAAATGAAATTATCGCCTTTACCCATAATGGAAACCATAAAGGTATGCCATAAATGAAAAATACAGAAGCATAAGGAAAACATAAACATAATATATATCTCATATAAATATAGTAACATCTTAATGGGAACCATGAAAGGTGTTAAAAGAAGATTGAACAATCATCATTTCGTGAGGCAGTAATTCGCCACCCACATAAACAGTATGTTATTTAACCATTAGACGGAGGTGTGTGTAAGTGTAAATCAAATAAATCTCCTAAAAATATCCTAGTATATTGAGGATACATTTTCTGTTATGGAATCAAAGAATAAGAATGTTAGGGGGAGTGAAGAAGGAAAATAAAAATAAAAAAACTCGAGAGAAGACATTACCTCTAAATCGGGAAACTCTTTTTGATTTGAGCCGAAAGATTCCTTTGGAAGACTTCTACCACATGAGGATTTATAGTCAAAAATATAACTTATATAACACCATGTAAAATTTTTTTTAGTAAAACAATACATGTTTGTGACATTTTTATTTTTACTTTAAATAAAAGGTATTAATGTCATTATCTTACCCAAGTGGCTCTATGGGGTCCCAAAAATAGACTCATGGATTTTAATGGTCGGTCATAACTCATGCAATAAGTGTAGGAATTGTGTAAATGTAGTTTCATATTATTATAACATTATATTTACCTTAAATTACACTAATTACCTTTAATCACGAATAATAAAACCTAAAAGTTACTATTCACCAAAAATTATTTTCATCCCATTGAACCACAATTTACATACTAATTACAAACATGTATGTTGGATTTTTGAAATTAAATTCATAGAAGTGGTAAAGTTTCATTTAAACGAAAAATCAGTTTTTTAACAACCACTTAGTGGTTTCACTATTCATCAAAAATTGAAGTTTTTCAGAAAAATACAAAAATTTACCCTAAGATATATTTGATATTCCGAATTCAAAAATGATTTCTATTTTACAAAATTCAAAACATATATGTTGCATTAATTAATTTAATAATTAATTCTCGTTGTCAAAACAAATAGCGTGTTTCTAAGAAACAATATATATCTAAAGATTGATACTTGTTTATGTCTAATTTCAATGTGAAATTAATTCCAATGTCCAGCATTAGATTAAACGGTAAAAATATATTCCAATTTAACTTTAAAACCAATTAAAAAGATAATCTATCCATTTAAATAAATTATATTAAAATGAGGTTTTGAATTAAAATACAACATTTTTCACTATTCATTAAAAAATGAACATTATCAGAAAAATTCTAGAAATTTATCCAAAGTAAATTTCAACATCCCATTTCTAAGGAATAAGTTTATTTTGACAAATAGAGCTTATAAAATTGTCAAAAGTCAGATTAAAATGGTTTTCCATCAAAAGTATGTAAAACAATCTTTTAAAAATATTAGAGTATTATATGCTTCAGTTTAGATTTATTCTCATTTTAAGCATCTAAAACACTATCTAATTCATAAATAGACATAGATATGAAAAACTATTATTCTTTACTTACATGAGATGTTACATCCTTCCCCCCTTTTGGGAATTGCATCCTCTCAACTTTATTAACTTATCAAATAAGTGGGGGTACTTATCCCTCGTAGAATTTTCAGATTCCCACATTGTCTCTTCAACCAAATGGTTTTTCCACAAAACCTTTACCTAGTTAATTACCTTATTCTGCAAAACTTTCTCTCTGTGGTCAAGAATCTGGACTGGTTGTTCCTCATATGAGAGATTCTCTTCCAACTAAACTACCTCTAGACTTAAAACATGAGATGGATCTGACATATACTTCCTCAACATTGAAACCTGAAAAACATTATGTACCTTAGAAAAACTTGGAGGTAAAGCCACTCAGTACTCAACTGATCTACCTCTCCCCATAATTTCATAGGGTCCAATGAACCTTGGACTCATCTTTCCTTTCTTACCAAATCGTATCACACTTTTCCATGGTGAAACTTTGAGGAAGACGTGATCACCTACCTGAAAAGAGAGATCCTTCCTCCTGTTGTCCGCATAACTTTTCTGCCTGATCTAAGCTGTTCTCAGGTGTTCCTGTATCGACTAATTTTTTTTTGCCATCTCTTCTACCAATTCTGGTCCCATCAAATTCCTTTCACCTACTTCATCCCAAAAATCTGGAGTTCGACACTGCTTCCCATATAATTCCTCAAATGGTGCCATCTGTATACTAGAATGAAAACTGTTATTATAAGAAAACTCAACCAATGAAAGATGTTGGTCCCAAATTCCCTAATAATCCATCGAACAAGAACATAGAATATCCTACAGTGTCTGAATTGTTCGTTCTGACTGCCCATCTGATTGAGGATGAAAATTTGTACTAAAATTGTATTCAGTTCCCAACGACTTCTAAAGGCCTTTCCAAAAGCCATAAGTTAACCTGGGATCACGATCAGATACAATGGAAAGGGGAACTCCATGTAACCTGACTATCTCTTTAAGATACAATCGAGAAAGTTTATCTAGGGAGAAAGTATCTCGTATAGCAAGGAAATGATAATATTTAGTCAAGCGATCAACAATAACGCAGATTGCATTATTACCTTGAGGTATATTCGGTAATCCCACAACGAAGTCCATGGATATATTCTCCCATTTCCAATCTGGAACTGGTAACGGCCGAAGCATCCATTTTGGTAACCACCTCTCTGCTTTAACCTACTGACAAGTAAAACACTTCACAGTAAAAACAACAATATCTCTTTTCATTTTATCCCACCAGTAACACTCTGGCAGATCTCTGTACATCTTAGTACTTCCAGGATAAACTCAAAATGGGGAACTATGAGCCTCACATAACAACTCATTCTTCAATTGTGAATCACAAGGCACACAAAATCTATTACCAAATCTCAAAACACAATCATCATCAATGTTAAATTCAGGCAACTTACCCTTCTGAACCAACTCCACCATTTTCTGAAACTCACTGTCTTCCTTCTACGCTTGCTTAATTCTGTCTGATAGAGAAAATTTCACTGATACCTGAAATGAAACAGAATAACTTTATGCACCAACAACTTCTATGCCAAAGTTCATCAAATCAAAAACTAAAGGATCTCGTTCCAAACATTGCACGGTTAATGAAGCATTACGTTTTCAACTCAAAGCATCATCCACTTTATTTTTCTTTCACGGATAGTATTGAATTGTATAGTCATAATCCTTGATTAATTTCATCCATCTCCTCTGTCTCATGTTCAATTATTTCGGAGTGAATATATACTTTAAACAACTGTGATCGGTTTATATTTCACACTTTACTCCATACAAATGATGCCTTCAAATTTTTAAACCAAAAACAACAACATCTAATTCCAAATCATGTGTAAAGTAATTTAACTCATGAGTTTTCAACTGATGTGAAGCATAAGGAATTACCTGATCATTCTTCATTAGGACACAACCAAGTCCTTTCAATGAAGCATCCTTTTAGATAACAAACTCACCATTTCTGGAAGGTAGTTCCAAAACTGAAGCATTCCCCAATCATCTTTTCAATTCCTAAAAACAATCATCACATTATTTTTTCCAAATGAACTTAACATCTTTTCGATTTAACTTAGTCATTGGACTAGATAACCATTAAAAGTTTTCAACAAACCTCTAGTAATAACCTGCCAAACCAAAGAAAACTACGAATCTCGGTTATATTTGTCGGTCTTGGCCATTTGTCAAAAAATTTTTTTTTAGTAGGATCAATAGTTATGCCATTTTTTGAAACAATGTGACCAAGGAAAGAAATTTGTTGTAACCAAAACTCACACTTGCTGAATTTTCCATACAGTTTCTTTTCTATTAAGGTTTGCAAGATAACCCTTAAATGACTTTCATGTTCTTCTTTACTTTTGGAAAAAACCAAAATATCATCAATGAACACAACCACAAACTTATATAAGAACTCATGGAAAATTCTATTCATTAGATCCATGAATACAGTAGGTGCATTAGATAACCCAAAAGGCATAACTAAAAATTCATAATGGCCATATCTAGTATGAAATACGGTCTTTGGAACATCTTCTTCTTTTACTTTCAACTGATGTTACCCCGACCTCAAGTCAATCTTCAAAAAATACTGAGCTCACTGGAGATGATCAAACAAATCAGCGATATGAGGAAAAGGATACTTGTTCTTAACAGTGATGTTATTAAATTCTCTATAATCAATGCAATGTCTCATTAAACAATATATCTTTTGAAAAAACAAGATAGGATCACCCCATGGTGATGTTCTAGGTCGAATGAAACCTTTAACTAATAACACATGTAATTTCTTATTTAACTCTAAAAGTTCAACTTCAGCCATTCGATAAGGGGGATTTGAAATTGGTTTAGAATCTGGAACTAAGTCAACGGTAAATTCAACTTACCGATCATGAATAATATCAGGAAACTCATCCAAAAAAACATCAAAATACTCATTTACCATTGGCACATCATTAATCTGAAGAGTTCCTTTGTTTTCAACAATATGTGTAAGATAACATTCATTTCCATCTTTTACTAGTTTCTCAACTTCCGTATATGTTATCAATATCAAGGTTTCATTCTTGAAAATAAATTTAAAATCTTTCTGAAAAGAAACATCTTTAGCTCTATAGTCAATCATAGCATGATAAACAGAAAGTCAATCCATTCCCAAAATAACATCAAACTTTACTAGAGGCAAAACAATAAGGTTTACAGGTAGATTCTTTCTGCACACAAGGATAGGAAGGTTCTTATGATTTATTTTTGTCTCAAAATTTCCTCTAGGTGTTTTTAACATAAGTTCAGAATTCATATTTTGAGATGGAATTCCCAATTTACTATAAAACTTCTCAGAAATGAATGAATGTGTAGACCCTAAATCAAAAAACAAATTGGCATAATCTGAACAAACAAACAGTGTACATGATACTACTTCAATTGATGGCCCAACATCTGCTGAAGTAGTTTCAAAGGATTTCACCACCCCTTTCTGCTTGTAGTCCGGATGCTTTCCCTCAGTTGAGTTATTTTCTTGACACTCATTTTCATAATGACCCATTTCATTACACTTAAGACATCTTTCTTCTGGCTTTTCATTGCCTGCTTGATCATCTGCCTTACAGTTACGAGCAATATGACCAGACATACCACATCGAAAGCACATTCCAGACATGGATAAACATTATCCAAGATGCATTTTACCACACTTCTCACATGATAGATATTTGGTTTTCTTACCTCTATGATTCTTTGATGAATCCTTTCCCTTTTCCTGTCAACTAGACTTCTTATTCTGTTGTTTGTCAAAGAACATCTGATCATCGGCAAACTCCATCTCCACCTTCTCCGCACATCGAACAAGTTTTTCATAACTTTTGAACTCACAAAAAGCTAAGGACCTTCGATACTTTGGCTTTAAACCTGAGTAAAAATGGTTGAATTTACTATCAAGATCTCATATGAAATTTGGAGAATACCTTGCCAGTTGAGTAAACATTGCTTCATAACCAGCCACTAAGTCATCCTCCTACCTCAATTCAAGGAATTGGTTTTCCATCCTAAGACGAACCACCTTAGGAAAATATTTCTCAAGAAACATACTTTTGAATTCATCCCAGTCAAGATCATCAAGAACATCAATCTCCTCACTATCCTTGATATTTTTTACCCTTGACCACCACTGATTAGCTTCACCTTAAAAATGGTAAACATCGAGACTAACCTTTTGATGTTCTGAACACCCCATGACATCAAAAATATTCTCCAGTGCTTTAATCCACCCTTATACTAGCATAGGGTCAGATGATCCTCTGAATGAAGGTGGATGTTGCCTCATGAAATGCTCCACTACTGAAATGTTTCTCTGTGGTTGATATGCCTAATCTCGTGTATGGATACCACCACCATTTATAGCCTAAGTCAACTGTGCCATCACTATAACAAACTATTTAGTTCTGATTCCGACCATATTAGGTTGCTGATTTGGAAGGTTGTTTTCCTCCTGATGTCGTCCCAACATAGATTCCCTATTTCCTCTACGAAAAACCATTCTGAACACAGAAATATCTTAGGTGAAGCAACATGGTAATCTCTAAATGCTATATCATTTCAATCATACCATAAATTAATTTTATGGACATGAATTTAACAATATTCTAACTCCAAAAGTTTTCTAAACCAACCTTTGATACCAACTATAAGGACCTGGCCTTAAAACATTACTTAGTCTTGAATTAAATGAATAATTTACATTGAGGATCCTTTCAGGTTTAGAGTTTTAGATAATTTGGCCATAACTATTACATTACATCTCAAAAATACAAAGTAGACACTCCTACTCAGTTTCTATTTTTTTCAAAAAATAAAAACTCTTGAAAAAAGAGTCAGGTATAATTCCATGTTTAAGAGTTTATGACTTTTCCTTGATCCCATCCTTGACCCTATTCCACTTTATGTCCTATGAAAAATATTTCAAAAACTCGTGATGATCATAAAAATCTCAATAAGGGATACACAAAGAAGGAAAACTGTTAGTTTTTCAAAACAACAAGTAAACCATGAACACTTTATCATATGTAATACTTTTCACCTTTATGAATTAGTAAATACTCTTTACTGAATAAAAGATCATTACTTTCCCTTTTGTAACCAAAATATTACCATAAAACCCATATAAATAACACATAACATATAAGGTAACTTGGGACATAAACATACATAAATAGAATAACCATACGGTCAACTTCCACACATATCACTAAATGGAATAGCCATTTGGCCGACTTCCATACCCAATGCATTTGAGGTTATAATGTAACCACGTTTCTTGGTATTCACAGCACCTGCCGTCATTTTGTTTATCATGTAACCACCCATAAATTTCTAAGTACCATTATAAAATCATAACACATAAAACAATTATAAAGGATAGAAAACATTTTCACATTTCAATCACAATATATCACTTAAATATTTTGACATAAAAAATCCATTATCAAAACCATTTTCAATACCAAAATACATAAAAAAGTATATGGTATTTATTTCATTTTAAAAACATTATGGCTTGTTGAGGAAGCCAAATATCCAATAATACTCGCGGCGTCGGAAAGGTCGTTGTCACTGCGTACGTTAAAAGAAACATTCATTTTTGTCTTTTAGTAAAACGCTTAGTAGAAAAAAGATTCCTTTTGAATAAAATTAAAATTAAAAGGGTTTTATACTCCGTATAAAATAAAGTTGTGTATAAAACAAAATATGCCTCAATGAAAGGAGATTGAGACGAAGTCCCTTACCTCATGTCCAACTTGACTCGATCGTTCTTTAATATCCCGAATAATAAACTACAGTTAATCATTCCATTCTTAAGAACCATTTTCAAGTTCATTATTCCTTTTATATCACTTATTACCCTGTTATGAGAATTATGTAAGCATTTAAGTTAATAACAGTCATTTTCTCGATCTTTGGTACTTGAGTCAACAATAAACTTCTAATAATTACAAGTTGTTCATGTGGTAAAATATCCATTATCTCCATAATTATATTCATGATATAGATATCATATATATCATATATATCCAGTATATACATGCATTTATAATATTACATAATATTTAGAGGTAATAAATTAAATGCATCGTTCCTGGAGACGGTAAGTCGTACGTATGCATGAACGCTACTTTCATTTCTATTTCATATTTAATGGAATGAAATCATAATGATATAAAGCTATATTATAATTCCAATATAATGTAATATATAATATCATTAACTCCATCCTTTATACGTCCAACATATGTCATTAACGATTCAAATCACTTTGAGGGGGTGGTAGTCCGCACTTCCTAAAATTAAATTATCGCATTTTCCCATAATGGAAACCATAAAGGTATGCCATAAATGAAAAATACAGAAGCATAAGGAAAATATAAACATAATATGTATCATATATAAATACAGTGACATCTTAATTTCCACCATGTAAGGTGTTAAAAAAATATTGAACAATCATTGTTTCGTGAGGCAGTAATTCTCCCCCCACAGAAACAGTATGTTCTTTAACCATTAGACGGAGGTGTGTGTAAGTGTAAATAAAATACTTCTCATAAAAACATCATAATATATTGAGGATACTGGTGTTTTTAATAAATCAAATAATAATAATGTTATGGGGAGTGAATAAGGAAAATAAAATAATGAAACTCGAGAGAAGACATTACCTCTAAATCGGGTAACTCTTTTTGATTTGATCCAAAAGCATCCTTGGGAAGACTTATTCCCAAAGTTAGGATTTTAAGAGTAATATAGGGATTTGGAGAGATAGTATGAGTAGAGTATGGTCGAGCCAAAGGCTTTTGAGGTGTGGTTAAGGGGGTAGAGGTGGGGGGGATTTTATAAGAGGGAGGATGGTTACTTATGGAAAGTCTTGAAATGTTACATTATTATAAAATTATTTTCGGATTTTAAAGGTCCCACAATGATATATTTCGAGGATAAGGTGATTAGTTCTCTAAATCCACCCATCCAATAGGTTTTTGAAAAGTGTAAGTCTTAGATTTTACCTTATCTTTTCATTTTATTTAAATCGTTCATTAATGAGGTAATCATTGCATCATCATGGTGTCATTTATAAATTTATTTGTTTAATGTCTAAAAATTATAAAAAAACACCATGATGTAGGAAATATTTTTAGATTTCTAATTAATATTTATAGTGAAAAATATAACTTATATAACCCCATGTAAAAATTGTTTTAGTAAAACAATACATGTTTGTGACATTTTTATTTTTACTTTAAATAAAAGGTATTAATGTCATTATCTTACCCAAGTGGCTCCATGGGGTCCCAAAAATCTACCCATGGATTTTAATGGTCGTCCATGACTCATTCAATGAGTGTATGACAAGTTTAAAGGTAGTTTCATATTATTATAACATTATATTTACCTTAAATTACACTAATTACCTTTAATCGCAATTAATAAAACTTAAAAGTTACTATTCACCCAAAATTATTTTCATCCAATTGAACCACATTTTAAATAATAATGAAAACCATGTATGTAAGATTTTTGAAACTAAATTCACAGAATTGGTAAAGTTTCATTTAAACAAAAAATCAGTTTTTTAACTACCACTTAGTGGTTTCACTATTCATCAAAAATTGAAGTTTTTTCAGAAAAATACAAAAAATTAACTCTAAGTTATTTTTGATATTCCAAATTCAAAAATGATTTATATTTTAAAAAATTCAAAAAATATAAGTTTCATTAATTAATTTAATAATTAATTCCCATTTTCAAAACAAATAGCGTGTTTTTAAGAAACAATATATATCTAAAGATTGACACTTCTTTATGTCCAATTTCGAAGTGAAATTAATTCCAATGTCCACCATTGAATTAAATGGTTAAAATATATTATAATTTAACTTTAAAACCAATTAAAAATATAATCTAACCATATAAATAAATTAGATTAAAATGAGTTTTTGAATTAAAATACAACATTTTTCACTATTCATTAAAAAATGTACATTATCAGAAAAATAGCAGAAATTTATCCAAAGTAAATTTAAATGTCCCAGTTCTAAGAAATAAGTTTATTTTGACAAATAGAGCTTATAAAATTTTTAAAAGTTAGATTTAAAATGGCTTTCCATAAAAAGGCGGTAAAACAATCTTTTAAAAATATTAGAGTATTCTATGCTTGAGATTGGATTTATTCTCATTTTAATCCTCTAAAACACTATCTAATTCATAAATAGACATATATATGAAAAAATATTATTATTTACTTAATTTGGATGTTACATATATGTAGGGTAGTAGAGGTTCCTTCTCCCTAAGTGTTACCTCCTCAAATGGAATGGGTGGATGGAATTTTTCATGTGTCATGGCTGGGGTGATATTTCCTTGATTCATCACACATTATCTACTGGGGAAAGTTAAATATCAAATATGATACCACCATTGTTGAGTACTTAGTGGTTATAAAGGATTATTAAGTTAAGATTCTCTAAGGGTGAGATATTTTATTGGTCCTCATCCTATAGTGCATAGGAATATTCATGAGATCACGTGGGAGAGTGAGAATGAGGTGAGAGTATAACACCCTCAACTTTTTTAGTGAGCTATTATTTTTTATCTTGAAAATCACTAAAGTTGAAAAGGATTTCATGGCCCAAATTTTTCCATTTTATCCTTTGAAATATTTTCAAGGATATTTCAATAAATAGTTACTCTGTTGGTTGGATTATCCATTTTATGTTTATTCATAAATAAATAATTTATTTTTAAAATAATTTATTTTTAATCCACATCTATGAAAAATTAATCTCATAAATAGATCCCCATTTAGGAAATATGACATCGTGGTTGTGTATGGGATTGGGGTTTTAACCTAGGAGAGGTGTGTTTTTTTCTTGGGGTTTTAAAACTAGACTGAGAGTTTTATGGATTTATTATTAGTCACTCGATAACAAATTTTATTATGATAACTATGTCTCTAATACCATTTTAAGAGGATTACACAGCAATGATATCCCTTAATGATTTTTTGGATCTCAATTCTTGGTGGTGTTGATGCTTTTCATGGATTATAGATGATTGAAGCTTCAATAAACTCAACCATAGGTTGGACTTTCTATTATTTTTTATACCTTTATCTAATGCAGTATGATCTATAATTTTTCATTTTAATTTATTTGGTTAATAATTGAATATTTTTACGGATTAATGTGTTCATAATCTTGGAATATTAAAAAATGTGTTAGTTAATTTAAAACATTGATTTTGTGATGGGTTTTTTGTTAAAATAATTTCTTCTAGAATTTTTTTATATTTTAGTTGATATTTAATTTTCAACATCATATTCTATGAATAATAAATAATTCATTGATTATAATATTCTATTGATAAATTCATTTCGACTGAACTTTTTGGGTGTTTTGAATTGCATTGGACATCACCTTCGAACATATCCCCCTATCCCAATCCATTCTCATGAATAACATTTTTTATTAGTTTTCACAATGGCAGACGGATCAATGACTAAGGTTGGTATGGTGGAGTGGTCTATGAAGAGGTGAGGATGGTTCTTGTCAAATGGGGAAAATAGTGTGTCGTGCATTGTCGGTGTGGGTCAGTAGTGACTGACAAGATTGGGACTCCAAGATTATGGAATGATCATGGTGGTTAGGATTAAGAGAATTATCAATCATATACTACACTAATGGAACTTTTTAAAGGTATATTAGAAATTATTAGGTTTTTTCAACAACATTGATATGTCGTCTGGAACAGAACTCATTAGAAATCATGGTAGTAGTGCATATTTTGGATGAAAACATGGATTTTGAGTGGACACGGATACCAAATTTCTATTCCCAGTGAACATATTATGTATCTTGACCAATTTCAGTTCTAGGGTTTATACAAAATTAAAATAACTCATTGCATATAACTTTATAATATATTCCCTATTTCATAATTTGTGCTGTCTAGGATTTACCTGCAGTGTTAAATAGAACGTGGTGTGTGACTATAGGGCACACACCATGTATATCAAACCACACAAATAAGAGTTTATATAACTAAATTCGTGATTAAATCCCTCTATCCACATGCCATTTTATTCGTTGGGTACATTTTTTATTTTAATGGTATAACATTGTCTCTCGTATAGGTGGATTCCTAGTTGAAAAAAGGTCACAAACATAGTTTACCTTATTGGGGAAAACCATTTAGGTTGTCCACACATGAAAATTCACAGATAGTACCCACCTAGCATTCACCCAAGTCTCACATGATGTGTACATAGGAATACATCCCAGGAACTAGGAATTCTCTATTTTTTCTATCTTTTCTCTCATATATTATAATCGAGTATGTAAATAGTCCATTTTGAGCATCTTTTCATATAGAATGTGTTAGTGCGTGTCCCCTTACTATTAGATTCTGATTACATTAAATTTTGGGAAGTTAAGGTCTCTTATCTTCATAAAGGTGGTGAATATTTGTGGGTGAGATGCTTGTAGTAGACACCGAGTGGTTAACATCCCTAGAGATGCATTAATATTAGGGTGCCGATCCTTTATGGACTAAGTGTAAGTGGGTACCCCCCCCCCATGATGGGCATGGGTTTTCTACTTATGGAGTATGTAACCCCGTTGGTCAATGCACATACAACATAATGAGGTTTTAGTAATCCATAGGGTTATATACCCCCCCTCAACTTACATGCACTCCTCAACGAAGTAGAGATCCCCCATCTACAATTACAAAGAGGTGATGTAGACATTTTGAGAGTTGGGTAGTGTGTTTATTTCATGTGTTTATAATCATGTGGTGTTATGGGTATTTCAGGTTCCCTTCCATTAATGATCTATATTGGAAAACTAATGAAAATAAGGATTTACCTTTTTCTTGGACCAAATCATCCCTAAAGAATATATGGGTTTCAAATTTCATGATACAATTTGGTGTTTCATGTTACCTTTGTGTTTTATGGTGTCATATTATTTTTATCTCCCCCTTGCATGGGATTTACACCTACACATGTTGTATCCATATATATGACACAACGATCAATTGTGACTTTAGTATATGTGGAACTGGGGGAGTCAGGTCATAGCAGTTTCTAGCAGGGATGTATTACAACACTGTGTGTGTTTCTAGAGTTGGTGTGTTATGGAATCATCCATATTCATCTATTAAGGTATATATTTATTTTGATGTGTTTCAACCCTATATTTACCTCTATATAGTAATGGTTCATTTGTTTTATGATATAGATATCTATTGTTTTTTACATAAATTTTATATCACAAATAATGATTACGTCAATTTTGCATTATTATAATCATTTATGGAATTAAGTGGTTGTGTGATGGTATATTTGGATAAGGATTCCCATTTGGGTGATATTCCTTATTACTGGTAGTTTCTAGTTCATAACCTATTGGAAGTGGGACAGGGGTAGAAAACTCGATTTATCACCATCCTTGGAGGGGAATTGGTGGGTTAGGTTATGTGATAATATGGATTCATGCATTAATAAATGGATTTTATATGCCTATAACAAGTTTAAATTTTATTAGAAACGCTATCATGAGCGAATCTTATAGAATTTAAATTTGTATTCAAGGAGGATCTGGATATATATGATAAGTTTAGTACTTATAAGGCATTATTGGTTACTAAAGGTTTTAAGAAACATAATGGCATAGACAATGAATTTTTTTTACTGATTTTTATGATAAAATGAAATATAATTTTATTTGGAATAAAAACATACAATGATTAATATATTTATAAAATGTATATGAAATCCATATTCATTAGTGGAAAACTGGAGGAAGATATTTATATGATACTGCCCTAAGGGTTTATAACATCACAAAACCCAATAATTTATGAAGTTACAGGGATATATTTATAGGTTTAAGAGGAAATTAAGAGCATGGAGTGTTTATTTTTTATGAGGTTATAATAGAATTTGGTTTTGTTAAAAATGAAACTAATTATTATTCCTAAAAAATGATAGACCGATTTCCTTAGTTTTTTAGTGATACATATCACTGATTTATGAAAAATAAATTCTAATATTATAGTTAGTTAAGATTTAGTTAAATAAATATTTCTGTAATAAGTACTTAAAAATGAAATCCATTTTTTGGGAACCATGATCTTAAAAAATAAAACTATGAGACTACACATATCAAGTAAAATTACATACATTGACATGGAATTAAAATATAATATTTGGAAAAATTAAATTGATGAATGTTTCCAATATCATATAGTGTCAATATTTCAAGAATATATATCATATGACACATGTAGAGAAAGATATTATAAGAATGATCTGTTTCACTTTAGTGGTTTGATATAACTTTAATGAAAACTCTTGTGATAAGCATGATCATATAAAGTAAATCCAAGAGAATTGAAATGAAAATAAATTAAAACCACCATTGAGATTACATAGGAAACATGCATTTTATAAAGAGGATATTAGAATTCAATAAATAGAAAAACCCTAGATTATAGTCTCTAAACAGATCATATTGATATGATCTCATAGTTAAGCTATTAGGGGTAAAAAAGAGTGGCCTGAATTATCTAATGGTATTCAATTCTCAAAAATCCTAGTATATCATAGATTTCCATGCTTCTAATGATAAAGTGTGCATATGTTTTGGATAGTCCATCTCTTGAGTACTTTTATTTAAATATATGAAGTCGTATTTAGTAGATCATCTATAAAGAATAATATAAAAAAATCTAGTTAATAATTTCAAAAATATATAGAAGATTGAATATCATGTGAGAGATAACTGGTCGAAATATTTTGTAGTTATCAATAGTAAAAGTGGGATTTAGGTTGATTCAATTCCTTGGAACAAACATTAACATGATCCACATCATGTACTCATTTTTTTATATTATTTATTCTTATCATTTTTTTCATTTTATTATGTTTGATCTATATAATAATTAATTTTTTTAATTTTTCACATTAATTGGATATATTATTACCCCTATAGAATGAGAATGAAGATATTTTCTGATGATATTATTGAATAATTTATTATATTTTAGATACAACATTGGTCATGATGTAAAAAGTGTTTCAAAATAAAGTGTTTGGGTTTTATATGAATTGAGAATTATTCTAATGAATTTCACACTTTGTGATCTCTAATAAAAATTCCATGAATAGACATGTAAAATTGGTCATGATATTACTGGCTTTATGGGCTATCACATATGATTTCCATGGGATAAGATTAATAATTTTGGCCTATTTTTAAAATGGAAAAAAGAAAAAATTTATTATGGTAACTTGTTGGTGTGGATTTATTTTTACAGATACAGGTTGTCGCTTGTTCTGTTATTATTTATTTAAATAATTTAATTTATTAATGTTTTATAAATATTTCCATGGTGGGATGGGGAGATTTTTCTTATCATTGTACATTTACATATTTATATTAAATGCATCTTTTTTGGATATGTAGGATTTTATTTTCCATTGAACCAATAGTTTCCAAATGGGTTTAAATCAAAATTTAGATAGGATAAAGACACACTATATGTTTTGAGGGTTATCTTTAAAATCACTTTGTCCCACTAGTGTCTATATCTTTACTCCTCCAATTTGATTTCTTTGTGCCAAAAATAGAAGTATTCTTTACAGGTTCTCAAGGATTATGTTTCAATAGACTATTGTCATCATCATTTGGTGGTTATCCTCTAACATCCCCCCTTATTTATAATGTAACATATTCATCCCTACAGTCCCACCATTAAATATCTATTTTGTTTTTAGATCTATCATTGAGTTTATATTGATCCTATTTATGAAATCTATAACCACACTACATTGAAAATTTGTTCTGATAACTGGTTCAACCAGTGTAATGACCTTCTTCCTAGTTGATTATATTATAGGTGGATTTGTTTAAATGGTGGTAATTTAGGTAATGGAAACATGATATTGTTTGATATTTCAGTTCTATAAGATATTTCATTTTTAGTTTTAGGATTCTGTATTAAATTACAGTGTTTTATGATGTAATATAATGTTTTTTATATGTTTTTAGTTTTTATAAGAGGTACACGGGTTTGAGAGTTTATGTTAGGATAGTAGGAGGTTCCAATTGAATATTAAAGCAACATATGTCATCAGATAACCATTGATCAAGGTAGAATAGGGGTGTCCTAGAGGATCCACCAAGTAACTGATGGTCCCATATTGAGTACTAGGTAGACTAGTATCAATTATTTATAAAATGGGGGATTTTTTTTCATTTTCACATAAACCTATTCCATCCCATTTTGGATTCCATTGACTCCATTCAACTTATGCCAACTAAGTGGCCCTTACTTAGATCCTCCCAATTTTCTTCATCTTTCACTTAAATCATCCTTAATACATCACTTCCATGAAAGGTTTTTGTAACTAAAGAAATATAACTCTCATATAAATATTTTTTCTTACCTATTTTAAACCTATCCCCTCATTTTCATTATTATTATTAAAGATTTTATAATTAATTTCACTAAATCATTTTTATATTTATATAAATTAATGGGAATTCTTTTTAACATTGTTATACATGATCAAGAGAGGTCTTTTCCCTCTATTGAAAACTGTTTTGATTGAAAAAAATTGATGTATTTTTTATATTATTGATATTTTAGTTCCATTTTAAAATAAAAGAATCTATAATTTGAGTTAATCATTGATTGAGTATATTATATTGTTGGGGTAATATTGTAGTTATCAATCTACTCTTCAATTTAGATTTATACATTCATGAAATATATTGATTATGTAAATAGATATCATTAGTTAGTAATATTGGTTTAATAGTTCTTAATTTCTTCTTGTTGGTCATTGAGATTGATAAATATCACTAATATTCACGGCAAGAGGTCTTAACTCCAAGGTTGAATTCCTTGTCTATGATTGGAACATGACTTCAACTTATTTTTAACAATTATTAATAATGTTTAATGCCTATTTTTTAAAATATGAAAGGGCTGTTTTCAAAGATATTTTGATATACCAATTTGGATCATTCTAATAATATTTCATATAAATAAATGGTAGGGTTTTGATCCAATTTTTTCCATAAACCCTTGATTCATAGTTTTTTGGAAATTGGTTTTTGTAAATGTCTTTTTCATTATTACAAATTAATAATTTTAATAAGTAAATCTAGAATGTTTCAATTTTGTGTTAGTAGTTGTTGATATTAAATTCCACTATGTTCTTATTTGGAATTTAGCATTTGTTAATGTATCACATTTGTAACTCTTAGAACCAAGTCACCCAGAGTTGGTGCATTATTACATAACATTGGCATGATCACAAGGGATCAAATCTCGAAAGATTGATCAGTTTAGTAGCCTTGGAAGCACTAGATATCTTCATATGTTTTACATTACATATTAAAATGGAAAACTACAACAACATTGTTTCCATAGAAAACATTTAGATCCAATAGAATATCCCTGCAGATCAGTCATAATATACTTCTTCACATCCTGGAAAAATAAAACATAGAAAGGGGTGAGCTCAGATGCTCAGTAAGGATAACAATATAGCAGAAGCTTTCCTAAGTAGGTATAAATATTTAAGGTAGTGTATAACTGAAACAAAAGCCTTTTAAACTTGAACTACAAAATAATATGGCAATGATAAAATCAAATAATACCATTTACTTATTCACATGGATATTCTCCTAGTTGAATAATCACATGCAATATCAAATAGCCACTTTCATAATGATGGAATGCATTATGCGAGACTTTCATAACCACATAGTCAAGGCCTTATGCCAAGACTACAAATAATATTTTGTCAAGGCCTTGTTGCAAGACACTAGTTTGTCTCATGAGTCCTATGGATGCATCGAGGATCTATAGTGGGCTCCACCAGTAACATACTAAGTCCAATGCATTCCTCATATGAAAAGGTTTAAACATAACATAAACATTCGTTTCAAAACTAGCATACAAAATGTCAATACTTTATCCATAAACCATGAATGGTATAAAAATAACACATTCACAGTCAAACATATCACAAAACTTTTAATACAATATGGCTATTTTGTATCATAATAAATCAGCTTCAAACCAAATTATAATCCATTAAAGGATGTTGACATGGATGAAATCAAAACCTTTTTTAGAGAAATATATCTCTCTATTTTGAAATCATTTAAAAGTAATGTAATTATAAAATAAAACCTTTATTTTTCAAATTATTCTTATAAGACTTTAAGGGAAGATTCAATAATGTTATAATGTGTTGATCCCTCTGGAATATTGTTGATTTCATGTCTATGATTGATGTTTTAATAATCAAAAATCATCACATACCATTAATGCTTAATCTAGTTTGATTTCTCATAAACTTAATTACAATCTATTAATGAATCTGTTATCACATTTTTGTCTATGCTTATTGACATACAAAGCATTTTGGAAGCACCGATTCAATATCAACAGACATCGGAAGCACTGATCGCATATCAAAGGAAAATGGTCGCACCGATCCGATGCAAAATGAGTCACCGATGCAAATGACTCACCGATGCAAATGACTCACCGATTCGATGAAAAATGAGTCACCGATGCAAATGACTCACCGATGCAAATGACTCACCGATGCAAAATGACTCACCGATGCAAATGACTCACCGATCAGATGACAGACCGATGCTGATCAAACTGACTCACCGATCAGATGACAGACCGATGCTGATCAAACTGACTCACCGATCAGATGATAGACCGATGCTGATCAAACTGACTCACCGATCAGATGACAGACCAATGCTGATCAAAATGACTCACCGATCCGATGCAAAATGACTCACCGATGAAAATGACTCACCGATGCAAATGAGCCACCGATCAAATGACTCACCGATGCAAATGACTCACCGATGCAAATGAGCCACCGATCAAATGACTCACCGATGCAAATGACTCACCGATGCAAATGAGCCACCGATCAAATGACTCACCGATCAAACTGACTCACCGATCAGATGATAGACCGATGCTGATCAGTCTGATTCACTGATGCTGATCTATCTGAGTCACCGATCATTACTCACTAATGCTGATGACCTACCGATCACTTGATTCTTCAATAGTCATAAACAACCGTTTGAATTTATTTATCTTTATCTTTATTTAATCTAACCAACGCTCATATTAGGTATATTTTAATGCTCTGTCAAATAATTAATAAAGGTTATCGGATGTCAGGAAACTGTACCTCGTACCTTGGGAAAGGAAACTTTTTCTGTCTTCCGAAGCACGTGACATAAATACAAGAAGACTCTGCTCAAGATAAAAGAGTTTACAGAAGAACACAAGAGACATACAGAGGAAAAAAAAGAGGAGGAAGAACCAATCAGAACAGAACCTCATACAAAATCAATCCTACTCAAGAAGAGTTCTGTGCATACAAAAGAACATTGAAGAACTTCATCGACTACATCTCACTGCCTTTGAGCATGAAGCATACGACACTCTTCTTCTCAAACAAAAATGAGAAGAGGACTCAGAATAAATTCTGACCAAATACAAAAGAGTCCAGAGCTACACTGAAATCACCAGATCCATTTCTAAACTCTACATCTCTGCTCTGTGATACATTTGTTTTACATTTTGAAAAGTGTGTGTTATCTGCTGTATTAAACACACACACTGACTCCTGTACTTTCACTGGAGGATCTGTAAATCCTCAGCAAACCTTTTTACACTTCATTTCCCACTGTGGATAGTGGTAGAGGTCGTATGAGACCTGGACAGCTCTAAGCTGTTGTTTGTTTTCCCACACAGAACTGTGGTAGAGGTCTTGTGACCTGGACAGTGTGTTCACTATTGTTAACCCCGATCCAGGGTGTGGATCATTTTTATATAAACTTTTGAGAGGACTAAGTCTCAGCTTGAGACTGAACCTATTGGTTAATTCTCTGTGTTTGTAGCTACATACTATATCCATACTACATATTTATTTCATATTCCGCTACTATTACTTTGAAATATAATTTATTTTCAAAGCTACTTTGATAGTTAAACTCGCAAGTGTTTATATTTATTATAGACCAGTAAGTTAGTTTCAAAAGTTAATTTAATCATAAGATTAAGTTAACTGAGAACTAATCAATCTTTGAGAAACTAATTGAACCTTTATAATCTATATAAATTCACTACAGTTTAATCTGTTTTTGAAATAGGGGGATTTTAATCAACATTGTTTTTAACAAAAAATTTTAATTGGAACTCAATTCACCCCCCTCTTGAGTATCCACTCCGACCAACACTTGGTATCAAAGGTTGTTAATATTTTCTAAAAGTAATCTGTTTTTCAACTGTGATTTTAGTTGTATTTTAAAGTTCTTAAAATTTCTGTTATTTCTAAATTTTTATCTCTTTAAAATTCTTTTTGTAATATCATGGATAATAGACTTGAGGGTGCTGCTACTAACCGGCCACCTTTCTTTAATGGAAACAACTATGCTCAGTGGAAGCTAAAAATGAAAATTCACTTAGAAAGTATGGGATTTGATATTTGGACTGTCATTGAAGCTGAATATAAAATTCCCAGTACTGATAGATCTACTTGGGATGAACCTACAAAGACTGCTTACAATAATAATTGTAAAGCTATGAATGCTCTGTACTGTTCTCTAGGAGATGAATAATTTAATAGAATTTTTGCATGTAAAACTGCATATGAAATTTGGGATACCTTAGCTGTTTCTCATGAAGGAACAACTAATGTTAAGGAGATGAGATTAAATACCTATACTATTAAGTATGATAATTTTAAGATGAAGCCTGATGAACCCATTTCTGATATGTATCTCAGGTTCAATGAAATTTTCAACACAATGACTTCTCTGGGAAATGATGTTCCAGCAAAGGAGAAAATCATGAGAATTTTGAGATGTCTACCTGAAAGATGGAGAGGAACCTCTGTCTCCATTAGAGAATCCTATGACATTGGAACACTGCCTGTTAAGGAGTTAATTGGTAAGCTGATGATGTATGAAGAAGAGATTAAAGTAAATAAAGAAGAAGATGATGAACCTAAAAGGAAGTCTATTGCCTTCAAGACTACAACCTCAAAGAATAAGGATAAGGAAAAGCCTCAAGCTATCAATGAAAGTTTAAGTAGTGAGGAACGTGAGAATAATTCTGACAGTGATGATGAGATGGCACACATTGCTAGAAGATTTAAGAAATTATATAGGAAGAAGAAGTTTTTCAGAAATTCAAACTACAAAGGCAAGTATGATAACAAAGGACACTGGAAAAAGGATTGGAAGAAGTCTGATAAATCAGATGAAGTTGTCTGTTATGAATGAAAAAGAAAAGGACACATAAAAACAGACTGTCCAAAACTGAAATATAGAAAGAAGTATGAATACAAGGATAACAAGTACAAGAAAGTCATGAAGTCTACTTAGAGTGCTTCAAAAGACAGCACAAGTGAAGCTGAATCTTCAGACTCTGAAAGGAATCGAGCCAACATGTGTTTCATGACAAACACTTCTGAGGTAACATCAGAAACTCCTGCTTCAAATTCATATTATTCTGGAGATGATTCTGAATGTGATAACATGTCTAAATCTGAACTGTTTGAATATTGTGATATGCTTGAAGAAACCTGTAATGAGCTTAAAGATAAATATAAAGGTTTAAAGAAACAGTATGCTTTAAGTGTTAAGCATAAATCTGATCTGGATATAGAAGTAGAAAAGAATGCTCAGTTGCTTAAAGAGAATACTAAACTAAAATTGTCTAATGAACAACTCAGAAAAGACTTAGAGAAGTTCACAAATGGAAAGAATACTCTAACACAAATTCTAGGAAAGCAATTTTCACCTAGATATACTACTGGTATAGGATACCAACCTGGACAAAGAAAAGTTTCCAAAACTAGATTCATTTCTAAATCTGGACAGAAGATAGTTAATTCTGTAACTTCATATTCCTCAACCAGTTATATTCATAGTTATGGATCTAATAAGGTTTATCTTTCAAAGAATGTTAATTATACAAATTATATGAGGCCCATTAGACAAATATGGGTACCTAAAGTATCATTGGCTAACATGTCTGGACCCAAGAAGATCTGGGTACCAAAATCATCTTCCATCTAAATCTGTTTTGTAGGAGACCTGCTTGAAGAGCTGTCACAAGAAGATATGGTACTTAGACAGTGGATGTTCAAGACATATGTCAAGAGACTTTTCATGTTTCAAGAGCTTAGTAAAAGTTGATGGAGGCTTTGTCACTTTTGGTGATAATTCAAAAGGAAAAATCATCGGCTTAGGCCAGATTGGTAACACTGATTCAATCTTGGTTTCTGAAGTTTTATTTGTCGATGGACTTAAATATAACTTGTTAAGCATTTCTCAATTGTGTGATGATGGTTTTTATGTGAAATTTAAAAATGATTCTTGCAATGTTTTTAACTCTAAAAATGTTTTAGTATTTTCTGCTTTAAGAAATGAAAATGTTTATGCTGTTGATTTAGATTCCTTAGCTAAGAAAAATATTCCTTGCTTAAATGATTTTCATAACGAGTCTTGGCTTTGGCACAGAATATTAGGACACTGCAATGTACAATCACTTAGAAAACTTTCTAGGAAGAACTTAGTTAGAGACTTACCCAAACTTGAATTTCCAGCAGACAAAGTTTGTAATCCCTGTCAAAAAGGAAAGCAACATAAAGTTTCTTTTAAATCAAAGAAAGAAGTGTCAACTTCTCAACCTCTCGAGTTGGTTCACATGGATTTATTTGGACCTTCTAGAGTTTCTAGTTTAAATGGGAAGCACTATGTCTATGTTCTTGTAGATGACTTTTCTAGATATACTTGGGTATATTTTCTAGCTCATAAAAGTGAAGCTTGTTCTTACTTTGTTAAATACTCCAAGTCTGTAGAAAATCTTAGTGGACTCAAGATTAAGACCCTGAGAAGTGATCATGGTCGTGAGTTTGAAAATCATGATTTTGATTCTTACTGCTCACACAATGGCTATAGTCACAATTTCTCTGCCCCTAGGACACCCCAACAAAATGGTGTAGTAGAGAGAAGGAATAGAACCCTGCAAGAAATAGCTAGAACCATGCTCAATGAATATGAACTGCCTATTTACTTTTGGGCTGAAGCTGTAAATACATCTTGTTATGTCATTAATAGAGTCTTGATCAGACCTGTTCTTAAGAGGACCCCTTATGAGTTGTGGAACCATAGGAAACCTAAGGTTAACTACTTCAAAGTTTTTGGCTGCAAAGTCTTCATTCTCAATACTAGAGACAATCTTGACAAATTTTCATCCAAGAGTGATGAAGGAATTTTCCTAGGTTACTCTATCTCTAGTAAAGCCTATAGAGTTTTCAATAAAAGAACCAAATGTGTGGAAGAATATGTTCACATCAAATTTGATGAAACTGATCCACATGAACCTAAAATATCTCTTGAAGATGATCTCTCTGGTTTGAATCTCAATGATAAATACAATGGACCTATAGTTAAAACATCCAGCTCTGTAAATTCTCCATAACCTGGTTCTGTTGAACCTCAATCTGTAGATGAATCTGAAATCTCTAGCCCTATCTTTTCAAGACCATCTAGGACTCTAAAGAACCATCCTTTAGATGCTGTTGTAGGAAATCTAGATAGAGGAACACAGACTAGAGCTTCTCTAAGAAATCAGGTTGAACATCAAGCTTTTCTTTCACAGTTAGAACCTAAAAATATCAATGATGCTATCAATGATGAATTTTGGGTAATGGCTATGCAAGAAGAACTAAATCAATTTGAAAGAAACAAAGTCTGGAAATTAGTAGAAAGACCTAAGGACATTTTGACCATAGGCACAAAATGGGTGTTTAGAAACAAAGTTGATGAATCTGGAAACATCATTAGAAATAAAGCTAGGCTAGTTGCACAAGGTTACAATCAAGAAGAAGGAATTGACTATGAGGAAACCTTTGCACCTGTAGCTAGATTAGAGGCTATTAGGATCTTACTTGCCTATGCATCACATCTGAATTTCAAGCTATATCAAATGGATGTCAAAAGTGCTTTTCTAAATGGTTTTATTGTTGAAGATGTTTTTGTAGAAAAACCACCTGGTTTTTTAAATCCTCATTTTCCAAATCATGTTTTTAAACTTTCTAAAGCTTTATATGGTTTAAAACAAGCTCCAAGAGCTTGGTATGAAAGGCTTTCAAACTTTCTTATCTCAAAAGGATTTACAAAAGGAGTAGCTGATCCCACTCTTTTTATAAAAAGGATTTCAAAAGATGTATTAATAGTACAAATCTATGTTGATGATATTATTTTTGGATCTTCTAAAAATTCCTTATGTACTGTTTTTTCAAAGGTTATGCAAAATGAATTTGAAATGAGCTTAATGGGAGAGCTTAAGTATTTTCTTGGTTTTCAAATTCTTCAAACTAAAGATGGAATTATTTTAAATCAAAGTAAATATAAAAAATATATTTTAAAACGTTTTGGATTGGATAGTATTAAGGAAAGTGATACACCTATGATTACTACCTGTAAATTGGATACAGATGAAGCTGGGAAACCAGTGGATCAAACCAATTACAGAGGTATGATTGGGAGCTTACTTTATCTTACTTCTAGTCGACCATACATTATGTTCAGTGTATGTATGTGTGCTAGATTTCAAGCTAATCCTAAATAACCACACTTACTGGCTATTAAAAGGATTTTTAAGTATCTTAAGTATACTATAAATTTAGGTTTGTTTTATCCAAAAGGACAATCATTTAACCTAACTAGCTATTCAGATGCTGACTTTGCTGGATGTAAGTTAGATAGGAAGAGCACATCTGGAACATGTCATTTGCTTGGAAAATCCCTAGTATCATGGTGTAGTAAGAAACAGAACTCAGTTGCATTGTCTACTGCCGAAGCAGAATACATAGCTGCTGGTAGTTGCTGTGCACAAATTCTGTGGATGAAACACACTCTATTGGATTATGGATTTGATCTTAAACATGTTTCAATTAACTGTGACAATACTAGTGCAATAAATATATCTAAGAACCCTGTGTCTCACTCTAGAACTAAGCACATTGATGTCAGACATCACTTTCTAAGAGATCATTATCAAAAAGGTGATATTTATTTGAAATTTATTAGTTCTGAACATCAATTAACTGATATCTTCACAAAGCCTTTATGCTTTGAAAGAATGAAATTTATTAAACAAGAGTTGTGTATGATTGATCTGTGAAACTGATCTGTGAAACCGATCTGTGAAACTGATCTGTGAAACTGATCTGTGAAACCGATCTGTAAAACTGATCTGTGAAACTGATCTGTGAAACCGATCTGTGAAACCGATCTGTGAAACTGATCTGTGAAACTGATCTGTGAAACCAATCTGTGAAACCGATCTGTGAAACAGATCTGTGAAACCGATCTGTGAAACTGATCTGTGCAACCGATCTGTCATACCGATATTCTTTTTTATTATTATATTGTAATTAATTAGTAAATTTCTTTTATACTTTTTATGGGAACCCTAAATGATAAAATAAATGATACGCGGCTATTTATCCTCCCTAAACCTTTGACCTTTCATTTCCCGCCGAACCTTTCAACCTCTCTTCCCCTCTACTTCGAACCTTCGAACTCCTGCCTTCCCAAAATCCTCGAATGGCTAAGAAAAAGAGACCGAGCAAAGGACCGGATAGCCCTATACCTTCAAAGCGTGCTCGAGGCGAGTCGAGTAGTACCTCTCAACGATCGGTAAATCCGAACTTGGAAACTCGGATTGTTGTTGTAGAAAAAGAAGTAAGCTCTGCGTGGCTTTTGTCAAGTAAGTCACTGTTGCTGCAAGTTCATGAATTGCAAGGATGGATAGACTGGTTTTCTGAAAACTCTCGAATAGACTACCCGAAGCTGGTACATGAGTTCTATATGAATCTGGAAATCACTTTAGATGGTGTGGAGGCTGCCAGGATGTCGTCTGTGGTAAAAGGAAAGAAAATATCCTTCTCATCTAAGCAGTGGGCTGAGTGCTTGAACGTACCTCATAAAGGTCGGTATGAGGATTATGCTAGGAATATTCCTCCAACATCTGATTACTTCTCTTATGAATTAGCTCTGGAGCTTTTGACAGGAAACAGAGAGTCATGGAGAATCACATCTTCGGAATTAGATGGTGAATGCAGACTTCTTTTCAAGTTTATTCAGCACCAACTTTTCCCTAGGAGAGGAGATTTTGCTGCTGTAAAGTACCAGGATGTTTTCCTGTTGTTTCTTCTGAAAACACATGAGAAGATCAATTTGTGAAGATATGTGATGGTACACATAGCTGGAATGGTAAAACCATCCAAGAAAGCCACTGCCTTGTTTTATTCAAAGATGATATCTACCATGCTCAAGAATCTAGAATGTATTGATGAAGATGATGAAGTTAATGAAACAGATCATACCTTCTGTCTCAACAAAGAGATCTACAAGAGGATGAAAATCAATTGGAATACATGGAAGAAGTGCTGGGTTGCAGATGAAGATAAATTGTATGAAGCCTACAATCCCATAGATCATGGCAAGAGGCCAAAGGATTTGAGAGACCCTGGCTTGAAACCAAATGAGGAACCAGTTTATTCTGATGATGATGAGCAAGAAGAAGGAAAGGATGAGGCCACCGAAACCCAAGAGCAAGAAGAAGCTGCGACTGAGGAAGGAAGTATGTCATCTCCTGATGATAGGAGTGATCCTGACACTGCCAGTCCCAAAAGAAGAATAGAATTTGGACCTGCTAGTCCACCCTTAGCCCTACCAGAATCAGAACCTTTTCTTGGTGATGAAGAAGATTCTGACACTGAAGAATATCACAGTGAAGCTTCTGATAAGAGTGATGATGGACGTGCTGATGATGTTGAGGCTGTTGTTGATGGTGATAACAGACCAGTGGATGGTCTTTCTGAAGATCAAATAGAATCACCTCAGTCAGTACAAGAAATACATATCAGTGGCAAGGATGATTCACCAAAAATCAGTGGAACAACAAGCTATGAGAAACCAAAATACACCCTGTGTGCTGCTGTTTGGGATGACTACCCTGGTTATGCTGTGTTGGGCTTAGAATATTCTGAAGACGAAGAAGCAATGCCAGAATCTGCTGCAGCTGTGAAAAGGAACCTCCCACGAGAAGCAAGGTCTGTTCCTGCTTTTGATCCTATAAATGATAATTTACCTGGTTCTGGAATCTCTCAAGCTGATCTTGATAAGTTTAAGATTGAATTTCTAACCGCTGTGAGAGCCACAGTTAGAGAAGAAATTTCTAATGCTCTTACTCAAGTGTATCTCCAAGTTTCTGAACATTCATTGGAAGCCTTCTCACAAAGAGTATCTAATGCTGTGAAGCCAGACCTGGCCAATACTGGTGAACTTATTGGCAGGAAAATAGCCTTTTTGAATCAGATTATGAAGGATGTTCACACCGGCCTGGTATCTCTATCAATCGAATTCCGATCAACCATCTCTGGTATGATGGAAGTTTTGAGAAATTTGATGAACATCTCAACAATTCTGACCTGAGGAAGTTGAAAGCTGAGTTAACTCACATAGTTGGCCAAGCCAGTACATGCAAGGTAACCAAGATCACTACCCGTGAGATAGAATCTCTAAGAGAAGTTTTGCATGATGAGTTAGCTGCTGTTGGACAAATTCTTGATTTAGAATCTTTGAGGAATATGAAGGAGATCTGTGATAACAGTCATAAGATGGCATTGGTGTATTCAGCAGATGCTAAGAAATCTCTGCAAGAGATCAAAGAGAAAGTTGATAATTACTTTTCCAAGATTTATACAAAACATGAGATGACTGCAAGCTTTGAGGTGTTGACAGAGAATCTGAAATTAACTCCAGTCACTCAGGCCTTCAAAACTCAAGTTCATCATTTGCAAGATTTTATCCCTTCCTTGGCACAGTTCATGGAGAATAAAGCTGATTTTGAAAAAGCTATGAAGTATGGAGCAGAAGTCATTCAGGACTTTATTCATCTTTTGAATCCCTATTTGCATGCACATGCCACTGCAATAGTACTTCCTACTTCTGAACCTCTCAGTGACTCTGATGTAGCTCCAAATCAGCTATCTGTTGCTCAATATCTATCTCAGTTAAGACTAGTCCCTCAGCAAGCTTCTCAACCAGCTCCTGTTTCTCAACAACAACCCTCTGTGGCACCTGCTCCTACACCTGCCCGAGTTGTCCTACCACCACTTCAGATTCGCCAAGACCATCCTGCCTCCAAGCCTTCAAACTTACCCAATATTGATCCCAAAGACAAAGGCAAAGCCCCTTTGTATCCCAACAAATAGTTGTGTATTATTTTTGATAGGGTGAACAATGTGCTGCTTGTAATAGTCTGTACTTTATCAAATATTTTTCTATCTATACTCTCTACTGACTGCTTTTCCTTTCACTTTCTCTTATCTGTTTTTCCCTCCTTTTTGATCATCCCAAAGGGGGATAAGAAAAAGAATACTTTATGGGAGAAGAAAAATAATACTTTATGGGAGAAGAAAAAGAATGCTTTATGGGAGAAAAAAGATGTATGAGAGAGATATATGGGGGAGAAAAGATGTATATATATCTCAGGGGGAGAAATCTGTATAATATATATGGGTAATCTAAATTAAGGGGGAGATTTATATATCTCTTTATATTTATTCTTCTTATGGTTTAATTCTCATTATGTTTTTATTAATGATATATCATATTATTTATATTTAATGATAAAGATTTGTGATTATCAAAAAGGGGGAGATTGTTGATCCCTCTGGAATATTGTTGATTTCATGTCTATGATTGATGTTTTAATAATCACAAATCATCACATAACATTAATGCTTAATCTGGTTTGATTTCTCATAAACTTAATTACAATCTGTTAATGAATCTGTTATCAAATTTTTGTCTATGCTTATTGACGTACAAAGTATTTTGGAAGCACCGATTCAATATCAACAGACATCGGAAGCACTGATCGCATATCAAAGGACAACGGTCACACTGATCCGATGCAAAATGAGTCACCGATGCAAATGACTCACCGATGCAAATGAATCATCGATCCGATGCAAAATGAGTCACCGATGCAAATGACTCACCGATGCAAATGACTCACCGATGCAAAATGACTCACCGATGAAAATGACTCACCGATCAGATGACAGACCGATGCTGATCAAACTGACTCACCGATCAGATGACAGACCGATGCTGATCAAACTGACTCACCGATCAGATGACAGACCGATGCTGATCAAACTGACTCACCGATCAGATGATAGACCAATGCTGATCAAAATGACTCACCGATCCGATGCAAAATGACTCACCGATGCAAATGACCCACCGATGCAAATGAGCCACCGATCAAATGACTCACCGATGCAAATGACTCACCGATGCAAATGAGCCACCGATCAAATGAATCACCGATGCAAATGAATCACCGATGCAAATGAGCCACCGATCAAATGACTCACCGATCAAACTGACTCACCGATCAGATGACAGACCGATGCTGATCAGTCTGATTCACCGATGCTGATCTATCTGAGTCACCGATCATTACTCACTAATGCTGATGACCTACCGATCACTTGATTCTTCAATAGTCATAAACAACTGTTTGAATTTATTTATCTTTAACTTTATTTAATCTAACCAATGGTCATATTAGGTATATTTTAATGCTCTGTAAAATATTTAATAAAGGTTGTCGGATGTCAGGAAACCGTACCACATACCTGCTGAAAGGAAACTTTTTCTGTCTTCCGAAGCACGTGACATAAATACAAGAAGACTCTGCTGAAGATAAAAGAGTTGATAGAAGAACACAAGAGACATACAGAGGAAAAGAAAGAGGAGGATGAACCAATCAGAATAGAACCTCATACACAATCAAGCCTACTCAAGAAGAGTTCTGTGCATACAAAAGAACATTGAAGAACTTCATCGACTACATCTCACTGCCTTTGATCCTGAACCATACGAAACTCTTCTTCTCAAACAAAAATGAGAAGAGGACTCAGAATAAATTCTGACCAAATACAAAAGAGTCCAGAGCTACACTGAAATCACCAGATCCATTTCTAAACTCTACATCTCTGCTCTGTGATACATTTGTTTTACATTTTGAGCAGTGTGTGTTATCTGCTATATTAAACACACACACTGACTCCTGTACTTTCACTGGAGGATCTGTAAATCCTCAGAAAAACTTTTTACACTTGATTTACCACTATGGATAGTGGTAGAGGTCGTATGAGACCTGGACATCTCTAAGCTATTGTTTGTTTTCCCACACAGAACTGTGGTAGAGGTCTTGTGACCTGGACAGTGTGTTCACTGTTGTTAACCCCGATCCAGGGTGTGGATCATTTTTATATAAACTTTTGAGAGGACTAAGTCTCGACTTGAGACTGAACCTCTTGGTTAATTGTCTGTGTTTGTAGCTACATACTATATCCATACTACATATTTATTTCATATTCCGCTGCTATTACTTTGAAATATAATTTATTTTCAAAGCTACTTTGATAGTTAAACTCGAAAGTGTTTATATTTATTATAGACCATTAAGTTAGTTTCAAAAGTTAATTTAATCATAAGATTAAGTTAACTGAGAACTAATCAATCTTTGAGAAACTAATTGAACCTTTATAATCTGTATAAATTCACTACAGTTTAATCTGTTTTTGAAATAGGGGGATTTTAATCAACATTATTTTTAACAGAAAATTTTAATTGGAACTCAATTCACCCCCCTCTTGAGTATCCACTCCGACCAACATAATGGTGTAAAATATCCACACCCGCCATATAAGTTAAAAAAACATTCTTACCTAAATTTTTTTGAAAAGGTCAAATAGTACCTTGTTTGGAAAATGACAGAAAGATTCCTTTCAAAAACGTATAAGGTCAAATAAGGGTATAAATGAATTTAACCCACTTTCTAATAAGTATAAAAAAAATTTGATATAAATTTTTAAGAAACATAGATGTGGATGATAAAGAGGCCCCAGTAGATACTTACGTAAAAACAACCTTGAATAATAAAGAGATTCTGAAATTAACCCTTACCTTGTACTTTTACTTAGTCGATGGTATGCTAACCTCCTGTATAATATTAAAATAATTGTTATTAAATTATTCAAGAATCATATATATATATATATAAATATGATATCATATATGATCTTCTAATAATGATTTTTTAATAATATTTTAGTATTATCATCATTTCGGGTGTTAACATACTCATTTTATTTTATATGTTTTGTTACATAAGCAGTGTTTGTTATGGATAGGTTGTATATTATTCATACATATAATGATATCAAATCCCTAAAAATTATTTTCAATCATCAAATGAAAATTAGTCATGAATGGATATGATGGGGAATGAATCTCATCGTGTTCGTGGAGACGGTAATCCCTATGTATGCACGAGCGACAATATCATTATTTTGATATTAAAATATTATATAATTGGATGTTATATCATATATAAAGAATAATTATCATGTTATATTTATTATTTACATCAATTACACATTATTATTATACCCATCCAAATGATAATGTATTGAATAACAATTACACCACGATGTGGAGACGGTAAGTCGTACGTACGCGTGTATGGTGACATGTCATTCAAAGAATGGATAGAATGATGAATATGGTTTTACCATATTTATAATAAAATAATAGTATTTAGAAGATATTGGAGTTATTATTTTAGTATGGAAAAAACAAAGATAGAGTTAGTGGAAGATGAATGGAACTTGAAAGAGATGATGAAATATTTACCTCTTCTTTTGGTTCTTCCTTTTGATTTGATCAAATGGGCTTCATAGGTTGGCTTTTTGACTAAAGTAAGGACTCTAGGTTGAAGTGATGGGAAGTTTAGAGGATATTTGGGAAGGGGTTTCTTGAGCCAAATGTCTTTGAATGTGTGAATTAGAGAGAAAGTGGAGTGCCATTTTATAAGAGGGGTGACGACCACCTTAAGAAAAGCTAGAAATATTATTTTATACTAAAATCCTTTTCGGTTTCTAATGGATAAAAAATGAATTATTTAAAGTATAAGGTGGGGATGGGTTGAACACAACTCAACTAATAGGTTTTAGACAGGTTTGGGTCACTACATTAACCTTATCATTTAGATTTAACTCTTTGTTAATTAGTTTGACATTTACCATGTCTCTTTGTATTTTTATATTATATGGTTAATAAACTTACTATAACAAGACAATAGAACCCCAAGTGGTTCATTATTAATATATATAACCTTATATGAGTCCTTTGTCCGAACCATAGATTTTTAGGAATATAATATCAATTAATAATATAATATTTGTTTTAAAAACACTTTTGTGTCAATTTTGACACTATTTGGTAATATATTTTTTTGAAAATTATAACAGCATGATTATTTCGAAAAAAGTAAATTAAATAAATCCTAACATGTCATATTAACCTATAAAATTCATGAAATTCATCAAAAGTCATACTTTACATTTAATTGGGTATTTAAAATGTCAATTATTTTAATATTTCATTAATAAGTTAATTACTGCATCATCATTGTGTCAAGAATAAATTAACTTATTTAATGTCTAAAAATTATAAATAAAATACCATTATGTAGTAAATATTTTTATATATTTTAATTAATATTTATAATTTAATTTATCTTATGTATAACCCTATATTAAAAATATTTTAGTTATTGAACATTGATTTTAACTCTTTTAACTCTTCTTTAAATAACATAATAATAAATGTCCTAATTAATCCAAGTGGACCTAAAGGATCATATTTTATTCCTAAGGTTGTTTCTGGTCTAATAACACTTATCCAATAGAATTATGAAATTTTTTAGGGTAAAAATAATATCATTTTTACCTTTAATTACCCGATTTACTTTTAACTATGGTAAATAAAAGTAAGAAGTTACTATTCACCAAAAATTATTTTCATTCCATTGAACCACATTTTACTTACTTATATAAATAGTGTCTCTAGGAATTTTGAAATTCAACTCACAGAAGCAGTAAAATTAACTTTTATGTAAATTTTCAAAAAATCCTAGGAGGTGGGTAAAAGACGGTAAAAGTTCAACAAAATTTCTATTTATCTAAAATTAATATAAATTGACTCCAATGAATTACATTGAAAATATATAGGTATAATGTTTATATTTTGACCTAAAATAAATTTAAATAAAATAAATAATTATCTGAATAAAAATTCAGTTTTAACCAATAACTTAGTGTTTTCACTATTCATCAAAAATTGAAAGTTTTCAGAAAAATACCAACAATTTACCCTAGGATAAATTTGAAATTACGAATCCAAAAATGAAGTCAATTTTGAAAATAAAACTAATAAAATTTAGAAAAGTGGGTATCACTATTCATAACGGCTAGTTTGATTGGTTGTGGTGCGTTAGAACTCGAAGTTGCGTACAACACACACTATTGTATTATTCAAAAAGAAGCGTATCGTGGAAGCTTGGGGTGTAACAACTTTTCTATAAATAAACACATTACATTATATGTTCATTCTAGGTTTTTTCTCTAAATCCAATTAATAATTTTTTTAGTTTTATAATTTCATTCCCCATGAACATGAATTGAGTATTTATACACATTAATTATTCATTTTCTCTCATATGTAGAATTTCATGCCTAGAACTATTATAAAGCATAAAATGGTTTATGATCCATAATGGAATGTCGGTGTCATATATTCTTATTTTTTACCTAGACATATCCTGATAAAGTAACTCAAATTTTATTTTTTCATGAACATTAAATCAAGATATTGGTGAATCATTAGTACATTACAATCTATTGAGACCATGATGTATAAGAGATCAGAGTCATTGAAGCTAAGTGGAATAATGAGAGTATTTTTTGGGTCAAGAAGAAACTTTTGATTATTTACCAAGATTAATAAATGGCATCAATTATTTCAAAATTAAAGAGAATGATTTATAAGTCATTGATCCAAAAACTAACTTTGGTTAAGTATTTTCAATATTGAAGAGATAATGTCTAGGTTATACAAGAGAAGAGAAATTATTTGGCTCTTAAACTTGTTCAACTTTCAAATGTAACCTCTAATCTAAATATATACATTGGTTTCATTTTCATAAAATATTTAAAGTAGAAATGATTTAATATAGTACTTCCATTTCATCATGTTACACCTTTTCTAGAAATTCTCTTCGGTTAATCCTATCCTCCTTTTAAAATGTTTTGTAAAAACTCTAATCCTTATTTAAACCACTCTTCCAAAAAGGGTTGATCTAGTTTGTTTTTAGACTAAGTTTTAAGTGTGGGGTCATGGTTTTAAACTCTTCATTGATATGGATACCTATACTTATAAATGGGTTCAATTAGGTTTTTTATACCAAACCAATGATTATTGTTAAACATGGAAGTGGATAAATTATATTTGTATTCGAATCAACAAACAATTAAAGATAAATAAACATTTTTCTAAAGAATACATTATAATGATAACTTCCCATGGTGGTTGGTCATTACTTTCCTATAGATGGAACATATTATTACTTGTATTTCAAGTTAGAGTATTATTTTTCTTTTTCACACTTTTTAAACATTTATTTTTATTCAATTTTTTCTAACTTTTTTTTCATTAAAATATGATGGTCTACAATTTGGGCATTCCATGAATTTTGACTTATTGGACTAAAACTAGCATCCCTAATTGTTCTTCATGTTGTATTGTATCCATGGATTGGATTATTTGTTATGTCATGTTCATATATATTTTTTACTTATAGAATGATTATATAATGTTATAACAATGTTTACGATCATATTATTTGTTTTATTATAGGGTGAATGTCTATTTATTAGGTATATACTTAGTTTTTTAGTATATTTTATATGAATTTATTTGAACCAAGTTTATCGTTTTCCAATTAAAGGCCTATTTACAAGCTACACATAGGAATATACATACATACATACATACATATATATATCATCTCTGTATGGAAATGAGTGGCCACCTAGGTCAGGATAATATATATACAATTCCTCTCTATGATGTGATAAGTAGATTCCTAGGATAGGATGATATATATATATATACTCCCTATGAGGAGATACATATAATTCTGAGTCATGATGATATATATACACACACAGTTCCTCTCTATGAGGAGATTTGATCTCTCCTTAGTGAGAATAATATATATACAATTCTTCCTTATAAAGAGATGATGGAACTCATAGAAAGGATGATTATAGGTAAACACAAACACACACATGTATGTATATATATATATATATTTGTATACATATAAATATGTGTGAACTTTATCAAACAAAAGATATAACCATTATTAGGTCTCAAATTCTAGTTTATGATTGAAACATGTATATAATGGTTCTGAAATCCTGATATAGGAAGTAATTTTTTATAGTAGATGCCAGCTTATAACATTTCTTACAATTTATTATTTTCAATATTTGATAATTGATTGTAAACATATTTTATAACATATTTTTAAATGAGTAGAAATGTCTGTGAATTCACATATCTATTAAATACTTACTTGACACATCTTTCATAATTCCCTTATTCGTATTTATGCTCAAACCCTATATAAAAATCACAAAATAAATATAGTTCCACTTTCTCTATTTCAGATAAAAAACAGTGGTATTGTGCCCTTTGGATGATTATCACACCATCAGTCATGGATTTCATAGGATTTCATTATGTTTCTGGGAGTTATGAAATATGGAGTCAACTTTTGGCTTGATATCATACCTTGGAACATCACCTTTCCGTTTCATGTGTTGTTATGTCTACCGGATCATAGATTATTCTGATAGTGTATTCCTACTAGCTATTTTTCCATGTATTTTTTGAATTTATATATTAATTACACGGTTTTTCTTATATTTTTAGTTATTTATAGTGTTGTACCTTGCTATTCGTGTTAGACATGTCATACATACGGACTTTTCAAGTCAATTCCTCTAAAAATATGGTCAAGAATTATTATATTAATAAAATTTAGTATGTAATTCCCCTTAAATAAACAAATACCCATGGAACTTTTGACCATCCCTTGGATATCAAGGAATGATCTTAGGGAGAATGATGGTCTAATTTGGGTGATGTTAATATATCCCGAACACGGTCATTACAAGTGGTATCAAAGTGGTGTTTTTTATTTTTTTAATATTTCTTGACATGATGTAGAATTATTGTGACTTGAGAAGTAACTTATAAATAGTTGTGGTCATCCTATTTCTTGATGAAGTTCAGTTTACTATTTGATATCTAGGTACTCAGAAGTCATCATTGGTTCAGGTGAGGATATGATTTGAATGTCTTGAGTATGAACTAGTGAAATACACAAAGATTATAGGGAATGTATATGATCCACACTTTTTAGTGGTCCATGAATCATATGGACTAGAATCACATTTAGATATGTTAATCTCATTAATATTCATATTAGCATATGTGAATTGAGTTATTTAATTAAATAACAACTAATAAGCTAATTTTTTTTCTTAATAACTTATTATCTTATTAATGGATGTTTCTCACATACCAACCTGATTTTAGATAATAATATACTCTATATTTTATATTGTATTTATAATTATCATATAGTTTAGATTCGAATCATTTTGTTTATTTTTAATTTATGTCCTACTATTGAGCATACTACTTATTTCTCTTTAATGTTTCACCTCAGAGAAAGTTATTTATTATTATTTTATTAATGTACTATCAAAATTGTATTTTAAAGGTAGATATGAAGCATGTTCTTAAATGTTTTATTTAAATTTTCATACAAGATATTTATCATCATGTTTGAGTATTTATCTTAAGCCTAGTAATATTTTCTAGTAAGGGAAGCTATTTTAAAAAATTGAGGTTTTTGAAAATGAATAAAAATCATTTTTTTGATGTATTTAAAATGGAATAATAGCTTGTAAGGTGTATAAAAATGGGAGAGTTATTTTTAAATCCTATTTTTCATTATCAATTTGTTTTTTTAAGAAAAAAAAGTGTTTTAGAAGTGGTATTTTTGTTTTGATTTTGAAATGAAACAAAATTCATTGTAAAAATATTTTATAATCTATCTTGTATTGTTTATAAGGTTTTAAATGATAAATTGGGGAGTATTATTTTGACTGGGAATTTCATAATGAGTTAATTCAAACCAATATGGTATTTTTTTAATATGATTTACTATGTGACTTTTGAAAAAAAGGTGATTTCGTAAAAATTTTGGGAAGTGAACTTCATTCATAAACTAGAATTCATTTATAGTATGTTTTTAGAAAAACCTATGGATAATTATTATTGTGTTGGGAAATATGAAATTATATTGGAATTATAGTTAGTATTTTACGGATTTTAGATATATTAGTTCATCTATTTAGATTAAAACTTTGTGTTATTAGTGTTTTTTATTGTTTTTAGAAATTATAGTATTAGTTTTTTTTGGAGTCAATTATAGGAAGTTTGGAGAGAGTTTTGGGATAAAAATTACTATATTGACAATTATTATACTCTAAAGTGTTATAATATTGGGTATATGGTGATAATTATCAATTTTTGTTTCCATGTATTGGAAATTTTGTAAATTTGTTGTCTTATGTGTGAAAACACTAGTGGGGTGTTAATAGATATGTGAGGTGGTTAATTTTGGAGTAATTTGAAATTCATATTTTTTATGATGAAAAGTGTAAGTGTGGAATGGTTGTAATAGATCATGTCATATTGGATAAAATCAAGGGGGAATTTGGTTTTACTATGATCATATTGATAATAAATACATGTGATTTTATGAAATATCGGTTCCATAAGGGAGCTCATTTTTTATTTCTGGATTATATCATTAATTACGATGTTTAATGATGGAATCTAAGGTGTGTTGAAATTTTTTATGGTTTTATAGGATTTTATGTGGTTCAAGCATTTTTGTAAGTCTAGTAAGAGGTAACAAATTAAGTTTAAAACAATAAATGACACCAGGTACCTACTGGGAGGTACTAGGTACCTATTGAGTAAGGTATATTATAAGGTGGCCTAGAGGATCCACTAGGTTCCTGATATCCCAATTCATATTTTTTAAAAAATAAGTGATTTGTTCCATTTAATATAAAACTAATTTTCCCCATTTTTGATTCCTTTGACTTAATTTAACCTAGGAAAACCAATAATCCTTTCTTTTCTCCATCTACTCCTTTAACAAACTCCAATAATTGGATATCAAACACTTTTTTCATCACTAAAGTATGATAACTCTTCCCTGAATCAGATTTTCCATCCTTAATTCTTCTCATTTTATTTACATTACTTTGGTTTGGGATTCTATGACTAATTATACTAAATATTGGTGAAATTCATCATAATCAATGGTGTTTATTCATACCATAGTTAGAAAAAATAAAGAGTGGTTATCTACTCTCTGTTGAACACTATTTTGATGGATATCAATTGAGCTGTGTTTTATTCTAGGTATTTTTTTTCATTCTAGGGTCAAATTCAATGGTGTTTAAGTAGAGATAATTTTTCATTTAGGAATTTAAATTTTTAGGTGTAATTATAAATTTATTTTCCTTAGTTCATTTTTGGATTTAGTAATTCTTTAATTTTGGTGATTATATAAATGGATCTCTTCGATATCAAAGATTGGATTAATTGTTCTTAGGTACTACTTTGTGATATTTTATATTGGTAAATATCACTTTTGGTTAGGGTAGATGGTCTCAACCCTTTAGGTGAATGTCTGGGTTATTCTATGAATATTCCTACCACTAATTTTTCTAAAATTATTTATATAATAAACACCTATTTTGTAAAATATGAATATATTTCTTTCAAATCTATTTTTATAGACATTGTTTTAGGTTTCTAATGTGATTTCAAATGAATTCATGGTATGTTTTTTAATCATTTTTGTTTTCCTTAAACCCTTTCATAGTCTTGAAATACAATTTTTTGGGTAAATCCTTTTTTGTTATTATAAATATTAGATTTTAATAAAACCAACATGATACAATGTTTAATTATTAGTGGTAGATATTTCTTCCTTGTATGTTTTTATTTGTAATTTAGGCTTTGGAAGAGTAACACCTTTCTGTAAGTGAATTCTTTAAAATATATATTCATTCTTGGTTTCTTGTGTAAATACCATTAAGGATATTTCTTAGCTTTATAATTTCATTATCCATGGACTTATAGTGAGTCCTTATGATCTTTAATTACTTATATTCTTAAATATGTATAAGTTTATTCCAAATATTTTTATAAAACATACCATGGTGTATGATCATTAATGGAATTTGGGTTTCATATATTTAGATTATGTTACATAAGAATACCATGATAGAGTAACATGAATGTTTTTTTGTATTAGAACACGAGTTAATAAATTTTATTAATGTTGATTCATACATAAAATATTATCAACCGAGAACATAAATAATAAGTTGAATATGTAATTGAAGTTAAGTGCATTGATTAGATCATTTTTTAGTCAAGCATACAATTTTGAATCATTACCATGTTTTACAAAGGGAATAACATTTTTATACTTAAACATGAATGAGTTATAATACATTATTCGAAACAAAACCTCAAGTTAAGTTTTTTCATCAATGATGAGATAATGAAAGGGTTGGAAAAGATAGGAGAAATGATTCAAATGTTAAACATTTTTGGATTTCAAATATAAAATATGGTTTAAATACATTCTTTTTTTGTATTCATAAAAGGTTTAACATAAACCTGATTTTATATAAGTACCTTTAGATCATCAATTTTATCCTTTTTCTATACAATTCCATTGGTTAATATTTTCCTCCTATAAATTTATTTGTCAAAACACTTATCCTTATCAAAAATTGTATTTCAAAAAATGGTTAATATGGTTTGTTTTTAAACAAATGATTAAGTGTGGGGTCATGGTTCCAAATACATTGAGATGTTTGAACCTTTTTTCATGTTCCATATAGAGAAATGTGTATTATATGAACATGGTAACACACACACACACACACACACACATATATATATATATAAACACATGCATAGTTACACCCTATAAGGAGATGATTTTCCTCTTGGGTGATGATGATATAAATACAGTTACTCAATATGAGGGTATGAGTAGACTCCTAGGTGAGGATGATACACACACATATTGTTCCTCCCTATAAGGAGATGGCCATCCTCCTGGGGTGGATTCTTATAGATAAATAAGTCTATCAATATATATTGGTGTGTGTGTAGTGGTATATATAAACCTATGTGTACAAAATCTAATATAGAGGATATCACCTTTATTACATCTCAAATTATAGGTTAGGAATGAAGTAGATATATAAAGTTATAGATCCTTTCATTATTGAACTAGTACAGAAAAGGGTTTTGACATATATTTTTATATTTTTTCACATCAGTTAAAAATTTGATAATTTGTATTCAATGATGTGAATAATTTTTTTAAATTGTTTAATTTAACCTATGTCAAAAACTAACTCCATATCGGTTATTTTTATAACTAATGTTGGAAACCCTCTTAAAATGAAAAATCATTACACTTTTTGTGCTGGTAATAAAAATAACGAATGTCAAAAATATTTTTCTCATCTTTTATTTAAAATAGAATATGTAAAAAAACTAACTTACACATTGTTCATTGCTATAAAAATGATGAAAACCATCCTAAAATGAAAAATCATGAAATTTTTCACATTATTTATGAAATTAAGGACTTGTAAGTGAGTTTTATTACATTTTTTATTTTAAATAACTGATGTGAAAAACCATCTTCCATGTCCATTACTCACATCCTTCTTATGAAAAGTCATTTTTAACTCATCTACTACCAAAGTGAATCTTTCATTGTAGTGAAATATATACCTTTCTTTTGATTTTTTAGCTCATATGAATATATCATACTTATATTTGATATCCAAATGAGATTAATTAATATTCATTAACACTTTTTTATTATTCAAGTTAGTGAGTCACCTCATCAATGACCTTCTTAGTAACTTCTTTCTCACACACATTTCTTTTCAATTGTTCTTTGGCACAAGAGAAATGTTAATTGAAAAGTGATATAGTTTCTTCTATAGGATCAATAATTTTTTTGATAATTTTATATATTTGAACCTTATTTGAAAAAGCCTGATCCATATCCTAGTATTCTTTTTCAAGCTATGACTTAACATTTTATATTCCCTTGGTAAAAGAAAATATTTAATTAAAAACATTTGTAGAAACATTCTTCAAAAAAATTATTTCTAAATAGAAATCACTAACTGATTCAACAAATTCTTCTTCATTTTCACTTGAAAAATACTCAGGAAAAGTATAATTATCTTTTAATTTAATAGAAAATACTTATAAAATACCATTCTAACTTCATTCAGTTTTTGATGTATCATCTTTATTTTTCAAATTCTTTTTCAACTTTCTTTCCTCTTTCTTCTATATGTTATTTATGGTCTTTGTTGAATCCTCCTTGTGGGAACTGATAGAAATATGAACTGAATTATTCATCCAAGAAAACTCTCCTAATTCTAAAAATTCAAATACTCACTTCATATAAGTCAGATGAAAACAATTGGGATAAAAAGATAGATCCAATAAAATGCGTAACATATTCTCTCTACCAAATGAATTTCTTAGTGGATCATATAGTTTCACTGATAGAGGGGGTAAAATAGTGCACACAAATTTTTACCAAATTTCTTTTCTTTTCTCTTACCCATTTTTAATATGTACATCTATACTTATTATAGTGAAGGGATATTCCTTTTTTACAAACAAAATTAAAACCAATGAATGGCAGAAAGTAAATGAAGCACAACACACAATATTTTTTAATTTTTCTCCCACAATATAGGTGACTATGTCATTTCTATGTTCGGTATGATTATAGTAAATTATTATACACTATGAATGAATCACTAATTATAAGTGGGATAGTTAGGTATCACCCTAAAACTAGTGTTGGTAGGTATGAACCTTTGACCAAATTAGATTGGCTTCCCACCAGTGTTATTTATACTAGAATTCCACTAATGTTCTAAAAACACAACACAAATAAAATAAAAAAGATCACATGATATGCAAGATCCTTCTGAAATAAAAAACATATATTCCTCTTTGATCCACTAAAATAAACTGATTATGTACTATCTCACTTCAACTAAGACTCTATGACTACCATAGAGTACAATCAATAATATTTCTTGCAAGTCGGCTCAGTATACTCTCTTAAATTGTAGAAGATAACACTTCCAATTAAACTCATTGTAATAATAGAATGAACAACTGAAGATACATCAATAAATTGAAAATTTTATTTTTCTTTTCTTCACTAAAAAATATTTCTTCAGATCAACTTAATTATTACACAAAAAAATATCATGTGTTCTATAATCATGTAATTATTATCATCATGTGAAAATATCTAATGCATGTAATCATTCAGACCACTTATCTAACTTCTTTGTGAAATAATAAATTTAAAATACGAAGTATTATTTTAATCATATTTTTGAAATCATATAATGTGACCATGAACACACAAATTATATATAGTGAAACCTTCAAAGTGAGTACATTTGGTCATCCTTTTTATGTAACGTCTTGAAAATCTAATATAGGAACAATGTATTCAATAACATGTATGACATGATACACCAAGCGCATAAGGGAATATAATATCCTAAGTATTTATAACATGTTTAATACTTTAAATAAAATCAATATATTTCATATCTTGAACTACACGTGATACTGATTTATCATACAACATACACAACAACGAGTTTCTTTGATGGCTTTCAGCACAGGCAAGACTGATTTTTACCAAACAACAATATATTATTAAACTATTATTATTTAATATAATAAGATATAATGTAGTCGTTAAATTAGTAGTTATTAATATAATTAGATAACATATTAAAATATAATTTTTAATAAAATATGAAATTAATTCATTTGTTTCAAATTAATTATAAATGAATATAATAACCAATTGAATAGAAAGGGAATATTTTTATAGAAAACTATTATTATGTTCACAAAGTTCTTTTACCCTAATAAATTAAATTAATTACAATTATTGGGTGATATTAGTGTAATATATTTATTATATATTCAATATAATATTTTTTATATTCATCCAATATATTTGGTAGGTATAAGATAAGAATAAACCTAATATTACACATAAAATACTATATTTTTATTAATGAATTTTTAACACCTTTTAATGGAGTACCCATTTTAAATCCAATTTTTGGAACTTTTATTGACTATATGTGTCATAAAGATGTAATATTTTAAATGGAAACATAAAAATTATCTTTGGGTGATTTTTTGGTGTTTTTATGAGAAGTTTCATTTTTTTAATGAATAGTGAATAATATTGAATTTTTGTACAAAAATGATTTTTCATTTAATTTATTTTTAAGGTTAAATCGTATTTTAAATTGTTTTCAAAGTTTAATTAGATAATTTTTTATACAATAATGTATTATAGGTCATTGGAATCAATTTCACTTTTAAATTGGCTATAAAAAATAGAAAACTTTTGTGTATTTTGACTTTAAAAAATCGCATTATCATCCCATCTACGAGATTAAATTAAAATTAATTTCTACTACTTCTGTTATTGCAATTCAGAAAAATGGAATACATATTCAAAATCATAATAAATTATAATCTCGAATAAGGTCAACTTATTTTTTTGACCAAATTGAACAGGGAAAGTAATTAAAATTAATTACATCGATTAAGGTAAAATTAAGCTTAACATGGGACTAAACCATAATCATAAGGCGATAAATGAACTATACACATGTCCAAAACCTATTGTATGAAAATATTTTAATAAAATAAACCTCTTAGATTCTATAATTATCCATTTGGACACTTTTTTAATAAGTAATACCTGTGGAATGCAAAATTCTTTTCAAAAATACCAAGTCTGTCCTTTTACCCACTATAAAAAGGCACTTAAGTCTCCTTCTTCCTCACACCTCTAAAACAACTTTTTGTGGAACTATATCGACCCAAATAGCTCATAAAAATCCCTCTAATAAACCTATAAGCCTCCCATTTTTCAAAAATCTATCCATGGAATCCCTTTGGTTCAAACCAAAAGGAGTTACTCGATTAAGTGGTTACATCTTTCCTTAAGATCTTTAGTTTTATTTCCATTACACACCCCTAAAATATTCTTATCCCATGATTAAATAACATAATATTTATCATATATATACAAGTTTTTTTATGTAAAGGGTTCAAAATACACTTACACACACTCACATCTAATGGGTAACAAACATACTTCTTATGTGGATGGTAAACTACCGCCTCACGAAATTATGATTATTTGTTCTTCCTTTACCGCCTCTCATGGTGGTCATTATGATGAAAAATATATTAATATATCTTAAATATGATATTTATAATGTATTTATAGTTTCTAAATTACTTTATAACACATATATTTATTGACCCTATTTTTTAGAAATATGATAACACCTCTTGTGGATGTGTGGACTACCACCTCCAAAAAGCGATGCGATTCGATCACCCGATACATAGAATGTATAAAGGATGATTATAATTAAAAATATGAGATATACACAAAATATATATGATATTCATGATGAAATTATATATCTAGAAGTATAATATATATATATATATTATTTTCTTTATTCCATTTCACACACTAAAAAGTGATAATATCAGTCATGGGTGTGTGAAATACCGCCTCCTCGACACAATGAGATTCCTTTTACATCAATATAATTATATATATAAGTATATTTGATTAAATAACATGGTATTTATAATATAATGATCATTTTTCAAATATATGGTGTTTCTTACCTATTTTCCATTACGATCATTGAAAAATGGGAATGTTACTCATGCGTACGTATGACATACCGTCTCCAAGATTGTAACGTTGATTAAATTTTAATAACCATATTTAATGATTATTTTTAAAAGTATACTTTTTTAATAAATATGATAATTATTTTGTGATTATTGTTCTAGATATGTTATATAATGACCCCTTTGACCATAGTTGACCTACAGAAGCTGTTTTTGACTAATTAACCAAATTTGGTAAAAATGACCGACGCAAACATAATTGATTAAGTAGTTGTATAAAACATATTAAAAAGTCAAATAAAAGTTATTAAAAACATAAAAAATATTCTCAAGCATGTAAATAATTATCATATGTGATTTATTTAGGAATATAATAAAACACGAGAGAAATTAGACTCAAGGTAGGGAATTTCATATAAATTAAATTCCATTGAGACTTATTTTTTTTCATGAAGCTAGTTTGTTTTATATGGTGAATAAAATTCCATTTTACATGATATATCATGAATCTAATTAATATAATGATATTATAAAATTCATTTAATTGTATTCCTTGATGAGGTTTATGATTTAAAATGTTTCAAAGTGGTATGGGACACATTCAAATGTTTAAAGATTATTTTCCTCAACAATAATTCTAATGATCATTCAATGGTGTTTCCATTCGAGGTAATTATATGTCCATTTTTCTATAAAACCTTCAATTTTCCTCTCCTATGGTTATTAATGACCTTTTTGAAGTATTCATTCCATTTTTTCACTCTTTGGTACTCAAAATAGTTTTAGGAAAACCAGAATTCAGGTCTCTCTTTAGCTGGAGAACCTATTCTCTTCTAAAAATGATGTTTTGTTAAAATATTTTCAAAAGATATTTTCAAATAAAAGGTTTTAAAAAATGATCACTTTTTTCGTAAATGTTTTTAAAAGTTATTTTTATAGAGTTTATATTCATCAATGATAACAACCATTTATTTTATTCTACATGGGACATGTTTTGTTCATACCATCATTAATCATCTTCTAGATGGTTCATAATTGATTTTTCCAAGGATAGTATACACATTCACTTACTTGATTCCATTTATCCCGTTGATATATTCAATTTCCTATGATCATTTGAAATTGAATTTCACCTAAATATCTATATCATTTTTTGTTGATATGATTATTCCTTGAACCGTATACTATTTTTTATATGGTGTTTAATTTTAAATTTATTTGACTATTAGGGGAAATATTGATAAATTAGTATCCTTAATTTAATATGGATATTTGATAAAGAATAGTTTCTATTCGATATGATGAATTTTTTGGATAGGTAAGACATGGGTTAAGGACTGTTTAATGTAAGCCCTATGAGATGAGGACCAGTTAATAAAATCCCCTCGATGCATCGACAGTTTCATGGGATTAAATTAGGTTGGAAAACACCTTCGTGTTTGAAACTAGTATGTCATAAACTATCTTGTGAAAGGTCTTGACCGTAAAGATAAGGTTTTCCAAACGAAATCGGTTTGTACCTAGTATGTTTTAAACTGTCTTGTGAAATGTCTTGATGGTACTAGTTCCATGTACCTAAGAAACATAGAATCCAATAATTAAGAGTTTCCCATATTTATATTAGTTTATCATTTATCCATGATATTTTTCTTAGACGTGCCTATAGATTCATTTCATTTTTAGTTCATTTATTAAATGGCATGTGTTTTAGCTTTTTACCTTCCCATGTTTATTTTTCCTTATCTAGTTTTCCGAATTTAATGTTCTTTAATTTACTTTACCTTATAGTTTATTCACTTCATTTTCATCATTTTTCTTTCATGGAATGTGTATTCAGTTAATTATAATGACATAATAATTATTATCCTTGATTCATTATTTTTTAAACAATATTTTTTCCTTACTGACCATTTGATATCACCCTTATTATGTTTCCTTCACCCATGAATAAAATAAATGTACTATGAAAGATATAACGGGATATACTATAGGGAATAAAGTTATCCTCGAAGTTATTTATATGAAAAATTGTGTTTTAATTAGTGTATTATTTAATAATTAAATACTAATGTATGTATTTGGTTTACTAAGACTACTAAACTCTTGGTCCTTCGGGGTTTGATTCCTTGTAATCATGCCAATGTAATTGATATAAGCACTAACTCCAGGCTTTCTGGGGTCGGGTATCTATAGTTGATATCAGAGAAAGTTTATTAGCAACCTTGAGAACTGTATTTTGGGGAAAATAGGTTAGATAACATAACCTTAAGATATAATTTTAGGATAATTATATAAGAACACACTAAAATTTTGGTAAGGTAGGGATTATGTGGGTATTCCAACAAATGCATCAATATCTAGACACTACATGTTGGTGTGGTTCTGGAACAGATGTACCTAGAAGTAACCACTCTAACAAGGTGTGTCGAGCCTAACTCGACGTAACCTGGTACATGAGAATGGACCTTACTATGAACCTAGCTTGACCCTACCATATGATATTCTTAGTATAATTCGAATTTTCATTATAAACCACTCTGAATTATTTTGAAAATAAATAACCAAGGTTAAACCCAAAGTGTTTTATATTGAAGATAAGGTGTCATGATTTAGATATCCTTTAAATGATATTTTGGTTAAACCCTAGACCAAAGAAGGTCCTATGTGGGAATAAATGGATGAAGTATTTATGTATTGGGGTTGCATTGAAACATTAGTTAAAAAACTATTTATTTATTTACATTATTTCAAGGATTTCCATCATATTTATATTTGAAATTATATTAATATGGTTTTAGAAAATGAAATCATGTATTTCGGGTGACAACCAATCAAGTCTGGAAAGGCCATGTGACTTGAACCCATGACCAAAGGATGATAAGGGTTTCACACCAACCACTAACCTATGCAATGTCTAGGTCAATAAGCCATTGTTTTTAGTTGAAAAATTTGATGAATAAATATTTATGATGAACCATTAATGTTCCTTTTTAGGTTTAGGGAATAATGAATTAACCATATTTACTTTAGAGAATAGTTATATATAAATAGTTATACTTTTTACTCTTTTATAGGCCATATGATCCATTAAATGTTTATTGTAGTGCATTAAGTGTCATTGTTAATTTTGGATATCCATTTATTGATGTAAGGGATGAATTGGAAAATTGATTGAGTCATAACCAAAAGATGGAATTGTTCATATAGAATTAAAACATATCAGGGAAGTAAATTTACTTATCCTCTTAGGTAGTAAATGAATTTATCAATATAAGGAAAAGGATATAAAAAAAATTGATGTCTTAATAACATAATTTTTGTTGAACTAATGGTCTTATAAATAACCATAGATTTATAGATTTGAGGCCCTTATTATTATAATGATAATTTAATTATTTTTTTTGATGAACTCAATCACTCCCTGTAATTGTTTTATGTTTTTATTCTAAGTATCTATACTTTCCATTAATTTTTTCCTACTTAGAGACCTAGTTACATGTCAGTCCATGTGAACTTTTTAATTCTCACTCTCTCTTTTATAGAGGATATTTTACGAACCCTTCTCACGATGTTGGGATTTTAAAACTAGTAAATATTAATAAATAAATCACCAATATCTAGTTTAAATTATGAGGATGCAATTTATTTAAGGTGGGTACAATTTAATGCCCTGAAAATCTAAACTATGAACACTATATTCAACAGTGTTAAAGAAATGCAACACCAAGTGCATTGGGGAATATAATATCCTGAGCATTTATAATATAATTACTATTTTAGATAAATTAAAAATATATTATTTCTTCTACTTCACATGATAATGTGTTAGTGTGCGACAAAAGCAACAATGAATTTATTTGATGGCTTGCATCACACGCAAAACTAAGTTTTAACAAACAATAATATATTATTAAAATATTATTATTTAATATAATAAGATATAACCTAGTATTTAAATTAGTAGTTATGAATAAGATTAACTAAATTATAAAAATATATGGTTTACAAAATTATAAAATGAATTAATTGGTTTCAAATTAGTTAGAAAGAAATATAAGAACTAATTGAATGTAAAGGTGATATTTTTATAGAATCCTATTATTTTGATCACAAAGTTTTTTTACCCTAATAAATAAAATTAATTTAAAATAGGGAGTTATATTACTATAATATATTTATTTTATATTAAATAAAATATTTTCTATATTCATCCAATATATTTTATAGGCATAAGATTAGAACAAATCCAATATTACACGTAAAATAATATATTTTTATTAAGGGATTTTTACCGCCTTTTAAGGATGAAAACTATTTAAACCCAATTTTTGGAAACATTTTAGAATATATATGTAAAAATAAACCCCATATACAAAATTAAAACAAATTTATTTTCTGAGATTAATAGTTTGTATTTTTCTATGAAGTTTCAGTTTTTAATGACTAATGAAAAATGTTGAATTTTTGTTCAAACCCACTTTTTCTTCTAATTTATTTTTTTGGTAAAATCATATTTTAAAATTTTTATAAATATTAATTAGATTATATTTTCATTTATTAATACAATATAGTTCATTTTAATAATTTTCACTTTCAAATTAACTATAAAAACATAGAAATCGTTTGGATGTTTTTAATTTTAAAAAAAATTAATTGTTGTCCCATCTGTGAGGTTAAATTTAAATTAATTTTTTTACTTATATGATATTAATTTTTAAAAATGTATTCCATTTCTAATCATTATAATTTATAATTTATAATAAGTTTAATATATTTTTTTTCAAAAACATTAGTGAATGTAATTAAATTTAATTACATTGATTAAGATAAAATTAAGCTTAATAAGGGAATAAACATTAATCCTAAGGAAAAAATGACCTATAAACATGTGAAAACCTTATTTTATGATCATAATTAGTCTAATACACTTCTAAAGATACCGAAATGATCCATATAGAAACTTTGGGAATAAGCAATACTTGGGGAACACCCAATTATTTTCAAAAATACCAAATGTGTCTTTTCCCTCCACTATAAAAAGAAATTCAAGCCTCACCCTTCCTCCCACCTCTCAAGACACTTTTTCTCAGCCAATATCTTACCAAATAGATACTAAACAAACCTAAACTAATCCTGGAATACTCCCCTTGGTAATAAATCCATCCAAGAAATCCCTTTGGTTCAAACCTTAAGGAGTTACACGATTAATATATAACATCTTTCCTTAAGATCTTTAGTTTTATTTCCATTATCCACCACCTAAGCTATTGTCATACCATGATTATATAAAAAACTTGTATAATTAATATAATATTTTTTTATGTTAATGGTTTTACCAATACTTACACACACACAATCATCTAATGGGTAATTAACATACTACTTATGTGAATGAAAAACTACCACCTCACAAAATGATGATTAGTCATTATTCCTTTACTACCTATCATGGTGGTAATTATGATGTAAACTCTTTTTATATATATTAAATATGATATTTATAATTTTTTTATACTTCTATAATTATTTTATAATATAAATCTTTATTAACACCATTTTGTGGGAATACGATAACACCGTTTGTGGAATTGTTGACTACTGCCTCCTAATAGCAATGTGATTCGATCACACGATACATGAAATGTATAAAGGATGGTTATAATTAAACTTATGAGGTTATAAAAAATATATATATGATATAAATTAAATAATTAAATTTCTAGAAATATTATATATATATATATATATCATTTTCATTATTACCCATTTACACCATAAAAAAGAATCATGTCGGTCATAGACGTGTGGACTACACCTTCTCGACATGATGTGATTCATTTTACATAAAAATATTTATATATATTAGTGTATTTAATTATATATCATGGTAATTATAATATAATTATCATTCTATAAAGATATATTGTTACTTACTTTCTTTCTATGACGATCATTGAGAATTGGGAACGTTACTCTTGCATATGTACGATATACTGTCTCTATGATTGTAATATTGATTATTTTTTCATAACCATATTTAATGATTGTTTTTAAAATTATAATTTATATATAAATTTGATAATTATTTTATTATTATTATTCGGTATGTGTTATATATTGTCCCCTTTGACCATATTTTACTTACCAATGCTTTTTTTCACACATAAACTGAATTTAGTCAAAACAAGTGACGTAAACATAATTATTTATGTAATTGTATAAAACATGGTAATAATTGAAATAAAAATTATGTTGAACATTGAAAAAGTTCTAAATAAAGTAAATAATTAACATAATTTTTTATTTGTGAATATAAATACATGTGAGACAAATCAGATTCAAGTTTAGGGGTTTCATCTCAATATGCATTCCATTGAGACTTATTTGTTGTTATACGCCTAGTTTATTTTATATGGTGTATATAATTAACATTTATGTGATATATCATGTATCTAAGAACATTCATTATATTATAATATTCACTTAATTTTATTCCCTCATGAGTCTTGTGATTTAAAATGTTTCACTGTGGTATGGGACACTTTGGAAAGTTTAAAGATTGTTTTCCTCAAAAAATAATTATAATGATATTTCAATGATATTACAATTAAAGTATTTTATATGAACATTGTTCAATAAAACCTTTAATTTTACTCTCATATGGTTATTAATGACCTTTTTCAAGTATTAGTACCATTTTACCACTCCTTGGTAGTCAAAATGTTTTATATTTTTTTTTAAGAAACCCCGACTTCATTTCTCTATTTATATGGAGAAACCATTTTATTATAAAACCCATGTTTTATTAAAATATTTTCGAAATTTGATTTTCAAATAAATTATTTTCTAAAATGTTTTTCAAAACAAAATGACATTTTATCGATAATTTTTTTAAAAAATTATATCATTTTTATTCATCAAAGGAAAAATCTTTTTATTTTACTCCACTTGGGAAACCTTATATCGATACAATCCATAATCTTCCTCTAAATGGTTGATAATTTCTTTGTACAAGGATAATATTCACATTCAATTCCTTGATTCCTTTTATTCCCCTTGATATATCCAATTGCATATTATCATTTGACATTGAATTTCCCCATAATATTCATATAATTTTTCATGGATATGATTGTTGCCTAAACCGTATACCATTTTTTATATAGTGATTACTTTGAAATTTATTTGATTATTTTGGGAAATATTGATAAATTCATATCCTTTATTCAATACATATATTTGATAAGTCATATTGTCTATTCTATATGAAGAATGTTTTGGATAGTTAAGACATGGGTTGGGGATCACTAAAGGTAAGCCCTATAGGTTGGGGACTTGTTAATGAAAGCGCCTAGATTCATAGATAGTCTCATGGGACAAGATTAGTTTGGAAAAACCCTTCATATTTTTTAAATAGTATGTTATAAATTGTCTTGTGAAAGGTATTGATAGTAAATTTAGGGTTGTCCAAACCAAATAGGTTTGTACCTGGTATGTTATAAATTATCTTTTCAAAGGTCTTGATAGTACGGAATCCATATACCTAGAAAACATGGAATCCAATAATTAAGAATTTCCATCATTTAGATTCATTTATTATTTATCCATTACATTTTTCATTGATATATCTATGGTTTCATTGCATTATCAGTTAATTGATTAAATTGCATGTGTTTCAGCTTCTTATCTTTCCTTATTTATTTTTCCTTATCTAGTTATTTAAACGGAATGGTTTTTTAATTACCTTTTCTTATAGTTTATTCCCTTTATTGTCATTCAATTGGTTACTTGGAATGTGTTTTCAGTTATTTACCATGCCATAATTATTATTATCATTGATTCATTATTGATTCTATTTTATTTTTTCATTACTGAGCATTTGATCTCACCCTTATAATTATTCCTTTCCCAAATAATCGAAGAAGCATACTATGATTGATATGAAGATATATACTAGATGGAATAAAGTTATCCTTGAAGTTATTTATAAAAAATATTATACTTTTATTAGTGTATTAATTTGAAATAGAAGACTCATGTTTATATCTGGTTTACCAAGAATACTAAACTCTCAGTCCTTAGAGATCTGATTACCTATAATAATGCCAATGTAATTGATAGAAGACATCAACTCTGGGATTTATGGGATCGGGTCGCTACGTTTCCCTAACTTGTATTAGTGTATGTGAAACCTTTCTTTTGTAAAAATCTCACAAAGTCACCACAAACACACAATATCTCATTTTTATTCACACATTATCTTGTCCATGTAAGAATATCGACATGTGTATCATGTATGGTTTACATATCATGGTTGTCTCATAGTTCATGCATATATAAATAATGCATGGTCTATTCAAATTTACTACCCACTATCAAAATCCCTTCGTACAAGAGTCCTTTAAATGTACTGTATGAATTCATTATGCACCCAGACCCTGGAAACACACTATTTATCATGTTTTATCTTTCACATGTGGATGAGAATACACTTATACATGTTATAGTTTTCATGAAACTTACGCACAAATCTGTATGAGTGAATGATTATCATGCATGATATCTTGTTAAAATATACTGTTTTTGTATACATTGTCAAAACATTCAATCTAGTATGAGAATGTTTCCTTCACAATACAGTACACAGAATCTATGCGTTTCAAATTCGTGAAACACGTTGAACATTTTCACTATTCACAGTTCCTCAAAATATTTATGCAAACTAGATGATCACATGTAATAATACTACATTTCTCAAACTATTTCATGGAACCAAGTTCTTCTCGAAAATCATGAATGTGTGGTTCTAATATCAAGTGGATTGTGGAATTTTTATTATTCTCACAAACAAATTTTCAAGGAATCCTTCACGAATGAAACACTCATGGTACTTTTTTGTCCAGAAATGAGATATTCTAAAAACCCCACTCATAAAATTCTCATGGGTGTAGGCCTATGTATTTATATGCTTTGAAAACCAAATCGAATCTTTTATGTTTAGAAAAAATAGATATCACCATCAAAGATATTTCATATTTTAAATGTTCTTCATTTATTCATTTTGATCTTTTTTTATGGTTCAAATGAAATTTCATCATAATTTGATCATCTTTGGATTTTTAGATCACTTATGTAATGCTCATAATCTCATATTCACTTGATTGTCAATGTTTTTAGGTAAATAACAAATTGCATATTCGGAAAGCGATTACTAGATAAGATAGAATCATTTAAGATATTTATTTTATCTAAATAAAAATCAATAGGTGATTTATATTATATCAAAAATTTAAAAATAGAGAAATAATTATTAGAAGGCTTAGATTGTTCTATCAAATGACATTTTATCGTGAGCTCCAATGAAAATAAACCCTTGTATGAGGTTGAGGATGAAGACGACGTGGCTTGTCTAGAGATCAAATGGCTCGATTAATTTTATCAAGCATATCCAATGGTTCAGTGGAGAGGGTGATGCATGGATAAGCTCGATGGAAAATATGACACACAAAATTAAATGGATGGCGTAAATGTTTAGATGATTAGATCTGATGGTCAACATTTTTTGGAGCTACAGTAACCATTAAAACATGTTCTCACATCGAAAAGACTACTCCTCCCACTCCCCATTAAAATACTGAACGTGACTGGATTCCCCAGTAAATGGTCAATAAGTATACTAGTCACACTAGCACCGCCCTGTTCCACCTCCTACCTCTGCAGTCATGATGCCCCTGTATGGTGGCTTGCCTCTATTCCCATGAATTTTAGTGGCATTCTCCCTTGTCTGTCCATGTATTCTTGATGTCCTAACAAAGATAAAACCTTCCCACCTCAGTAGTGGTGCGAGGACCCTCGACTGAATAGTGTGGCTGGATTATTTTTAATATTACCTCCATTAAAGTGATTTTTTCCTAGTAGTGAAAATAAAATATATTTAAAATTTAAAATTGAAATCCACTATTTTGAAAACTATACCGCAAACAACATGAAATCCACCTTATAGAAAATATTTTTTTTCATGGAATTATTTAAATGTTATAAGAAATGTGCCAATTCTATTCAACCAATGATACATGCCTTTTGAACTTAAATATCCTCTCTTTAATCATCACAATTAAAATTTATTTCTTAAAATAAACCATCAAATCAAATCAACTTCTCCAATTTATGAATACTTCTCAATACTAATTCAATGGAAGATTCTTAGAACACCAACCTTAAATAGCTATCACATGTCACGTTGACATTTTATCAAAGAAGTGTGTGGACTATAATTACTACACAAAATATTACTTAAATAAATTTTTATTCTTTAGATAGTGTATAGAGGAATGAGGAGGATCCTTAGAAGAAGCTTGTAGAGGGTCCTCCCTAGAATATCAAGATGCATCAGTCATTTTATATAACATATTCATAAAAATAAAATTATAAATAATTAGTAAAACATCAGAGAGATCCAACTATTTACATATAAAATTGAACAAATATTATAAAACACTCCAAAAAAACAAAACCAAATGCAATTTTCATCATATTCATTAAAATAGTTAATTAAAAAATAATAAAAATTTGATAACATTTAGGATACATAAAATGATATAGGGAGAATAAAAAAACCTTTAGTGATATTTAAAATGATAAAAAATAATAAAAATTATTAAATATATTTAATCAATTTTTAAGTATTAAAAAAAATATATCATATTTTTTAAAATATGTAACATACATAAAATATACAATTAGAAATAATATATCTCTCATTTTAAAAAATTTGAAAAGTTAAACATAAAATAAATATATAATACTTGTGATATTATGAGATTACTAAAGGATTAATTTCCCATATTTCTTCTTCATGATCATTTAATATGGAACAAACCTTTCCATCTTGTTTTCATCAATATCCTAAAATAATTTTTCATGGAATTACGTATCTCACATAATTCATCATCATCGTTAAATTTTTCACCACTAAAATTATATTTTATCTTAAAAAATGATAGAATGATGAACATTTTATAATTCAAAAAAATAGATTTATTCATGTTTTCCTTAACCATAGGGTCATATGTATATACCAATCTATTTAGATATACTAGTTTCATTCTAGATTAATCATGTTTAACATTATTGTTACAGAAAACCCATTTTTCTTTGATCAAGGGAACTAAATATCTAATGAAACTAACTTATTATATATCTTTAATAACTCCATATTATACTTTTGATACATAGATTGGGTTTTTGTCCTCTTTACTAAAAATGCATTAATTCAGTGAACCCTAATACACACTTATTATAAACTACACATAAATTGTCATGTTCTTTAGTATAGAATTTATAGTCATTAATTTCATATTTGAAACATGTTATCTCATTTAAACATGGTCCTCCCACTAACGATATAATTTTTCTTGATGCATCAGATCTACCATGCACGATTACTTTATAGCAAGGGAAAAATTTATTTTTCTCACTCATTACCCCTATATAATTCTTCTTTAAATAATGTTTTTTAACACATTAATAAGTGATATTATATATAACTGGGCATTATCTATGTTATTCATGTTTTATAAATGTGTTTAAATTATTTTGTCATATATAATTGACTTTATATTAAATCTATTGGTCCCCTTATCCCCAAAACTATCTTATTCATATATAATGTAGTTAAACTAATGTGTTCCACTACATATAATCAGTTAATATAAAACATTATCACATACTCAGAAATACACTTCTCACTAAAGAAGGATTTTAATCAATTTTGATTCTTAACATGGCCCTTTAATATCTCGACATACCATTCAAAAAGATACATCCATCCTAAATATACAAGTCCAATGAAATTTATTTTTTCCACAACATAAAAACTTAAATATACCATGATATCAAAAAAATATTGTAAACAATATATTTCTAGTTGAAATTTTTATCGACTATGTCATTCTCTAAATTGCTCGAAAAATAATATTTTTCACTTTGTAACAAATAAAATTAAAAAATAAAATACCATTATAATATTCAATCTTACTCTAGTGGGTAGTATTCCACACAATTTAATTGGTAGTGGTTTTTGAATAATAACATGGTAGTCATGAGATTCTATGCCTAATAACCTCAAATCAATCAGTAGCATAAATTTTTTGACATCTAATGAATAACCCTAACACACCTTGAAACCATAGAGGGACTAACAAAAAAATTATTTCCTCCCACTTTGATAATATATGAAAAATAAATGGAAATTATGTTTGTCTTGTTTTAGGAGTGGGAGATAACTACAAACATATTCCCTGTGAAAATAAGTCCAATATTCCATTCAAACCATCCTTAGTCTTACTTATAATATCTAATAATTTTCTAATCAAACATTTATAGATATTATCCTCAACATTCATAAAATCAATGTTATGTTTAACCTCATGATATATCCAATATGGAAGCTCAAAAAATATTGATCTTTTCATCCATATATTATTTTTTATTACTATATCTATGTCTATTTATAAATGTGACCTCAATTTTTTTCACCATCTAAAAGTATTGATCAATTGAAAAAATATTTAGAGAAATATTAAATTCCATTGATATGTTTAATGCCTTTTCAAATTGTTGATAATAGTGATCTATGAATAAAACCCTTTGATAATCCATGTACACAATTTTTACTCATGCTGTAGTTAATAACATGAAGTCCTTTCATCAAAAATTGGATAAGAGTTATTCCCTTTACCATTGTATCCAAAAATTTTACATATATTAGGAAGTTAGTTATAGTGAACATAATTATTGAATGTAATTGAAAATATTTTATTTTAGATGAATCATAAAATCGGATACATTCCTCCCACAATAGTTTCAAATCATTAATTAATGGTGGAAAGTAAATAATAATATTGTTTCTAGGATATTCTTGTCAAGATTTCATTAACCTCAAAACAATATATTTTCACTTTATAATAAATTCAAGAGATATTTATAAATTTATAACAAAACATACCATGAAATATTTTTGATACAATGGATCCAATATAGATTCATTCAATATGTTTATACTCTTTGTTTTAGATTTCAAACCTCATTTTAGAATTTAGGAAATATTTGATCAATTTTCTTCTATTATAGAAAATCATATGGATGATGTAGTTTTCTATCAAATATTCACTCATATTCAATCTATCATATCCTTTTGGATTCATTTGAATTTGAAAATAAAAATTAATAATTAATAATTATAGGAAGATACCAAATTTCATTAGTATATTTCATAGCACTTCTCACAATAGATAAATCACCCAATGATTTTTATTTCAAATTATGTTATTATGTCCCACATTTAAGATACTATAGAATAATTTTGTATTCTTTCTTATATAACACACAGATCATGGGGTGGTCATGTATCTTCTGGTATCTCAATATAATATTTATAATAATTTTTACGCATTTTAATTTTAATCTGGAATAAAGTTGTATTTAAGAAGTATGTCTATCAATATTTGTAGTGATTTCATAAAACTCTTTTTGCTCCATCCATTCCTAGATTTTTAGTTAACCAATATTAACACTATTAATAAAACTATAATTTTCATAAAACAAGGATATAATGGTTTTCCAGAATCTCTATATTGGCATTTAATCATTAGTGGTTTTTAATTTTCTTTGAATTCATTATCAAAAACCTTTACTTTAATTTGATCAAAATTATCATCTGGAAAATTTCCATTATCATTAAATCTTAAATTATTATGAATTTCACTATATAAAATTCAAAAAATTGTAATTTTGATTAAAACCATTAAAAACTAATTAAACTATAATTTATCTTCTTCACAAATTTTCCATATTTAGACACTTCAAGCATTGATAGGAAAATATATCGATATTTAGAATATTTTATTTGGAAAATTGAAAAAAGTATCTTCCTAATCATCACATTCATCACTTTTTCATCAAGAAATAATAAAACTATGTCTCAATATCACCTAAACACTAATAAGTAAATAATTTTTATTACTATATTTTGAAATTATAAATTAAAATTTTCATTCATAAAATAAAAATGAAAATAATATTTATTTAAAAATATTAATGACAATAATAATATTTTTTTATTAAAGGTATTGAAAAATACAAGCACACATCCCCTGAGGTATAGTATTAGTTTACGCCTCATACATCCCTACCAATATTAGAATCAACCCATTATGAGACATTTTATTATACAATTGCAATGACCTAAAGGCCCATGAAGATTACAACCCAAAGGCCTAGTGGCCTAAATCCATTAAAATAAAATTTTGTTGTACATTTTACATGTGTCTTGTATCTTCACACCTAGGTTTCACCAACTTTAATGAGTTCCCACCATGCAACATGCTAATCACTTGTTCCACATCTGTCTCATATCACTATGTCCCACTATATGTGCATTGTATCCTATTGTAAAATGGGATTCCCTTACCACTCACCACTCGTGTGGTTATATGTGCACTATAAATAAATCACCACCACCCATTTTAATGGGAGTAAATAGAATAAATTCTGGGGTTTATCATTAATATTAGTATTTTTATCATTATAATTAATATTAAGAATATTAACACTTATATTTATATTAACTTTATTAAGACTAATAGTAATAGTGATAATATTAACACTAATGCCAGTGAGATTATATCCAAGTAGTCTAGGAACACATTTAGAATCCATGATATTAAGGTATCAACCCCCAATGGCCTTCCATTTAGGGGTTAACATTGTCACTGTAGAATTAATATAGAAAAGATTCTATAATGTTGTAGTGTAACCCATGTAAATTATTCACATGTGGGGTATTAAGTTATTTTATGGACCTTTAAGACTAACTGTCCTCATGTTCAGGCTTGTAGGGCCTTTATACTATCAAAAATGTGTATAAAAGAAAAATAGAGGGGCTAGGAAAACTAGTCGGAACTTTAAGTAGATGGCATAAGCATGGAAACATACAAGTGATAGTGGGTGAGAGGCCACATCAGTGGGATGAGTCTGTTGAATCCTATTAAACAACTATCTATCCTCATGGTTTCATGATTTGGTATGGATGGGTTCCATGTGTTGATTTTTTTCAACAATGTAATTCCATTCAAATAATTTAGAGAATCTTGTTGGCGGTGTAGTGGGGTGTCACATAAGGAATATTTGGGTGGGTGGCTCGAAAGAGAGATAAATTTGTTGGCACCTATCATCTATTCGTTCTCCTATATGTTGATAGAAGGATTATATGTCATGGTGCATTGTGGGTATCAGGACTAGTAACTTGGAAGGGGGTGAGGCAGCACCAATGACTTGTAACATGGGTTTAATGAATTTGGTTGGTCATGGCATGGAATTAGACTGGTATCATGTAATGATGTATACTACTTATTTGGGGCCCCAGGTCATCCCTTTCAGAGGACTATGGGCCAGAAACATCTTAACCTTCGATCCATGGGCCTTTGGGTCAAGGAAAAAACGGATTTCAATTCAATAAGGACTTCATTCCCTCGACAATGTAAAAAATAGGTTATGTGAGTGATTTTCATTCCTTATAGGGAGGGATGGGACTTAATCCATTGGGGTGCCTGGGTGTGAGAGTTTTTTGCAGTTTTTAGTATACTCTACCTAGTATTCCCCCCTTTAATAATATTAACACTAATAGAAATAACATTAACATTAATATTAAGAATATTTGTAGTAATAGTATTAGTATTAATATTAATAGTAATATTAATTATATTATCATCATTATTATTATTATCAACACAAAAATTATTAACATTTTCATTTTAAAAATATCAATACTGATATATATATATATAATAGAAAAAATAATAGATTTTCATAAATATGAACTGAATATAACAAATAAATTTTTTAAAAAATTATTCATATATACTAATTGAAACATAAAAAAATTATATTATTTGAATTTAAAAAAATTGAAAAATAAATGATAAATGAATTGACAATTACATCTAAAAATAATAATGTCTTCTAAATAAAATATACAAGTCAAATTCAACATAAACAGTTATATAAATTTTTTTATAAATAATATATTTAAAATTAAAGAATCATATATTAAAATAAATAAAAAACTACTTATATTTATAATAATATAAAATATGTATTTTATTAAATGGTGGAAGAGGAGGAGCTTCCAATGTTTTTAATGAATGATGATTACAACAGGAGTTAAAGGGGGATGGTGATGGAAGAAGGATGACAATGAAATAGAATCATCAATGGATGAATGATGAAGAATCATGAGAGATGAATGATGAGGTATTGTAGTGGATGATGAATGGTGGATGGAGGATGATGAAAAAAAGTGGGATAATAATGATGGATGATGAATGGTGGTATAAAAGGATAGTGAAGGGGATGGTGGATAATAAAAGATAGTACGGGAGGATGGTCTCAGGAAGAGAGAGTTTAAGGTTTAGGTTCAAAAAATTGAAACTATCAACTGGATCAAGGGGGAAATTTAGATAAGCATGATTTTTTAAATTTTTAAAGTGTTTTCAATGTTGGTTATTTTTTAAATGAAATTGAAAAAAATTCTTTCACATTGGTTATAAAATAACTAACATTGAAAATAAGTCTTTCTTGATGGTTATAAAATACTAGATATTGAAAATAATTTTTTACATTAGTTATAAAATTATTGATTTCAAAAACCATGATATATGGTTATTTGATGTTAGTTATAAAATAATAAACACTTAAAACCAATTTTAACATTAGTTGAAAATAATAGATGTTATAAATGAATCGTTTTATGCTATGTTTAAAAAAATTGACAGAATTATATTTTTCAATTTATACCAATCAATGATTTACTTCACTGTTGATTGGTTCCATGCTTTGATGATTTATTATAAAATTGTTTAGTTATATGTATGAAAAATTTTGTCAATATTCATTCATACACTTTCCTATTTACTATTTAGTTGAGACATTGTTGGTGGTTCCCTGCAAGTTATTTCGACTCACACCCTGCATAAACACCTCGGTAGAAATGCAGATAAACTAGTTTTATTTCATGTAAAGACAAGGTCATGATGGTTACTGGATATTTTTGGCACCATCATTTCTAGATGTCGTAGGATATGATTAGGTCTCTCAGAGTTTTGGAGTACAAAGGCCATGTTTTTATAGAGACCATAACATGGTACATCACCAATGATTTTCTAGATATGCTATGTCTACCTAGTCATGGTAATCCTATGTTTTTGAATCATGGATATATCATATAACATCATATATGGGATATCTTATTATATGATGTCTATGTCACAAAAGGCATATTTAATGTATTCGGGTATATCATTTAATATGATATATAGATATAATATAGCCCCTTCTTTTCCAGTCATAATGCATAACAATACCATATTGTGGTATAGTGAATCATATAGTTTGATCCATATAAACAACATTTTGTTGATAAAGAAATTGAATATTAAAAGTTAACATTAAAATAATACTCTATTTATGCTATCATTTATAATTAAAATTTCACAAGATAGAATGTATGGGAGGATTATATTAGTTGAAAGGTTACAAAGAGTTGTAATAGTAGCATTACTCAAGCATTTAATAGCGTTCATTTAAATTTTATAGATATCTGGGGAGTATCCCTAAAGGATATAAAAGGAGAAAATACTATTTAGATACTATTTGTTTGAGATGGTTCCTCACCCTGTGTCGATTTTCCCTACTGTAGCTCTCCCCTCCTCCTCCATTTGGCACCCAATTTAATATCATTTTGTGGTTATTAGGATGTTCATACACAAATGATTGGGTGATTCAATTAAACCTATGGACACATACTAGATAAATGTATGTTGAGGTTGTTTCTCATTGAACTTTATCAATCAAGTGTATAAAGATTTCAAAATAAGTGGCCATCATTAGAGTAAGTTATGAAAATTCATCATTTCATATAAACATAATTTCAGTTCCATGCATGGTGATCTTTGGACTTTGAGGTTTATAATTTATTTCACTGCTTTTAATGACATTTTTTCAATCCCAACAAACCCTTTAGTGGTAATAGGGAAAACAATAATGATTTAACCAATTATTTGGTACACTTGTATTTGAATGGTGGTGAAGTATGGATCTTGGCCTATGAGAACCATTGTCGATAAAAAGAGGTCTATAGACTAAAGATTTAGGGAAATTGATTTATTTAATATATTCATATATATTTCACATTTAATTTGTTGATATTAGGATTAGATATTCCACTATCGTGAATAGTATTATATCTTTGTCACGCTTCTTGATTCTTGAAATCACATTTATAATGAAGAAATCATATATGAACTGTTGAATTTTGTAGGATGTGATATGGATTTTCTATTAAAAATGGATATTTTAACCGATATCATTTAATAGAATATAATTTTAATCTATGTAATGGCTTATGATATTTTATATTTTATGTTGTTATAGGTTTGTATTATATGATATTTTATATCATAATGTATGATCTAGAAAAAATCATTTTCTTTAGATATAGTGTAACATACAATATGTGGAATCATTTGGGACTATAGTGATGATATTAATTATAAAAATAGAGCATTATATCATTTATATGATATAGGTGATATCATATGGAAAGACTACCAATTGTTGAAGGTTAATGTTACGTAGAGTGGTAGTTAATGTTACGTTGGTCAGTTATAAGCAGCTATAGGCATGCCAAAGAATATTGTATATAGATTTCAGAATATACAACTCATAATTTTATATTCTTAATCATATGTTGTGAGACGCCTATTGTAATACAAAGTTTTGGATTTTAAAGGATCCATATAATATGATATATCCTATATAATAAGATACGAAAGCAAAAAAAATTATTTTCTCTAATTTTAAATAAATAATTGAATTATATAATTTAGAAATTATTTATAAATCAATGAAAAAGTTATTTTTAGACATATATTTAATTTAAAAATATGTATAAATTAATTAAATATAACTGTATAATAAATTAATTAAATTTTTATGAAAATTTTGTTAAATAAATGTACATAGTATTAAATTTTAATATTAAATATATTTTTGAAATTATATGGAATTTCTTATAATTTAGTTATAATATATTTATATGGAAATTATATGTATAATTTATAAAGTGCTTATAAATTGAAAAATAATGCAATAATATAAAGTATATTATATTTATTATTATGAATTATTCATAATAATTAATTTCAAATGTTTAAATTAAAAGGTAATATTTGAGGAATTTTTGTAAAACATTTCAAAATGAGTTTTGATCATTTATATGATCAAGGATTAAATAAAATTAAACGTGTGATTCGGTTTTTGGTGTGTGTTTCTTCAATGGTGGTCGAGCATTCGTGTTACAAGTTGTTGACTTTTGGAATTTTGTTTGTTGGATCGAAATGGTTACATTTGCACCTGAAAAAGTTCAGTTGTGATCCCTTGAGGAGTTGCGTCATGCCTTGGGATCAAAAAAATTGAGTTGATTAAATGAAAGATGAAAATTGAGCAAGAAGCGCATTTTGAATTTGGTTGTCTATATCAAAAGGGTACCGGGGTAACCACTATCATTGGTCTTTATTTTTTTGGTTTATGTAATGTACCATACATTCTACAAGGAAATTATTCATATGAGGATTTAGAGTAGGTAGGTTTCACCATGAATGGAAATTCAGATTTGGATGTTTGAGAGGGTATGACATAGCCATTGGTACCAGTCCAGTGCATTTCTGCACGAGACAGCTTTCTGAGCAGTTATGCAATGGTGGAGGCTTTCCTTAATTATGTTGATGTTAGGAAGTGTTATTTCTAAGTATCCATATTCTGGGATGATTTTGGAACTTATGACCTTCAGGTTATGTTTATGTCTCTATGCCTTTGATGTCATGTGAGGTTTGCCCCTTTACACTCAAAAGGGGGTTTATCCAAAAAAAATATAAAAATCTAGGCCTCTAGGCCATTCTGTCAGTCAGTTATAATATATGAATAGTTCATATATGAAATGTTTATATTTCATGCTATCTTATATTTAAAATAAAATTCCATATAAAAGGATAATATAAAAAAATTATATTATAGATAAATATAAAGTGTTTGTATTTTTTAAATTATCGAATATCCATAATTCAAGGATAAATAATCAGTTTTTTAAAATTTTATTTATTTATGATTTGTTCATAAATTATTTATATCATATTTAAATATATGATTTTTCTACTTATTTAGTTTATTTCATAATTTATTCATGAATATAATTTTTACATTGTAAATCTTGGTTTATGATTTTTGTTAGAGTTAAAATGCTTCAATAAATTTCACTACATGCATTTAAGATGTTACCTTCTTAGCAATTTATTTTGATTTATTATACCTTTAACATTAAATTATATTAGTTTTTGAGTTTGAATTAAGAAAATAATTATAATTTATACATATTAAGTGTTAGAATTATGATGTAAATTTTGTCTCCCTTGATTAAAATAGCCTTTTGTAGAGGGGATTTGGGTCAAACTGCTCATTATACAGGAGGCTTAGTCCTTTTCTATAAAATTGGGTATTGGAAATAATTCAATCAAATCTTAATTTTGTAGATATTTTTTAGTTTAAATTATTCTAATAATTTTAATGAAAGTGTCTCATGTACCTTATTCACAAGATGAATTTTATATGTGTGAATATTGTTGGATTTCAATTTGAGTTAGTATCACAAGTTATGTGTTTTATAAATTGTTACACATAAAATTGGTTTGAAAAAATTAATTTTCTGGAAGGAATAAGGATTCAAAACTAAATAATTATAATAATAATAATATATAAAGGTGGAAACATGAGATAAGATGGTGAAATTAAATCCCATTTATAAATAATATATGTTAGATTCCTTCCAAATAGACGAATTTTCAAGTATTAAATATTTCGATCAAGTATATTAATATTAAATATAGGTTCCCCTAGACTATGTTCTATGAGAAAAGAAAATAATGAGTGACCCTTATAGTATTAGCTTATTTTTTTATGTTTTCTATGTGTTACACTTAGTTGGGAAACCCTATGTGATATGATGTTAGGGGAATATTATAGAGTTTATCCATATGAATGAATGATAAAACACTTGTTTTATCAACCATTAAATCGTTGTATTTGATATGATTGGAATGATGTCCTACATAATAAATTAGTAGTTAGATGGTTGTTAAAGTAGACTCATTTCTTATAGAAATATGGATCTTTTCCCCCTGATGGATATGAGTAATTTGAAAATGGGGCCATAATTTTAGAGAGAACTAGTTTAATAAATGTCCTTATTAAATGAATCTAAAACATGATAATCATCTAATAAAGACTCAGTTTTCGATAAATTTTATCATTGTTTGACTTAACTTTGATATCAACCCTTAAAAATAGATAAGATTAATGTAAGAATATTTTTAGGACAACATTGAAACATAAGGATCATTCATAAGAAAGAAGGAAAAATTATTTGTTTTATATAAATATTTTCTAAGTAACCCAATGTTTAGAAATTAAATAGGTGGATAAAATATATGTTTATGAGAAGAATATATGAGTTCACTTATGCTTTAAAATTGATTTTATAAAAAATGATCTAAGGATCTTTAGTCTCAACTCGTATATTTAATATGATTGAATATGTTAATGACTTGAAGAAACTAATTATTTTCATTAAGGCTCAATCGAGCTAAGGAATTCATATCATTAGAAATATTATAAAATTTTGAATGAGTTTAATAAAATTTTACCCTAGGTTTTGAGGAAAGATTGGAAAGAAAGAAGATGTCTATGATCTTTTACTATGTTGAGAGTACCCGAATGTAAAATTTAAACTAAAAAAAGAATATTTTATTTTTACCTTAGATAGACATGGTCATTGAAAACTCAATTTATAAGGAAGGTAACGATATGTTCTATATGTGATACAATTCTGTGGAATACCAGAAGGAGTTTTAGAAACTCCCTGGAAATTTCATGTCATCTAATAGTGTAATGCAATAAATTCTTCATATTTAAAGGGTATATGATAAAAAATATATATTGTACTAATGTTGTAAATATATATAATTTCAAAATCAAGGTAATAATTGATGTAATTTATAATATTTATTAAATTGATGAAGAAAAGGGTTTAAAAATATTTATTTTGAATGAAATGGAATATTTCATGATTAAATGTATATATATAAAGGATTTGTATTTTAATCTTCAACTCTCTTATAATATAAGATAAGTTAACTATTAAAAAATAGTTTATATGAACAATATGATACAATGATTTTAATAAACATGGTTTATGATTCATAAAATTTTATGACAAGATTCAAAATAATGTAAGGATTCAAGTAGTTTTATCTAAAATTAATTAGTTTATAAATATGTTAGTTAAAATATGATTAATTGAGATTCCACCTACCATTAGTATAATATTTTAAAAAAATAAAATCATTTTTTCATATTAATACTCCATACATATAAAAGCATAAAATATATGAACATCATATTTTATTTTTTAAATATTCACACTAAAAATAAATAAGTGTTATCTCCTAACACAAAGTAGTATTTGTACCTTTTCATGATATTCTAAAGAGAATATAGAATCTAACAGGATATAGTGTGAGAATTTTTGGACTTATAATAGTTCAATTTTTAACAAGGTAAGTATTATGCTAGTTATAATTCAAAGTGAATTACACATTATGTCACAGAATAATTTTAGGATATTATGGTAAAGAGAAATTAAAAAAGCTGCATTTAGTTACAATAAAAAAGTAAATATCACTTTACCTTCTGATGGAATTTAAAATGTGTTGGTAAAAAAATATAAAGAGTTATATATTTTTTCCAACATGATATTAAGATAATAAATTTATGGAAAAGGATCCACTAAAAAAATGATGTTTATGAACTTAGAAATATTTATAAGTAGAGAACAAAAATTATTAATATCATAACATTTTATGTTTTGAAGTTGACAAGCCTTAATATAATGTTCAATAAGATAAACATTGGGATATGATTCATAAGACTCACCAATAATCAAAATGGATTTATTTATAGATATTAATCACTAATGAAATTATTGAGAGGGTTTTATCAGGTGGTCACATAGAGATATGGCAGAAATTACATAGATATGTAATGATTTTAATAAACCCTAAAAATGTAGTCAACATAAATTCTAATCAGTGTTCTATCATATAGGATATGATTCATACTAGTTTTGGGGGATGAGGTAATATATATGATCATCAAAAGTTCCTTATTTTTGTAATCTCTCATAGTGAGAATCTGGTCATTAAAAGAAACCCATATTATCAATTGACTATCTCCCAATACTTCAAAGACCTAATCTGGTAAGTGTAATACCCCAACATTTAGGAAACATTTTATTTCTTAAATACATATTTATATAATTTATAAATAGGTTTTTATATTATATTAAATTATATTAAATTAATTAAAAAGTAAATAAAACAATATATAAATTAAACTAACAACACTATATTAATTTATAATGAAATTTTACAACCAAGGTATACGAAACAATGTATTACAAACCATGTAATATTACATACCATTTATGATTAAATACATTAAAATTGTATAAATTAAATGTTTACATTAAATAGAAAGAAATAATATCTTTAAAACTAGTATATCATCTGGATGATCTTCACTCTTGATATTATCCATTAGTATAACTAAAACTTCAATGGGAAAAAAACATCATGAAATTATAGATCATGTTGTGAAATATAAAATGAAAATTAAGTGAATAAGAAATATGATTTATGAATTTAGAACGGAATTAATTTAGAAGATGTAATGGGGAAAAATTCATTGTCAAGGGAGATATTCTCATTGGAAAGATGGACGTTCCAAATATTTTCATTGGAAATATAGTCATCATAAATATAGACTTAGTATATAAATGTATTTGATAGGTATAATGAGTTATTTTATTATTAAAAACATATGTAAAGTAATATAATTTATAAATAATAAATAATTAAATTGAAATATTTATTTATAAATATATTTTTATGCATTACATATTATTATTATTATAGAATGGCATGTTGTTTTCAAAAAATTCAAATAAAGATTTTAATATCGATGTATTGAAAAAATTAAATGGTTAGGATATGAATAATTACTTTTAATGTTATTTGTTAAAGATTATTTACATCCGTTATTTTTAAAAGAAGTATTTTTTATTGAGTATATTTTTCATAAAAAAATTAATAATTACAAAAGGGTTTGTTTAAAATAAATTTATCAATAATATATACAAGAAAATAAATATACATTCATCAAATATTTATTACTTGGTATCTAATAATAATAAATTAATTTTATTCATAAAAAAATATTTTCCCTAAAATTATTTTTTAGGTGTGATGCACACTTATATAAAAGGTAATTATTATAAACTACATAAATTAATTCTGGTAAAATGTTTTTCATATATCATATCCAAATTTTGTAATAATTTATTTTTCATTTATAACATAAAAATAAGTTTCCAAATAAAATATTAGTTACCATGATTAAACATTTCTTTGTTTAATGAATGTTTCTATGAATGTTGTGTAATTATTATATAAATAAAATAAATTGATATATTTATGACGAATATAATATTATCCTTAAGCATAAAAATAATATATCTACACTCGTTCAATTAGTGATTGATATGGAATGAGAATAAAATAATTTAATGTATAAAAAGAAATTTTCTACAAAAATGGTTATTTTATATATCTTAGGTTTTAAATTATTAGTTAATTTTATCATAACTAAAAAATTAATTAGATAAAATAGATTTCGTATTTTTAATTATAAAATAAAAATTTGATAATAAGGTTTATCATATATTTTTAGTAAAATAATAATTACAATGGTAAAAAATATTAATCAAGGTTAATAAAGGTAAAAATAGGTAACATGATATGGCTATTATTTTACTAAATTTAATTGAAACATATACCTTTTTTAAGAAATGTGTTCTGTTATAAAGTTATACCCACATGTTTCACCCACATTTCCTCACCTAAATCACATAACTCCCATGTTATTATATCTTTACCCCATCCCTAACTTTGGTTTCCAAGGAAATGTCCCACATTTTCACCTATAAAATGTGCTCACATACCCCCAATTAAATACACACTTATCCTTATAATTTCTCTTAAAACCATGACCATTTAATCTTTCCTCTAAGAATCTTACATGTTTTGAAATCCTCAGTTAAAAGAATGTGTCCCAAGTACTCCAATTCAATGAATTATTTCAAGAAAAGATTCAAGTCCAAAATGTTTGTATTATCCTATCCCAAAAATTTATTCTATATATTTATTAGAAAAATCTATTTTAAACACACTAAAATGTACCTTTTACTTATTTATTCGAAAAATTGGAATGATTCTTGTGTAAAATATGAACGACCACCTCCACAAACATTGTGTGCTGTTTTCAACAAAAAAATTTATTGGATGTTTCTAAAAATTTAATTAATGAATAAATATTATTTTTTTGTCATTATTAATATTAAAAAAAATATACATTATTTATTATGTCAATAATATTAAAAATAAGTGATCATTAAAAATTTTTCCGCCTAAAACGAGCAAACTAAGAAGAAAACCAATTAATTCTTTGTAGATAATTGATTATTATATTACCTTCTTTATAACCCTATTATAAATTATGGTTATATATGTAATAACATATAAATAATATTATTAGGCTTTTGGAATTAGGATGTTCTAATAAAATCACTTTTCAACTCATCCATTGGTTATAGAATGTACTTATTTGGGTCGATTTAACCACCTATAAGAACAATGATATAAATATTTTTCATGGAATGTAATGAAGCCATTATTATAGGTATAATGTGATACTAATATGTAAATATATTGTTTTTTAGTGTTAAAATTAATATTTAACTCATTATTACGATTCCACCTTTTGTTCGTTAAAAATTTCTGATGCAAGCTCGTCACTGCTTTGTTCTTCATGAATCAAAACTAAAAATCTGAAGTGATGAAATTATAAAATTATAAATAGTAATGTAAATTATATTCCAATAAATTTAATAATATATGAATTTTTAACTTTTAATTAAATAATTACTATCAATATATCAATTATGAATCTCATACAAAATGAACAAAAAAATTAACATGTGATGATGAAAATAAACTATAACGAACTAGGATATGTGTGGATAATGATTATAAATAAAGTGTATAAAAGTTAATATATATGAATAATGTTATTAAATAAGTTATTCATATAGTATAATTAATTTAATAGTATTTTTTAGAACATTTTACTAAGACAGAATCCACTGTAAGGGGTTCATCTTAATTTTCTTTTATTGAGAATTTTTTCATATTATACACTGATTCTTCTTTTTTATGGTGTACGGACTACCACATTTGGATTATATAAATATTATAGTTTCATTCATACAATTTATAATTATCTTCATGAATCCATTCACATTATATTTATTCAATTGTTACAAAATGCATAAGTTATTCTTATCTAAATTTTATTTCTTTGAGACATATTCCATATTCAACACTGGCATTATTTTGTGTAGTGTTTATACATTCTCTATATATGTTTTTATCATAATTTTATTGAAATTAAAGTGAGTTACCTATCCATATCATGTTTTAATATACATGGGATTTTGATTCAAAAGATACCAATGTTTCAAGGTGGTTTTCTAACTCAAATCACATTTCTTTGAGTTATAATGTCCCTCTAGAACATAAATCTTATTTATTTAGTTTCTTTAATAGTAATGTTTTATTATATGTTATATTATATTATGTTTGGGGAAAATTAATTTTTTAATTTAATTATTACCCTTTGATGGATTTTTACCTCATAATAATTTAATGTTGTTAAGAATAATCCCCATCATCTCAATGGATTTTTTCCTCCATGTGTATATTTAAAAATTTTAAAAAAATTTCACTTTCTTATTTTGAAATAAAATAATTGATTATCTCTTTTTTTCTTCATATTTCCCCATACCACTTTTCAGAAGGAATATTTATTACTCTTTTAATGATGTGGGTCTCAAAAATGTTATTTCAAGAAATTAAAAATAATTTAATTTTCACATTTGTGACATTTATCTTCTAATACACATTTATTAACATAAAAATTATTTTCTTTCAAGGTCAAATTTTTCGGATTTCTTAATAATTAATGTTTTAAAATTTATTCCTATCATCTTTTCAAAAAATTATTTTTAAAGAGACTCATACCCTCGTTTTATATGAAAAGGATAAAAAATTATGGAATATATTTTTTATGAATTTACTTTCATTTTAATTTTTTTATATAAAGGAAGTATCTCTTATGGAGTTATGTTTTATGAATCATCATCTAAATCCATTTATAAAAAAAATATTTTGGGTGATTGAATTTTTTTGCATCAACCAATCTAATTCTTAATTTCATTTTATGTGATATCATTTTAAAATGTTATGAAACCCATTTTCTTCAATGAGTTTTTCATGATATTATGTTTTTTGTTCACATGGAACACTTATATATGATTAATATGTCATAGGTGGGGTCCTATTTCACCCTCTAATTCATTATTTTAGGGCTTATATAACATTAGATAATTCATGGAAAATATTTTATGTCCATAACATAATTTGGGGACCTAATTTCATTTCCATAACTTAATATGTGGGTCTATTTCATTTGGGCACATTCATTACTCTATTCATAGACCATATATAATGTTAATAACATAATTCATAAACCTGTTTCTTTTGTACATGTTCACAATTATATATATATACCTGATCTCGTGTCCATAATATAACGTGTTAAACTATTTTGGTTTAGAGATGTTCACAGTGTTATGATTTTTTATTCTTATTCTTATGCAACATTTTCTATGTTATATTCATATGTTATACTTCATAGCTTATATTAATTATCTCACATTTTTTTATTCTTATGTCTCTTTATATGTTTGATCAATTGAGACTATATTTATTTTTATCAGGCTTTAGGGAAAAATCATATTTCCCTATATTCTGTTTATTCAGATATTTCTCCCATGCTCATGTTTTCTCATCACTACTAGAAAAGTATCTATTTCTGATGGGTTATTTGTTATGAATTTCCATCAATCATAAATAATTAATATTACTACATTTTTTCATATAAAATAGTATCCATCACAAAAAAACATTATTTGTGATGGACAATAGTGATGAAGAATATTATCTGTCATTATTAGTAATCGCAGTAGGATTTATAGCAATGTATAATATGGTCTATCACAAAAGGACCTGCCGAAAACATTTTTCATAACATATAGTTTGTAAAAATTATCCCATTACAAAAAATAATAAAAAAATAAGTGAACCCTTTTATCATCCCTGGATATAATCTTCCCCTTCATCCATCCACCCTCTGTTGTGCATTTATCGCATAACCCACCCCCAAATTCAACTGTAGCACAAAATTTTTATCAATTGAGGTTTTAATCCCCCATGCACAAACTCATCTTCTCTCCACCTTCCTTTTTTTATTTATTATTCCCTCTTATTGTAATTCGTTCAGTCAAACCCAAGGTTAAAACATTAACCTTATTTTTATGGCTTGTTTGGTATTTAAGTAAACAACATTTTTATCCTTCCCTATTTGGGTGTCCACTATAAAAATGACATGTTTCAGCTCCACGTAGGTTGATTCCACTTGATTTGGGATAGTTTTCCCAATTATTAACCATTAAATTTAAGAGATTTTACTATTTTGGTGTTCATATTAGTTTTTTTTGAGTTTAAAAGAGATTTTAAATAAAAATATGGTTTGGAAAATGTTTTGAAGGGTGGTTTCTATTTTTTCATGATTTCATTAAAATTATTTGCTTACTTGGAATTTTTTTAAAATATTTCTTTTCATATGGTGCATGTTTGTTTAAGCATCGTAGTGTTATTACATATTTGATCTTGGAAATATTTTTTGTTGTGAATAATTATAGATGTATGATTCTATCATTTTAAATAGTGACGTTGTATGATTGATTTATATTTTTACATATACGTTTTTTTATGTTTGACTTTTTACAAATCATGCTATATATGTAATATTTGAACTACATGTTCATGTTTATTGATTGTATTAATTATTTTAATGTTAATCATCATCTGTTAATAATATTCAATTATTAATCTTACAGTATTTGATCTTTTTCCAGGTTTGAGATTAGTTATAATGTATTAGTATTATTTATTAAAATTTTATTTATAATTAATAATAATCAATATTATATTATAAATATATGTATTAATTACTAAAAACATTATAATTACTTGTAAAAAATATATAGTAAATATTAATAATTATTAAAAAATTAAAATAATTAGTAAAAATGCCGTAATAATTAGATAAATTATTTTTATTTATTAAATTATTTATTAATATTTAATAAATAACTAGGAAATATTATTAATAATTAGTAAAATTAGTAAATTATGATAATTTGTAATAAATTGTAAAAATATATATATAATACTAATGACTATTAAAAATAATTAATATTTTTTAAAAACATAGTTTTTACAAATTTGAATAAATTGTGTAACAACTTGTAAGAAAATATAAAAAATACTAATAATTATTAAAAATTCGTAATATTTAGTAAATGTATTTTAATAATTAAAAAAATTTGTTTTAATAATTAAATAATTTTTAATAATTAATAAATAAATATTCAATATTATTAATAATTATTAAATGATAGTGTTGAATAATAAATATTATTAATAAATTGTAAATATTAATAAATTTATAAAATATTTAATAAATTGTAAAAAAATAATTGAAAAACTAATAATTATTAAAAATTTGCAATTTTTACCAAAAAAAGTTCTAATTAATAAATATTTTCATTCACTTAAATAATTATTTTACTAATTATTAAAAATTATTAAATATTAGTAAAAATTAGTAAAAATTTAAATCATTGTAAATAATATAAAAAATATTAAATCTTTTTAAAAATTCACAATAATTAGTAAAACATAAGTAATAATTAAAAAAGATCATTAAATAATTTGTAATAATTAATAAATAATTACTCAATATTAGTAATAATTAGTAAATATTAGTATTAATAATTAAATATTAGTAATAAAAAAATTAATATTATTAAATTATGATAATTTGTAATAAATTGTAATAAAATTTTGGAAATACAAAAAAATATTAAAAATATTAAATAATTAGTGAGAATTTTGTAATTAATAAATAAATTAAGTGTAATAATTAAATAAATGGTAGAAATTAAGAAATATTATTAAAAAACTAGTAAATTTCAATAATAATTAGTCAATTTTTTCAATAATTATTAAATATTAATAATAATTTCTGAATATTTTTAATAATTGGTAAATATTATAAAAAATTACAATGAATTGTAGAAACTTGTAAAAAAATAAAAAAAATAAAAAAAATTATTACTAATTATTAATATTTATTAAAAATTTAGTTTAAGTAATAAATAATTACTACTAATTAATAAATATTTGTAATTATTAGTAACAATTATTATGTATTATAAAAAAGTAGTAAAAATAGTAAGAATTTGTGATAAGTAGTCATAATTAGACATAATTATAATTTAATAATTATTGTTAATTAGTCACAATGAGTAATAGTTATTCTTATATTTTTAGATATCTTTAGACATAGGAAGTAGACAACAGTTTCAATTACACAATAGTGATTGGATAAATCATCAAAAATTCTCTAATGGGTCTAATATAAATAATTTCTACATTGAGGTTGTTGAAACAATTATATTATTTTAATCATAAAATTTAGAATTTTTACTAAATGAAAAATTAAATTTCCATGTAAGAAATGTGATCTTAGAATATTCAAAAAATTTGATAAAGTTGGAATTCATCTATTGTTTTTGGTTTTTGGAAAGATTATAATTTTTTTATCAAGATGGTCAACAAAATTAATTTGAAAATGAAAATTTTAGTTTGCGTCCATCATTTCATAATTTATTACATGAGTTTTTCCCATATATTCATGAAACAACAACTCATAATGATATTTAAAATTTTTAATTGAAACCATATCAATTTTAATTTTTTTTGAAATCTACTGAGGAGGCCCTATATCGAGGATGATAGATACAAATAATTGAAGATGTAACAAAATTTATGGATCTTAAATAATATTTTGGTATTTCAAATAGTTGTTTTGGTAAAAATTTTCTTTTTTTTTAATCATTATTATCTAACAGAAATACATTACCGGTATATTTCTATGAAAGTAAGATGTCAGTCCATAATTTGGGTCTTACTTATCTGAAGATCCATGCATTATAAAATGACTGCATCTTATATTTTGTTGATTATGAATTGTTAGTTTATTTTCCAATATATGTAGAATCAAGGTATAAGGTAGGAACAATAAGTAAGGTCTAGATATCCTGTGAAATAGTTGAGCGATTTTACAATTACACCACTTTTACAACATCTGTTTATGTCTAATAACATGACTACAATGATGAAATATAATAAATCAAATGTTTATGCCAATTAAATCTTAATCATCCATTTGATTATCATTCAAGGAAACACTTTGATCTAATACATAATTTTTTTCCTTCAGATCCTCATAACATAGGATTAATTCTTTACACTAATGAATTTTGTCCATTTGGTTCTTACGACATTCAATATTCTTGTCAGACTATTTTCATATCTCTATACAACATACCTCCTTAGATGATGTTGAAGGAGAACTATATATATTTGGTGAAATTAATTATAGGACTCCTGAATAAGAATATAAATTTTATTGGAATCCACTAATTGATGAGTAAATTTCAGTATGGAATGATGATGTAACTATATATTGTATAGTTGCATATAATAATTTTACACAAAAGGATGCATTAATGTGGAAAATCAATGACTTTATGGCATACGGTATATTATCTGTATTGATTAGACATGGTCTAAAATCATGATCATACTACATGGCTGTTGAAAAAGCATTTATACTTGTTAATGGAATAATGACTAGTTATTTTAACTATCATTAGAGATTTCTTCCTATGGATAACCATTTTTAAAGGAACATAAATTATTTAAAAAAGGTAGAATTGAAAGACACAGTCCTCCAATAGTGATCTCAGGTGTTTGGGTAAAATCAATCATCTCTTCATTACCTCATATTACATTTTCAATAATTACAAATGAATAAAAAATGTCCGGTTTTGGGTGTGATCATAATTGGATAAAGGAGAGTATTTTTTTGGACATTCCATATTGGTCTGATTTGTTAGACTATAACATGTTAGATTTAAGAGATATTTTTTCCCCAATGGAGTGTTCTCTCGAGTGCTTCCTTCCTCCTCCTAGGGTTTCTTCCGTGCCACCATCATTCTCACTTGTCTCTCTTCTTTCCACTTTGGTCTCTCCATTGGCTTCCTATCCCGCCACTCCAGGTGACCTCACTACACAATTTGTATTAAGGATGATTATAGTTACCCTAGTATTTTAAACATATCATTACATGTTTTTCAGAATAATTAAACACCAAATTAAAAAACAAGGATCCTAAAGTCTAGTGTCTTGGAAGACTAGGTACATAAAACTGAAACCAGGGGACTAAATAGAAAAAAAATTATTTATCATCTATTATGAGCTCTTAACTTTTTTTGTGCCCTTAAATATACATAAGATAACCTAGGGATAATATAAAAATTGGATGAGTTAAAAATACCATTAAGGGGATAAAAAATTAAAATAAATCACAACACGTTGGTTTGAAGGAATAATATAATGATATATAATGTCATTGAACATGATTAAACATAAGGAATCATAACATGAGATCATATAATCATGGATTCATAGTAATGTGGAAATAACCTAAAACATGAATTTAACATGATTCAAGGCTCATTGTACATATAGGATCATGAGTCAAGTCTCATTGAACATAGAGGTGCATGAGTTAAGGCTAACCACTAAGGTTGTTTCACATAGAGCACGAGTCAAGGAAAACCAACAAGACTAATACACATAACATATCATGAGACTAGAAATTACCAAATTCATTGGAGTGATATTTGGGTTCAACCATCATAATATGTTCATGAATATGTGTTCCACATAAATAACCGTACATAAGTAATCAAACATTGACATAAGCGTTACCCATGGAATGAATTGGGTATCATAATTATATTAAAAGGAATGTCAAAAGGGAACATAATCATGGTGTCCCTAAAAGTATGGATTTAAATCATACATGGAAATTAATAAGGGAATATATACATAGATCATGATAAGTGATGTCAAACAGAAGTGAAAATACTGTTTAAGAGACTTTTGAAATAAAACATCTTAGTACGGTTTAAGGATAAACATTTATGATTTTTTAAAATGAAAAAGGAATAATTGTTTTTGTATAAAATTATAACTGAAACAAGGTATTATTTCATGATAAAATGAGATATTTTATAAAAATAAAGGTTTATTGAAACAGATTACATAGTACAATTTAAATTGGGTATGAATTTGGGAAGTTCCCTTAAATCGGGCTTGCTTATTGAGAGGAATTGAGAAGGGGACCTTTTAAGAATATATATATCCATTAAAATAAGGCTGAAAGGATCATGATAAATGAATTTGGTACTTATAAAAATAATTTAGAATATTTACATAAAAATAAATTAGAATTTCATTTTTTGGAAAAAGAAAGAATGATTAACCTGAAGGAATAATGGAGGTTCGATTAGAATCCCTTACCTTATGTCAGAAATGATTCTACACTTGATCTTAATATCGTGAATAATCAAATTAGATTCATTAATTAATAATTAAAAAACTATTTATACTTGTTTTTTATTTATTATAACTTTATTAAGTTCATTTATGAACTTTTGATGGGTCAAGAGATTCAATTTCATCATTTTGGGGTGTTGATTTCCTTGGTTTTCGTGATGGGTTTACTTGTATATATAAATGGAAAATTAGGTAGTATGAGGATAGTTTCCATAACATAACTTATATGTTATTAATAAACTTATAGAATATTAAAATAATTTTTTTACCTTATGTGAGGATGATTCATTAGATAAATCATTAATGATAATTGTTTATATTAATTTAGTTTTTTTAACACAACACAATCATTTTTGTTTTATAAATTAATATAATTTTTACAAAATGAATTAAAAATAATATTTAATACATATATTATAATCTGGTTCAACCATAAAAATGGTTTCATGAACATCCTTGATGGTGCAATTGAATGATAAAATCATGTGATCTACAAAGGTGGTAAATCGACACCTCACAGATGATGTTTTAATTCTTAAAGTAAAAGATATGAAGGATAGAATATTTGATGAATAATTATTCCATAAACATGATAAAATTCTAGTATATTTAAGATACTGGAGTTTTAATTCAACTTGGACAAGTTAATATGAGTAGAATATAAGAAAATAAAGGAAATTGAAATGAAATTAAAAGAAAAGGAAGACAGTTTTACCTCATGATTCTATCTTCTTGAGATCCTCCTTAGTTGATTGATTTTGGTCTTTTGTTAGGAACAAAATCTCTTAAATGTAAGGGAGAGGTTTGGGAAGATTATTGGGCAGAATATAGACAATCCCCAAGTCTTGATAAGTGTGACTAGAAGAGGTGGTGAGGGGTTGTATTTATAGTTGAGCGGGTGTTTTGTCATTATTTAATTCATTAGTTTATTATTTAGGCATAAGACTATGAATAGTTATTCAATTATTATAAAATATTATAAAATAATTATGAATAGTTCTATATTTTATGATCCAATCATGATTACATCATCTATGACTCCATAAATCGTGCATTTATCATTTTTCATAAATTATCGTATTTTACTAGTCATAAAAAATTCATGTATTTCAAAAAAAATCACAAAAATTCAACTCAACCATTTCTCAAAGTGCAAAATTCAAAAAAGAACTCAATTTAAAAAAAAATTATTTTCTTTGTATGAGAAATATATTTTTTAATTAAAATCATCATTTACTTGGAAAATACAAATTTTAATATTAAAACTTCATTTCGAACACTTTGAAAAATTAATTAAGGTAACATAATATTATATTATAATATTAAGACATAAAAATACTACTTTATTAATACATTTTATGAAAATATATTTTATTTTAAATTATAAAAATAATCAAAAAATGTAATTAAATATTTATGACATATAAAAGTACCAACCCTTAATTAATAATTTTTATAATATTTATTAGATTATATTTTGATATAATTATATCATATTCTCACTTATAAGCTTGGTAAATTTTATTTATACCTTTATTGGTGAGGTTACTATTCAATTGGATTGTTTACTATTCATAAGGTTCACATTACTATACCAAAGGCCAAGTTACTATTTCATCGCTATAAGTTCCTTAAATTCATGAAATACTTTTTATTTCATTCATTTTTTATTCATAATGTTTATACTATGTTATTTATGTGATTTAATGTGATTTGTCTTATATGAAATAATTATAAGAATGGAATTTTCATTGCTAAAACTTTGGTCCATTACATTGTTTTCTCCTCTTCTCTTCTTGAATATCCGATGAAGACGTCCTCGATGTTTGCCATGTGAGTTGACTCTCCCACATCAGATCTGATTGATATCCAAGATCCTTGATTATTTTGGTGGTCATGGAGTGGTCAGTTTCATTTTGGTTTCAAAGGGTAGTAGATCAGAGTTGGAGCTTCTCTCGGCTAGTCGTGCGGCAGTCTCTTGGAAGGTGTGATTATGTTTCTTCTAGTGGTAATGCTTGGAGGTCGCATGTAGGCTTGTGGATCTCGGTTCTGATAGTCATAGTGCATGAGTGGTTTGGGAAGTGATTCATGGTAATATCATGTTGATCATTAGCCGTGGTAATGGAATTTCTCTTCAGATTATGGTGGCGATTGGGTTTGATTCAATCTCTAGTTGGTTGAATGGGATTTAAGTACTGGTAACATTTCTATTTTGGGGATCTTCTTTTTTTTCAGATTGGAATTTTTTGTATTCACCACTAATTTCTAGTAATGTTTGTTTCTTTTTGTGGTGTATTTCTTGGATGGAATTGGTTTTTTATCTATTTCATTTGGTGTAGTGTATGTTTTTGTAAGTGCCTCTAGGTGGGTGTCCCAAAAAGGAGGATGAGTGTGATGATTCTCATCTTTTAGCTATCAATTATTTTATTGAGGGATAGACACCCTACCTTATAATTTTTTATAGAGTATTTAGTCTGATGGTGTGTTACATCAAGTGAAATTTTGGTTCTCTTTGCTGCATTGTCGGGTGGGTGGAATGAAAGAGATCTAGGCATGCTGGAACCTACCGTCCGGCCACCCATCCACATTTTTTTTGTATTGGATGAGTGATATTCAACATTGTGTCTCTACTTCTGCCTCTATGATGCACTCATTTACAACTCTGATGTTGTTTGGAATCTTGATGCACTTCTGATCTACTGCAGTGTGATTTAGCCCCATGAATCATTTCTTTGCTGCTTCTATGCGATTTGACAGCATGATGTGTTTCTTGGATGCTCTAGTGTGACATGGATCCATGATGTACTTCTTGTTCTCTCCATCACAATTTGAAAGATGCAACTTCTTGGTAGGGGGAGACACTCCATCTTGATTTTTCCCTCTATTACATCATCGTATGGGGGTGATGGGAATTTCATTGGTGATTTCTATGACATTTTCTACCCTTTAGACTATCATGGCCACGTTTCGACTTTCGGTTCATTTTTTTAGGCTTTTCACCTATCTGGTTTTGGGTTCCCCATTCACCCATTCATATCAAAAGTGGGTCCTTAGTTATCATTCAATTGAGAGGTATTTTCCCTCATCCTTAAAAAACATGTTATATTTAATTCATATTGAGAAGAATATTTTTGATAAAATATTTTTTACCATGTTGGACACACCCAGTAAGACTAAATATAATGCAAAGGCACTGTTATATCTTATCCAAAATTGTAGTTGTTCTGAACATGAATTATTTGAATATGAAAGACAACACATTTTAATGAAATAAAAATAATAATAAAATTTTATAAGGAAATTTATCTATTGTTTTGTTGAGGGATTAGATATTTAAAGTTAACAAATTTTTATGCTTCTAATTTGGCTCACTGTGTTTGAAATGATCATATTATTGAGTTAAAAAGTGATGAATATCATGTCACAATAGAAATACTACTACTTTCATGCCTTAGATGGATATTTATTTCATAAATATGGGAAATTTTGGTTGAAATATAATAACTATTACGATATTTTTTTGTAGCAACATCGGATTATGATTGGTTAAGTATGCTATAAAAATTGTATTCTCTTAATTTTATATAAATTGGAGAAAATATTCTCACTAGTATTCTTCACCCCAATGTAACATTTAATATTTCATTTTATACACATTGATAAATGTGGAGGGCCAGTATAATTATGATGGATGTACCCATTTGAGAGATATATGTAAAGATTAAAAAATAAAGTGAAGAATAAATTATTGATTGAAGGGTCAATTGAAAAATCATACATAAATGAGGAAATTTGAAATTTCTACTCTTATTATTTTCAATTTGAATATCTATTATAACATAATCATATGGTCATAAGAAGAAAAATTTTGATGATGTCATGGACCATCACTTTTAATTTTTTTAATCATCTTGAGCATATTTTTGATGGTTCTCATGAATGATGACTTTGAGATGAAGAACTGAACAGAGCTAATTCATATGTTCTAATTGATTGAGAAAAAATGATGTTATTTGTGTTGTAAGTACTATTTATTATTATTATTTTAAAAAAATTAAGAATTAAGTTTATTTATATTTTTTTAGAATATATTTTTACCATATTAAAATATATATAGTAATTACCCATGTTTCTCATAAATTTAATGGACAATATAATTTTTTATATTGGTTTCAATGACTGGTAAGTTGGGTGATTTATGATAAAATATTAATTCAATTTTTTAATGATATCTATTATTAAATTTTTTTATTATTTTTAGTAAACACAATAAGAAATTAAAATTCATAGTTTATTATGTGTGTTAAAAACCCTATATTAAAATTGGTAATATATTATAAGTGTTATGTGGTTAATGGATTTTGTTTTCATAAACACATATATGGTTAATCGAAGAAGTAAATGAATATTGATTTTTATTTTAAAGGATATCATCATAAAGAAATTGATGTTCACTTTCATAGCATGTTGTATGAAATAATATAGTTTTGTTATTTAGGGATTAATTATGTAATAATGTTTAAATGACATTGATTTGATACTGATTGAAAGTTGTGAGTCTATTAATGACATGGAGTTTTTGACATTAAATATAAAATTATTCTTTCCTCAAATAAACCATTTATATTGGCGCATCATGTTTATAATAAAAATTATTATTACATTTCAAAATAAATAAATTATTAGATGTGTGTAATAAAAAAAATCTCAGGAAAATATTGTTCGCAAAAAATGAAAATGGTTATGTGGAAGTGAAACATATTGAGATTTTTCATGAAACCTCCCCAAATAAATCTCTTACACAATGAGATATAATTATCGATTATAAAACCCCCTAGTTAAGGGATGAAGAGATTGATAATATTGGTTAAGTAAGAAGAGATTATGAAAATAGATTTTTTGAATACTAACGAGGAATATAAAGAAATTCTAATTGATGAAAATGGTGATAAATTTTATGAATGATGTATTATATTTATTTAATTATTAGTTTTTTATTTGATATCTGTATTTACATTTATTTATTGGTAAGCCTATTTATTTCATAAGGCTGTATGTTTTCCTAAATATCTACTCTATTCCCTAGCTGATGCTGGTATTTTTTAGTTTTTACATTTTATAATTTTATTAAAATGTATTAAAATGTATATAAATGTAAGATTATTATATTTTCCATGGTATTTATTAGTTTTTTATATTTGATATTGTATTAAAAATTATTTACATGTAATATTTTGATATTTTGATATTTATTTAATGTTAAATATTATATTTTGGTATTTTATATTTTTTATATTTTATATTTGTATTATAAATTATTTACAAGTATGATTATTACATTATAGTATTTATCACTTTCATATATTTGATATATGTATCAAAAAAATTACAAGTATTATTATTTGTTTCATATGGTTAGAGATGGTCCTGATAATCTATTCCATTATCTCACTAATTTTAGACTTCTTGATGATGATCCCAATTCATCTAATATCCAAGATGTTGCCAATGTATTTCCTATTAGGAGGGGTTGTGGTGTTGAAAGATTTATGATTTTTACCATGTTATAGAGAAATTTCTCTCTCCTTATTTTGATATTCTACTAAGGGATGTTAAATTTTTAGGGTATTTATTTTATGTTATGTTTTTATATTAATATTGGTAAAAATATTCCAATTATTTGATTTTATTTTTGTAGTTTTTAACATCTAGCTATTGTGATGTCTGGTGTGATTCTACCGAAAAAAATTTCTATTCCATGGGTTTCATGGAATTAGGCTCCCATTGTTGTTCAATATCAGATCTTTGACCACTAGATTGTATATTAATAAATAATAATTTTTTATTTTAAATTTATTTTTATAGTAACATGTTGTTTTAATTTTATTAAAGAAATTTTGGTGTATAATCGATGATATCATGAGATATCTGAATCAAGAGGCATAAGATATTTTTATAATTGAACTATTTCGTCGAATTTTATACAACCTAAGAAATAGATCCATAGATAGAGGTTTTGTTGTTGTTTTTTACAAGTCTAACTTCTCTCATCGACCTTAATATATCTCAGAACTAATATGGGATGGATTGTTCTCTTACTGGATAAGTGATACTTTTAAGAGGTGTTCAACATCTAGGCATCAGAACCGATGGACACAGGAGGTCATACATAGAGCTGGGATTCGTATATTTGGTATACATCAATGGAGAATTTAATGTAATATTATTTATCAATGTATATATAAATTAAACATAAAATATTTATTACACTATATAGGCCTCTACCTAATCCTCTATTGTGGAGTTAGATGTTTAAAATAATATATACAATGATCCCAGTAGAGTAAATCCAGTCGGCGACAGATAGTGCCATATTGTGGATATTATTTTTTAAAAAATACAAAAATTAATTTTATTTTTATTTTACATTGTAATTATATTTTAAGGAAATTTATATGTACATGACTTATCAATAATGATAGAGTTAATATGATATCAAATAAGATGTCATGTGTGAGTTAGATTTTGATTAGAGGGGTTGGATAGATGGGATTATGCATGGTGTTGAGAAATTTTGTGTGACTTGTATTAGTTCAATATTTTCCCCTACTAGATTTTATAATACTTTTGTGATGTCATCAATCAGCTTGAAGGGAGATCATATAAATGTTTCATCATCCACTTAATAATACAAAGAGAGGAAGAAATCTCAGGATGAGATGATATAGAATATATAGAGAGAGTGGGAGGATGACTGTGAGTGGTGTCACTAAAGAGATTAGAAGATGTTGGAATATATTTGATGTCTTATCTGTGGTGTTGGTATAGAGTCCCCCAAACCTTATGAGTGATTATCCTCCCCCTAATACCAGTTACCACTCACTTTTTTGTGACAATTATATATTTTGGTATGATAAACATATTATCTATGAAATGATGTAATAATGTTATGCATGTTTTTATCATATTGTTTTTATATTTTTTCTATTTTTAAATGTTATTTTTTATTTTTCTAAATATTTATATAATTGTGATAGATTTTTTAATCTATCATAATTATTCTTTAAAAAATGTGAACTATTTTGCGATGGGAATAATTTTCTATTGAAAATAATAATTATTTTCTAATGACTATTTAAAATAAACATATTTTCAATGCCACTTTCAATTATAAGGATTTTACAAGAGATTTTTTAGCCTAAATCCATTTTCTATGGGAATCCATAACAAAAAGTTCTCTGTAAATACAAAAAAAATAGCTGTATATTCTTATGATCTAACCCTTGATTGCATGTTTATAGGTTCTTATGTTCATAATCATTTGAGCTCACCCCTTATTTTTTCACATTCCCCTAAGGAATTACATTTGGGATTATTTATAGAATGAATTTATTTGTAAATATATTATGGGGGATGTTAAAGCTGACATGTGAAATGGTACTTTTATGAAGACAATCACGAATGAAACTAAATATTTGTCTTCTTGTACTTTGAAACCATTTTTGAGATGTAAGGTTTCAAATTATTAAGTTGATGCAAAATTTATACTAGTTTATCTTGTGTTATCTCACTTGGTTTCAAATATGGTATGTAAATAATGTGTTTTTAGAACTAGACCCAGGTGTGAAGGTATGGGTTGTATCAATTGTTATTAGAGTCGGGTTTATTAGTTATACGAGATTAGTTTAGTTATTTTCTGGGATTACAACTATAGGAAATATGTGATAAACCTAGGTATAATCCTAAATATATGAAAACATCCTAAAATGTTGAGTAAAGTATATAGTGTATTCTTTCCTATTAATATAATTTCTATCTTGATACAAACAAGTTAAATGTATTCTCTACATCAGATGTGCCTAGAGGTAATAACCTTGAAAATTCTTGGTTGGATATTAACATGATCATCATTTGTTGTAAAAAATGTACTTATCTACACATCATGTTTGATACTCCTAGGGGATATATTTTGGTTGATTCACATGCTATTTATAAATAATTATGAATGTTTTAAATGGAATTATATTATAGATTCCATTTATGATTAAATTTTTATATGTTTATATTTTTCATTTTATACATTAATTAATTTGTGTATTTTAAAACCTCAATTTTCCTTTATTTAAAGTAATGGATGAAGCATGGAGGAACATATTTAAAAATGGGTTCCTTATACAATGTTTTGGATGTCCTAATGAACAATCAATTGAGATAGCGGATGAAGTGATAAATTTTATGGTTATTCAAAACCATCTATCCCAAGATATGATTAACCATTTAAACCTATTTGAGCTTAAAAACATGAAAAATAAGATAAAATGGAGTTTCATGGAGGTTTAAGTGATAAAGACCATAGAGGAAAGAAGTTTAAATTTCTTATGTGTTATGAATTTGTGAATAATCACCCAAGAACATGTCTCAAAGGAAATATAGGATGTTTTATTTATGGTAAATAAGGACATAAAAAATATAACTACCAAGTAAATTTTATAATCCAGTTAACATGATAGAGGAGAAAAATAATTTTCCTTACGTGCCACTAATAATTCAATATTGGAATTGCATGTATTTTTTTGGAATTATGTAAATAAATTCCAAAATCCAATATATAAATAAGAAAATAGACCTTATAAACCTCTAGTACTAAGGGAATAAGGAATAGTCTATACAATGACTATTGCTAAAGTGTATTTTAATAATTAAGGTACACTTATCCTCTACTTGAGATTTATGGATATCTTATTTTATTCTAGTTCTAGCCACTCTAGTTCATCTAGTAATTTTTTTATGAGAAATAAATCACCACCCCACTAATTTAATATTGAATTATCAGAGAAAAAATAATGTTTTTATATTACTGTATCCCATGTTGAAGTTTGTGGAAATATGTTTTGTGAAAATCTTATTATCCTTCCTTTCTTGTAATTTTAAATTATTTTGGAAATGGTTTAGTTTTCTCCGCATGAACTCTATATTGATTACAGAAATAGGAAAGTCACATTTCATATTCCAAGTAAACCTATGATTATCTATGAGTGAAAGTATGACTATGAAATCTCTAATAAAATTAACTCCATTATTTTTATTTTAATACCCAATCATGGGGGGTATATATCTTTGATTATTGGAGAGAAACTTAATATTTGGTATATTTATTTTATGATGGAAAAATGTTCCTCCTTCTCTTACCTAAGATAGTAATATATATATCTCATTAGAAATTATATCTTGATCCATGTTTATCTTTTAGATACCCTTATTTTTTTATTAGTAAGTGTTAATTAAAATTGTAAGGATGTAATTTATTTAAGGGGGATATGAAACCATAAGTTGTAAGAGACATTTTATTTATTTAAAAAAACATTTCAATCCTTAATAAATATTTTTTTCTATTTTATTGAGTGATTTTAACTTATGTAGGGAGTAAATCATATGATATATAAATTAAGATAACACTTTATTCATTAATAGTATAAAATTAGATAAAAGGTACATAAAACCATATATTACACACCATAGAATATTACATATCATCGATGAATATATCCCTTAATAGTCCATAAATTAAAATGGAATAATAAATAAATAATAATAATATCTTTAGAATTCAGTGATCTCTTGGGCCATATTTTCTCTTGAGAATTACCATTACTATAATTAAACCATAAATGATAAAGAACATCTTGAAATGGAAAATAGTGTTTAAAACATAAAATGAAAATTAAGGTATTGATAAGTATGGTTTAATAAATTGTTGAAGGTTTCAGGCACAGTGGAAGCATGGTTAGGGCTGGTACCCAACTTTTATTTTTAGCATGATCAATTATTATTTTGAGATCTATACAAAGATGAACGTCAGTCTCCACAGAATAGAATCAAAGATTTAGATAAAGAAGAAAGAGGCCCAGAACCATTAGAGAGGATCTTGCACATCATGTTTATAATTAATTTAATAAATTTCATAAAAAATAATAATACCTAGATCTTTGGTATTTTCTTCGTTGATGGTGTTGATCATCCTAATTGACCCTTTTGGTTTAACTTATTTTACTTGCAAGGATCCAAACTACAATCCCTCTAGTAGTGATCCACACATTCTCCGATGGCCAATGATCGACATTGCTCATTCTCTGAGTGTTGTTGCAGAGTAGTGAGTGTCTTGTGTTAGTCGTTCTTGATCGCTTGGTCTTCAACCTTGTAGGACGTCTCTCATTCTTGAGAGGGGCGGGAAGAGGATTCGAGAGAGAAATTTTTTATCTCAACAATTTTCAATTCACTGAGTGTGTGGTTTGGTACGTAGAACAATAAACTTATGTGACTATTTATTGACTGGGGGATTCAGTTAGAATCTTTAATTGGGTAAAAACAATTAAACACATTCATAAACATAAAGAAACCCCATGCTATTAATAATAATACCGTGTCATTATTTAAGGTGTTCCAACTTGCGCAAAATGGAATTATAAATAAAATTTTGTATCAAAAAATAATAACAGTGTTATTTTAATTTATGCAAATTAGTTAAATAATTATTTATTGTCCTGCAAACAATTATTTTACTACTAGACTGTCATTGGTCCTATCGAATTCTACATCCATTTATTTAACACTCGAATAAATAAATAAATAATATATTCTATTAAATAAATATTTTATTTACAAACTAGTAAATAAATATTTATTAAATGTTCAATAAGATAAATTAATATATTTTACCCAAAATCCGGTGAATAAATATTTATTTAATTTCTGAAATCATTTTAACTTGAATAAAATTATTCCACTATATTTTAGAATAATATTTATTAATTAAATTCAAATAGAATTTAACCAAGACCACGAGAAACACTTAGTGTGTGACACTATATGATTCTTTATTATTAGAATTAGGTGGGCTTCCCAAAAGTCGAAAAGTAATTTCTAGAAACAGGTCAAGAAACCCAAGAGAATGAACTTAAAGTAGTAATAATGACATCCACATATGAACATTGACTGTGTAATATAATCCTTTTTTCACAATATCTTATCAAGCTGGTTTAATGATCGTGTCATCAACTTTTATGCTTGATACTTCATTCTTTGGATACCTAAAATAAACTCATAATTACACCATGGCCATGTAATTTCATGTGAAGGTTCAATTTCAATAAAAGGTATGGGATATCAACTTTCAAAAATGGAAGGGACAAATACTTCGATGACATATCCATTAAGAACATGATACTCGTGACAGACCCAATATACTCTAATTCCTGCCAACTCTCTATGTGACGGTTTTCACCAGTAAATAAAAGTGCGCAATTCGTGACACATATTAATGATAATATTAAAGTATAAGGATCATTACACATGCTCGCAGATAGAAATATCTAATGAAACCAAAACATTCATAATTCCGACCGATAGGTCTGTTCTCATAATATCTTATCTTTGAGATTACCAAGTGCAAACATCATGAGAGAATTTCTCATCTACTTATGTGTACTCACACCTGAAGGATTGCATAATATATATCCCACAATATTATTTCATCCAACTATAGTACTATATTTAAGAATATTGTTATAGCATTTCAAGGTTCTCATCATAGAGGGGAACATCCATGACCTTATCAATGCAACAAATACTCTAAGAAATTATTACATCATAGTCATGGAGAACAATAAAAAATGTTTAATAAGATGTTTAATATCTAAATACATTAAATGTACATGTAATCAAAGTACAACCATTTATTTATAGGAAACTAACTCTTACAAACACCCACTTGGACTAGATCTAACAACTTACGATTTTTAGTCTTCTAGATGTCACATAGTGATCTTGTTTCTGCTGATCCAAGGCTTTAGTCATGGGGTCAACCACATTGTCTTTCGTGGAAATACTGCTCACTATAAAATCACCTCTCTAAGAAAAATCCTTCAAGAGATGATACTTTTGAAGTATGTTATTTGTCCACTGATGTGACCTTGGATCTTTTGAGAGATCCACCGCAGCAGTATTATCACAGTACAATGTGATGTGATCTTTACTGCTAGGTATCACATCCAGATCCTGGATGAAGCTTCGTATCTAAACTAATTCTTTAGCTACCTCAGAAGCTGTGATATACATGGACTCTACTATAAAATCTATGACCAAACTCTGCTTTGAGCCCTTCCAGCTCACTACACCTCCATTAAAAGTGAATATGTATCCCATTTGCGACTTCATGTCATCTTGATCAGTTTGGAAACTAGAATATGAATATCCTATGATGGCTAGTTCCTCATGTCCTCTATAAAATAGGAACTTATCCTTAGTATGACTTAGATACTTTAGGATAGTCTTGACTTCTATTCAATGGCAGCGGCCTGGTTCAGCTTGATATTTGTCAACTTTACTCAATGTGTAGGTGAAATCTAGCCTAGTACATATCATGGCATACATGAATGACTCAATCACTGATGTGTATGAATTACTTGCTATTATATCTCTTTCCTCATGCATCTGATGATAAATTTTATTGGAAAGATGAATTTCATGTGATGCTGGAAACAATCCCCTCTTGGAATGTTCCGCACTGAATCTCTGCAGTATCTTATCAATGTATGTACTTTTACTTAGGCCCAAAAATCTCTTTGATCTATCATAATGGATCTTGATCCCAAGAATATATGCTACCTTTCCCAAGTCCTTCATGGATAATCATTGATTCAACCATGACTTAATAGACTGTAAGACTAGTATCTCGTTTCCAATAAGAAATATGCCATCAACAAATACTATTAGGAAAAAGACTGCATTCCCACTAAAATATTTGTATACACAAGGCTCACATTCATTATTGATAAAATTAAATTTTGTTATGGATTCATCAAAACAAATTTTCCTTGACCTGGATGATTGCTTTAATCTATAAATGGATTTCTACAACTTTCATACCTTATTGGCATCATTTAGAGTCATAAATACGTTAGGTTGTGTCCTATAGATATCTTCCTGAAGGATCCCATTAAAAAAGGCACGTTTGATATCCATTTTTCTAAATCTCATAGTCATGGTAAGCGATAATGGCCAATATAATTCTGATGGAATTAATCATTGCAACTGGTGAAAAGGTTTCATCGTAGTCAATGCATTAATGTTGTTTGAACCCTTTTGCAACCAGTCTTGCCTTATAGGTACTAAATTTTCCTTCCATGTCAATTATTTTATGGAATACCCATTTTCAACCAATAGGCTTTACATAAACTGGAAGATCTACCAAAATCTAGACTTGTTTTTTGTACATGGAATCCATTTCAGAATTTTGGGCTTCTTGCCCCGTGGAAACATCTCTGCTACTTACTTCTTCCTTATATCCTAGAGGGTATTTTTATTATCAACTAATAATGAGTCATCATCCTAGATTACTAGAAAACCATACTGTTCTGTTTCTCTAACCTCTATTGTACTCTTACACAACTCTTGTGTCACTGGAACATTTCTTTCATCCAGGGGGCATTATGGAATCTATTCTTGTACCAACTGTTGTGTACCCTGAGCCTCAACATCATCGAAGTCTATCTCGCTCCCACTATCTCTTTTGGAGATGTTCTCCCTGTCAAGGAATATGGCATGTATTTCCACTATAACCTTTTTTTAAAAGGGGTTGTAAAAGTAATATCCCCTTATTTCCTTGGGGTATCCTATAAAGGTACACTTTGTGCATCGGGTGCAATTTTGTAACCTAAAGAGGAATTAACAAATTCATCGCTTCCCCAAACATGTAAATTCAATAATATGGCTTTCATTCCACTCCATAACTTGTATGGAATACCATTTATCGATTTAGTTGGTACTTGGTTTATTATGTGCATCAATGTTTGTAAAAAAATATCACCAAAGGGATACTAGAGTACTTGCATGACTCATCATTGATCTCACCATGTCCAACAGGGTGTGGTTACTCCTTTCGCTCACACTATTCCACTAGGGATTGTTTTAAGGAGTGATTTGGGATAGGATCCAAAAATCTTGTAAGTAATCAATGAAGTATTGATTAAGATATTCTCCACCTCAGTTTGAGCGGAGTTTCTTAATCTTATTACCAAGCTAGTTCTCAACTTAATTCTTGTATTCTTTGAACTTATCAAAATAATATGACTTATACCTCATTAAGTTGATATATCCATATCTACTAAAATCATTAATAAAAGTTATGATGTATGAGTACCCACATCTTTCTTGGAAAAGGTCCACACACATTAGTATGAAACAATTCAAGAGTTTCATTAGCCCTTTAACCTTTCCCACTAAATGAGGATTTGGTCATTTTTCATGGTAAATATTCCTGACATACACCAAGTGTTTTTAGTTAGAAATAGTCTAAATATCCATCTTGATGTAATGTTGTCAATTGTTTCTCGTTTTCATGACCTACATGGTGATGCCAAAGTTTTGTGTGGTATGATTCATGTGAAGTATCCTTGTCATCAATTTCCATTACTTGGTTTTTGTAATCCAACATGTAAAGACAATTGTATAAATGTGACCTACCAAAATAGATTCTATCTTAGTAAAAGAAGCAACATTCATTTCCACACATGAAAAAAATCCATATACATCTAATATGGATATAGAAATAATTTTTTAGTAATAAAAGGCACATAATAACAACCCTTTAACACCATGGTCTTCCTAGTTGGAAACATGAGGTGGTAGTTCCCAACAGCTACAACAACATGTCTGGATCCATTGGCTACTCATAGATCTTCCTCCCTCTGTCAATCATCCTGAATCTACTTTCTTCCTATATTTGGATATATATATATATATATATGCACCACAGGATCTATCTAATACCCAATTTGTAGAAATAGATAGATTTCACTCGATAAAAAACACACCTAAAGCTTCACCTTGCTTCATAGGCTAGGTGTAGTTCATCTTCCAGTGGCTCTTCTTTCCACATGCAACAAAAATACCTCATGTTCCCTTGCCTCCCCTTTTATCTTCCTTTTCATAGAAGTTCATGAAGAAGCTTTGGGATTAAATCTCTTTTCCTTCCTTTTCCTCTTATTCACCATAAGGGTAGAAGGATTTTCACACTTTATATCCTTTACCACATGGAAAATAAGGATAACAATAACAGATTGATACTTCTAAATGTTGTTCATATTGAAATGGAAAACAATGTTAGAGAATATATGTTGGAGTGATGTGAGAATGACATCAGTGCCTAGTTCTTCATGGATTTCAAACCATAGAACCTCCAGGTTCTCAATGTAGTTAATGATCTTGACTATATGGGGCCCACATGGGGCACCTTCTTGAGGCTTACTCTAAAATATTTCCTTATAGATCTAAAACCTTTCATGTCTTTCTATCTCCTGCTAAAAACCATGGAGGTGCTCGAGCATGGTGTAATCATCCATGATTCCATGAGACTTCATGAGCTCACTAGACAATAATAATAACATCAAACATTGAACCTCGACTGTGTCATCCATAGGTTTCTCATAGACCAGGAAATACTCATCACTCCCCTCTTGGGTAGGAGGATTAGGTAATGATGAATCTAACATGTAAGACTTCCGTTCATGGTGTAGGATAACCCGAAGGCATCTAAACCATCCCCAGAATTTAGTGATGGTGATGATGTTGTCGTTATCTAGAATTGATCGTGGGGATAGTGTTGCTGAAAATCTTTTAATTTTTATTCTAAAATTATAATATTAGATCATTAGTACTTTGTTGATTAAATTTTATGAGAAATAATAAATTTTATTAAGTCTCCCACTATTTTATCATGTCCCAATGGCCCTCACCATTGATCTCAGAATGTCCAGTTTCCATGCCATTCTAGTGTAAATGATCCATATTCTCCTTTTAATAACCCCCAAAAGAGTTATTAAAGCTATTAGAAGGTATTTAGGTAGGCAAGTCTTTGCCAACTGTAAGCTTGTATCTCCTTGATCTATTGAGTGGACTCCCCATTCCTGAAATCATGGATTTGGATTTCTTCAACTCATGCCTCCAATATTACACCATGTCTAGAAAGGGATACTCCTCTTGATCTAATATGGTTAAGTCAAACTGAAACCTTTCTTAAGGGATTCTTGTATAAAATTGAGTGTCCCAACATGGTTTGGTCCAACACATAGTTTTATTTAGTTTTTTCCTTAATCAAGTAATGGATGGCTTGCTCTAACTTAATATTTTATTTTATGGATTTTCATCTCTTAAGCGTGAATTGATTATGATCATTATCACATGATTTTTAATATTAAGTGAAACTTACTTAAGTGATTTACCATGTCTTGATAATATTCACGTGTAAGTCTAGTTTATTTTAGTTCTATATTGCATGATTGTTTAATTCATTAATTATGTGATCGTGAAAACACATCCATAATGATAAACCATGAAACTGACATAAATAAAATAAAGGGAATGATCATGAGATTTTATAATGGTTAGTTTATCTAGAGGTTGATAAACTAACCCTGACCTAGGAGATAAATGTCTTGAACCTTTTGGGTTCGTGTTTACAGCTCTCCACCTGTCCATCATTATATCTTCTAAAATTAGTTTTGTCTCAGCTCCAGCTTGAACCGCCTCCACTAGCCTGGGAGTTCCATCCATTGCATATTTCTTTTTTTAACTTGCATGCAGGTGAGGGATAAAATGGGGTTTTGCATAAAAGAAACCGTGGGCACACAATCCCTATATATTAATGAGAATCAGGCTCACATGCAAAAAAATTAATTTAAATAAATATATTAAAAAAAACTATCTACATAAAAATCACTTAGCCTAGATCATGATCATTTATACATGCAAACGATATTTACACATAAATAAAACTGGCATTCAATTCTTTAATAATTCTTGATTAAGATAAATCCCATTCGAATCAATTAATTATCATCTTTAATTAATCAATCATTTTATCTTAAACCCTTTTTTGAATATCCTTTATATTCTCATCCATCATAATCTTAAATAAATAAATTCATTTAAAATTATCTCTGTATGTAACTTGTACCTTGGAGGCAACTCGGTGAATTCATATTCATAACAACCCAATGAGTAGAAATTCACATTATGCAGATGTTAAATGAAACATATATATATATATATATATATATATATATATAACACATATCACGTGTTATTCCTCAACATTATGCCTGCACAATGGTACACGTCTCAAGGGTTTGTATAATATTATAATATATTTTAATAAAACTGCGTAATTTGGATGATTACATGGCATTTAGTACCAACTACATGGCGTATACTATTTTTTAGCATCCATATGAAGTACATGCCCAGGGAAACAGTGTGTGATTGTACTTCGGAAATCTTCAGAGTACAAGGTGAGTCCAGTAGTCCAAACACCGTGTAGTTCCTCATTACACGTTCTCTAGTCGGGAAAGCCGTGTACATGGTACATAGTCCAACCCTAACCCTATGGGACTGCACATCTTGTCCAGTGGGCCACATGGAATATAATCCGGAAACCACATGCCATCCATTCCTGGTCAACACATAGAGTTATTAAGACTTAGACAAACTCCAATGAGACGACGTGGTGTGGAAAACCATACCTGGTTCATTGAACCTTGGCTACAAGGCGTGTATTGTCGAATAAATGTCGTGTGTTCTTGTGTTGTATAGACAAGAACCTTTGGACCGTCCAAATTATAACCTCTATTACATTTTAATTAAAATTTAATGAAAAGATTCTTTCTGTAAGGTGAATGAGAAATAAAAGAGGAGGAATAGTTCTCGAGATTCAGATTTGCAGAACAATTATCTTTAATTGAAACAACTAAATTATTAAATGTGTAAATCATCAACAAAATATTTAAAAAATTATAAACTATGATGTAATCCCTATGATACCACTTGATGGTTCTGGGCACAGTTGAAGAGTGGTTGGGGCCAGTACGCAACTTTTATTTTTACCATGATCAATGATTATTACAGGATCAATACTAAGATGAATGCCAGTCTCCACGGAATAGAATCAAAGATTTAGATAAATTATTAAGGGGTCAAAACCTTTAGAGAGAATCTTTCACATCATGTTTATAATTAATTTAATTAATTTCATAAAGAAAAGAATACTTTGATCATCGGTATTTTCATTATTGATGATGTTGATCATCCAGAATGACCCTTCTGGTTTATCTTGTTATGCTTGCAAGGATCTAAACTAAAATCCATCTAGTAGTGATCCACACATTCTTCAATGGTCTCTGATCGACACCTCTCATTCTCCAGGTGCTAGCACGGTGAAACGAGTGTCTTGTGTTGGTCGTTCTTAATTTCTTGTTCTTTTGTCTTGAAGAATGTCTCTCGTTCTTGAGAGGGGTGGGAAGAGAATTCAAGAGAGAGATTTTTTAGCTAAAAAATCCTCAATTCACTGGGTGTGTGGTTCGGTACAGGGCACAGTAGACGTACGTGTCTATTTAGTGACATGGGGATTCAGTTACAATATTTAATTAAGAAACAACAATTAAAAACATTTACAACCTTATAGAAAACTCATTCTATTAATAATAATACCATATCATTATTTATGGTGTGCCAACTTGCGCAAAACAGAATTATAAATAAAATTCCATGTCACAAAATAATAGTAGCATTTTTTTAATTTGTTCCAACTAGTTAAAAATAATTTTTTACCATATTGAAAATAATTATTTTATTACCGGACTGGCCTTGGTCCTCTCGAACTCCACTTCTATTTATTTAACACCTGAATAAATAAATAAACAATTTATTCTCTTAAATAAATATTTTATTTACAAACAAGTAAATAAATATTTATTAAATGTCCAATGAAATAAATAAGTATATTTTACCCACACTCTGATGAATAAATATTTATTAAATTTATGAAATCATTTTAACTTGAATAAAATTATTACATTTCCTTTGAGAATAATATTTATTAATTAAATTCAAATAGAATTTAAACAAGACCACCAGAAACACTTTATGTGTGACCCTCTAGGATTCATTCTCACTCTCATTAGGTGGGATTGCCTAAGGTCAAAGAGTACTGTCTAGCAATGGGTAAAGGCATCCAAGAGAAAGAACATAAAGTTGCAACAATGACATGCACATACGAACACTCACTGTGTTATATAATTCATTTGTCGCAATATCTCATCAAGTAGGTTTCATGAGAGTGTCATTAACTTTTATGCTTGATACGCTGTTATTTGACTACCTAAAATGAACTCGTTGTTACACTATGGCCATGAAATTTCACATGACGGTTCTATTTCAATCAAAGGGCCAACATATCAACTTCCATAAATGGAAGGGAGAAATCCTTCCTTGACTTATCCATTAATTAAATGTCACTCATGATGCCCCCAACCTACCCTACTTCCCACCAACTGTCTGGATGACGGTTTTCATCCTTAAATCAAAGTACGTGAGTCATGACACGTATTAATGATAATATTAAAGCATAAGGATTATTACACACACTCACATAGAGAAATATCTGATGACACCAAAACATGCGGAATTTCTACTGGAGGGTATATTCTCATAATCTCATGACTTGGAGATTACTAAGTGGGAACTTCATGATAGGAAGTCTCATCTTCTTACAAGTACTCACATCTAATAGTATGCATACTATGTGTCCCATCATAGAATGCCATCCAACCATAGAACTATATTTATGAATATTGTTATAGCATTTCAAGGTTCTCAACAGAGCGGGGAACTTTCATGACCTTATTAGTGAAAACAATACTCTAAGACATTATTACAGCATAGTCATGAAGAACAATGAAAAAAATGTAATAAGATGTTTAACATTTAAATACATTAAATTTCCATGTAATCAAAGTACAACCAGTTGTTAATATGATAAAAAATCTTACAATTGTAATGGAATGAATTTAAATGTTTTAATAGGGGAAATATATATATTATAAACGGAAATTTGTTCATGGGAAATATGGTCCTTGAATATACCTGTATATGATTGGTATACTAAATTTGTATATTATTAGTAAAAAAATTAAAATAATATAATTCAAAAATATTAAATATTGAAATATAAATATAAAATATAAATAAAATAATTATTTTTATGACTTACATATTGTTATTATTAAATATTAATATGATATAGTTATAAAATTTAAAGAAATATTTTAATATCAATGTATTGATAAAATTAAATGGTTAGGATATAAGTAATTAATTTAATGTGATTTGTTGAAGAGTATTTATAAGTGATGTTTTTTAAATAAATGTTCTTTCTAAATATTGAGTAAATTTATCTCAATAAAATTAATCATAATAAAGGATATTTTAAAATTAAACGTATTTATAATTTATATAATAAAATAAATTATCATTAACCTAATAGTTACTACTTGGAAAGTAATCAGAATAAATTCATTTTATACTTAAAACATATTTTTTCTAAAAAATTCGTTTATGTGTTATGTTTCTTTATAATAAAATAAATTTTTATCAACTCTATAAATTGATTCTAATAAAAAGTTTTCATATTTTCAATCATTATAACAAAATTTTCTAATAAGTGTAACACCCTGAAATTCTAAAATAAGAACATTGTATTTGATAACGTATATAACACACAACACCAAGAGCATAAAAAAAATACAATATCCTTATAATTTACAATATAATGAATATTTTAAATAAAATCAATTTATATCTGCAAATTCATGTAATTCTCAGTTAGTTTTCATTACATGCAACACATAATTTCTTTGATAGCTTCTGTTACATGCAAGAACGATTTTTACCGAGCAACAACGTATTATTAAAATATTTTTATTTAATATAATAATATATAACCTAGGCATAAAAATCAGTGGTTATGAATATTTTTAACTAACTTATGAAATAAAATGGTTGAATTCAATGGTAATAAAGTATTTATAAATGAATATAAGAACCAACTTAATAAAAAATTTATTTTTATGCACCCAAAGCCGTGTTTTCCTGATAAATTAAATTAATTTAAATTAGAGAATTATATTAATGAAATAAATATTTCATATATTCAATCAATTTTTTTAAATTCATCCATTAGGTTGTATGAGAATAAGATAAAAACAAATATAATATTTTGCATAAAAATTAATATTTTTAAGAATGCACTTTTACCACCTTTTAATAGTGAACAAATTTTAAATAAAAATTTATTAATTTTTATAAATTTTATATGTCAAAATAAACTTCATTTTTTAATTCAGAACATAAAAATTATATTTTTCTGAATTTTTTGTATTCTTATGAGAAGTTTTCTTTTTTTGATGAATTGTGGAAAATGACGAATTTTAAATCAAAACAAATTCTTCATCTAATTTATTTTCAATTTAAATTATATAATTAATCTGTATTAAAGCCACATAATATAAATTATGAAAAAATTAATCTAATTTATTTTATTTTAATCAATTTCAATTTAAAATTAGATATACAAACTGAGGATGCTTTTCAGCATTATTACAATAAAACCCTACTTTGTTGTCCCTTCTATGGTATTAAATTTAAATGAAATTATTCCACTATTATGAGTGGAATTTTTAAAAATTTATTCCATATTTTTAATAATATTAATTTATATTTTCTAATAGGTTCAACTTAGTTTTGGGAAAAAATATTATTGAAGGTGATTAAAATTGAATACAGTGATTTAGAGAAACATTTTCTTAACAAAGGACTACACCATAAACTTAAGGGGCACAATGACCTAGAATCCTTTACAAAATACATTTTATTTTAATATTTATACCCTATACTAGATTTTATATAATTTTTACTATTATTATATCCACATTCCATAGGAAAAACATGGGTGGAATTCCCTTTCAAAAAATTTAAAAAAATGTCACTCCTCCTCCACTTAAAAAGGCTCTAAACCCTCCCACTTATTCAAAAATCTATAGCCCTTTATCTTATACAAACTATGATAACAAAGTCCTAAAATAACTACCATAATCCTATAAAACAATCATTTTTAACATATGAAACCAATTAAGTATTTTGGTATACACCAGAATGTGTTTCCTGAAAAAGAGGCAACATTCTTCCGCAATATCTATTTTTTTATTTCCATTTTCCAAACATTATATTAATATTATTAGATTTTTATATAATAACACGAGTATCATAAATATTCTGATATTTTTTTATGTTAAGTTTTAAGCCTACACATACACACACATCCATAAAAAAGGTAATGAACTTACCATTCATGTATGGAAAACTATCACCTCACAAAATGATGACTGATTTTTTGTTTACCTCCTATCATAGTTGATAATTATGATAGAAATTCTATTTATATAAGATATATATAGTATTTTTAATGTTCCTATTATTTTATAATTTTTATATAATATATTCCTCTATAATTTCCATTTTTGGGAATAAGATAACATTGTTTGTGGAAGTGTGGAATACCACCTCCTCAAAGCGATGTGATTCGTTCACGCTATACATGAAATATATAAAGAATAGTTTTAATAAAAATATGTCGAATATATGACTTATATTTTATAATTTAATTTTAATATAAATATATATTATTTACTTTTCATTATTTTAATATGGAAAAGAAATGAATGTACTGTTCATGCGTACATACGGCCTACCATCTCCATGAATGATGCATTCCATTTCTTATTTCCAAATATTATGGATTATTCGATATAAATATATCATGGATATATATGATAATAAAATAATTTTTTTTAATTCTAGATATGATCAAATCATAATCTATATAATATGATAAACAAATAACAAGTCAAAACATACTCGACGAACAAGACAATTAATACCCAAAATAGTAAAATAATAAAATATTGTTAATAAACGAGTGATAATATATTATAAGAAGATAATATATGATATTATAAATAGGATTATAGTTCTATTATAATTTATTGACTTGTTTAATACCCTAATACTGAGGTTTAAATACTTTTACAATAAATGAAACACAAGGAAATGGATTCTTGTCTCACTTTTCTTTTCATGAGGCACACACCATTTTCACCAATTATTCATTTCTTGTGGTGTATTTACTTCCCATTTTGATATATTATATCATGATTTTTTTATCCTAATCTTTTTAATGTTTTTTAAATTTATCACTTTCATGTGGCTTATGACTCAAAATTTACCCAGTAGTAAGGGACATCATCTTAATTTCCATTCTTTACGACATACTTTATTATTGTGCACCTAAATTCTTATATATAGAGTACATACATCCACTTTTACATATACTATCATGATTAATTCATTTTTCATGATATTGTTAGTTTCAATTTTAATAATTTCATCGAATGGGATTTGAATTTAGCATTACCAAGTGGAAAAGAATTTCATAACCCAATTCCATTCCTTTGGGTAATATTACTTCCTCATTGTCCATAATATTATAAGATTATGTGTGTAATAACATTTTACTATATATTTTTTGTAATTCCACTTGTATTATGTGTATTATTATTTAAAACACATAATCTATTCATTGGTAGATTATCACGTCAATGTTTTGACCTTTTCAAGGGTTTGTTACAAAATATCATTTTATTCAGGATTGTTTTTACTTAAAATTGAATCAGAGGAAATTATTGGGTCATTGATTAAAAAAATAGTTAATTTTATTCTCCTATATTTATTCATAACCTTTATCAAATAATAGTACCATTTTCTAATCATTGGTACATAAAATGTTTTTGAAAATATTTTTGATAAAACCCGACTTCATTTCTCTCTTTATTCGGAGAACCTGATTTCTTCTAAAAACCATATTTTATAAAAATGTGGTCATTTTTTTTAAAACTTTTAATAATTATTTATTAAATAAAATTTTACCCTTTTTTTCTTTTAATTTTTTTTTCAAAATAATATTCTAGTTTCTTTCTAAATAAGGCATGTTTTTAACCTTTCTGTCATGCAAAAGGAATATTCTTTTTACCTTATACAACATATATGGATTTACCTAATAACATGTCATTGAATATTATTTTTAATTTTTAAAAGGTTAATTTTTAATGAAAATAATTTAAAAAGTGATTTTCAAATAAAAGGATTTGATGAAACTTTTTAAAAATAAAAAAATATTTTCCTCAGGAATGTTCTAAAATATTTTTTTAAAATATTTTCATTCATCAAAGACAACAACAACATTTTTTAGTCCACTTAGGACATGTTGTATTCATACTCTCATTATTCTTCCTCAATATTATTTTTGATTGTTTTTGTAAAGGATAGTATTGAAATTCACTTACTTGATTACTTTGGTAGTCCCCTTGAATATTCAATTTCCTTTGATCATTAGATAATGAATTTCCCCTAATTATCTATATCATTCATCATTTATATGTTTATTTCCTAAACCATATACCATTTCTACATAGGTTATTTACTTTGATTATTATTTGATTAACTGTGGAAATATTGGAAAATATGAATTCATTATTCAATATAGATATTTGATAAATCATGTTGTTTATTAATTAAATCAATTATCCAATATGAGGATTAATTTCTAATGGAATGTACAGGTGGGCCCCCAACTTTATATAACCCCTCAACGCATCGATAGTTTCTCAAGAGAAAAAATAGTTTCAAGAATTAAACAGGTTTCTACCTATAGTTTTAAATAATCTTAGGAAAGGTCTTGATAGTATAAGTTTTCATGTTCCTAAAACATGATGTCCAATAATTAATAATTTCATTCACTTTGATTTAGTATTTAATATCTATGAAATTTTCACTATGACAATGTATAGGGTTAAATTTCATTCTCAATATATTGATTAATTGGAATGTGTTTTTAGTTTATTACCTTTCTATATTATTTACTAATATCTTTTTTTATTTTTTGATTACATGTCTTGTGTTCGTAGTTATTTACCTTTTCATCATGATTAATCTCAGAAATACATTATTTCTCCCATTATAATTTACCCTTACATGGAATTTGAGCTCACCCTTATTTTGTTTCTGTTCCAAAGGATTCCCTGGAGTGTACTAAGAAATATATTCAAGGATATGCTAGATGGGATAAATTTACTATCCTTAAAAAAATTATGTTTTAATTAGTGTGTTTATTTATAAAATAATACTTATGTATGTATCTAGTTTTCTAAGACTACTAAATTGTTCGGTCCATTTGAAAACAATTTAATTGTATCTTATACCAATGTAATGGTATCATGACACTAACTATAGGATTTTTCAAGTCGGTTACCTATAATTGGTATCAAAGAAATTTTTGTAGAATCCTTGGGAATTAGATTTAGGAAAACATAGATTAGAGAACATATCCCTAAGGTGGACTTTAATGATAATTATAGAATAACATTCTAGAATTATGGTAAGGTAGAGGTTATTTGGGTCTTACTAGAAATAAGTCCTGATATGCATTCTACCAGTGGGTGTGGTTCTTTCACATATGTACCTAGGAGTAACAACTCTAACATTGTTTGTTGGGAATGACTTGAGTGTAACTTGATACATGACAATGAGTCTTATTGTTCACCTAGTTTTACAATTCTGGTGTATATGCATAGGATAATTCACATTTTATTTACAAAAGTTATATTGGATTTGAATAGATAATGAAAATTAATTAACTAGTTTAAAACATAGACCAAGGAAATAATTATGTTGAAACAAAATGGATGAATTATTTATTTTAACTCTAGAATTAAATTGTATAAGTATTTTTACAGATATTATTTTGGTTATTAGAATGTTGAAACATCTAAGGATTATTCAAAATTTTATAATAATGTATCTCTTAGTTAACATTCGAGTGCTGGATACCATCATGGGATTATGAGATTATGGTTGACCATAAGTCTTAATTCTTAAACATATCTTTATGTATTATTTGATTAAGGATATTTTAGAAAAAATTAGGACAATAAATCACATTAGTTTAGTATTTGTTTTAGTTGAAAAGTTTTTTTGAGGAATAATTATTAAAAATAATATAGTATTGTTAATTTTTAGGATTAGATATTAATGTATTAACTATATTAGTTTTGGAAAATATTTAGATTCAAATTTAAAGACTTGTTTTATGGGCCTTATGATCTGTAAAAAAATTATTTAAGTGCTTTAGGAATTGAACACAATTTTTGGATATCCATTTCATGAAGTAATAAATGAATTATAAATTAATCAATGAAAAAAAGTAAGAAAATTATGTTTATGGAAATATTTTATTAAATTATATTTTCTTATATTCATAGGCAGTAAAATAATTACTAAACATTAGTAAAATGTTAAAAAATATAGCAATGCCTTTATTTTTTTTGAAATGATGGTCTTTTGAATCATCATGGATTTATGAATTTGGGGACCCCAAAATTCCATGGATTATTCAATTGTTTTTGATTCAATACCTCAATCACTTCCTATTAATATTTATGTTTTCCTCCAAGTATGTATCTCTACTTTCTAATAATTTTCTTCTATTTAGAGACATAGTTATATGTTATCCCATATGACCTTTGTAAGTCCCATTCTCTCTTTTCTAGAGGGTGTTTTATGAAACCTTATCTAATAATGGGATTTAAACATAGTAAATATCAATCAATTTATTACCAAGGTCTATTTTATATTTTGAATATGCAATTTAAATTAAGTGGGGAGAATGTTACACCCCGAATTTCTAAAATAAGAACATTGTATTAAATAGCATGTATGAAATAAAACACAACGTATGTAAAAGAATATAATATCCTGAACCTTTATAATTTAATTAATATTTTAAATAAATCAAATCTATATCTTTAAATTCATGAAATGCTGAGTTATCTTGAATTACATGCAATAATAACTTTCTTTAATATCTTGTGGTACACGCAAGACCATGTTTTACCGAGAAAAATGTATTATTAAAATAATATTATTTAGTATAATAATATTTTAAATTGACGTTAAATTAGAAGTTATGAATATGATTAAATAACTTATAAAAATATATGGCCAAATTCATAGGTTATAAATTAATTATAAATGAATATAATATTCAATTAAATATAAAAGAAATCTTTTTATTTTTATGCTCTCAACAGAGTGTTTTCTTAATATACTACATTAAATATAATTATAGAATGACATTAATGAAATATTAATTTTATATATTCAATAAAATATGTTTTACATTCATTTATTATATTTTATAGGAATAATATGAGAGTAAACTTAATAATTTGCTTGAAATCAATAATTTTCTAAAAGCACTTTTACCTCCTTTTAATGGGGAACCCATTTTAAATAAAAATTATTTAAATTTTATAAATTTTATATGTAAAAATAACCTTCAATATTTAAACTGTAACATAAAATTTTTCTTATTGTTAATTATTGTTATTTTTCTGAGACATTTAATTTTCTGATGAATAGTGAAAATACTGAATTTTAATTCAAAACAACTTTTTTCATCTAATTTATTTATAATGATAAATTATATTTTAAATTAATTTTAAAGTAAAATTATATAAATTATAAAAAAATAATCCAATTTATTCCATTGGATTCAATTTTACTATGAAATTGAATAAACAAATATAGAAATCTTTTAAACATTTTTACTTTAAAACATGGTTTTGTTGTCCAGTCTAGAGGATTAAATTTAGATTAATTTATTACACTTATATGATTGTAATTTTTTATAATTTATTAAATATTTCTAATCATCATAATTTATAATTTATAATAATTTGAAAATAGTTTTTGAAAAAAAAATATTATTGAAAGAGATAAAAATTAATTACAGTGCTGATGAGAAAAATTAGCTTAACAATGGACTAAACCTTAAACATAAAGGGCCAAAGGACCTAGAAACTATCCCAAAACCCATTTTATTTCCATATTTATACCCTTTTTCTCATTTTATCTAATTTTAAATATTATTGGATTTAATTTTAATGGGGAAAATATGGGTGGGATCCCCTTTTAAAAAATTTACAAGAATGCCACTCCTCCTCCAATATAAAAAAGAAATCAACCCAACCACTTAATAACAACTATCATGAAATTTATATCACCAAAACTTTGATAAAATATTATCCTAAAATCCCTAAAATAATCCTATAATCCTCAAATTTGGAATAAAGAAAACATAGTAAATATCTTGGTTGAAACCAAAAGGAGTTACCTGAAAAAGAGGTAACATCCTTCTATAATCTCCATTGTTTTATTTCCCTTTTACACCCATTAAAATATTATTATTCCATTATTATATAATAAAAATAGTTTTATAAATATATTATAATTTTTTTTTCATATCTTATACATACACTTACACACACTTCCATCAAATGTGTAATAAACATAAAATTTATGTTTAACAAACTATCACCTCATGAAATGATGACTGTTCTTTTTTTCTTTACCGCCTCTCATGGTTGGGAATTATTATGGACACAATATTTATATATGATATATATAGTATTTCTAATTTCATTATTTTTATTTAAATTATATATAACACAAACTAATGTTCTTTCTATTTTGTGGGAATATGATAACATCGCCTGTGGAAGTGTGACTTACCACCTCCTCAAAGTGATGTGATTTGTTCACGCTATACATGGAATAAATGATTGTTTTAATAGAAATATTTGACATATATAACATATATATTATACTTTAATAATAATATACTTATATATCATTTACTTTTTATTCATTTAATGTGGAAGGGAAATGAAAGTAGCTTTCATGCATACGTACGACCTACCATCTCTATGAACGGTGTGTTACATTTCTTACCTGAAAATATTATGGATTATTATCAATGAACATATAATAGATATATATGATTATAAAATCATGTTTTAAATACTATATATGATTAAATCATGATCTAAATAATAGGAACAAGAAATTACTAGTCAAAACATACCTAACAAACTAGGCAATTAACACATGAAGTGGTGAAAATAATGAAAGATTGTCAATCAATAGGTAATAATATATTATTAGAAGTTAATATATGATTATGTAAATATAATTATTGTTATGGTATAAATTAGTGACATTTTTAAAACCCTTATACAATGGGTTAAATGAGGTTCACCCAAAATGAAATGTAAAGTAAGAGATTCTTGTCTCACTTTTCATTTCATGAGGTATACACCATTTTCACCACATGATTATTTTTTGTGGAGTATATAATTCCACTTTTTATATATTATATCATGAATTATATTATAATAATTTTATTTAATTTTTAATTTTAATTTAACACTTTCATGGGGCTTATGATTGAAAAGTTATCAAGTAGTAAGGGACTTCATCTCAATTTCCATTCTTTGAGACATACTTTATTGTTGTGAATATAAATTATTATATATAGTGTACATACTGCCAATTTTCGATATAATATCATCATTAATTAATTATTCATGATATTTCTAGTTTCAACATGAACTATTTAATGTAATGAATTTGAATTAAGTGTTTCTAAGTGAAAAAAAATTCATAACCAGCTTTTTTTGTGTTATATTACTTTCACATTTACATTAATATTATAAGACTCTGTGTGTAATATATTTTAACTATTTTTTATTGTATTTACAATTTTTTTATTTGGATTTATATTTGACACACATAATATATTCATTGATTGATTCCCACATCAATTTTATAGTATATTAAAGGGTTTACTTCCCAATCTCATTTTGTTTGGGATTTTTTATACTTAAATTTCCATTAGAAGAAATTATTATATCATTGTTAAATAAAACCTTTAATTTTATTCTCCTTTGGTTATTCATGACCTTTATCATGTAATAGTACCATTTTTCACTCTTTGGTACTTATAATTTGTTTGAAAATATTTTCAATAAAATATGACTTCATTTCTCTCTTTAGACGGAGAACCTATTTTATTATAAAAATTTATTTTCTAAAAAGCTTTTCAAAAATGTTTTTAACCTATTAAAAATTATTTATTAAAGAAATTTTCAACCTTTTTTCTTTTAATTTTTTTTCAAATTAATCTTATTTTAGATTTCTGAACAATGCATTTTATAACCATTATACTGTCCAAAAATAATATTCATTTGTACTTGTATGGAATGTATGTATTTACACACCATAAATTCACTAAATCTTCCTTTTCATGTTTAAAATATTTTTAAATTTTTTTTTCAAAATTGATTTTCAAAGAAAATGTTTTTCAAAATAAAAATGATATTTTACTCATGAATGATTCTAAAATATATTTTTATAATATTTCCATTAATAAATGACAATAATCCTTTATTTTTAATCAAATTAAGATATGTTTTATTAATACCATCCTTATTCTTCCACTTGATGATTTATGATTAATATGGACAAGTATAATATTGAAATTTACTTCCATGATTCATTTTTTATTCCCCTTGAAAGATTCAATTTAATATTCTCATTAGACATTTAATTTCACCTAATTATTCATATCATTTATCATGGATATGTTTATTTCTTAAACCGTATATCATTTATACACACTGTAACATCCCGGAATTCTCAATTAAGAACATTGTTTGTAATAGTGTGTATGACCTTCAACACCAAGTGCATAAGGGAATATAATATCATGATAATTAACAATATATTAATTACTATAAATAAATTATTCCATGATATAACATGAAATTCATGTGATACTGAGTTTTTATACGTCGCGAGCAAAAAAGGGTTTCTTCAAAGACCTGTGTTGCACGCAAGACTGAGTTTTACCAAACAACAATAGACTATTACAATATTGTTATTTAATATAATAAGATATAGAATATAAGTTAAATTAGTATTTATAAATATTATTAAATAACTTATAAAAATATATGATTTACACAAATACAAAAATAATTCATTGATTACCAATTAATTAGAAACAAAAAATATACACCAATTAAATATAAGAGAAATATTTTTATTTTATGTACTAAAAGGCATATTATCTTAATTAATTAAAATTAATTACTGATATTATATATGAAATAGAATTTTATTTATATTAATATAATATATTTTATAAGCTTATGAAATCAAAAAACCCCATTTTACGAATTAAACATATATTTTTATAAAGTGTTGTCATCTTTTAATAACAAACATATTTTAAATCCAATTTTGGGAAATTTATTTTATTTTATATATAAAAAATAAAATTTATCTATTAAATAGGACCATAAAAATTATATTATGGTGAATTTTTTGGATTTTTTTGTGAAGTTTAATGTTTTGATGAATAGTGAAAATACTGAATTTTAATTCAAAACTTCTTTTTCTACTAATTTATTTATAAGGATAAATTATATTTTAAACTAGTTTTACAGTTTAATTAGATCAATGTTTTATTAATTAATTCAATTTAGGTTATTAGAATTTATTTCAATTTGAAATTTGATATAAAAACATCTATTTTTTGAACGTTTTTACTTTATAAAATGCATTGTCGTCCTGTCTACGGGATTAATTTTAAATTAATTTCTTACAATTATATAATTGGAATTTGGAATAATGGATTCCATATTTGGATTCACAATAATTTATAATTTCTAATATGTTCAACATAGTTTTTATAAAAAAAATATTAGTAAATGTAATTAAAATTAATTATAATGACTAAGAGAACAATTAGTTAACAAGGGACTAAACCTTAATCTTTAGGGAAAACCCTAGAAACTTGTCCAAAATTCATTTTCAGGGCATATTTCAACCCTATAATCCATTGTATATAATTATGACCATTATTGGATCCACATTCAATGGAAAGAATGTGGGTGTAATTCCCTTTTAAAAAATTTACAAGAATATCACTCCTCTACTATAAAAGGCACTCCCCCTACCACTTCCCCACACCTATCAAGACAATTTTTCTCTGAAAAGATCTTTCCTAATACATCCTGTAATGCCCTAACCCCAGTTACCCAAATTCGGTGCATTATTACGTATCATTGGCATGATCACAAAAGATCAAATCTCCAATGATCGATTAGTTTAGTAGCCTTAGAAACACTACATATATTCATAAGTCTTACATTACATAATAAATTGAAAAACTACAAAAATATCTTTTCATCATATCCCCTCATACTATCCCTATAGGTCATTCATAAAATAATTCTTCATATCCTGAGAAAAATAAATCATTGAAAGGAGTGAGCTCAGATTCTCAGTAAGGATAACAATATAGCGGAAACTTTCATAAATAAACATAAACATTTAAGGCAATGTATAACTAAAAAATCTTTTTTAAACTTGAACTTCAGAATAATATGGAAAATATAAAATGAAATAATTACTTTTACTTATTCACATGGATATTCTTCTAGTTGAATAATCACGTGCAATATCAATAACCACTTTCATAATAAGGGAATGCGTAATTCCAGACTATCATAACCACATAGTCAAGGCTGTGTGCCAAGACTATAAATAATATCTTTTCAAGGCCTTATTCCAAGACACTAGTTTGTCTCATGAGAAATACTGATGCATCAAGGAGCAATAGCAGGCTCCACCTGTCACTTACTAAGTCCAATGCAATCCTCATATGAAAAGTTTTAAACATAACATAAACATTCATATTAAAACTAGCATACGAAATGTCAATACTTTATCCATAAACCGTGAATGGTATAAAAATATCACATCCATAATCAAACATAACCCATTCCATACAATATGGAAGATTTTATTGTAATAGATTAACCACTTAGATGAAAATGATCATCAAAATTATTTGAGAGAAATATCCCCCTTCTTCTTGAAAACATTTAAAATTGATATTTTAGTTAGAGTTTCTAACCAAATGAGAGGCTCTTGAATAAAAATATTTGAGGTAATAACAACTTTATAATATAATCATAATAAAGGGATTCATGATATACTATGTCAAATTACAATATATAGACCATATAAAAGTGAATTGGCGTATAACAATGAAGAAGTCTCAATGGAATGTAAATTGAGATAAAGACCCTTAAAAAGACTATATCCTTAGGTTAAAAATAAATTAGTGACATAATTATGCATTAACAATATAAATACACTCAATATGATTTTATATTCAGTGTAAATCAATCAGAGGACATTCACACATATTCTTGTATAAACAACAACAATGAATTGGATATTTAACTCAATGAATGGAGATTGAGTTAAGATTACTCCTATGATGTTTATATCAATGACTTGAGAATTTATCAATGGAGTGATTATGTGTATCAAAAGTATATCCACAAAAAGGGGAGTGTAGATTATGAAATAAGTAAATGAATAGTGATTCCACACATAATCTTGGAGTAAAATAATCAATGAAGTATGCGTAAATCCGAATGAGTGGAAATTGAAATTTGAAATTACCTTATTGATGTGGTAACATACGAAACATAAACCCCATTAAAGAAGTATCATACAATTAAGATGTACATTCCCACAAATTAAAGTATATTATACAAAAATTAAAATAATGTGCAGTACACAATACACCACATGAAATAAATAAGTGGCGAACAATGGAAATCTCATGGAATTAAAAGTGAGATAAGAAACCCCTTACATTGTACTTTTTCATTGGTCAAGGGTAGATTAAACTCATTTATAATGGTGAAATAGTTTTTATTGAATTATAAAATAATCATATACATTAATATGATATCATATATGATCTTTTAATATTGATTTGTTGATAATATCTTAGAACTATCGTCATTTTGGGTGTTAACTGATTCTTTTTCCTTTAAATTCTTTGTTATGTGAGCCATATTTGTTATGGATGGGATGTATCTTATTCATATCCAGAATTTTATCATGTCTCTAAAAATTATTTTTAATAATCAAATGAAATTTAGTCTTGAATGGATATGATGGGAAATGAATCTCATCGCGTTCGTGGAGACGGTAATCCGTGCGTACGCACGAGCAACAATATCATTCTTTTGATCTTAAAATAATATATAATTGGACGGTATATCATATATACAGAATTATTATCATGTTATATTATAATTTACATGAATTACAAATCATTGTTATACCCATCTAATTAATAATATATTGAATGACAATTACACAACGACGTGGAGATGGTAGGCCGAACATACGCACGTATGGTGACATGTCATTCAAAGGATAGATATAATTGTGAATATAGTTGTACCATATTTATAATAACATCACATTATATATAATATACTGGGGTTATTATTTTATAATGGAAATAACAAATAAATAAGAAGTGGAAGAAGAAAGGAACTTGAAAGAGGGAGGTGAAATCTTTACCTCTTCTTCGGGTTCTTCCTTTTGATTAGATAAAAATGGCTCCATAGGTTGGATTTCTGATCAATCTAAGGCATCTAGGAATAAGGGAGGGAGTCTGAGAGGATATTTGTTCAGGTTTTGTCTAATCCAAATGGTTTTTAAGGTGTGAATTAGAGAGAAGGGGGAGTGCCCTTTTATAAGAGGGGTGAGGGGAACCTTAGGAAAAGATAGAAATATTATTTTTTTATAAATTCATATTCGGTTTGTAATGGCTAAAAACTGATTTATTTAGATTATAAGGTGGGTAGGGGTTGATAAAAACTCAAACAATAGGTTTTAGACAGGTTTGGGTCACTTTATTAACCTCATCTTTTAGTTTTATCTCTTTGTTAATTAGTTTGACATTTACTATGTCTCCTTGTATTTTTATATTATATGGTTAATAAACATACTATAAACTTCCAATAGACCCTCAAGTGGTTCATTAATGATAAAAATATCATTATATAAGCCTTTTTTCTGAATCTTATATTTCTATGAATATTATATCAATTTATAATATAATATTCTTTTAAAAAACTCCTTTATGTCAATTTTTGACATTATTTAATAATTTATATTTGATAAACTCTTAAAAACTTTATTAATTCAAAGTAAATTCATTAAATCAATATTAACATGTCATATTAACCTATAAAATTATTTTATGGAATTAAAACTTTCAAATTATATTTATTTTAACATTTATAATACCATTTATTTGATTCATTCATTAATAAGGAAAATACTGCATCATTATTGTGTCATTAATAAATTTAATTATTCAATGTCTAAAAATTATAAATAAAATACCATTATATAGGAAATATTTTTATATTTATAATTAATATTTATAGTCTAAGAGATAACATATATAACCCTATGCAATTTTTTTTACTAAAATATATATGCTTATGTCATTTTTGTATTCATTTTAACTTAATTAATATAAAGTGTCATTTTCACTTAAAAGTGGCTCCAGGGGGTCCCAAAATCTCCCAAGGATACCCATGGTTGGATATTAATCAGAAAATAGGGTTAGGACATGTGTTGGGGTAATTTAATAATATTATGATATTATTTTGTTACCCTTATTTACCGAATTTACCCTTTAACCATGGTAAATAAAATATTTGCCGAAGTAATTATTCAAAATGTCTAAAAATAAAAGTTACCTATTTACATAATTTGGACATACTGATTATAAATATTGAATCTATTTTTCTAAATTCAAAAAACATAAGTGGCAGAAATTAATTTAAAATTAATTCCCGGTGTCAAAACAAACAAGCGTGTTTTTAAGAAATAATAAATATCAAAATATTGGCACTTTCCTATGTCTATTTTAAATGTGAAATTATGTCCAATGACAAAAAATGGATTAAATGGTAAAAATATAATCTAATTATACTTTAAAATCACTCAAATTCATAATTTATCACTATTAATTATTTTGAATAAAAAAGTTGTTTTTAATTAAAATTCAGTAATTTTCACTATTCGTGAAAATATGAAAGTTATCAGAAAAGTACCAAAAATTCACCCTAATCTAATTTCAATATTCCGAATCCAACAATGAAGTCCTTTTTGAAAGATAAAATTTATAAAATTACAAAAATTGGATATTACTATTCATAATGGCTTGTTTGATTGGTTGTGGTGTGTTAGAACTCGAAGTTGCGTACAACACACGCTGTTGTATTATACAAAAAGAAGCATACCGTGGAAGCTTGGGGTGTTACATTCTCCCCTCCTTTAATAAATTATGTCCTCTCAATTTTTAAAATTGGGCTTGGGAATATAATTGAAAGGCCCACATCGGAAAAAGAGTCAATAAAACTATCACTTTAAAAGAAAGAAAGAGAAGTACAAAGGTCACCTAAAATAACCCATACTAGGATTCCATGTAGGAAAACATGGATATGTAGGAGAAAACAAATGGTCAAGTTATGACGGAGAGTGATAGAAAACATGATTAGGAGAAATATAACCAATTGAAAATCACAAACTTATGATGTGTTAAACGACCTTTGATTACCCAGTCGGAAACACAAACCAAAAACATTTTTGTTTTTATATTCCTTTTCATAATTTTCAGGAATTAATTTACTACATAGAATATGAACATAAGTAAATATAATTACCTTCAAATATAGTTTCATCCTTTAATAAGTTTCTACCAAAAACTAATCTTTTCTTCAAACAATGAGCATTCAAAAAGACTAGGTCACATCAAAAGCACAAGAATCATCTTTTAGAGAATCACATAATCCACAAAAGAATAATGATATATATTTCCCTTGTATTTATACATCAACTAAAACCAAAATGGTTAGTACAAGATTAGATAATCCCCAAAAATAAAAACTACTCTTAATCTCCAAAAATATTCAAACTATACCCAAAGTTCAACAAAGACTATTCAATAAACAATTGTCGATAAAATTCTTCAAATTAATCCAAACTAAGATTGAAACCCAAATCTTAAAAGGATTTAATCACATGTTCTTCCAATATATATCTAAACATTTATCACTTAATCACCAAATCATTTTATTATACTAAGGATATCCATTTGATAAGACATATGATCCAAAATCAACTTATTATTGATCAATAAAATCATTAAACTAAAAAGAATTAGTCACACTAACTAGGGAATTCACGTAGTCCAATGGTAGGTGATAAATCTCAATCACACTATAGTTGTGGGTTCGATTCTTGTATATTTTTTTGATGTGATGGGTTGTCACACGGTTTGTGTGTTGTCCTTTTTCAAAAACTATATTTTATAACATTCCCAAAATGAGATAAGTTCCACCAAATAACCATAACATAATTTAACCACAAATGTTTTCTAATACCTCACATTTTTATCACAAAAATTAATAACTTGTAATTTCCACAAATTCAAGGATCATATAAACCCAAATGGTAATTTATAACTATATCCACAATAGAAAAGATAATTCTTCCTAAAATAGAATTTTCACATAACAAACAATAGGGTTACACATACAAGAGAAAATTATTCCAAAGTAATCCCATCAATAAAGAGCACTAACACTTTTAAAATTTTCACCATCCATTTATTTCGACATAGGTTCTTCATCATATGTTCCTCAGGTTCCCACATTGCCTCTTCCATCTTATGATTTCTCCATAGAACTTTTACCAGGAGAGTCATCCGGTTTCTCAGCACTTGATCTTTGGTATGAAGAATTCTGATAGGCTCTTCACAATAAGATAGATTTGGTTCCATTTATAATTATTCATAGGTGAGTACATGCGTTGGGTCAGACATTTATTTTCTCACAAGTGATACGTGGAACACATCATGAACTCTGGAGAGACTGGGCGGAATTGCCTTTTGGAAGAAAGTGTTCATGTGTCACAATGGTACCTCAATAATTTTTCAAAATCATCTACTTCCTTTGCCCAAAAACTCCTCATCCATCTTGGATTATATCGAAGGAAGCATCGATGCATCATAAAAATTAGGTATTTCTTATATATAATTTTAGGACATTGTCTTTAACATGTTTTTTTAGAAAACTTCTTACTGATTCATCTTCAAATACTCCAAAATAAGGTTTTGGTAAATCAGTTTTTGTATATCCCAAAAGATATAAATATATAATTTGATACATATAGGATCCTCGGAGGTCTCCCTCTTCTTTAGCTTCTATAAAATCATTTAGTGCATTGTAATTTTGAGATAAAGTGAAGAATTTGAAATGACTCTGATGGTACTTCCCATGCTTAGCGTGGTAAGAAAGTTGAGAGTGCAATATTATCCCATAGTCAGTACCTCCTCCTTGAAAAAATCTTGAAATTCTAGAGGTATTGGATGTCTCATAAAGTTTTTTTCATTTAACTTGGACATTTGAAAAAGTTTCAACATCATCTGTGCATGAATTCTAGATAATAATTGTAAGTAGTTCCCAAGGAAGAGAGAGAAGAGTTGTTCGTGATCTTTCTCCCTCCATGTTTTTACTAAAAAAAAGAAAATACAGTTAGGGTGCTTGAATACTTATCTAATAAGAATGTAAAAAAAATAAAAATTAGACATAGTAGGATAATCCTGTAATTGAACAATATATCCTTACGTGGGGTACCATATGTTAAAATATACGTTATCCACGATCTATTTGCTGATATATATTAATAGGGGCATTTTTTTATTCCCTTTATAATGGTTCATACTAATCTTGTAAATTTACCAAAGCATATCCCCAGGGAGTGTCGTAACCAAGAGTGCAGTAAGGCCCGTTGTCGTGCACCAGTTCTCATTCGAGTCTAGCTCAAAGCAGTGTTTTCATGTTTTACCCCTAGGTACATCTGTTCCAGAGCCGCCTCTACCTTCTCATATCCAGATAGGTATGTATTGCTTGGAAAACTCAGAAAATCTCTACAATACCAAAATTCAAGGAAGTTCTTTTATATTATTCCTCAAATTGTATCTTAGGGCTATGTGCTCAAATTAGGGTTTATCTAAATCTAGATTCAAAGGTTTGTACTAAACTTCCTCTGATACCAACTGTAATGCCCCAACCCCAGTAACCCAGAGTCAGTGCATTATTACGTATCATTAGCATGATCACAAAAGATCAAATCTTGAAAGATTGATTAGTTTAGTAGCCTTTGAAACACTAGTTATATTCATAAGTATTACATTATATCATAAATTTAAAAACTACAACAACATATTTTCATCATATCCCCTCATACTATCCTTGCAGGTCATTCATAAAATACTTCTTCACATCCTGGAAAAAATAAAACATTGAAAGAGGTGAGCTCAGATGCTCAGTAAGGATAACAATATAGCGAAAACTTTCATAAATAAACATAAACATTTAAGGCAATGTATAACTAAAAGAAACTTTTTTAAACATAAACTTCATAATAATATGGAAAAGATAAAATGAAATAATTCCGTTTACTTATTTACATGGATATTCTACTCATCGAAAAATCACATGTAATATCAATAACCACTTTCATAATAAGGGAATGCATAATGCCAGACTATCATAACCACATAATCAAGGCCTTGTGCCAAGACTACAAAAAAGATTTTTTCAAGGCCTTGTTCCAAGACACTAGTTTGTCTCATGAGACCTACCGATGCTTCGAGGAGCTATAGTGGGTTCCACCCATCACTTACTAAGTCCAATGCATTCCTCATATGAAAAGGTTTAAACGTAAAATAAACATTCGTATTAAAACTAGCATACGAAATGTCAATACTTTATCCATAAACCATGAATGGTATAAAAATAGCACATCCATAATCAAACATAACACATTCATTACAATATGGAAGATTTTATTATAATAGATTAACCACATAGATGAAAATTATCATCAAAACTATTTTAGAGAAATATCCCCCTTCTTCTTGAAAACATTTATAACTGATATTTTAGCTTGAGTTTCTAACCAAACGAGAGACTCTTGAATACAAATATTTGAGGTAATAAAAACTTTATAATATCATGATAATAAAGGGATTCATGATATACTATTTAAAATTACAATATATACACCATATAAAAGTTAATTGGCGCATAACAATGAAGAAGTTTCAATGTAATGTAAATTGAGATAAAGTCCCTTAAAAAGACTATATCCATAGGTTAAGGATAAATTAGTGAAACAATTATGTGTGAATAATATAAATACACTAAATATGATTGGATATTCAGTGTAAATAAATCATAGGACATTCACACATATTATTTTATAAACAACACCAATGAATTGGATATTTAACTCAATGAATGGAAATAGAGTTAAGATTACTCTTATGAAGTTTATATCAATGACTTGAGAATTTATCAATGGAGTGATTATGTGTATCAAAATAATATCCACAAAAAGGGGAGTGTAGATTATAAAATAAGTAAATGAAGAGTGATTCCACACATAATCTTGGAGTAAAATAATCAATGAAGTATGCGTAAAGCCAAATGAGTGGAAATTGAAATTTGAAATTATCTTATTGATTTGGTAACTTACGAAACATAATCCCCATTAAAGAAGGATCATACAATGAAGATGTAAATTCGCAAAAATTAAAGTATATTATACCAAAAATACAATAATGGTTAGTACACAACACACTACATGCAACAAATAAGTGGAAAACAATTGAAATCTCATGGAATTAAGAGTGAGATAGAACACCCCTTACTTTGTAATTTTTCCTTGGTCGAGGGTAGTTTAACCTTTTTTATAATGGTGAAATAATTTTTATTTAATTATAAAATAATCATATACATTAATATGATATAATATATGATCTTTTAATATTGATGTGTTGATAAATCTTAGTATTATCGTCGTTTTGGTTGTTAATGGATTCGTCTTCCTTTATATTCTTTGTTATGTGAGACATATTTGTTATGGATGGGATGTATCTTATTCATATACATAATTATATAATGTCTCTGAAAATTATTTTTAATCATCAAATGAAATTTAGTCTTGAATGGATATGATGGGGAATGAATATCATCGCGTTTGTGGAGATGGCAATCTGTACGTACGTACGAGCGACAATATCATTATTTTGATATTAAAATAATATAAAATTGGATGGTATATAATATATACATAATCATTATCATGTTATATTATTATTTACATGAATTACACATCATTATTATACCCATACAATTAATAATACATTGAATAACAATTACACCACGACGTGGAGACAGTAGGTCGTACGTACACACGTATGGTGACATGTCATTCAAAGGATGGATAGAATACTGAATATAGTTGTATCATATTTATAATAACATTAAAGTATATAGAATATACTAGAGTTAATATATTATAATTGAAATAACAAATAAAGAATAAGTGGAAGAAGAAAGGAACTTAAAAGAGGGTGGTGAAAACATTACCTCTTCTTCGGGTTCTTCCTTTTTATTTGATCAAAAGGGCCCCTCAGGTTGGATTTATGATCAAACTAAAGCCTATAATTAGAAGTGAAGGAATCTGAGAGGATATTTGGGCATGGTTTGGCTGATCCAAATGGCCTCAAATGTGTTAATTAGAGAGAACGGGGAGTTCCCTTTTATAAGAGGGGTGAAGGGCACCTTAGGAAAAGATAGAAATATTATTTTATAATAAATTAATATTCAATTAATAATGGCTAAAAACTGATTTATTTAGATTATAAGGTGGTTATGGGTCTAAAAAAACTCAAACAATAGGTTTTAGACAGGTTTGGCTCACTTTATTAACCTTATCTTTTAGTTTTAACTCTTAGTTAATTACTTTGAAATTTACCATGTCTCTTAATATTTTTAAATTATATGGTTAATAAACACACTATAAACTTCCAAGAGACCCCCAAGTGGTTCTTTAATGATACATATATCATTATATAAGTAATTTGGTCTAACCTTGGATATTATAAATATTATATCAATTTATAATATAATATTTGTTTTAAAAACTCTTTTAAGTCAATTTTGACACAATTTAATAATTGATTTTTGTTAAAGTCATAAAAACATTATTAATTATAAATAAATTCATTTAATAAATAATAAAATGTAATATTAACCTATAAAATTATTTTATGTCATTATAACTTTGAAATTATATTTATTTTACCATTTATAATTCCATTTATTTGATTCTTTCATTAATAAGGAAAATACTGCATCCTTATTGTGTCATAAATAAATTTATCTATTAAATGTCTAAAATTTATAAATAAAATAAAATTATGTATTAATTATTTTTATATTTCTAATGAATATTTATAGTCGAAGATATAACATATATAACCCTATGTAAAAATTGTTTTACTAAAAGATATATGCTTATGCAATTTTTGTATTCATTTTAACTTAATTAATATAAAGTGTCATTTTCACTTACAAGTGGCTTCATGGGGTCCCAAAATCAACTCAAGGATTCCCATGGTCGGATATACATCATCCAATAGGGTTAGGATAGGTTTTGGGGTAATTTAATAGTATTATAATATTATTTTGTTACCCTTATTTACTAGATTTACCCTTTAGCCATTGTAAATAAAATATTTACCGAAATAATTATACAATATGTATAAAAATAAAAGTTCCCTATTTACACAATTTCTACATACTGATTCTAAATATTTATTCCATTTTTATAAATTCAAAAAACAGAAGTGGTAGAAATTAATTTAAAATTAATTCTCGTTGTCAAAACAAAAAGCGTGTTTTTAGAAAAAAATTACTATCAAAAGATTGGCACTTGCTTATGTCCAGTTTAAATGTGAAATTATGTCCAATGAATGAAATTGGATTAAATGGTAAAAATAAAATCTAATTATACATTAAAATCAATCCAATTAATAATTTATGACTATTAATTATTTCGATTAAAAAAGTTTTTTTTAATTAAAATTTAGTAATTTTCACTATTCATCAGAATATGAAAGTTATCAGAAAAGTACCAAAAATTCACCCTATGATAATTTATATATTCCAAATCCAAAAATGAAGTACATTTTGAAATATATATTTTATAAAATCATAAAAAGTGGGTATTACTATTCATAACGACTAGTTTGATTGGTTGTGGTGTGTTAGAACTCGAAGTTGCGTACAACAAACGCTACTGTATTATTCAAAGAGAAGCATACTTTGGAAGCTTGGGGTGTTACAGATCCTCAAAATCACTCCCCTAAACCTAGAATCCTCACATTGGGATTAAATTCATCCATGGATTCCCTCTAGTTTAACTCAAAAGGAGTTACCCTATTAAGAGGTAACATCTTTCCTCCGGCTCTTTAGTTTTAATTATTTATACACTATTTAAATTATTCTTATTCCATGTTTATATAAAAAAATCCAGTATTATAATTATAATTATATTTTTTATGAACTTTTTTCTACCTATACTTACACACACTTCCATCAAATGGGTAACGAACTTATCATTTATGTGTACGGTGAACTACAGCCTCACAAAACAAAGCTGTTCATTTTTCCTTTACCACCTATCATGGTTAGGGAATTATGAGGGAAACTCTATTTATATATGTTATATATTATAATAATAATAATTTAATTATAGTTATTTAATTCTTTTTTAACATATTTCCCTTATGAACTCCATTTTTTGGGAATACGATAACATAGTTTTTAGAAGTGTGGATCATTGCCCCCTCAAAGCGATGTGATTCATTCACACTATACATGGAATGTATAAATGATAGTTTTAGTAAAAATGTAAAATATATGAAATATATATTATAATTTAATTATAATATACATATATATAAATTTTTTCTTTCTTTTAATATGTCAAATAAATGAATGTAGCGTTCATGCGTATGTATGAAAAATTGTCTCCATGAACGGGGCAGTTCATTTCTTATCTACAAATATTATAGATTAATAAAAATAAATATATACCAAATATATATGATAATTAAATCATGGTTTAAATCCTATATAATATATAATAATTATCTAAGTATGACTAAAATCATGTAACAAGTCAAAACATACTTGAAAGACAAGGTAGTTAACACTCAAAATAGTGAAAATAATGAATGATTGTTAACAAATGGGTAATAAGATATTATATGATGTTAATATATGATATTATAAATGTGATTATGGTTCTTGTATTAGTTAGTGACGTGTTTAAAATCATTATATCATAATTAGAAGTACTTTCTTCCAAAAAATAAACACAATGTAAGAGATTTCATCTGAATTTATATTCCATTGAGACTTATTTGTTGTTATCCACCTGGTTTATTTTATATGGTGTATATACTTCCCTTTGACATGTTATATCCTGAATTTCCAAATTCAAATGATATTATAAGATTGATTTTATATTATTACTTCATATATATTATGATTCAAATGTTTTAAAGTGGTATAAGACATTTTGTAATGTTTAATGATTATTCTCCTCAAGAACATTTTTAATGGTTATCCTTGCAATCTCACTTCCTTTTGTGATTGTTAACTTTCTATTAAAACAAAATATTTATTGTTGTGCACGTAATTTCTTATATATGATATACATACTACACATGTTTCATATAATATCATGATTCATTCATTATTTATGATATTTTGAGTTTCAAATTGAATTATTTCATCTAAGGGAATTTACACTTAAAGATACCAAAGTGAAACAGAATTTCATAACCCAATTTATTTTCATTGGGTCATATTACCTCAGATTGTTTGTTAATATTCTAATATTATGTGTGTAATCACCTTTTTACAATATATTGTCGTATTTACACTTTTTATGTGGATTTAAATTTTACAAAGATAATCTATTCATTGATTTATTTTCACATCAATGTTATGGTATTTTGAAGGGTTTACTTCACAATTTTATTTTTATCCAGATTATTTACACTTGATTTCCATTAGAGGAAATTATTTGATATTTTTATAAAAAATACTTTAATTTTCCTCTCATCTAGTTATTCATGACTCTTTTCAAGTAATAGTACCATTTTTTACTCTTTAGTACTAAAAACATTATATAGAACATTTTAAAGAAAACCTGAATGCATTTATCTCTTTATTCTAATAACCTATTTTCATCTAAAAAAAATTTCAAAAACAGTTTCCAATTTTTTTAAACCATTCCAAAATGATTTATTAATGAAATATTTATACTTTTTGTCTTTTACAAATGTTTTCAAAGGAATCTTCTTGTCGCCTTCCAAACAAGGCATTTTTCTAAACATTTTAGTATGAAAAAATAATTTCATTTTTACCTTGTACAACATGTACAGATTAACCTATTTTATTTTCTTCAATTTTTTCTTTTAAAATTTAAATTTTTATTATTTTTAAAATAAAATTTATCAAAAGGGATTTTCAAAGAAAAGTACATTCAAATTTGTTTCCAAATAAAATGGATATTTTCCTTAATAATGTTTTTAGACAATATTATATAGTATTTTTATTAATCAATGACAAAAAACCATTATTATTACTCAAATTGGGATATGTTTTTTTGATACCATTCTTATTCTTACTATGGATAGTTTATGATTGATCTAGACAAGGATAGTATTCACATTCATATCCATGATTCCTTTGTTAGTTCCCTTGAAATTTTCAATTTCTTATGATCATTGAACATTGAATTTACACTAATTATCTATATCATTTAGCAGGGATATGTTTATTTCATAAAAAATATTCAATTTCTCATGTGGTGTTTACTTTGAAATTTACTTGATTATTTGAGGAAATATTGATAAATATTTATCCTTTATTCAATACAGATATTTAATAATCCATATTGTTTATTTGATATAAGGAATGATTTGGACGAACAATAATAGGTAGGACTGGACTTTATATATCCCTTTGATTCATTGATAGGTTATCATGATATTAATTAGTTTTTCAAAATAAAAAGGTTTATACCTATAGTTTTAAATCATCTTACTAAATCTCTTAACGGTATAGTTTTTCATATTCCTCATACATGACATCCAATAATTAAGCGTTACCTTCATTTGGACTTAGTTATTATTTCTCCCTAAGATTTATCATCAATATATCTATAGATGAATTTTTTTTCTTAGTCCATTGATTAGTTGAAATGTGTTTTCAGTTTCTTACCTTTCTATGTTGATTTTTTTCTTATCCAATTATTGGAATGGAATGTATTTTCAGTTATTTACCTTGACATGTTATTTATGCACTCCTTTATCGGTTTATTGATTAAATAGCATGGTTCATAAATTATTACCATTCCATATTGACAATTCTCATTTATTTATTATTGTTTCTACTATACTGAAACTTAATAAGAGTTCGAGATCACCCTTATTATGTTTTTTATTCCCTAATAATTCCAAGAAGTTTACTAAGCAATCTTTGAAGGAATACGTTAGATAGAATAAAGTTGTTAACCTCAAATAAAAAACTTACATTGTAATTTGTGTATTCACCTATAATACAAGACTCATATATAAATATTGTTTACAAAGACATATAAATTTTTTTGTCCTTTTGTACATGATTTACTTGTATCTTATTCCAATGTATTGGTAGCATTACAATGGATTTATGATTTCTAGGGTTGGGTCTCTATAGTTGGTTTCAGAGAAATTTCAGTAGAATCCTAGGGAACTAGATTTAGAAAAACATATATTAGAGAACATATACCTATGGTAGAATTTGAGGATAAGTATAAAAGAACATACTATAATTTTGATAAGGTATAAATTATGTGGTTCTTCCTAGAAATACATCTCTCTGTAGATACTATAAGTGGACGTGGTTTTGGAATAGATGTACCAAGGGGTAACAACTCCAAAAAAATGTGTCGGGTTTGACTCTACATATCTTGGTACATGAAAATGGGTCTTACAACGCACCTGGTTGAACACTCTTAAGAGATATTCTTAGTATAATTCAAATTTTCATTGAAAACCATTATGAATTATTTTAATATATTATGATAATGAATGACCTAGGTTGAACCTGAGGCGTCTAAGATTGAAAATGATTTTACAATATTTAGACAACCTAAAAATTTTATATGGTTTTCCTAATATGATAATTGATTCTCACACTATGGTTTTTGGTTTTAAGAAAGTATATCTACTATAGGATAAATTCTATACCAATTATGGACCGGTGTGGAAATAAAATTGATAAATTATTTATGTATTGAGGTTTCATTGAAAACCTTATTTAAAATTTATTTAGTGATTAACCTTATTTCAAGGATGTCCATGTTATTTATTTTTTAAATTAGATCAATTTGGTTTTATAAAATGAAAACATGTATGTCAGGTGACAACCCATCAAGTCTAGAAAGTCCATGGGACATGAACCCATGACTGAAGTATGATAGCGGTTTTGTGCCTACCACTAGCCTACATGATGTCCTGGTTAATATTATATTGTTTTTGGTTAAATAATTTGATTAATAAATTTTAATGATGAAACATTAGTGTAACTTTTTCTGTATAGATATTAATTTATTATCCATATTGACTTTGTATAAAAGTTATATACAAATATTTTGACTTGTCACTCTTTTATGCACCTTAAGATTTATTATAAGTATATTTTAGTGCTTCAGGAATCAAATCTAGTTTTTGGGTGTCCATTTCTAGATGTAATGGATGAAATGGAAATTATTCAAAGAAAGAAGAATGGATGAATTTTTTAAAAAAAATATATCAATTAATTATATTTACATAAATTATTATGAAATAAAATAACTACTCAACATTAGGAAAATGATCAAAAAATTGTGTCATCCCAATATTTTTTTTGAACTCATGGTCTTCTAAATAATTGTAGATTTATGGATTTTAGGCCCTAAACATTTCATTGATCATCCAATTATTTTTTATTTATAAACTCAATCACTCCCAATAAATATTTTCTCTTTTCCTCCATGTCTGTATATCTACTTTCCACTAATGTTCTCATAATTAGAGACCTAGTTATATGTTAGTCCACATGACCTTTTTTCTTCCCATTATCTCTTTTCAAGAAGATGATTTTATAACCCTTCACATGATGTGGGATTTCAACCTAGTAAATATCAAATAATCTATTACCATGGTCGAGTTTAAATTGATAGGTTTCAATTTAATTAAGGTTTGGAGAATGTAACACCCTGAAATTTTAAAGTTAGAACCTCACATGTAATATCATGTATGACATGACACACCAAGAACAAAATGGAATATAATATCCAAAAATTTCAAATAAATTTAATATTATCATTAAATTAATACATTATATATCATCCAATGCATGTGATACTGAGTTAGTGTACATCACACAGAACAATGAGTGTCTTCTAAGACTTGCGTTACATGCAAGAATATATCTTACCGACCAAAAATATACTAACAAAATATTATTTTATAAATATAATAATATATAACCTATAATTTAAATAAATAGTTATTAATAGGATTAAAAAAATTATGAAAATATATTGTTTACGCAAATACAAGATGAATTCACTGATTAATAATTAATTAGAAATGAAAATATAAACATTTGAATATAAAGGAATTTTTTTATTTTATGCTCCCAAAGGTGTTTTATCATAGTTAATTAAAATTAGTTAGTTACATTTTATATTCATTTAAATTTTATTTATATTAATCTAAAATATTTTATAATCATAAGATAAGAACAAACCTAATTTTATACATAAAAACTTTATTTTTATAAAGGTAGTTTTACCGCCTTTTAATGAAGAACCTGTTTTAAATCTACTTTTTGGGAATTTTATTGATTTTATATTTCAAAAAAAACTTCATATTTATAATATGAACATAAAAATATGTCATTTTGAATTTTTGTTATTCTTATGTGTATTTTTATATTTTGATTAACAGTGAAAAATACTATATTTTAATTCAAAAATGGATTTTTTACTAATATATTTATAATATTAAATTATATTTTTAACTAATTTTAATGTTTAATTAGATCATATTTTTATTAATTATTCCAATTTAGTTCATTATATTAAATTTCACATTTAAATTGGTTAAAAACATCTCAAACTTTTGAGTGTTTTTACTTTTAAAAACTGCGTTGTCATCCCGTCAGCGAGATTAATTTTAAATTAATTTATGAAACTTATGCAATTTAAATTTGAAATAATGTATTCCATATTTGGAATAATAAAATTTTATAATTTCTAATAAATTAAACTTTTTTACAAAAAAATATTGTTGAAAGTAATTAAAATTTAATACAACGATTAAGAGAAAAATTAGCTTAACAGCGGTCTAAACCTTAAACTTAAGGGCCAAAATGACCAAGAAAGTTTTCCAAAATAAACTTTATGGCCATATTTATATCATTTAATCCCTTTTGTCTAATTTTTTCCTTTTTTGATCCAAATTAAATTGGAAAAAACAATGATGGAATTACCCTTTCAAAAATTTACAGGAATGCCACTTCTCCTCCATTATTAAAAGGCACTCGCACCTACCACTTCCTCACACCTATAATTACACTTTGGTTCAGAAAGTATATTCCCAAATAGATAATCAAAATTAATCACTTCAACCTATATGCCTCAATTTTTCCAAAAATCCATCGATGGAATCCCTTGGGTTCAAACAAAAAAGATTTTCTTGATTAAGAGGTAACATCATTGCTCAGGCACTTTAGTTTTATTTACTTACCCACTCTTTCAATTATTTGAATTCCATGCTTATATAACAACACCATTATTACCAATATAACAATAAATTTTAATGTTAATTTTTTTACCTATACTTACACACACTTCCATCCAATGGGTAATGAACTTACCGTTTACGTGTACGGTGTACTACCACCTCAAGAAGCAATGTTGTTCGTTTTTCCTTCACCGCCTCTCATGGTTGGTAATTATGATAAAAAATATTTTTATATATTTCATATATGATATTAATAATTTCATTATACTTCTTTAGTTATTTTATAACACATACCTCTATGCACTCTATTTTGTGGGAATATTATTACATCGTTTATTTAAATGTGGACTACCTCCCCCTTAGTGAGATTTGATTCATTCACATTGTAAATTGAATGTATAAAAGATGGTTTTAAATTAACTATGTTATATAAATGAAATAGATAAGATAATTTAATTATAATATATATATATATAATTTTATTTTCATTCTTTTAATACAACAATGAAATGAAAGTAGTGTACATCCGTAGGTATGACCTATCATCTCCATGAATGGTGCATTTCATTTATTATCTCCAAATATAAAAAATTATTATAAATACATATATAATGAATATATATTATAATTAAATCATGGTTTACATCATGGCCATGATGAGATAATGAAATATTTATGAAGAACATCAAGTAGAAAGTCAAAATGTAATCGAAAGACTAGGCAATTGACACCTAAAATAGTGAAAATAATGAATGATTATTAACAAATGGGTTATAATATATTATATGAAAATAATATACGAAATTATAAATATGAGTCAGTTTTTTTAGTAGTTAGTAAATTTTTTAAAACCATTATACAAGAAGTTAGAGGATATTCACCTAAAAAGGAAACACAAGGTAATGGATTTCATCTCAATTTAAAATCCATTGAGACGTACTTGTTGTTATGCACCTAGATTATTTTATATAGTGTATATACTTCCCTTTGAAATGTTATATCATCAATATACCTGATCTAATGATATAATAAGTTTCATTTAATATTATTACTTCTTTTATATTATGATTCAAATGTGTCAATGTGGTATGGGACACTTTGGAATGATTAAAGATTATTCTCCTCAAGAACATTTTTAATGAATAATATTTGAAATATCACTTTATTTTCTGATTGTTATCCTTTTTTTGAAACAATCACTTAATGGTTATAACCCTAATTTCTTATTTATGGTTTATATACTTTCAATTTTTTATATAATAACATGATTCACTCATTCTTCATGATATTTTGAGTTTTAATTTGAATTATTTCATCTAAAGGTATTTTCACATAAAGTTTTCCAAGTGAAAAATAATTTCATACCCCAATTTCTTTTAATTGGGTTTTATTAATTCCCTATTTTCATTAAAATTATAATATTATGTCTGTAATCGCCTTTTTACTATCTATTTTTGTATTTCCACTTTTTATATGTGGATTTACATTTGAAATACATAATCTCTTTGTTGATTGATTTTCACATCAATGTTATGCTCTTTTCAATGTTTTAAATCAAAATCTCATTTTTTCAGGATCGTTTACACAAGAATTTATATCAGATGATATTATTTTATATTTTTCTAATAAAACCTTTATTTGTTTTTTCCTCCTCTAGTTATTCATGACCCTTTTCCAGTAATATTAACATTTTCCCACTCTTTAAATGTCAAAATATATTAGAAAACGTTTTTATGAAAAAATTGACTTCATTTATCTCTTAAGATAGGGAACCTATTTTATTATAAAAAAACATTTTTTCAAAGGTTTTCAAAAATGTATTAAACATTTTTAAAATTATTTTTCAAGGAAAAGTTTATCCTTCTGTCTTTTACCAATGTTTTCAATGGAATCTTCTTATCGTATTTTGAACAAGTAATTTTTTTATCCTTTTTACCATGAAAAATGATTGTGTTTTACCTTGTATGATATATATGGATTTTCTAAACATAATTTATTTGAAGATTAATTAGAAAGTTTAAAAGGTTGTTGTTTTTAAAAAATAATATTTTCAAAAGATATCTTTAATGAAAATGTTTTTCACAATGTTTTTCAAAATAAAAAAAGTATTTTTTCCTCAATAATGTTTTAAAAATATATTTTATGGTATTTATATTAATCAACCACAAAAAAACTATATTTTTAATCAACTTCGGATATATTGTATTGATAACATCCTTATTTTTTCTATGGATTGTTTATGAATGATTAGGCCAAGGATTGAATTCAAATTTTATTCCTTGATTCCTTTGTTATTCCCCTTTAAATATTTAATTTCCAATCATCATTGAACATTGAGTTTCCCCTAATTATCTATTTAATTTATCATGTATAAGTTTAATGCCTAAACCATATATTATTTTTCATAAAAAGTTTACTTGGAATGTTATTTTATTATTTGGGGAAATATTGATAAATCTATATTCTTTATTCAATACATATATTTGATAATGAATATTATTTATTTTATATTAGTAATTATTTGGATAAGTACTTATGGGTGGGGAACAGACTTTATATATCCCCTCGATGCATCAAAAAATTCTCATGAGACAAATTAGTTGTGAAAATTAAATATATTTCTACACATATTTTTCAATTGTCTTGTGAAAGGTCTTGATGGTATAGGTTTTCTTGTTCTTTATACATGACTTCCAATAATTAATCATTTCCTTTATTTTGACTCAATTATTATTTATCCATGAGATTGTGTGTCTACATATCAATGGATTCATTTCATTATTATTTCATTTATTAAATGAAATATTTTTTTAGTTTCATACCTTTACATATTGATTTTCCCTATTGAGTTATTTTAAAGGATTCTATTTTTAGTTATTTACCTTTATATATTGTTTACACACTAATTTCTCAATTAATTGATTTCCTAGAATGTGTCTTTAGTTATTGATTTTCCATATTGATTATTCTCATTTATTTATTATTTCTTCTATTTTACTTTCCCTTACTCAATATTTTAGCTCACCCTTATTATATTTCCTTTCCCCAAGAATTCCAAGAAGTGTACTAAGAAAGATATGTAATGATATGCTAGATGGAATAAAGTTATTATCCTAAAAAATTATATTATGTAGAAATTGGTGTATTCATTTTTAATAAAGGACTCATGTATGTAACTAGTTTACCAAGACTAATAAACTATTCATCCCTTTGGGACATAATTTACTTTCATCTTATGCCAATGTAATGGCGTGACACCAGCTCCAATATTTCTAGGGTCGGGTCAATACACATATAGTATTTAATTTTATTATGATTTGATTAACAAGGGAAATATTGATAAATCTATATTTGTTATTCAATACAGATATTTCACAGGGAATATTGTTTATTAATTAAATTTATTATTCGATAAAAGGAATTAATTAGATTGGGGATGATAGGTAGGGTCCAGAATTTATATAACACCTCAATACATCAACATGTTCTCAGGAGAAAAATTATTCGCACAAATTAAATAGGTTTATGCCCATAGTTTTAGACAATCTTGTGAATGGTCTTGATGGTATATTTTTTTGCCTCATACATGATGTTTAATAATTAAACATTTCCTTCTTCTTGATTCGGAATTTATTATCCATGATATTTTTACTATGAAAAATTCCATGGATTCTTTTTATTCTCATTATATTGATTTCATTTCATGTGTTTCCAGTTTCATATCTTTCTATATTATTTACTCACATTATTCTTAGTTTTTGATTGTATGGAATTTTTTCTCAGATATTTACCTTTCTATTATGATTATTTTCATTGATTCGTTATTATTTTTTTACATTACACTTACTAATCAGTTTAGATAACCCTTGTTATGTTTCATTTCCCTAGTATTCCCTAAAGTGTACTAAGAATTATATTCAAGGATACTCTAGATGGAATAAATTTATTATCCTAAAAAAATATGATGTAATTTTTTTATTCATTTGTTAAATAAGACTCATGTATGTATTTGGTTTACCAAGACTACTAAATTTGTCAATCCATTTGGACTTGATTTATTTAATATTATTTCAAGGTAATAGTACCATGAACCTAGCTTTGGGATTTCTGGGGTCGGGTCGCTATAATATGTTCATTTTTATTTTTAACATAAAAATGAATTACGAAAGTAAATATTTGTTACCATGGTTAAAAAATTATTTTTTATGAATTTTTTTCATAATTATTATATGATTTTTATCAAAATAAATTCAATTGATCTATTTTTATGACTATTATATGATTTTTAAACCATTAAAAAATAACAATATCAATTTAATTATTAATTTATAGAAAATTAAGTGAATATATATAGTCTATAAAAACACATTTTTCAACAAAAAACCTTTTTTTATATCTTATTTTTTTAATTTAAAAGATAATTTCATAATATTTAAAAATTTAATTATATAAAATTTAATTTTTAAAACCAAATTTATTAATAATTTTCATCATATATTATTAGTAAAATAATCATTACAATGGTAAAAAATAGTCAAGGTTAACAATGGTAAAAGGTGGTAACTAAATGTGACTTCAGATTTACTGAATTAACAAGTAAGAAATACCTTATCGAATAATTTTTTTAGATTTTAAATTCATACCCACATGTCTCACCAACCTCCCATAACCTAAATCACCTAAATCCCATGTGATTCTATCTTTACCCCATTCCAATCTTTATTTTAAAAGGAATTGATTTTCTTTTTTACCTACAAAAGGAGCTAACATTCCCCCACTTCATGTCACACTTATCCTTAAACTTTTCATTGAAACAATAACCATTTAACATCTCCTAGAATCCTTTTGAATATTTTTCAACCCTTGAGTAGAAGAAATATTCCTAAGTCCCCCATTTCCATGAATTTTTTTGAGAGGAAATTCATGTCCTCAACATGTCTACTATCAACACCCTAGCATTTCCATCTATATATTAGTATAAAAACCTATTATAACCATAATAATAAAATGAAATATGTATCATTATTATGTTGGAATATTATTATATTAATTAATTATTAACTTTATACTTTATTCCCACCCATTCAAAAATTAAAACGTCACTAGTGTTATGTGCAGACTACCACCTCCTTGAATGACTTATTTTATTTTTCATCACCACCATTCATGGACGGTTATAAAAATGGATTTCTTTAATAAATACGATTTATATGAAATTATTAATAATTTAGGAAGATGTTTTAGGAATTATATTAATAATATTAACAATAAGTGATCATTGTAAATTAAGCTACCTAAAACAAGCATACCAAGAGGGAAAATGATTTCTTCTTTGTAACTAATAACTTATTATCTTACCTTTTTAATAAAAATATTATCAATTATGACTTATCAATTTAATAAAATATAAATATTTTCATTATTCATATATAATTATTATATTATAGTAAATTATTATCTTCCCTTCTTCATAATCATCCATTGATTATAGCACGTACCTGTCTGGGTCAGTTTAGCTACCTATAAGAAAGATGATATAAGTTTTTATCTTGGATGATTATGGAAAGTAAATTAACTAAATAATATAATATTAATATTTAAATAATATTTTTTAATGGTAAAATAATTATTTTACTCATTATTATTAAACCACATTTTTTTAACTAAAAATTATCGAAACAAGTTCCTTAATGGGTTCATCTTCATGACTCATAACTAAAACTATCATGGAATGAAATTATAAATTTATAAATAATTATTGAAATTATATTTTTTTCACCTTAAATAATCTAATAATGACTATATTTTTAAAAAATAATTCGGATTGATATCTCCATTATTAATCTTTTTTGGAACAAACTAAACTTTTAACATATTATGATGAAAATAAACTCTAGCTAACAAAAATATGAGTGGATAATGATTATAAATGAACTTTGTATAAGTTAATATATTTAAAAAAATTTATTAAATAATTTATTACTATATTTATGTTAATTATATTAGATGTTATATAATTTTGGATAAATCAATAATCTAAGATAAGTGTTTCATCTCAATATATATTCATTGAGTCATTTTTTCATATTATAAAATTTTTATTATTTTATATGGTGTACTTACTACCCCATTTATATTTTATTAGTACTATTAATGTAAATTTAATTGGATTTATAGTCTTTTTAATGAATCCATCCTTCAGATTCATTTAATTCAATTAATACTAAATTTGTAAGGGTTTTCTAATCTCAATTTTATTTATTTAAGATATAATCCATTTTCACCACTTGTTTTATTTTTTTTGATATATATACTTTACTATGTGTATTTTTTCCATAATTTTCTTAAATTTTAGTAGATTTAAAAATATATCACAATTTTTAAATTTCATGGTCTTTCGATTCAAAATATACCAAAGTTGTAATGGATTTTTTTCACTCAAGTCTCATTTCTTTGAGTTATAATGTTTCCTCTTAAACTTCATTCTTCTATGTTTAGTTTTTTCCTCCACATGGTTCTATTATATGGTAGTTTTTCTTTTTATCTAGGAAAAATTAAATTCTTAATTTAACTCATCACCTCTTATGGATTTCTTTCCTCATAAAAACGAAATGTTGTTAAGGATAATTTTCATCACCTCTTAAGTCTATATTCCCTATGTCTTCATATTCTTCATTTAAACTACAACTTTACATTATTATTATTAAATAAAAATATTTGTTATATATTTTTGATATTAATAGTTTCCCGTATATATTTTCAAATTGAAGCTTTATTACTCTTTTCACAATGTGGGTTTCAGTAAAAATATTTATAAATGTTAAAAAGTAATTTATTTTTATATTAATGTATTTTCTATTCCACTCTAAATTTATTTAATCTGAAATAATTATTTTCAAGGTACTATTATTTGTATTTATTCATAATTAATTTCAAAAAAAATTATTTATATCACCATCTTAGAAATTAATTCTAAAAGAGACTCGAAACATTAAGATTTTATGACAAGGTTAAAAAAATGAAATCTCTTTTTAAGATGCTGCTTTCAAAATCCTATTTATATCTAAAGGATATATCTCTTGTGGAGTTATGTTTTATGAATAACCCCCTAAATTACTTTTAAAACACTATGTTTGGGTGATTTAATTTTTTGTACCAACTAATTTAATTATTAATTTAATTTTAAGTGATGGCATTTTGAAATGTAACAAACCCCGTTTCCTTTCATGGTTTTTTCATTATATAATATTTTTTTCCATGTTGAACAAGTATGGGTGATTATTATAAAATAATTAAGAAACTATATGGCCCTCCAATACATTGGTAAACATTATAAATATCATTTGAAAATGTTTGGAACTGATTTCATGTCTATAACTTCATGTGTGAATTGGTTGCTTTTGGACACACTCAAAAATCTATGTGAAGATCTGATGTAATGCTCATAATAGAATGGGTGAACATTTTTTATTTAAAAACATTCACAATTATATGTGTGTAATAGATCTCATGCTCATAACATAAATTTTGGGCCTATTTGTATTTATAAATGTTCATAATGGTTTTGTTTTCTATTCTTATACTTATTCCACACTCTTATGTATTATGTATATGATATGTTCCTTGTATCATGTTTATTGTCTCACTTTTTTTTTTACTTTTATCCCTTAGAATATGTATGATAATTTTATAATATATTTATTTTTTCTATGCCTCATAGAAAACTATTATTATACCTTGTTCCATTTAATTAGATATTTCTCCCATGCTCATTTATTCTCATGATTGTGTTTTAATCCTTAATGACATGTTGATAAGTTTTTTCCATAATGATCATTTCAGATCACCCCTTATTTTTATTTATTTCCATAGGGAATTACATGAAATATTGTGTGTATAAGAAAGTATTATGTATAGATATTATAGGATACATTTAAGCATCTATGTGAAGTATTATTTTTAGGAAGCTAATATCCAAAGACACTAAACATTTGGTTCTGGTATTGTGAGAGTGTGAATGAGATGTAATGATTAAATTAATGAAACCCATTTGAAATATAAGAAATTTTAGTTTGGTTAATCTGTTTTTGTATAATATATGGTATATAAAGAATGTTTTTTTCACCAGACTCAAGAATGTGGGTACGGGGTGTCTCAGTAAGTCCAATAACCCTAGTCATAGCATCGAGTCATCCTCAACCATATGGTTCTAGTCTCTTCACAACCTCTTTCTGACAATCACAGAAGAAATAAAAACATGATGAATATACATATGCAATCACATAGTATAAACACAGTGTAATCAAGGATTATATAGTTCAAACATTGTTTACTACATATAAAAGGGAATGTAATCACAAATTTCATTCCATTGGAAAAAGTGGACATCTTATTTTCAAAGATTTTCCAATTAAAAAAACCCTACTAAAACCATAATAAGAAGTCTCACAAATTCCTTAGAGTTTTTATCTGCTTGTTCTCCTCCTTTTGGCCTTCCACCTTAGGCATTTTATCCCCTGACACCTGGATTCACCCACAAGTACTCTTTCAAGATCCCCCTTTGCAAGGATATTTCTATGTTTATCCGTCTCAATCAATATTCACAACACTTTTTGCATGTGGAATAATACCAATTATATAGTGGTAACTATAGTTCATCCTATAAGCACCAATCAGCACTACCATTTTCTCTTTTGGGCGGAACTTTGTTAAAATATGAAACCTCCATTCCATGTATCACAAATTTCATTCACCAAAATTCATAGTGAACAATTCATGTCATCTCTACTTCACTCTATTGAAAAATCTTGTTATACCATATTTTCTATGAAATACATATATGTAATTTATTTATATCTCATGGAACTCATAAAATTTTTCACATCCTTCACCTTCTTCGGGCATCCATTCAGCTACTGTAAGTTTCCCCTTCTATCCACCCCACTTCAACCCTTGGGTCCATAACTGGATCTTTGAGTTCATGAAGTGGAAGATCATCATCATTATTCCCACACTAATAATCCATTTCCACATATCCACTACACTAAACCCTTATAGTTCCTGAAACTATAATCTCTTTATGGTGATCTCACTATCTAGAATAATTTCATTGATCTGAAATTCTAAGTTTCCTATCAATGTTTTATTCAACTGATGATTCTTCATCTGGTGAACTCATATTTTTTCTTAAATCGGTATGTCTCTGGGTACTGGTGTACTTTTCCAATCTAGTTTTTCATGTTTAACTTTCATTTAATGATCTTATAGAGCATCCAATACTAAACATAGAAACAAATTCTCATTCCAAAACCAATAGTCTCTCATTTGAAAATTGTTTTCATTGGATGAGTCCCATGATATTCCACTTGAATAATATTCTCATGATCACAAAAAAGTCTCACCAGACATCTTTCATTTACCATTCATTTTCAACACTTACATGGTTCACCATTCTATGCTTATTTTTATCATCTTGGATCCCATTGAATAATTTCTCTTTAGGTCTCCTAAATCATGATCTTTCATTCAACTAAATCAAAAAAACTAATCTAAATGAATTCTTAAGTATTTATACAAAGAAAAAAGGTACCAAGTTTACATCTTATGAATTTCTTAAAATTTCCTTTAATAAGCAGTGACATGAACCAAGTTCATGGTCTCTCCCTTCTAGATGTCTACTTCAGATGATCTAATTCTAAATTTCCTATAAACCAAGTGTTTTTTAGTGCACCAAGAACCATTTAAATCATAAAAACTAGCCTATATCTGGTACTAACAAAAAATTTATGTCATTTTCTTGAAAAAGTCCCACTAAACTTCTAATCAGGGAAACCAATAAATGCATAGTACTTTCATGCCAATGTATCTATCCTTCATTCTGGCCAACTTTGGATCCAACATCAATTATAGAGGTTTGGATAATTCTATTATGATCATTCAATGATCGTTCCAAAAGAGTGGAGTAACTTTAAAATAAATTCATGTCTAGACTTGTGGTATTTCTATCTCTAGTTTTAAGGAAGTCAAAGTAGATTGCATCTAAACACATTAAAGATGAGGGAAAAAAACCTATTTCACTACTAAATATCTAGAGTATCCTTCAGAAGATACTACCCAAAATAGAAAATGAGACTCTCTACCACATGTTACAAATATACATAAAAATATTTTCCTAGATTCAAAAGATTCTTACAGTTAATGAACATCCACTCTAAAACACTAATTTTTAGTGGTTCATGTCTATCTTCATTGATTTTGGAAAAATAATCCAGTAGTATTTCATAACATTAAATTTTGATCTTCAACCTATAATCTTCTAGAATGACTTTTAATCCACCAACAACATAGATCTTCTATCATTTTTTATAATGATATATTAAATTACATCCTATTTATTTGAGACAGACCACCAAAATAAGAACATCATTCATTACCACCAAATATTTCACCCATTTTCACTAAGTTCCAATAAATCCTTGCAAGGATCAAAATTTTCATCTTTCATCATCTCTAAATTTTTTCCACTCATTAAAACCATGAATAGGATTCCATATTCGGATGATATGATCCCCAACATGCCAAAAATCCTCTTAGATATCCCTTTATCAAACATAAAATGTTTTACCAACAAACCATAGCATTGAATCCCCCTAGTGTGAATTCCCACTCCCTTTAAAAATATATCATGTATTTCATTTGATCGTATTTAGATGAAATCATGATCATGATGCGCCAAACCTGTATCTACTCATCATCTTCATAGACTATTAATTTTTATTAGTCATGAGGCTCGTATAATGAACAATTTATCCTACCTTTACATAAAACCCTATATTCATTTTTCTAGACTCAAGATAGGATTACATGAATACTTAGTAATAATTACAGTAACCCCATCTCAAATATGGGTTTGCAGAACCTACAAAATTTGAACATCAAAGATTAGGCCTCTTGATCTCTAAATATTTTCCTCTACCTGAACTGATGATTGACTATTCTCTTTTGAAAACTCATTCTAGCAGAATGTGTCAAATTTCACCTAACTATATCCCTTGGAACAATCCATGTGATTATTTTAATGGCCATCCATTTGATTAAATTTCTTTAAGATTAATTCTCCATCAAATGGAATTAAAAACCCCTCCAAGAGCATCTGACACCAATGTCCTCTAATATCTGTAGCTTTCACCATTAGACCATAATGGTGTTCTTATCCCATGAAACACTTTCCTCAAGATATATTATATTACAATGAATCTGAACATAGTAATGGATCAACATATTCCTTTATAAATATTAATATCCTTACACTATGTTCTAAAATTCCATCCAATGAGCGGAACACACAGCATGACTCCCATCGGTCAATTGGATTTTATCGTTAAAACTTCTAGTACTAATGTCATATTATAGTTTTAGTCTTTTAGTGACATTCTTCCAAAAATATTATAGACCATCTGACCTTAAGGACCCCATAGTCTTTTAATAGGCACTAACATTCACTGATAATGAAGCACGCCCCAAGACTCATGTCAATCAATGAAAATTTCGATAACCTTGAATCCCTATGGTACCATGGTTGTTCTTCTTGTAAATTCCTTTTAGTTACTTGATTCACTATTATTCAAGACACTTTATTATCATTCTATTACAACAAGAATTTCAACTAATATCTTATACTACATCTTCATACCATGCATAAAAATGTAAACCTTTTTTTTATTCCACTTATTGATATCAAACATAAAAATGATAACCTAATCTGATACCACTTTTTAGGGATGAGGGACAAGATTAAATCACTGTAAGTTCCTTGTTACAATTATCTAGTACAGTGGAACATCATTCACAAAAAAAAACTCCTTCTTTTGATTGAACATACTCTATAACTTCAAGGAATAAAGTTGGGATGTCCAAGAACTCGATACACTACATTCATTAACCCTCCATCACTTGGTTCTAGTTACATCATGATCCTTATTAGAAAAAATGTATAAGAACACATGCACAAAATTATGCACAAAGTACAAACATAGGATACCAAAATATTATGTAGTTCATAAATTATGTCATGAATCTATGGAATAATGGAAACATCACCTTCATTCTATCATAAATAGAGTTCACATATCATATAAGGATTATCCACTTCTGAAAACCCTACTCATACTATCAAATAAGTCTCACCAATTCCATATCATTTTAAGCATTCAGTGTTCCTACGCCTGGTATTCCTCCAAGAAAATTTTAGACTCTAACACCAGAATGCACCCATAAAAGCTTATTTTGGAGTTACCTATACTTTATCCCATCATAGTATATCAGTCTAAATCATTATTCATAGTAAATTTTACATGTGGACCAACCCCAGTTATATAGTTTTCCTATATGTTCATCCAGTCAGCATCACCTTTCATCTTCCATGACCGACCCTATATTGAACTATACAACCTAAAACTCATTGTATTAAAAAAACTCCTAGTGAATTTTACACGACATATCCAGTTCATGGTAATAAAATTGATGAATTTCTCTTTTATAGGTCCACTATGAAATAATTCCACATCCTAACATCAGAGCTCGTGGAACTCACAAACTTTCTCACTTCATTCACCCATTTTATATTTTTGTTTGGATATTGAAAGTTTATCCTTCCATCTACCTCATTTCACCCCTCTAGAGAATAACCAACTCTCTATGTGCATGCATTAGAATATACTCATTAACATTCATACACTCAGAATCTTTTGTTCTTCATCCACTAGACTAAACCAATCCCACTACTATTACTAGACTGACATTCTTGAGATATCACTATCTAGTGTACTTATATTGATCTAACATAATGGGGGTCCTATCAAACTTCTATTAAACTGATGATTCTTCATCCAGTGAACTAATTTTTCTTCGTTAATTTTTATTTCTCATTTTTTTGGTGCACTTCATGCATCTATTTCATCAGGTTTAACTTCCAGTGAATGTACTTTTCGACCTTCCAAAACTTAAACCAAAAAAAATTCTCATACCAAAACAAAAAAATGTTCTTATGTATGGTTTTTTAAATATTCATAATGGATTTTAATAATATAAAATTTATAGTTTTATAAAAATTTAAATACTAAATTATTAGTCTTTAATGTTAGTCTAATATACTAATTAAGTGAAATAATAATTGACCTCTCAAAGTATGACATGGAGTTTTCCATAACCAATGTTTTTCATGAATTATTATATGATGTAATGAAATGTAAATGTTATCATGTGTTGCATTTTTTATAGATATATGAAAGGTGATCATGAGGTAGAATAAGTGTTTTTTATGTTGGATGACCTCCCAAGTATATCACATGGAGTGTTATATACTATATATTTGGTATAATAGGTATGGATATTTCTTATTGGGGTTTCCATGTAGTTGAGTTTCATGGGATAACTATCATAAGAACAATAATAATTTGACACCTTTCTTATGTATTCCTTGATACTTAGCTAATTAGTGGGTGATTAGACATGTTATCTATCATGTCATCGGATGAGAACTAAACAAGATGGTATTTTTCCTCTAATGTAAATAGTATAACATTTAGCTCCTCAATTATAATAGAATGAAGGAGTATAAAGTTGCACCTAAATAAAAAAAATCATGTGCTCATCTATAAGGTTGAATGACATGTAATTTAATCATTGACTTAGTTAGTTTGTACTTAGATAATTGAGTATGTATGAGTAGTTATATGGATGTCAGTGCTCAAATTTTATTAAATAAGTAATTTCACCAAAAATTTTAGGAAGATTAAATAATTATAAAAATGGATAAAGGAAACTAGGATCCCATTTATGTGCCCATGTTGTGTACTCTACCAGACCTATGTTTTATTCCAACATTCACAATATAATTTCATGTGCTTAGCCTCTTCATGATCATGTCACGTGCCATATTCAAAGGAGATGGGTTACCTGAGTGATTAATGATGGTTATTAGGGATCCCATCTCCCATTGCCTATATAAGGATTGTCACACCCTAAATTTTTAAGTTGAACTTTAATTTAATATTTCTTGGGTTGGGGTTCTCGCTCCATGGTCTGGGATGGGTCCCAGTTAATTTTTTTTTCATTTAGCAATTTTTACTAGGGTTCAGCCCCATGCGCGGTCACCACGTGGTTGTCAGTAGCCGTGCAGTTGGCCCTAGAGTCGTGAAATTGCCCATTCTTCTTCTTATTATTAATATTTTTATCAGTGTATTATTTTTATTATTATTATTTATAATTATTATCTTTATAGTTATTAAATTTTGATAATATTATTATTATTGTTATTTTTTAAAGAAAAATGATTAAAATTATCATTATTATTATTCTTTGTATTATTATTTAATTATTATTATTATTTTCCTTATTATTATTGTTTTATTATTATTATTATTTTTACAATTATTATTCTTATCATCATCATCATCATCATCATTATTATTATTATTATAAGAAAATGAAAAAATGGGAACCCTATCCCAATCTATGCAGCGCATCCTATTTCCCGCTGCACGAGATGCCTCCCACGATTCCCTCCTTCTCTGGACAACAACCCTAAATCGCACATCACCTCGGACCTCCAGAACCCCACAATTTCCCTTCCCTCATCATTCTCTCCCTTCACCCATGCAGCCGACGGCTAGCCTCACCCCTCAATATTCCCATTTTGTCGTTCCCAACACCTGCCTTCACCCACTCCTCCATCCTCACCTCACACTCCAGTGACCATCGCCCCTCACCACGCCCAGCACCTGCCTTCACTTTCTCCGCCTCACTCCCCCTTTAGCTCCCCACCGCCCTTCACCCTTGGGTCCCAGTTTCCCCCTATAGGACCTCGCCTCCCTTACCATCATGCTCCCCTCACCCAGTTCATCACGACGTTCCCCAGCATTGGCCTCTCTCCAACCCAACATCTTCTCTCCAACCTCATCTACCCATTAATGTCCCATCCGGCCAGGCCCCACTTGTACTCACCTCACTCTAGGCTTCCATGCCTCGTTCAGTTCCCAACCTACCCACCCCCTCTCACCCTCCGCTCTGACAGGCTTTCGACCGCCCCCCTCAACTCCCCAACACCGACCACGCTCCAACTGACTACTCTGGCCTCACCCCTTTGTTTCAGCTAGTATAACATTGAAAACCCTTTGCTCCAGTTTTTTTATTTTATTACATATTTGGTTTTTTATTTTTTTGGATAAATCCTAATACCACAAGTTTTGTTATGTAGGTTTTGCTCATTTTGTAGGGCGTTCAATTGGGTTTTTTGGTGTTGTTCGTCTTTCTGTGGAAGCATTGTTGTGTCTGCACTTTCTTTGAGGTAGGATCTTCCAATTTTTTCATTTTTAATGATTTCCTTTGATACGGGGAATTTTAAATAAATTTATCAAGTTGATTCTCACCTCTATAACTCCCCTGTTTAAATTATTATAGAATTTTGAAATTGATTTGATTTGTTTAAAATATATTTTAAATGAGTTTTAGTGTAAATTTTCTAGTTTTATTATATCTTGGAAACTTGTTAAAATTGACTTGTTTCTTTGAGGAATTGGTCCTTCATGAAATGTATTCCCATTATTACATTGTAATTACATTGTTTATTAATGAACATGGCTTGGTTATTTTGTTAAAACATTATTTTAAGGGTTTAATGGATTTAATGTTTTTAGTTGGTGTTCCTTTAAAATAATGTGGGGAAGTGGTGATTTTAGGGGAGAGTCTTTAAAAAAATTTCTTGGTGTGAATTAGATTTCAAAAGAGGATTTCAGGTGTGTATGGTTTTATGTTGGTATAGCATGCTAAAAGTGTTAAAATTCTTTTGAAATGTTTTTTGATTTTAAGGTAATAGTTTTGTGGTTTTAAATTATTGATTTTTCTTTCTAACTAGTGTGTGTGTGGTGGGGTTTGTTTTAAAGGAAATGGTGATTTTTATAAATGGTTTCAAAGTTTTTTTTCTTGTGGGATTTGGAAGGAAAGTTTTAGATGAGTTTTATAATGATTTTCTTCATGGTTTTTGAAAAGGTTAGTTTTTCTTTAAAGGTGTTCTCCAAGGTTGGCATGTTTGGCTTAAAAATTTAAAGGTGGTGTTTGTTTAATAGCTATATAGTGTATTTTTGGACATGTCGACTCAAGGGTTAATTTGTAAATTTGAACATAAAAGGTCATATTCACTAAGATTTTATTAAAGGATGTGATTTGGAAAAAATTTGGGTCTGGTTAATGTTTTAAATGTTTTTAGGAAAATGGTTTCGACATGATGTGACATGATGACCCGTTTGGAACTTTTAGTTTTAGTTTAATGTTTGTGTTGGTTATTTGAATGGATGGTGTTTTGATCACTGTATTCCAATTTAACAACTTTAATATTTTATAAAATGTATCAAATGGTTTTAATGATTTCTTGGCATTGGGGCCCAGTTGGAACCTTTGATGATATGAAGTATATATATTTTTGGGGAACCCTTATAGGGTGAATATCCCTTATAGGTTATCGTATGGAGTGTCCATGTTTAGGGTAGGTAAGTGTGGTGAGATGAGTCATGCATAAAAGAGCCTCCTACTTACACAGTATTTTTATAACTACTATGGGTACTGGGGAATCTTTCTGATGATAGAGTGATGGTTACAGATCAACCCCGATTAGATCGGTCGTTACCCCTGGATTGGTTGTTAGGATAGGTGGGCATTGCCACTGTATTGGTCTATTATAGGGTGTCCAGTTGATTATAGATTTAGGAGCTTCACCATAAAATGGTAGGTGGTTCCGAAACTGAGTACTTCCAGGGGTATTCTAGGGATGTGAAGGATCCCCCATGACTACTCATTATTTTACATTGCTTGTTTACTTTTCATCATACTCGTTTATTTCTATCTTTCCTTGTTTTCATGTATCATTTTATCCCAATTTTAGTATCATTTATTTCGGGTTTTGTTTGTAAAATGAAAATTAGTTTTATTGAAATAACATGTAGTGCCTTCCATATTTATGAATGGTAAAACCATGTTTCTTATTTTAAAATGTGAAACCCCTAATTTTATAATTGTATTTCAAACTTGTGTCATTGGATTGTTTTAGGAAGTGGTATTCTTGGATCCTGTGGATTATCCTGAAAACCCTACAGAGCATTCTTAATTCTCACACCTATCTTTATCATTTCAATTGCATGTTTCTTTTCCTCATTTTTTCTTGGCTAAGTTTCACATTTTTTGGAGCACGCCTGACCTTTGTTTGGGAGTTGATCGTGAAGGTATGTTGAGTTGTTCGATTTTTTTCTTTTACACTACTAGAGTTCAGTTTTATTTTTTTGTTTATTCTTATTTATTCATTTATCTTTTATAGTCCAAATAATTCCTAGTGATTAAACTCTTGGGTCATGCACTGTTTTCCATCCCGTGGGGATCGGGAACACCCCTCGGGCCATGCCGTAGACTGGCTCGGGTGACAGGTTCAGGGTCGACCCGGGTTGGTTTGTGACAAAATGGTATCAGAGGGAGGTTATTGTTATTTTGGTTATCTAATAGATGGAGATTAGGACTGTAGGGACTCAAGAGGTAGGTATGGGAAGGACTTCATGAACCCTCATCCATTCCAAACCTCGAGTCGCCGGGGGTAGTCATGGAATCGGGTACTTGTCTCATTTTGGTTTGTTTTAGATTGGGGGATGAAAACGGAGGTAGGATGATGTTACGTTGTGATTATTCATGGATTAGTGACCCATGTGGAGTCCCAATACACTATTTAAGTTTCTCTTAGTTGTTGATGTTTACTTGGGGCATGTCCCACTACCATGTCGCCAAGTTAAGTGTGACTACTAGTCCCTCAATCTGGTAGTTTGATGAAAGTTGAGTGTCATCTTGTTTTTGGTTGGTGCAAGTGATCTTTTGAAAATGAAAATAGGGTTTGAAATTAAAATTATTTCTTTTAAATGGATTTAAATTCATAAAATGGGTTTTAAAATTGAATTCCCTTAGTTTAAAAATCATGTGTTTTCATGAAATTGGTAGATTAATGGTTTGGGTGCAACCTTGGATAATCTTTATGAATTTTTTCACATGTGAGGGGATTCATGAAAAGTGTGTTTCAGTGTGTGTGGATAAAAGCAGATGAAGACATGTGCAACGGTTCGTGGGATTACTGGGGTGTGTACTTCGAATTAAAGGCTTGGCCTTGTTTTTATAAATTGATTTTAAAAAGGAAAATGGTTTTTGGGAAATTAAATTTGGTTTGAAAAGTGGGTGAGGTATTTGGAAACTATCCTTAAAATAAAGAGGTTTTGAAACCTAAAATGAAAAATAAATTTTTGGGTTTTGTTTCTGTTTGTTTGGTTTTTTGAACTGATTCTTTTTTAGATGATGGCTATTTCAATGATGTTGCTTCAACTTTATATTGGTTTTTGGCTCTATGTTTTACATGTTGTTCAAAAAAATCCTCCTAAAAAGGTCTCTAAGGTTTCTGATTTTTCATGCCCGTGTTTTGATACTTCATGGACATTTCCTATCATTCAAGGTGATCAAGGTCCGTTTGAGGCAGCAACGTGGCTTGGAGAGGCCAAGCGCTTCTTCAGGTTATTTTCAAATCTCAAGGATGTCAGAGTACTTTCTATTTTGGGTCTGCTTGAGGGTCCATCTCTGGATGAATGGGATTTGTTCAACCCGCTATCAATGCAAGTTGGAATGACGTGGGATGTCTTTAAATCTGTATTTGTCCAATGGTTTATACCTGAAGAGGTGAAGATGAAGAAAAGGGAAGAGCTCATGCATATTCAACAAGGCCAATGGATGGTGAAAGCATATGTTGACCATTTCAAGAATCTTATGCCCTTTTTTCCACAGGTAGCATGACATGATTTGATGAAGACTTCTCTCTTCATCGGAGGTATTAGTCTATAGATCAAGGAGTGATTATTCCATTCTATGGAAAATCATTTTGAGAAGTTGGTGGATGAGGCATTCTTAGCTGAGTTGGTCCACAGAGCACAGATGGTTGGAAATCCAACGTATCCAGTTTCTCATGATAGTTCCCCATCTAGTGAGAAAGGTGTACTAGAGGGACCTATTTCTAAAGAGTCCTCTACAAAGGTTCTGATTTCCAGTTCATCGGACCATTAAGTGGTGTGCCATCAGTGTGGCCGGTTTGGGCACGTGAAGACGTTATGTCGTATCCCTTCAAAGACATGTCATCTTTGAGGCTTTCTGGGTCACTTAGAGAAGTTTTATAGGAAGATTCTACTGAAGAATATGTTGTGATCAGGGAATTCCAGTTCCAAACTGTGAGGTAGGATATGCTTCAGCAATAAGATCCCTAGCCATAGGTCTTCTGGTGAAGCTCGCGCACAGTCAGGAGTTGCCGGTGGTGTGAAGTCTCAGTCTGGGTTTTGTGTTCCATGTTGACAGTGGAACATTTAATGTTTTTTCATTCTTGTTTTCTACTGTTAAAGTTTTGACGTGGTTGTAAGTTCATTATTTTGTCGTGAAGTTATGATGGACATGTTCTATTGTAATACATATAGTTTTGTTTTTCTGATTAGCGTTTTCGAAATCATGTGTTTTTTTTAAGTTTTTTTAGGCCTTATTTGGGTTGATCTTGGTTTAGATATGTTCATTCGGTGATGCAAGCACCTCTGGAGGAATCAATGTTTGTGGATATACTTGACTTCACTTCTTGAGGTAAGTTCTGCTCAGAGGTTTTTCTCTAGTATTTGTGGTTTTTGGTTTGGGTCGAGAGTTCCAAGTGTCAGTTGAGGTGTTGTTCGCTCGTGCTATTGAAGTTAGTTTGGATCAGTTCGGAGTTCCCGCATTTCCCCCCTCCAGGGGTGGTATGTTTTGGTGTAAAAGTTCTGCACTAGTTGAGTTCTTGTGGTGGGGAGAACCCTCTCATGTTCTCCCATTCTATTGTGGTGTGGTTTCATTCGGTTTCAATCGGGCATGGATTATTGTTTTGTCTAATGTTTTATTGGGTGGCTTTCTAGGGTCAGAAAGTGTCTATGGTGGGGAGAATTGTCACACCCCGACTTTTTAAGTTTATTTTTACTTTATTATTTCTTGGCTCTAGGTTCTCGCGCCAAGGTCCAGGTTGGGTCTCGGTTAATTTTTTCTTCATTTGGCTATTTTACTAGGGTTTGGCCCCATGTGCGGTCACCACGCGGTTGGCGGTAGCCGCATAGTCGGCCCCAAAGTCATGCAATTTCTCATTCTACTTACTATTATTAATATTGTTATTAGTATATTATTATTATTATTATTGTTATTATTTTTTTAAAATTATTATTTTTATTGTTATTAAATTATGATATTATTGTTATTGTTATTGTTTTTTTTAATGAAAAATGATTAAAATTATTATTATTATCATTTTTATTCCTTGTATTATTATTTAATTATTATTATTATTTGAATTATTATTATCATTATTATTTTATTATTATTATTTTTAATATTTTAATTATCATTATTATTATTATTATAAAATGAAAGAAAAGGGGAACCCTAACCCTATCTACCCCCCCATTTCCTACTCTGCGAGCCGCCTCCCATGCTCCCCTCCTACTTTAGGGTGCCACCCAGCATCGCCCGTCGCCCCAGTCCTCCGGTGCCCCACCATTACCCTTCCCTTGTCACGCTAACCCTTCACCCCTATAGCCGCCGGTCGGCCTCGCCCCTCCCTGTACCATGTATGTTGTGCCCAGTACCTACCATCACCCACTCTTCCCCCCTCTCCCCACACACCAGTGACCACCGCTCATCGTCACGCCCAACAACCGCCTTCGCTCGTTCTGCCTCTCACCCCCTTCATCTCCCTATCTCTCTTCACTATTCACCCTTGGCTCCCGATCTCCCCATGCAGGACCTCTCCTCCCTCACCCTCATGCTCCTCAGCGACCCCCCTAGTTTTTCCTAGCCTTCCCCACCATCTACCTCTCCCTCAACCAACATCTTCTCCCCAGCCTCGTCCACCCCGTTCAAGTCCCTGCCGGCCAGCCCCATCTCTCCCTCACCTCACTCCAGCCTTCTGCACCCCATTTAGGTCCCATCCGGCCATCCCCCTCTCTCCCTCACCCTTCACTCTGGTGGGATTTTGATCGCCACCCTCGACTCCCTAGTTCCAACCGCGCTCCAGGTGACCACTCCAGCCTCACCCTTTTATTCTGTCCAGCAGCATACCAAACCCTCATTGCTCTAGTATTTGATTTTTTATCCCATCTTTGGTGTTTTATTTATTTTTTCTAAATCTTAATACCATGATTTGTGTTCCACACGTTTTTCTCATTGTCTAGGGTGTGCAATTGGTCCGTTGGGTGTTGTTTATCTTTCCACAGAAGCATCATTGTGTCTTCACTTTCTATGAGGTAGGTGTTTCCAAGTTTTTCATTCCTAATGTTTTCCTTTGATCCTTGGGATTTTAAATAAATTAATCAAGTGGATTCTCACCTCTAAAACACCCTTTTTTAAATTATTATAGAATTTTGAAATTTATTTGATTTGTTTAAAATATATTTTGAATGAGTTATAGTGTAAATTGACTAATTTAATGATATCTAGGAAACGTTTCTAAATTGACTTCTTTCTTTGAGGGATTGTGCCTTCATGAAATGTTCATACATTATTATGTTGTTGTTACATTGTTTTTTAATTAAAATGGCTTGGTTATTTTGTTAAAACATTTTTGTAAGGGTTTAATAGATTTAATGTTCTTAGTTGGTGTTCACTTAAAATAATATGGGGAAGTGATTATATTAGGGGAAAGGCTTTAAAATTATTTCTTGTTGTGCATTTGATTTCAAAAGAGGATTTTGGGTGTGCATGGTTTTATGTTGGTATAGAATGCTAAAAATTCAAATTGATTTGGAAAGGTTTTATGAATTTAAGGAAATGTTTTTGTGGTTTTAAAGTTTTGAGTTGTGATTTCTAACTAATGTCTATGTGATTTGATTTGTTTGAAAGGAAATGGTGATTTTTATATATGGTTTCAAAGTTGGTTTTCTTGTGGGGGTTTAAAGGAAAGTTTTAGATGAGTTTTATATAGTGCTGCTTCAGGATTTTTGAAAAGCTTGGTTTTTATTTAAAGGTGTTCATCAAGGTTGGATTGTTTGGCTTGAAAATGTAAAAGTGGTTTTTTTAATAGTTCTATAGTGTTTTTTTTGTCTACATATTGAATCAAGGGAACATTTGTAACTTTTAACTTAAAAGTTTATGTTGACTAAGATATTATTAATGGATGTGGTTTGGAAAATTATGTGTGTCTGGTGAGAGTTTTAAATGTTTTTAGGAAAAAGGTTTTGACATGATGTGATATGATGGCCCATTTGGAACTTTCAGATTTAGTGTAATATTTGTGCTGATTCTTTGAAAGGATGGCATTTTGATCACTTTATTCCCTTTTAACAACATTAATATTTTGTAAAATTTATCAAATAGTTTTAATGATTTCATGGAATAACGGCCCAGTTGGAACATTTGATGATATGACGTATACATATTTTTGGGGCATGTTAATTGGGGATATATCCCTTATGGGTTATCGTATGGAGTGTATGTGTTTGGGGAAGGAAAGTGTGATGAGATGAGTCACGCATGCGAGGGCCTCCTACTTAAACTGTATTATTATAACCAATATTGGTTCATGGGTGTCTTTTAGATGATCGAGTGATGGTTGCTGATCAACCCCAATTAGACGGGTTGGTACCCCTTAGATTAGTTATTAGGACAGGTGGGAATTGCCAATGGATTGGTCAGTTATACGGTAGCTATTTGTTTATAGACTTAGGAGCTTCACCATATGAATAAAAGTGGTTACGAAACCAAGTACGTCCAGGGGTATTCTAGCGATATTTAAGATCACCCATGGTTACCCATTTATTTACATTTCTTGTTTACTTTCTATCGTACTAGTTTATTTCCATACTCCCTTGTATACCTTTATTATTTTAGACCAACTTTGGTATCTTTTGTTTTAGGTTTTTTATATAAAATGAAAAATTGTTCTATTGAAATAACATGTAGCATCTGGTGGATTTATTAATGTGAAAATTATGTTTCTTATTTTAAAATGTGAAAACCCTACTTTTATAATTGTATTTCAAACCTGTGTTGTTGTGTTGTTTTGGGAAGTGAGAATCTTGGATCCTACGTATTATCCTAGCAACCCTACTAAGAATTCTTAATGGTAACACCTATCTTTATCATTTCAGTTGAAGATCTCCATTTATAAGGTTTTCTTGGTTGAGATTCTCATTTTGGAGTAAGGTCAGCCTTTGGTTGGGAGGTGACCTGGAAGTTCACGTGGAGGTATGTTGATTTGTTCCTTTTTTTCTTTTCATCTATTAGAGTACAGTTTTATTTCATTATTTGTTCTTTTTTATTAATTTATATTTTATGGTATAAATCCTTCCCATGGATTAATCTTTGATCCCTGGCACGGGTTTCCAACCCATGGGGATCTGGAACGCCCCTCGGGCCTGGCCGCAGACCAGCTCGGGTGACTGGTTCAGGGTTGACCTGGTTTGGTTTGTGACATGGATCCCTAATTCCCAATTTCAATAGGAAGGGTGGATAAAGGGTAAAGGAGAAAATCGAGTTATGATGTAGTGAAATATATTTTTCTACTCCTAACCCATCCAATATTTCTCGTTAGGCAATTTTTTAATTCAAAATAAAGGTAAAATGATTAATGTTTAGAGTATTTGTGTCTTTCGAAAATTATGATCATTTTAAGAAAACCTCTATCATATCATCACCAATACAAGGGTAAAGGACCCTCCTCGAGAGGTGGACCCTGGAAACCACATAATTCCATTCAAGAACCTTATCTATCTCAAAGGGGTCACTCCTAGGTCTTCCCAAGTGTAACCGTGATTGATACATTGAACATGGTGGCCAACTCACCCATGTCACATATCTGGTAACCCCATTCACCTAAGGAACCTAAATAATCACCCCATTCACCCAGTTTATCCACCAAAGTTCCCTATTTGATCATGTCTCAAACCTAAGTACCCTCATTCATCCAAATCGCCTAAGATAGAACCCACTCACCAAATAATTCACCATGGTGTCTCATTAACTTGAGGGATTTAATTGGGATAAATCAATTTCCAAAACTCATTTTAGAGTATCTTTAATCTAAAAAAACCTTATATTAAGTTTCACATACTCAGGACTCTTCCATGTCCTCCTAACATGCATAACTGGTTTATACATGCCAGTATACTTCCTTTATATCCGGTATTCCATTGATAATCAGAATTGTGCAACCCATGAGAGAATTTCCTTGGTTTTACTACTTAACCAATAAGAACCATGTCATTTTAACAATCATGTATTCCCATGATAATAATGGTCTTTACCCTCAGGAAAAAAGTGGAACCTTGTTTTTTCTGAGATGTATATGGGATTATGATCTATTATAATCCCCATCCTATCTATACTTGAGATTTTTTAAAAGTTGATACCGAAAGGAACACTCATGAATAAGTCCCACACCAACCCATTATAAAGTAAATTTCACCCAATAGTCCATTCTATATGATGTTAAACTACTCAAAACTGAGTTTAAATTGTAAGGCATCATTGTCCCAGTATCATTACCTTAAAAATTGCACCATTGGTCTTGGTTTCAAAACCATAAAAGGTTTTTCATCAGTGTTAGTTACATTACCTTAAAAGTCATGTCTCTAGTTCTATTTCACATACTTAAATGGAAAATCACTAGGTGTGGTTGTATGAACATAAAACGCGCATCATCAGTCTTGATTGTATAAACATAAAAGGCATGTGATCAGAAATGGCTATAATTCCTTCTAATATTTCCCTTATTGATTTTCTATATTTTTTTATTTCATTTCTAATCTTAATATTTTATAAATTACTACATTTTTAATAATGGTTACTAAGAAATTTAAATGTAATATCTTCTTATTTTTCAATGTCATTTTATAATTCTATTATAATGTAATTTTCATCAACGTAATCACCCTTTAATTTTTCTTATTATCCACTTGATATATAATCAAATGACACCACCCAACTTTTTTTAGTATGGATTATGATAAAATTTTTGGATGTTCTTTTTAATTATTTCGATTTATCCTCTGTGTAATATGATATGTTAGGATTATGATTATTTTCTCATTTATATTCATGAAATATGTAACTTTTATCATTATTTTATGGGTGAATGTATTATATCCCTCCAAAGTATTGTAAATTTATTAGTGTATTTAATGTCATACTATCTTTAATGTGGTTCGAAAATTTTACCATCTATTACTTTAGAAACTTGATTATCTTCGAAATAATATAGTATTTCTCCCTCTAAATCACTTTTATCACCATTATATTTTTTTGAAAATATATTTGGGTTTAAAATTTATTTTTGATATTTTTAATAGATAATAATGAATCAAAGTTGGATTGATTTTCCTAGAATAGGTGATGAATCTGAGGAAGGGGTCGATGCTTTTTTGAAATTTCCAAAACAAAAATTTCCAAACAATGACATTTTTTCCATATATTCCTATAATTGTTAAATTTGAAAAGGTTGAAAAGAATAGAGATCAAAGATCATTTATTTTTCTAGGTTTTTAATCTGAGTTATAGCACACAGATTTATCATGGTGAAACTAGGAAGAATTAAAGGTTTATTGATGATGGAGCAATGTAAGATGATAAATATGATCAACTTAGCAAAATGATTCATGAAATTGAAGTAGAGAAAATTGAGAAAGTACTAAAAATTGAGAATCTATATGGTGATGCCAAAAAATTGTTGTATCTAGGGTGCATGAAATTTTATATTTTATCAACAGTGTTAATATTGATTAAAATGAAGGTAAAACATGGTTGGGGTGATAAGTGTTTTACAAATATACTATAATTATTGAAAGACATTCCTCCCAAAGACAACGATATTATACATTCACATTAAAGAGAAAATAAAATATTATTTATAACGAGAATGGGGTAAAAAAATACATGTATACTCGAATGAATCTATTCTATATAGGAAATAATATGAATTTTTGTCATAGTTTACTAAATTTGGGACGTCAAGGTATAAGTTGAAAGAAAAATAACTGACTGATTTAGTAGTTACAGAGACCCCTTCCAAGGAATTTTGGTATATTCCTATAATTACTCAATAAGAATATTTATTTGAAAATTCACATGATGAAAAAAAGGTTAAGATAGAATTCCGATGAGTGGATATGAAGTATAAAACTACAGCATCCTATTGATTGTCCACAATGGAATAAAATTGGTCACTAGTTTCCTACATTTAGAAAATGAAGATAGAAATCTCATACTTGGACTGTGAATGGATGGAATGAATCCATATTAATTCCTTATTAACATAAATAGTGTGTAGCCTATTTTATTGGTAATTTAAAAATTATCTCATAAATTTTGTATAAGTAAAAAATATATCTTGTTGAGCTTAATGATCTTTCGACCAAAATAGCCTAAAAATGAAATTGATGTTTTCTTGTCACCATTATTTAATTATTTGAAACTTTTGTGGGAGGAAGTTATTAGGGTGTATGATTCTTATAAAATAGAATATATTCAACTGCATGCAATGATTATGTTCACTAAAAATGTCTTCCTAGCATATGGATTTTTTTTGGATGCAGTGTTAAGGGGAATAAATATTGTCTAATTTATGAACAAAAGACTTCATGTTATCAACTACATTCTGGGAGAAAAACAGTATACCTAGGCCATTGAATGTTTTTTCTTATGGATCAAAATTATTGAAAATTAAAAAAGTCATTTAATGATCACAAGCATTTTAATGTTCTCCAAAACCATTGTCCACTGATCCCTATTCTGAGTGGGTTTAAAACATTGTTGTGAAATTTTTAAAGAATCTAAATGATGGTAATGATTGAAATATTTGGAATAAATGGTCTATATTTTTTGAGCTACCATATTAGACATATCATGATGTCAAAATTAGCATGGATTTCATGAATATGGAGAAGAATATCTATGATATCTTAATTATAACATTGTTCGATATTAATAGAAATACTAATTATGGGTTGAATGAAATATTGGACTTACTCTCAATGGGTATACGTTTGGAGTTATCTCCCACTCTTGGTGAAGGGTGAACATTCCCGCTCCTATCTTTTTATGCATTATCCCTGACGAAGAAAATTATCTTTTTCTAGTGTCATTATTATATCAAAGTATCATAGGGTTATTCTTTAAATGTACAAAAAATTTTGTATTTAAAGGATTTGAAGTTCATAGGTATTAAACATCATGATTTTCATGTCATGATGAAACAACTCATACCAGTTGCATTACATGGAATATTTATCATCCGTGTCAGAATGACTATCAGGAAGGTGTGAAATTTCCTCAATTCAATTTGTAATAAGGTGATTTATCTGAACACTATGAAAATTTTGATAATTATGTGTTTCATATACTTTAGATATTGAAAATTTATTTTCCTCAAACATTTTTTATATTATGGTGCATTTGATTGTTAATTTGGTGTGAGAAATAAAGTTTTGGTGGACATGGATATCTATTTTGGATGTATCCTTTATAAAGCTATATAAAGATATTAAATGGTTATGTTAAGAATAAATATCATCTTGAAGCCTCAATTATTTAGATGTTTATTTTTGAATAGGTTTTATAGTTTTGTACAATCTACTAATCTGCAGTGGAGCACATCGGTTTGCCTACATATCACCATAAACGAATCAGTTATCGGGTAAAGGGGATTGGTGGGTTAAAAGTAAAATCATTTTCATGTTAAAAGATAATGAAGTTATATTTTTACATATTAAAGATCATAGATAATTCTCAACCATATATATCATTTCATATTAATGTGTCGAAACAATTTTATCCAAAGAAAAAAGATATATAGATTTTAAATGCACATAACAAAAATACTTTTTCATGGTTTAAAGAGATCATTATTGGTAGATCAGATGCATCTTAAACATTGATATGGTTAGTGGGAGTTACTAGTTTAAATTTTATAGCATGGTCTGGGTATAATTTTAATGACTATACATTTCATATGAAATATTAGGAAAATAAAAGTGTAGTTCATAATAGTAGTGTATTGGTGCTTGCATACACAATGAATTTATTAACTGCCAAAGAAAAAACCCAATATCTGCATCAAGTTCATATTATGTAGTCCTTTAATAAATATGGGTGGTTGATTAAATTAAATTTCATGTTATAGTGTTAAAAATAAAATGGTTTATTAGTAACAATTTTGCAAAACATAATGAATTTGGAATGAAACTGGTTCATCTGAATAAATTGGAATACATAGTTGATCCGTTTATCATGGAGAGACACGAAGAACAAATTTTTTGTGTTCTTTATTAATCTGATATGTAGTGGGTTATCGTTTTAGAAGAGGAAAATAATATTTTTGTGATGTTAATTTGATTAAGATATTGATTTATGTTAGATCCATACATCTATAGAAATATTAATAGATAATATATATAAGCATATCAAAGACAAGGTTTGTGCCATACAAAATTATCATGATGAAGGAATTTGGTAAAACAAACCTTTAGTGAATTCCTAATATTATTGGTAACATATTTGTTGTTTTGATTTACTTTTTAAGCTTTCATAAAATTTTAGATATTTTAATTTTAATTTCATTATTAAAACACATATTTAACTAATAAGGTAAATTTTTTATATTATCTTTGTTTTGTTTAGTTTTCCATGTTTTCCATTACCTAACTTATCTATTAATCTGTCTTTTTAAGAAATAATTATTTTAATTACAGTATGGAAAAAAAGATTGTATAAGATTATACACAAAAAAATTCTTGTTTGTATAAAAAATTGATTTATTAGGTTGGACCATTTTTACTAATAACAAAACATTTTTTGGATTTACTATCATTCATTTATGTAATTTAATCTCTCATTAATGTTGTTATCATTTTAGTTAAATATAAAAAATATTGATAAAAATATGTCAAGTTTAATTTATTTTAATTATTATTTGTTTGATAGTTTTTCATTTTTTATTTAAATTTGTTTGTAATAGTTGTTTTTTTAATTTTTTTTCCTAATTGTTTGTTGTTTTTATTTGTATGATAATGAAAGATCAATCATCTGATCCACTACATACTTCTGGAGATGATCGTGCTCATACATATGGGGAGGAACACACACATTCTAATGTTTATGAGTCTCATCATCCTTATTTATAAGTGACATCATGTTCCATGGGGAAAAATAGTTTGAGGGTGGGTAAACCTTACATCATTTATTTACAAAAATTATCTATTTCTCATAGTCAGTACTAGGGGATATCAATAAGAATTGATGATAATGATATTCCAAGAGGTCTAAATTCAAAAAAACAATACTTTATTGTCATTACAGCCTAAACGTAAAGTTATTATTTTGATACACAATTGTGGAAGTGTTGACAAAGTAACCATATCTCACTTGTCAGAGACTATTTTGGTAAGATCATTTGTTATTATTTTACTTAAATTTAAATATTTATAGTAATATATGTTTTAAAAATTCTTATCAAATGACATGTGATATACCTAATATTGGAGGAGTTAGGAAGAAATTTTTATCATTGGCCGCTATGAGATAGAGGTATTTTAAATAAACCCTCACATAAAATTCATTTTTGGGGAGAAACAACATAAAAATCCTTGTCATATATGTATATATTCATTTATAGAAGAAGATACATGGAATAAATTAGTTGAAAGGAGAAAAGGATAATATTTTTTGGTTAGTCCAATGATACCTTTTAGAAGATTTTGTTTATATTAATGATCATATTAATTAATTAATTATTCCTAATTTACACTGATCGAGGAGATCTTATCATGATATCAGATCAAGAAACATATACCCTCATAATTTATCTTGAGGAGGGTATACATTAATAGAATATCAAATGATGGATAAATTTTTTTAAAAACTAAGGGCTGAGTTTTTAGGATCAATATACCCCCCACACAATACATGGAAAATAGAAGAGGGTCAATTGAGAAAAAAAATATAATATCATACAGAAGATTTGAGGGTTGTAGTTTAGGGGACTATAATATATTTTTATTTATTTATTTAAGTTAAATTAATTATTTATATATTATGATTCATTACAGAATTTTCAATTATTTTATATAGGATTTTCTTGATGAGAAGACCACATGAGGGTCTTTATAGCTAAGGGTAGGCTGATATTTTAGCTACATCATTGGGAAAGGCCAAACACCCAGGTTATGTATAAGGATACCCAGTAGGTGTGTCGGTAAAAAAGTGGTTCCCCATTATTAATATTCATCAAGGGATTATGTGTATAAAAATAGAATATTTAGAAGTTGAAGTTTAGGATATTCATGTGGTGTGATCATAGCTTCAGTATAGGTGATGTTTACCGACATGAAAAGACAGTTTCAGACTGTTCATCTAAATCCGCCACCTCCACCACCTCCACTAAAAGATACCACTCCTAATTATCATAATCATTAATCTATGCCTGCAAAATCCATTCCTTATATTCCTAAACATACACCCCTCCTCCACAGCTTCTCAGTTATTTCAAGATATATCTTGATGATCTCGATCATATTTTTTTCATATGGTATGATATTTTATTTTGGAGATACCATTCATCATCAAAAGATAGAGATAGATCATCATAGGGTCACTATACAGGATATTATAGATAGATGAGCAATAATACCATGTCATATAGATGATATGAGTATAGTTGGACAAAGTATCATCCATTTTTAGCCTGTCCATCTAAACATATTTGACATATTACCATAGAGGTATGTGTATATTTTCTTTTATTTAATTTAGATATTAATTTTTTCATTTTAATGTTTATATAATTATCTATTTTATATAGGAATAATTTAAAGGTAAATAAATAATATATAGATAACAAAAAATATAATGTGTTATAACTTCAAATACAGTTTCTACTAGTTTTGATAGATTGTCAAGATATTCAAATTTTTTATTGGATATATATGAGATTCCAATTGAAGTTTTTTTGGGTTTTTCATGAATGTGGAGATTTTGAAAAATTATAGCATCTATATTTTAGCCAAAGATCAGTTGTGCATCAACATGATGCATATTTTTTCCATGTAAGACAATTAACAAAAAATTTCATTTTCTTAATTTATTAAAAACTTATACTTATTTTTTTTATATTAGATATATTTATACAATTTGTAAACATCATTACAAGATATATTTATATGGGTTTATGGATCCATAGTTTTTTTCACCTATATCTATGACAATAAATGATGTAAAAAAAGTTTATATTGGTGAAAGATTTCTGAAGAATGTAATTTTTCAGTGATGGATTTTTTACTTATCATCAAGAGTATGAAACATGTTTCTCACAACATGTGTTATATCTCTTGACATGATAAAAAATAACATTAAATTTTCTTATATATTAGTTTCCATTGGACATTCTATGATTTCTTCCATTAGTGAAGATACTTTATTGGATATTCTCTATCCATGGAGAAGTGTGAGAAAATTTTATGAATGTATTGAACATTTAAGTTTAAGTATTTTAATAGATATTTATATTTTAATTAAATAAATTAATTTTATTCATATTATTATCAAATAGGGTAGTAATATATTTAGAGATACCACATGAAAAGAGAGTTCCAATATAAAATATGTAAAGAAATGGTGAATTTTATTTACAATTACTAAATGTTGGAAATATTACTTATAAGTGTTATTTAGAATTAATAAATTATTTAAAAAGGAAATGTAATAAACAAAAAGACATGAATGAATATGGATGCTATGTTTTAAGATTTGTGTATGAAATAATTTCAACTGGGACGGTTACAAAGTTCAATAAGGTTATATTTCTTTATAAGCTTTTCCTTGTATCTCTTATTTTATTCAACATACATACAAGTTAAACAATTTATTTATAATTTCTATATTTTTTCAACCCATATTATTATATTGTATAAGAGTTTAAACACTTAAAAATGAATGGGATAATTATTTAATTATTTTATTTTAGTTCATTTTTAATATATATTATAAACATAAAAGTTGAAATTATAAGTGTTTGATTATTTTTCTGACAACATTTTTCTTATTTCAGCTGGGGAGAGGGGACAACTATAATAATTTTTAAAAAAATTATTTTTCACCTCAAATATTTGATAATCGACAAGAGAAATTAATATGTTCAATTTTTAATGTCGGTTATCAAATAAATGATGTGAAAAACATTCTTCCACATCGGTTATTGTATAAAAACAATATAGAAGAATGGATTCCTATTGATATTTCACATCAGTTATCATATAACTGATGTAAAAAACAAATAATATTGATCTTTAAAATTGGTTATTTTAATAACCATGATGAATGATGAATTATCTTCAGTCTTTCACATCTATTATCAAATTACCGATGTGAAAATAATTCTTCCTGGTCCGTTATTTTAGAGATTTGGCATGGAAAAATGTTTTCAAAATAAATTTTTAGTTAACTGATGTGAAAAAATCCAAAAAAATTATTCAAAATGTATTTTATTTTTAACACCCATTATCAATTTATTTACAATGTCCAACATAAAAACTTCTCCTATTAACTGACTTTAAAAACCTAGAAAAACATATGTTCGAAGGAATTATTTTCACTAGTGTCATCCATGATTTGTCCTTATAATGGTAGTAAGTAATCATATGACAAAATATCAAGCCACATGGCATGTACGTCGGCTTATCTCTCTAATTTCGCATCCTGTACATGGATATTCTACTATAGCACCCTTACTAGATGAGTTGATCATCCGTAGAAAATATTCATTCCTCGATCAACAATATTGATAGGATTATCCTTAAAGGATGTATCTACTTCAAACTCTACCTCCTCAAGATGAGAAATATGTGATGGATCAGAATGATATTTGTGAATCCAATATACATAGAATACATCATGAATGTCCTAGTACCTCTAAGGTAACTACAACTGATAGGTTACCGATGTGACTCTCACGAGAATATTGAAGGGCCTTACATAACGTGGTGATAGATTCACTTTTTTTGAAATCTATGTATGCCTCAGTCTATGAGAAACTTTCATGAAACTCCAATCCTCTACCTCAAACTCAAGAGGTTGTAGAGGATATTTGTCATATGACTATGTTTCCTCACGGATTATGGGGATGACCTCGTTGATTTGAGATTCAAACGTTCCGATCGGTTTCTAGCGGGTTTGTTCGTAGAACTGGAAACATCCAATGATTCCACATCCGTTTGGACCTACTTTCCAAAGGTAGGTGCTCATTAGCTTGTGGACTGATGAGGCTTAGGAATTTGCATTGGTCGAGAGGATGGGAGGTCGGATTCATCACACCTTTTTGAGGGGAATTATTGTCTACTACGGGACTCTCTTTATAGATTTAAGTTATGTTCGTGAATCCTTATTACATTACCAAGTATAAAATGTTCTTTCCTTTAGTTTTAACAATCAATGATTAAATATGCAAGAAATTTAGAGAATCTTTTATATGTATTCGAGGTTCTTCATCAATAGAGAATCATCTATATCTGTTTAGAGATTCTTGGTCAATGGTATCCTTCAAAACATTTATATAAAAGTCTCTTGGTCATTATGATGACCATGATGGTTTTAAAGCCACTTAGTGGGGCACTTGATGTTTATCGTCATTCAGAAGGACATGGATTATTTCAAATTTGGGATCGAACCCAAAAAATGGGCTACCTACGTATCCTTTGTTTTGGGAAAGGAATCAGAACCCACGTAGTTCGAGTAATGGAGTATGATGTTTATGATTGATGGCTCAAAGAAGAATGTCATAATTACTTTTACACTCTAAGCTCACGTGAGTCATGCTCGGTGTGAGAAACAAGAGGTATTGGTAAAAATTAGACAATTGTGCCATGAAAGACGCAATCATAAGAATTTGTTTGGGGCTTATGTATGTATGACTGCCCAGATAGATGAAGGTTTAGGATTTACTTTTAGGGAGAAAATCCAGGAACAGGGTCCATAAAGGTATATGTGCTTTACGGAGATTTGAATACTCTAATCTTGGGGCTTGCTCCTAAGGAGGATGCCCAAGTTAGGAGGGGACTTATGATTCGGTTTTACTCCTGAAAAGGAAACCCAAATCAAGGGTAAATTAGGACTGGTTAAGAGAAATTTAAGGGGGATTGGGGTTTACTCCTGAAAAGGAAACCCAAGATTATGACTGGGACTTACTCCTAAAAAGGAGGCCCAGGTTAGGGGACTTGGGGCTTACTCCTGAAAAGGAAGCCCAAGATTATGACTGAGTCTTATTCCTGAAAAGGAGACCCAGGTTAGGGATTAAGGTTTGGGGGCTTACTCCTGAGGAGGATGCCCATATTTGAGGTTGGGGCTTACTCCTAAGAAGGATGCCCAAAGTTGAGATTGGGGCTTACTCCTGAGGAGGATGCCCAAGTTAAAGGATTATGATTGGGGCTTACTCCTGAGGAGGATGCCCAAGTTTAAGGAATTAAGGTTTGGGGCTTACTCCTGAGGAGGATGCCCAAGTTTAAGGAATTAAGGTTTGGGGCTTACTCCTGAGGAGGATGCCCAAGTTTAAGGAATTAAGGTTTGGGGCTTACTCCTGAGGAGGATGCCCAAGTTTAAGGAATTAAGGTTTGGGGCTTACTCCTGAGGAGGATGCCCATATTTGAGATTGGGGCTTACTCTTGAAGAGGATGCCCAAGTTTGGGAACTTTAAGAATTTGAGGCTTACTCCTGAGGAAGATTCCCATATTAAAGGATTTATAACTGGGGATTATTATTAAAAAAGGAGACCCATGTTAAGGATTCTCTCATCTTAAAGGATGAGGTTGAATGAATGAACTCTCCATATTTTGTGACATAAGGATATTTAAATCACTAGGTTTTGAGAGATATTCCACAGAATTCCTTTCAGATAAGGAAGTCAAATCAAGAAATCATGCCATAAATGGCTTTGAAGAGTGTCTTGAAGACTGAATCTTGAAAAGGAAAGGTGTAATGGCTTAGGAGGGGTAAAATGGGCAAGATAGGCACCCAAAAAGGTAGGGGCGCGCAAGTCTTGAAAGGCGCGCAAGTATTGCGGCGACGCGCAAGTATTGGTCGCGCAAGTATACCTGCGCAACATGTGGAGTACTTGCACGATTTTCAACCAGTATTAGAATACTTGAGCGACTCCTTTTAATCACTTTAGAATCCTCTTGAGGTTCTTCCAGAAAAGGGACGCGCAAGTTATATTGAAGGAAATAAGTCGGCGCGCAAGTGTTGATAAGTTTCAACACTTAGGCCTTCCTTCTTCTCTTTAGATCTTCCGTTCTAGGTAAGAAATTACCTTAGAAGTGTTCCGGAAGCTTTGAGAAGAGACTTGGGCGTCGGGAGCTTCAATCCGAGTTTCTGAAAAAAAATCTTTCTCGAATGGGGGGCCCACAGGGTCTATTTATAGGCAAAAGAAGACCCCGGGCGGTTACCGGGCGGTTACCACTTAGGTCGCGCAAGTCACTTGCACGACCAAGGGTGCCGCACAAGTGTACTTGCGCGACAGTGAGATAACTTGCGCGGTGCAGTTTTTGTTGATCCTTTGTTCATGCCTTTGTCGATTTTTGATGTTTTCTTCAAAGGATGAATCACTTTGAACTCAGATATTCCCTTTTCCGATCTTTAGATTCTGTGACGAAAAGGAGCGTCAACAAAAGTCCCCCCTCACAGTTGGATCCGGAGAGAAATGAGGATTTGACTCTGAGGAAATCAAAGACATCCAAAGGAAAAGGTGGTTTCCAAGTCTTCAGTGCGCAGAAGGCAGCGCGCAAGTGTGCTGGAACTTGACTTTTATTCAGAGTTCCTTTTTCTTTTGTGGGCAGTTTAAAGTCATGCATGCCAGACATAAAGGGGATAATGTTTAAGGTAGAAATAGCTTTGACCAAAATGGATTAAAATGGATTCAATTCCTTGACAATTTATCTGAAAACATATTACCATACTCAAGTATGAGAGAAAATATGTAAACTATGGCTTAAGAATATTTGAATCTGAGGAATGATATGAAAAAGAGCTAAAAGGAATTTAGAAGAAGTAGTTTCCAAGAATGAAGTTACTATTATTTAACAAAACCCGTTAGGGGGTTGAAATATGCAGGGCCACTTAAGGGCATTGGCTGCATGGTCAAATAAATAGCATCTTTCGGCTGACAAGTCTGTTATGTGGACTGTTTATGCAAGGCCACCTATGGGAACGTGCTGCATAGTCAGGCAAAAGAACTCCCAGAAATTTACTTTCCTAGTGCTAAAAGCCAGTGAAAGTTTATGGAGATTCAAATTTTATAAAGTATAGAGTTTGTTGTATGGAAAGAGGTACTTGAATATGGAGAAGATATTTCCGAACAAGAATATCGAAGAACTGGATGAATATCACTCCTAAGAAGGTCTGACCCAAATGTAGGGAAGAAGAATAAACCATAGACTTGAATACTTTCAGATCATGAAAAAGGATATGGGATAAATATGTTAAGGATGGCTATTTTTTTGCGGATCCCTACATACTGTCATTTAAGACAAATAAGGACAAAAGAGGCATTCTTCCCAAGAATGAAGTTACCATTATTTAACAAACCCGTTAGGGGGTTGAAATATGCAGGGCCACCTAAGGGCATTGGCTGCATGGTCAAATAAATAGCATCTTTCGGCTGACAAGTCTGTTATGTGGACTGTTTATGCAAGGCCACCTATGGGCACATGCTGCATAGTCAGGCAAAAGAATTCTCAGAAGTTTGACATTTTTGTGACTAGAAGTCATGAAAAGGCTTATGAAGATCTGAAAATATTTTAAGGTTAGGATTATAACACATAAAGATGGGTATTGTCCAATGTATGTAGAGATACATAGGTCAATGATAACCATAATCATGTTGTGGCTGGGTCCTGAATTGAAATTTTGGACTTCACTACGTATCTCATAAGAATGAGAATCAAGCCATACGTAGTTCTTGAAATGCAGTTTAACGTCATGCATGACGAAAGTATGAGCGATCTTAGTTTAGGGTCATAGAATTCGGACCATAATAATGAATACACAGTGTGTGTTTTCATGAGGACTTTTCAGCCAAGGGACTGAAAGTGAAATTTGGGGTTAGGCCCAAAAGTCTTGGGACTGGATTCGAGGGACACTCGAATGTTCCTACGTATCCCATAGGGATGGGAATCAAGTCCACGTAGTTCTAGAACTACCCTTTGTACAAATTTGGTTCGTACATGTGAAGGGTGAAAGGGGACTTTAGTGCAATGATGGTTTAACCTAAGATAAAAAGTTTAGGCATTACCATGTATGCACGTAGTCTTTTGAAATGAAACATGATTGAAAAAAATCAATGTCAATAATGGTTCCTTCTCAAATGAGGAAATCAAAGAATATTGTAGTTTATTGTCGTACCAGACAAAAGTGTTGTATAGTTTAACGTCATATAACAAGGACGAAAGTGAATCAATGTAAAGATATTGATTCCAGGGGCGGTTTCACGAATCAACATCATATGAGATGGTGGTGAACCGATGTGAAGAGATTTTTTTTGGGCTTGAACCCTGGGAGGTTGCCTACATACCCAGCCTGGAGGGCAAGGATCAAAGTCCGTGTAGTTCAATTAAAGAATGAATTAATGATCAAGTTGTTCTTGGGGACAATGATCTAATAAAAAATGTTGTTGGGACTTACACATGGTTAGTGGCCCAAAGGGAGTATTATGGTTGATGTTCGCTCTAAGCTCACGTGAGTCATACTCGGTGTGAGAAACAAGAGGTAATAACAACCTTAACGATGCAAAGTTTAATGTCATGTAGGACATAAAAAAGGGACTATGCAGTTTAAAGTCTTGCAGTTAGGACTATTGGTGCTGCACATTTCAGTGTCATGTAGCAGGGACAATATAACAGTTTAATGTCATGTAGGACATATCAAGGACTTTCTGTACAGTTTAGCGTCATGTAGTTAGGATTATGGGGACAATACAGTTTAACGTCATATTGGACGAAAGGGGGATTGTGCAGTTTATTGTCATGCAGTAAGGACAAAAGAGTGTACCATTTTAACGTCATGTCGGACGAAAGTGCGAATAGTTTAAGGTCATATGCATGGACCGTGAATGGTGCAGTTTAATGTCATACTGGACCTTTGAGATTATATAGTTTAACGTCTTTCCGGACGTAAGGGACTTTTATACAGTTTATCATCATGTAGTTATGACGTCACAGTTTAACGTCTTGCTGGACATAAGGGATTTGCAAATAGTTTATGGTCATATACATGGACCAGGGATGATGCAGTTTAAGGTCATGCCGGACGGTTTAGGGAACTTTTTCACAGTTTAATGTCGTGTGGGACGAAGTTGCAGTTTAAAGTCATACTGGACCATTGCTGTATAGTTTAACGTCATATAGCAAGGATGAACTCGTGCTGTACAAAGTCATGTAGCTAGGACTAAGGTGAACCAATATGAGGATATCAGTTCTGGGGACTTTTTACAGCTTATCGTCATGCTGGACGTTGGAAGTGCCACACAGTTTAATGTCACGTTGCTAGGACACAATATAGTTTAATGTCATCTCGGAAAAATAAGGAACTTCTGTACAGTTTAATGTCATGTAGGTAGGACATAATACAGTTTAGTGTCATGTAGGACAATATCATGAACCAATGTGATTGTTTTGGATCTGGGAACAATATTTTGTGTTTATACAAAATACTTCTTCAGAAATTTGGCATTAGTTGGAGTCGTGATGTGTTCTCCATCCATTGAGATTAGAGAATACGCTCCATTGGAGTAGACCTTATGTATTGAATATGGTCCTTCCCATTTTGGTTCATGCTTGGGAGGATTCTTTCCTGGTATCATTGGTGCTCTGAGAACCAATACCAATTCTCCCTGAATGAATGAAAGAAGACGAACTTTTTCATTAAAAGCTCGTGTTATTCGATTCTGATAGATTTACAAGTGGTGCAAAGTGCACAATCTTTTCTCATCTAACTGTTCCAATTCATTCAACCGCTTTTGGGATTGCTCATCTGTAGATAACTGATCACAAATGGCTATTATGAGTGAGGGCAATTGAACTTCAATTGGAAAGACTGCTTCTGTTCCATATACCAATGAATATGGAGTTGACCGCATTGCATTGCGAGTGGTAGTCCGATAAGCCCATAAAGCATGAAAGAGTTTATCAGGCCATGACCTCTTATCTTTATCCACCATCTTTTGCAGTATATTTGAAAGAGTCTTGTTGAAGGATTCTATCTGGCCATTAGCCACTGCATGATATCGAGATGAATGGTTGGACTTAATGTTGTATTCTTGATACAATTTATTTACCTCAGAAGAACAAAAGTTGGTGCCGTTGTCCGTCAATATGGTATGAGGGACACCAAATCTAGTAATGATGTTTGACTTGATGAAGCAAACAATGCATTTAGAACTGACTTCTTTGAGAGGTACTGCCTCTGCCCATTTGGAAAAGAAATCAGTAGCAGTAAGAATGTACTTAAACTGCTTGGCCGTAGCTGAAGGGTAAGGTCCCACCACATCCATTCCCCATGTGGAAAATGGCCATGAGTATTTAGCTGTATGAAGCAACTCTGGAGGTTTATGAATGAAGTTGGCATATACTTGGCATGAATGACACTTCTTTGTAAAATTAACACAATCTTGTATCATTGAAGGCCAAAAGTATCCAAGCCTTCGAATTTGATCAGACAGTCTATGTCCAGACTGGTGGGCACCACAGACTCCTGCATGCACTTCTTTTATGACAGCCATTGTCTCTTCACCATCAATACATCTGAAGAGAACTCCATCAAAACCACATTTGTAGAGAATTTTCTCGAGGTGGTTTGGGCTATCATAAAGAGTAAAATTGACCACACGTCGCCGAATTTGTTCTTTCTCGGCTCTATCAGGTGGAAGTGTTCCATTTTGAAGGTATTCCCTGATAGGTGACATCCATCCTGTAGTATGACCATACAGTTCAGGAATGGGACTAATTTCATTAATTTCCTCTGTTCTGACTTGAACATAAGGTGAAATTGCATGACGGTGGGCAATACAGATGGTTGTCTCGTCCCGATTTGGATCTGCTAAAGCTGTGGCTATATTATCCAGTGCATCAGCTTGAGCATTTTGTGATCTTGGGACATAAGAAAATTTCGGTTCTGAAGGGAATTCCGACATTAACTCTCTGACGTAATCATACAAAGGGATTAATTATTCTTTTCTGATGGCATAATCCCCATTGACTTGTTTGATTACCAGGTCTGAATCACCTTTCACCTTTAAGTGATTCACTTGTTCTTGAAGCGCTAATTCCAAGCCTGTAATGAGATCTTGGTATTCAGCTTCATTATTGGTACCACCTTCCCACAACAAAAAGGAATAAGGTAACATTGCCTTATCTGGAGAAATGAGCACAATTCCTAAACCAACTTTGTTGAATTTAGGATTTTCCATTTTCTTCCCTGTTGGACTTCTAGAAGCACCATCAAAATACATTTCCCATGTTTGAGGACTCTCTTGAATAGAGAAAACTTCCTCATCAGGGAGTTCGATATCTGAATACGTGTCTTCCACTAAAGGATGTTCAGCCAGGAAATCAGCCAGAGCTTGGCCTTTAATTGCCTTTTGAGACACATACTGAATGTCGAACTGCTGTAGAATAACCGCCCACCTTGCCAGACGTCTTGTAAGCATTGGACGACTAAGGATGAATTTGAGCGGATTATTACGAGATACCAATTGGACCTCATGATGTTGCACGTAGTGTCTCAGTTTCTGAACTACAAAGATTAATGCTAGGCAGCACTTTTCAATACTTGAATACCGGGTTTATGCTTCAAGCATAGTTCTACTGAGATAGTAGAGACTATTTTCATTCCCAGCATCATTCTTTTGAGCGAGAAAGGCACCCAATGATCGCTCTAAAGCTGTCACATAGAGGATAAGTGGTCTACCCTCAACAGGTGGCATGAGTACTGGTGGACTCAAGAGGTATTTCTTGAGAACATCAAATGCTTCTTGACATTCTTCAGTCCACTGGTAAGTGACTCCTTTCTTCAATAATTTGGTAAAGGGTAAACTTTTGCCTGCCAAATTAGCGATGAAACACCGAATATAGGCTAAGTGTCCTTGAAGTCCTCTTAATTCTTTCAAATTCTGAGGAGGTGACATACCAAGGATTGATTTGGTCTTCTCAGGATCGAATTCAATACCACGATGGCGTACAACAAAGCCAAGGAATTTTCTTGAGGTTACCCCAAAAGCACATTTTAAGGGGTTCATCTTTAAATTATGTTGTCGAAGCTTGTGGAATATGACTTCCAAATCAGCCAAGTGATTAGAACGTTGTTTGGATTTAACCACCAAATCATCTACATAGCATTCAACAAACTTCCCTAAAAGAGGTTTGAAGATACGATTCATGGCGCGTTGATATGTTGCACCTGCATTCTTTAAACCAAAGGGCATCACCCAGTAAGAAAACACACCTTGAAAAGCTCTGAAGGCTGTATATTCCTCATCTTCTGGGGCCATTCGGATCTGATTATATCTGGAATATCCATCCATGAAAGAAAGTACTTCATATCGAGCAGTCGCATCAATTAAGTGTTCTGTAATCGGAACCGGGAAATCATCTTTAGGAAAATACCGATTAAGATCTCTGAAATCGATGCAGACCCTAATTTGTCCATTCTTCTTCTTTATAGGGACAATATTAGCCAACCACATGGGATATTGAACTTCTCTGACGAAGTTGGATTTGATCAGCTTATCCACTTCAGCTTCAATTTTGGAAGCATAGGTTGAGTGTTTTCTTCTCGCGGCTTGCTTAAAACCTCGATGTTCTTTTGGTAAACCCAAATGATGAGTAGCAACATCAGGATCAAGCCCAGGAATTTCTGTATAATTGCAAGAAAAAATATCTTTATTTTGCTTTAGAAAATAAATATACATCTCTTTCTCTTCAAGGGTCATGGCCGCACTAATTAAAGTGGGGCGTGGATCTTTCTCTGTACCCAGATTTACTTCTCTGAGTTCATCCACAGTGGTAGAGATACCCTCTTCAAATGCTGGAGGAGTATCTCTAAGATCTTCCTCTTCCTCTTCATCATGTGTTATTTCTTCCGTTTCTACTTGCAAAGTAGATGAAAAAACGAAATTCTCATGATCATAAGAGATGTCAAAATTTTCACATTTTGAAGAAGAAGCTTCCATTTCTGACCCTATTGATGATAAAGGGTCTTCTTTGGGAAATAAAGAGGAGATGATGGATTGAGAATCGACATCATTATTCACCTCTGGTGTTGCTATAACTTCTTCTGGCCTGGTTAGCGAAGTATAGACTTGTTGGACTTCATCACCACTTATGATTTCATCACTGCTTGGTAGGTTACCAATTTCTCCCATGTTGTCTTGCTCGATCGCCATAATTGACATTATGGATCTTTCCATAAGAGTATTTTGATTTGGGCCTATTTTTTCAATTTGACTGATAGGTAACACATAATCTGTACTCATATGTGAAAATGGATTTATTGGAATTTTCTCCAAACCAATATGGAGCATTAACTTTGGTAATTTCCTTTATTGTAGACTTTTCTATTCCTTTCATGTGATAAAATTCTGCCTCAATGTATTGAGACTCACATGTCTTGAACAGGGCCTTATCACCATACAATGTTCCAACTTGACCATCGAAACAGTATTTGAGACATTGATGGTATGATGAAGGAATAGCTTCATGCTGATGTAGCCAGGGTCTTCCAAGCAAGATATTGAAAGCTGAGTCTTGATCAACAATCATGAAATCCGAATTGGATACAAGATCTCGAAACTGAGTTCTGAGTGTAACTTCTCCCAGTGGTTCTTGTTCATTTTTATCATATCCTTGTAACATCATGGTAGAAGGAGATAAATCAGATTCTGTGAGGCCCAATCGACGAAGTGTACGAATGGGCATGAGGTTGACTCCTGAACCATTGTCAATGAAAGCTCTTCGAACATCTACACCATTGACTTTTCCAGATAAGTACAAAGGTTTTATGTGCCCATGCACAACATCATCTTCATCTTTATCATTAAAAGATATCACTGCATGGCATTCTGCAGGATTATTCTCTATGTGATAGATTTCAGCTGCAGCAATTTCAGCTTCAAACTCCTGAGGACTTGACAAAGCTTCGATGAGTGCTTCCCGAAGATCTTTTGACAGATTCAAAGCATCCAAAATTGATAACATGGATGGTACTTGGGCCAAGTGTTTCAATATATCATACTTTTGATCTAGAGGTCTGCATTTCCCAATAGGAATATGTGGTTTAGCAGGTACCTTGGAAGCAGATGCTTTGGAAGCTGATGCATCTTGTATTGAAGTTGGAAACATCCTTGGTTTTGGAAGATTAGACTGATTAGATCCATTTACTTGCTGATATAAAGAAGATGGAACCTTTAATCGGTCTTCCAAAATAACTGTGCCAAAACTGAGTTGGCCATTGGCAGAAGAACTTGCTTGTTCTTTTTGAGCTCGCTGAAGGGCTCTACCACGAGTTTTTGCTGCATATACAGTGCTAGCAGGGGTAAAATTAGAGTAGTGGCTTCGGAAAGATCCACGTCTTCCCCTGTATCCTGAACCTCTAGAACCTCCTCGGATTCCCTTATTTGATACAGGGAATTCAGGCTCATCAAGACTGGAATATGGATCTGTTAATTGAATCATATTAACAGAACCAAAGATTAACTCTTCGTCTGATAAAGACTCTTCCTGGTTAGCCTGTTTAGGCTGTGCCGTTTGGTGGGATGGTGCCCGTGGCTTTGAAGTAGATGGCATGAAATCTGCCATAGTCAAAGACAATTTAGGCTTTGATACATACTCATCTTCTCCTGATTCCTCTTTTTTCTTTGAATTGCGCTGCCCTTTTGAGGATTTATCTTTTGATGAAGGCTTTACTACAGCTTTTGAAGGAGACACAATTGGATTATTCAATTGTGTTCGCAAAATGGAATGGGTCTGATTGATTGTCATTCTGACCATCCAATCATCATATTTTTTTTGTAGTTTTGCTTTTGACTTCCTGCCACTCGCCTCCTTCCTCTAGATCTGTAGCAGTAATACACGCTACATGAGCTGAAGAACCCTTCAATTTGACTTTTCCCAAGTCGACCATCTTTTGCAGGAGGTATTTAAAGACAAAACACTCCTAGATGGGATGCCCCAACATTTGATGAAAGGGACAATAATTGGGACGGTCTTCATCTCCTTCCTTGTTTGGCCTCTTGGGCACTGGTAATTGAACCAAATTATTTTCCAGAGCTGAAATGAAGTAACCAGGAACTTCCTCACTTCGGAAAGAGTATGTTTTACTCTTAATATCCTCAAATTGTTTTCGTCGTTGATCTTTTTGATCATTTGGACGAAACAGCCTTTGTTGTTGGCGTTCAGGAGGTGGAGCCCTTCGAGAAGATGAAGGTTTTGAAGTAGAAATAGGTACAGGTGCTTGTTTAAGCATAACTGTAGCAGTTTCCGCTTTACCCATTCTCCTTCTTGGAGCTGATGGATTTATACGAGATTTAACCTTATCCTGTATAATGGAATCTTCAATCTGTTGAGCGATTGAAGTAAGGTCTTGAAACCCTCCTGTGTATTTCACAGGGATCAATGGCGTGCGTAATTCTTCATGCAAATTTTCCACACAGATTGGCAACAATTCCTCCTAAGGGGGTGCTAAACTCAGGGAATACGTTAATCCCTTCCAACGAGCAATGAAATCAGAGAATCTTTCATTCTCCCTTTTCTTGCAGATTGTAAGATCGAAAACTGTCGTTTTTGGCAAAGTTGAGATAAACTGAAGAAGGAATTTTTGACGAAGATCCTCCCATCCGATGACTGACCGGGATTGCAAGCTTGTATACCAGACAAAAGCTGGTCCTTGCAAGGTTTGCACGAAGAATCTGAGTTTCACTGCTTCTTGCTGCTATGGAGTTCCCATCATAGGATCACAACAAGACATATAATGCGTCAAATGTTGTTCGGGGTTGCCTGATCCATTGAAAGTAGGGAAAACAGGGTTTCCAAAACTGGATGGAGGAGAAATTGAATCTACCCATTCAGGGTAAACTTTCTTTTCAGGTTAAACTTGCGCCCGTTTCCCTTCCATAGTTTCTAACCGAGTTGTTAATGACTCAATAGTAGTTATTAACTTTTGAGAAACACCAGATTGAACTTGGTTTTGGGTAGGTGCAATTAATGGAGCTTGGACAGACGTGGTGGTTGGTGCTGCTACTGATGGTAGTGCTGCCAACCGTTGTTGCGTTTGACCCATAGGATTAGACCTCTGAGGGTTTACTGATAAAGGAGGATATTCCTGATCCATCTCAGTAGTTACAACAAATTACTTCGGCTGTCGGACTTCAGCATTCTTAAGAATAAGACTACTCTGAAGTAGTTCTGCATTCAACCTTCTTAATTCTTTCATTTCTTCCTCCTGTTGTGCAAACCTTTGCTCTAATGAGAGCGATTGAACTCCTTCAGAGGAAGGGTGAGAAGTAACCTGATTCTTTCCTTTCCCCTTATTGGATCCTTTTAGGAGAGGGGGAAGTGGGTTACTTGAAGGAATACTCAGATTTTGGGTAAGCCTTTGATTACGTGTGCACACACCTTCTTCATTTAGGTCTGTGTGCGCAACTTCTTGAGCAGGAACCTCTTCGTCTGATCCCTCTGATTGAGCCTCATCTGGGGAATCAACAGCAACGACATTAATGACATTAATGGATGCATATTGCATGGAATCCTTTCTATCAGCATTTCTGTGATATTGTCTTCTTCCATGTCCATGATGAGACATGTCATTCCGTTGACTTGATCCCTTAGGAACTTCTTGGAGAACCGTCACTCGGAGAGAATCTCCTGATAGCTTGGCTCTTCGTTCGTCTTGAGGCTTATTCCCTAATCGAGAGAATACTGACTTTCTCTGAGGGAGGGATTGAGGATTTGAAAAAGTCCCCAGTCCAGTGGACTGGGGATGTTCCTGCTGCTTCCGCTCAACTCCTCGAATCCCATTTGTTGACTCTGAGGGTTGGGTTAGAGAAGTCCCCAGTCTGACAAGCTGGGGTGTCTCTTGACATGCTATGTCTGAGATCTTCTTAAAATATCTCTTGATCTTGCGAATCTTAGTTCGGAAATTAGCTAGATGCATTAACCTGTATCCACTTTTATCACCTGGTTCAACAGACCGTTGGATGATTTCCGAAACTTCTGTCATTTGATGACGTGTTTGCTCCAGACAAGAGGCTTGTGCAATATTCTCGTCTGCTTGATGTAGGAGCAATTCAACAACTTGTTCTCTATATACTTGATTTTGAGAGGAACTAGTTGAAGCCTGTTTTTGAGCAAGCTTTTGATTATGAACAAAGCCCATTGATTTTGGCCGTCTATGGGCAATAACATTGCATTAGACCATTTTCGGCGGGCTTTGCTGACTGGAAAGCACTGTGAAATGTAGTGCTCCGTGAACACCCCATCCTCTGATATGAACATCAGATGGAGCATTTGAAATTAACTGACGCAATTTTCTTAGTGGGCCAAGGCATGAACGTTGAAGGGTTCTTTGTTTCTTTTCAGCCTTCGGATACCAAGAGACTAATAGAGATGCCAAATCAATCTGGCGTTGTAACCCTTCTATTATCTTAATATGATTTTCATAATCACCGTAAGATAATACTTTTTCTTCAATTGACAATGAGTCTTCCATATGTTAATACGAATATCATGGATTCCATCATTCGTCAACATCTTTGGAATGTCGTACTGGGAGTCAGCCAAAGGCCAAAACATGACTGGTAATTCACCTTTTGCCAGTTTTTTCCTCATGTTCAGCATTTCCTCTTTATCATTAAATGAAGATTCTTCTACCTGTTTGGACCAGAGTTGGTGTTTCCTTGTTGCTTCATCGGATTCAACAAGATTGGTAGAGAGATCACTATTCATGCTGGAAGATGAATGACCCAGGGATGGTTCGAAGAATAACCTGAACCCCAGGCTATCTTCTGATGGAGAAAGAGTTTCACCTGCCGATAGTAAAGCATCAGACATGACTGGTTTTACGTTTGCAAGTGCCTCGAGATAGGAGGGCTTTCTCGTCACTACATTGCCTTCTACAGAATTTTCGAGACAACGTGAATCACTACTGCGGAGAGGACTTTCACAGTGAAGTTCATCACCATGAGGAGGACCGTCATGATGGGTTACAACAAAAGATGAAATCTCTTGCTCCTTGGTCTTCTGACCACACAGAGGGTTCCTGTGGCTCTCATCTGAAGAAGAAACTTCAAGATTGACCAAACATTCATGAAGCAAGCCTTCATGAGGAAGTGTCTGTTGAAGACCTTCAAAATTAATGTTCCCGTTATTGAGAACTGAGGGAGTAGAATCTTTAATTCCAACAGATAAATGTCTGAGGGCTTCAAGAACTCCAGCATCGAGCAAGGCCTTGTTGCAGATTGGCCTTTGATCTCCTGACTGTGCTGGGCGGATCTTTTTCTTAGATGCCTTCTTACTCACTTTAGAAACCACTTGTTGACGAAAGTGGTTACTCTGAGCAGGTGTAAGTGCCTGATCAGGAAAGATGGTCAGGTTAGGCTGACGATCTCCACTCAAATCAGGTGTATGTGCCTGACTTGGTTGTCCGTTTGATATGGGGGAGTATGCCCTATAACCCTCTTGGACTGGAACAGATGTGTGTGTCTGTTCTGGAGTGAATCGTTGATGTGTCACTCCACTGCTAGGGATAGATTTATGTGTCTGTCCCTGAGATGATGCTGAAGCTGTTATGATATCCTGGCAAGCATCCAAAATATGAGCAGGAATTTGTTTCTATTCTTTCACCATTGACAAAATATGTTTGGTGACTTCAGCCACCGGAACGGGGATATACGTCCATTCCGGGCTTGGAGTAGGTGTATGTGCCTGCTCCTGTCCTCCTTTTCCTGTCAGTGAATCCTGACAGTACTCAAGTGTGGAGGCAGAGAGTTGAGTCTGCCTCCTGTTTGTCGTCGGGGCTTTCCGACTGACTTCTCCGTGCGCTACCAAGCGAGACTATTGGTAGGCTTGAATAGTATTAGCAGGTGTATGTGCCTGCTGATTACACTTCGCCAAATGCGGTTGACGAGATCCATCATATGTAGTCAGACGAGCCTGCTGACTAAATGGTGATGTATAAGCAGGTGTATGTTCCTGCCTATAGTACTCCGTCGGGATTGCTTGGCGGGATTGGCGTGATGCTTCCAGATGAGTCTGCTGGATAGCGGAATTAAAACGGACAGGTGATTGTGCCTGCTCGTTGTTTTCCACCAAGTTAGGTTGGTGGACTTCTCCGGAGATGGCAGGGATGACAACCTACCCATTGTTCACCGGATTCCGTCTCTGGCGGTTCATCTTGCCTGCTCAGGTTCGAGGAACCTGAGCTGAATGCCTGGAGTCGGTACCCTCATCATATTGAGGGCGCACTACCGCACGAGTCTGGCGGCGATTGTTGATGGGAGTCCTTGAGAAGGACTCCTGTCTTTTTGAATTAAGGTCCTGCGGGACCTGCTCATTCACTTCCTCAGAGTAAGGGAGTGAATGGAAATTGCGTTCCGGGGATAACGACCCGAAACGGTTGGAGACGGTAGTCAGCACCGCCTGCTTCTTGATCGCTGGCCGCCGTTGTCTGGACGACCAGGTAGAGTTGTTAACTTGGAGGGCTTGATGAGCGGCCTCCAGAGTTGGGATAGTACCATTGCGACGGTACTCCTTAACCAGCGCATTAGAAACCCAGCGTTGAAGACGCTGAGTTGGTGATGTCATCCTCAGAGCGGACGAAGTTCCAGCAGGAGTAGTAGCATTGGTTTTCACAGCAGCAGACCTCACAGTAGAGGTGTTCACAGCAGCAGTATTCACAGGGGTGAATTTAAGGAAATCCATTTTGTAGAAGATCTTGAGAAAAGAGTGCCTGTTCCATATAATAGACATAATCAAGATGAATCCGGCCACTGCATCTTTTGGATGAGCACATGTCAATGATTGCTTTGTTGGCCCAAGGGGCCTAACAAATAAGAAGAATATCACTTTAACTTGGTTAAGGATTCACTTCGGGTTCACCATTTTTGTTTCCTCACGGATTATGGGGATGACCTCGTTGATATGAGATTCAAACATTCTGATCGGTTTCTAGCGGGTTTGTTCGTAGAACCGGAAACATCCAATGATTCCACATCCGTTTGGACCTACTTTCCAAAGGTAGGCGCTCATTAGCTTGTGGACTGATGAGGCTTAGGAATTTTCATTGGTCAAGAGGATGGGAGGTCGGACTCATCACACCTTTTTGAGGGGAATTATTGTCTACTACGGGACTCTCTTTATAGATTTAAGTTATGTTCGTGAATCCTCATTACATTACCAAGTATAAAATGTGCTTTCCTTTAGTTTTAACAATAAATGATTAAATATGCAAGAAATTTAGAGAATCTTTTATATGTATTCGAGGTTCTTCATCAATAGAGAATCATCTATATCTGTTTAGAGATTCTTGGTCAATGGTATCCTTCAAAACATTTATATAAAATTATCTTGGTCATTATGATGACCAGGTTGGTTTTAAAGCCACTCAGTGGGGCACTTGAAGTTTATCGTCATTCAGAAGGACAGGGATTATTTCAAAGTTGGGATTGAACCCAAAAAATGGTCTACCTACGTATCCTTTGTTTTGGAAAAGGAATCAGAACCCACGTAGTTCGAGTAATGGAGTATGATGTTTATGATTGATGGCTCAAAGAAGAATTTCATAATTACTTTTACACTCTAAGCTCACGTGAGTCATGCTCGGTGTGAGAAACAAGAGGTATTGGTAAAAATTAGACAATTGTGCCATGAAAGACGCAATCATAAGAATTTGTTTGGGGCTTATGTATGTATGACTGCCCAGATAGATGAAGGTTTAGGATTTACTTTTAGGGAGAAAATCCAGGAACAGGGTCCATAAAGGTATATGTGCTTTATGGATATTTGAATACTCTAATCTTGGGGCTTGCTCCTAAGGAGGATGCCCAAGTTAGGAGGGGACTTATGATTGGGTTTTACTCCTGAAAAGGAAACCCAAATCAAGGGTAAATTAGGACGGGTTAAGATAAATTTAAGGGGGCTTGGGGTTTACTCCTGAAAAGGAAACCCAAGATTATGACTGGGACTTACTCCTAAAAAGGAGGCCCAGGTTAGGGGACTTGGGGCTTACTCCTGAAAAGGAAGCCCAAGATTATGACCGAGTCTTATTCCTGAAAAGGAGACCCAGGTTAGGGATTAAGGTTGGGGGCTTACTCCTGAGGAGGATGCCCATATTTGAGGTTGGGGCTTACTCCTAAGAAGGATGCCCAAAGTTGAGATTGGGGCTTACTCCTGAGGAGGATACCCAAGTTAAAGGATTATGATTGGGGATTACTCCTGAGGAGGATTCCCAAGTTTAAGGAATTGAGGTTTGGGGCTTACTCTTGAGGAGGATGCCCAAGTTTAAGGAATTAAGGTTTGGGGCTTACTCCTGAGGAGGATGCCCAAGTTTAAGGAATTAAGGTTTGGGGCTTACTCCAGAGGAGGATGCCCAAGTTTAAGGAATTAAGGTTTGGGGCTTACTCCTGAGGAGGATGCCCAAGTTTAAGGAATTAAGGTTTGGGGCTTACTCCTGAGGAGGATGCCCATATTTGAGATTGGGGCTTACTCCTGAAGAGGATGCCCAAGTTTGGGAACTTTAAGAATTTGGGGCTTACTCCTGAGGAAGATGCCCATATTAAAGGATTTATAACTGGGGATTATTCCTAAAAAAGGAGAGACAAGTTAAGGATTCTCTCATCTTAAAGGATGAGGTTGAATGAATGAACTCTCCATATTTAGTGACATAAGGATATTTAAATCACTAGGTTTTGAGATGTATTCCACAGAATTCCTTTCAGATAAGGAAGTCAAATCAAGAAATCATGCCATAAATGGCTTTGAAGAGTGTCTTGAAGACTGAATCTTGAAAAGGAAAGGTGTAATGGCTTAATAGGGGTAAAAAGGGCAAGATAGGCACCCAAAAAGGTAGGGGCGCGCAAGTCTTGAAAGGCGCGCAAGTATTGCGGCGGCGTGCAAGTATTGGTCGCGCAAGTATACCTGCGCGACATGTGGGGTACTTGCGCGATTTTCAACCAGTATTAGAATAATTGAGCGACTCCTTTTAATCACTTTAGAATCCTCTTGAGGTTCTTCCAGAAAAGGGACGCGCAAGTTATATTGAAGGAAATAAGTCGGCGCGCAAGTGTTGATAAGTTTCAACACTTAGGCCTTCCTTCTTCTTTTTAGATCTTCCGTTCTAGGTAAGAAATTACCTTAGAAGTGTTCCGGAAGCTTTGAGAAGAGACTTGGGCATAGGGAGCTTCAATACGAGTTTCTGAAAAAAAAATCTTTCTCAAATGGGGGGCCCACAGGATCTATTTATAGGCAAAAGAAGACCCCGGACAGTTACCAGGCGGTTACCACTTAGGTCGCGCAAGTGTACTTGCGCGACAGTGAGATAACTTGCGCGGTGCAGTTGCTGTTGATCCTTTGTTCATGCCTTTGTCGATTTTTGATGTTTTCTTCAAAGTATGAATCACTTTGAGCTCAGATATTCCCTTTTCCGATCTTTAGATTCTGTGATGAAAAGGAGCGTCAACAGACTAATACCTAAACTAAGAGTCCATAATGTGTTTCATTAATAGTTTTAGCTAATCTATAGTCTCTTGAATGAGATGTTATCCAAGAAGTGATGTCTCACCTACCTCCAACTAGAACATAGGTGATTTTCATGTCCTACCATATAAGGCCTCAAAAGGATCCATTTTGATGGTATTATGAAATCAATTATTTCAAGAGAACTCATTTAGGGGTACATATTTCCCCCCAAGAACCCCCAAAATCAAAGAAACATACAAATAAAATATCCTCTAACACATAACTCATACGCTCTAACTGACCATTAGTTTGAGGGTGACAGATCATTCTCAGATGTACCCATGTACCCAGGTCCCTTTTCAACCCCTTCCAATGAAATGAGTTACCCTTTAAAATATGATAGAACATGGAGCTCCATGAAGGCATGTGATCTCCCTGATATATAGCTTCTCGTGCTCATCTACTGATATTATAGTGACTCTACTTTTCTTACATTATTATTACATAATTTAGAGATGAAATACATGAAAAATTTACAAAAACAGGATACAAAGGTTTAGTTACTTGGGAAAATTAGACCATACATAACATTTACAAAATAAAACATAAAAAATTATTTAATTCCTTCTTCTCTGGCTTCTTATTGGCTCTCTTGTTCTCCTTAGTCCAAGTAATCACCTGAGGATACACATCAAACAAAGGGGTGAGCTAAAATCCATGTAAGAGGATAGATACGAACATGAATCAATATAACATGGTGGTTACATAATAATTATCATCATAACATAGTAATATGATCATAATCAACATAGTAATCATTAATTAAACACTTGGAATGTGGAAATTCAAAAAAATGAAACATCATGTCTTAGTGGTCAGCTACCACACATAGTTAAGAAAAAATATTGTATCATATTAATGAACATTTCACTTTTTATCATGAGATACATCACATTACCCAATGATATTTAGAACTATATAATTCTAGATACACCTGTCACATCATATCATTCACATGCGCTATATAATTCTGGGCCCATTTGTCACATCAAAATATTTACATTTTCCAGCATGAAACATAGAACTTATATCAATCATGGGAATAAAATAACCCATTTAAATAAATGGGTTTCGTTTCATAAAGAATAAATTCATGAATTAAATTATGGGTTCCCAAAATAGAGAGGTAATAACATATTTCGTATAAGAATCATCAATTTTGAGTGAACAAGAAAAAATATCATGAGAAGTAAAAGATTTTTTTTAGAAAAAAGATTTCTTTTGGAAAAATAATTGAATTTTTCATAAAAAATATTGGTAAAATATTAACACCATAAAAGATAAGATAATGATAAATAAATGATATTAAGGAACACTAAATGAACATCCATACAGAAAATGGATTGAAAGAGGGAAAACCTAAAGGAATAGAGTTCGGTTCGATAATTCCCTGTATCTTATGTTTGAATTTTTGACCACTTTCATATCTGGTATAATAAAATTAGATTAATTTATTAAAAAATAAATAACCTTTTATAAATGAATTTTATTCTTTATGACTTTATTAAGTTCATTTATGGTATTTTCAAATAGTTATAGAGTTTAATTTCATCATGCAGGAGTGTTCATTTTCTTGATTTTCAGGATTGGTTTACTTGTATACATGAATTAACGTTCATGTAAAATGTGGATAAATATTCAGAATTGTTATTATATGTTATTAATGATATTACTAAATTTAAAATGATCTTATAAAGAATTTGGTTATGTGGTATTAATATTAATCATTAGATAAAAGTTAATGATGATCGTTTTAGGTTAATTTTGGTGGTTTTTTATCGCAATGAACTCTTTTTATTTTATCATTTAGTATTACGTATATATTTTATTTACAGAACATAAATAGGGTTGTAATATAAATTTTTCAATATTTTAAAACCACTATAATTTTCTTGTTAATATCTTTGAAGTCGTTAAGTGAAAATGAAGGTTCATCACTCATGATGTCGGTAAATTGACACATCATGGGCGATGATTTTATTTTTAAAATAAGAGAGAGAGAGAGAGAGAGAATTTTGATGATGGATATTAAATTAACATGATATAATTCAGTTATATCAAACACAAGAGAGTTATCATGTCATTTGGATAAGATAAGGTGAGGATAATAGAATAAAAGAAATGAAATTGAAAAGAATTTAAAAGGAAAAGGAAGAGGATTTTACCTCTTAGATTTATCCTGGTTGAGAACCTCATAGAGAAATGTTATTGGTCTTTTGATGAGACCAAGAGATCCTAGAAGAGGGAGATGGTCATGGGGAGTGGTTTGAGTATAATTTGTACAATCCTCAAAGCTTGAGATGTGTGAGGAAAATAGGTGGTGATGGGTGGTATTTATAGTGGTAGAGAGATGTGTTTTCTCATTTTTTTATTCATTAGTTTAATATTTTAGCTCAAGACTATGAATAGTTTTATAATTATCACTAAATATATTAAAATAATTGAGGGAAGTTTAATATTATGGTTCTTACATTATCCATGACCTAATGAATAGTTTATTTATCTTATAATGTATATATATCGTAAATTATCATATTTTACTATTCATACAAAATTCAAGTATTTTAGAAAAATCCCAAAAAATCACCTGAAACATTTTTTTGATATAGAATTCAAAAATTAACTCCACTTTATGGAAATCAGTTTTTTAAATATGAGTAATTTTTTTTTTAAAATCATCATTGACTTGGAAAATACCAATTTTAAAATCATTATTTAATGAAGATTAATTTTCTTTAAAATTATTAAATTAATTATAAAATAATAATTAAATATTTATGACATAAAAAATACAAACACATAATTATTAATTTTTTAAACCAATTGTTTACTTAGACTGTGATATAATTTTAACATACTTTAATTTATAAGATTCCAAAATTTTATTTTTAATTTCAAAGCATAATTTACTATTCTATTGGACAATTTAATATTCATAAAGGTTATATGACTATTCCTAAGGTGAAGTTATTATTTCATCACTGTTGGTTCCTTAACTTCTAAAAATACTTCTTATTTAATTAATTATTCATTTATAATGTTTTTTATTATGCTCAATAAGTGATATTATGTGATTTATATTATATGACATTACAATAATATAGAGAAATTTAATAGATTAAATTTTGGGTTGTTACATTCTTTCCCCTTATGAAATTTCGCCCTCTAAATTTCATTTTACATAAAAATGTGAGGGTAATTATCATTTATCGCCTCATCTAGTTCCCAAGTCTCTTCTTCATACATATGGTTCATCCACAACACTTTGATAAGGTGGGTTATCTTGTTGTGTAGAACCTTATCTCTCCAGTTCAAAATCCATACTAGTTTCTCCTCGTATGAGGGACCATCCTCCAGCTATACCACTTCCGAGTTCAGTAAATGTGAGAGATCTGGTATATACTTGCTCAGGAGTGATACTTGGAACAAATCATGAACATGATCCATAATCATTGGAAGTGAAATCTTATGGTCCATGTATTCTATGTGATTATGGATATAAAAGTGGAAAATATAGTTTGGGATTAGCTTCTCATTCTTTCCAATCCACATGACTCTCTACCATGGAGATATTTGAAGGAAATATTTATCTCCAATGTCGAAATCCAAGATCCTTCAAAAAATTTCATCATAACACTTTTTTATATTCTAAGTATCTTTGATATGTTTCTATATGTCTTGAACCTTCTATGTCATCTCTTGTACACGATTAGATCCAAGTATCTTTCATTCGCCAACGTCATCTAAAAAGGTTAGAGTTCTATATCTCCATCCATACAGACCTTCATATAAATCTATATAAATACTCAAGTAGAATATATTATTGTATGAGAACTCAACCAATGATAGATGTTGATCCCATCCACATTTAAAGTATAATGAGAAGTCTCTTAGAATATATTCGATCATCTAAATAGTCCTTCCATATTGGCTATCAGTTTGGGGGTGATAGGTCGTACTAATATTTAATTCAATACTCAAATCATGTTGAATAATCCTCCAAAATTTAAATGTGAACCTAGGATAACTATCCAAGATAATAGAGAGTGTAACCCCATAAAGTCTTACAACGTTCTTCACAAATATCTTTTCATGTTTTTTCAAGGAAGTGATCTTCCTAAATATCGATAAAGTGGGCAGTCTTGATGAGTCAGTCAACCATAACCCATATTGCATTATTTCATTTGGATCTCTTTCGGAGACCTGTGACAAAGTCCATAGTGACATTAACCCATTTATGCATGGGTATATGAAATGGTTGCATCGTCCCTTTGAACGTCTGGCACTCCACTTTAACATGATTACATATCAACCACTTTGAGATATAACCACAATATCATTTTTCACATTGTCCCAACATAAGTGTTCTAAAATATCATAGTATATCTTGGTACTACCAGGATTGATAGAGAAAGTTAAGCTATGTCGATTATCAAATAGATCCTTATTTATCCCAGGTGATTAAGGAACACAAGGCCTTATTCCAAACTTAATCACTCCGTCATCATCGATATGGAACTCTTTCCTATTCCCTTCCTTTACTGCATTCACATTCTTTTGAAACTATGGATCATTAATTTGTGCCTCCTTAATCTTCTCTTGGATAGGTGGTTGGGAAATCATTTGGTCAATGTAGTATGTATTCCAAATTGTTATGATTTAAAAATCTATCCTTTTCATATCCATGAAGATAGGTCCATTCACAATCTACAACATGGATAAAGTAGTAGGTTCTTTTCTTCTAAGAGTATCAGATACCTTGTTTTCCTTCCCAGGATGATAGTGAATAGAGAAATAATTGTGTTTGATTATCTCTAACCATATCCTTTGATAAATTTTGATCTCCTATTGTTTAAATATAAACTTTAGGTTCTTATGATCGGTATATATGTCAAACTTCTCAACATAGAGGTAGTTCCGCCAAATCTTCAAGAAAACAATCATAACTGCTAACTCTAGATCATGTGTTGGGTAGTTCTATTCATGGATCTTCAACTTTCATGAGGCATAGGATATTAATTTATCATTTTTAATTAGTATATAACCCAATAAGTTCTTATAAGCATCACTTTATATCACAAAAATTTCTCTACTTTTCAGAAATGTGAGTATAGGTGCAGTGACCTACCATCTCTTTAGAACCTTGAATTTTTAGTCACATTCTTCCTTCCAAACATACTTTACCCCTTTCCCTTTTAAAAAAGTTAATGGGATTGATAATCATTAGAAATTTCTCCCAAAAGATCGATAGTACCCTTCTAAGCTAAGAAAATTACGGATTTTTATGACACTAGGGATCTAAGACATTCCTTGACGGCCTTTGTTTTTGAAGGGTCCATAGAAATTCCTTCACTTATGATCATGTGTACTGAGAATGTGACTTTCTACATCTAAAGGTCACAAATTATGAACTTGGCATACAACTTATACTTCCTTAATGTCACCAACACAAGCCTTAGTTGTTCTTCATACTCCTCCATTCTCTCAGAGTGGATGATAATATCACCAATAAAAACTACCAAAAATTTCTTGAGGTAATTTCTAAAGTCTATATTCATCAAATAAATTAATATTTTAAGGGAATTAGTAATTCCCAAGGGAATAACCAAGAAATCATAGTGCCCATTCCTTATATGGAAGGAAGTATTTTGAATATCTTAGTTCTTTACCTTTAGCTGATGATATCTATAATGAAGATCCACATTTGAGATGTACCGAGCTCCTCATAGCTGATTAAACAAGTCATAAATCCTTGTAAGATGATAATTTTTATTTTCAGTTATCTTGTTGAGTTCCAAATAATCAATACACATCCACATTGATCCATTCTTGTTCTTGAGAAGGAGAACTGGTTCACACCAAGGTGATACACTAGGGTGCATGAACCCTTTTTCCAAATTCTCTAGCAGCTACTTCTTTAACACCTTCAGTTCAATAGGAGACATCCTATATGGACACTATGAGATAGGAGTAGCTACAGGTATGAGTTCTATTAAAAAATTTTCCTCACAATCTGGGGTAAGTCCGAGTAACTCTTTAGGAAATATATCACATTATTACCTCATAATGGGAATTTACCCTAGGTTGATACCTTCCTTTGAGTCAACCATTTGAGGGAGGTATGCTTCTTCAAAGGGAATCAACACCCACACTGTTGAATGGTTTTCCAAATGAGATTAATAATTATCTCTGCATTTATAGAGGAGCATGAAATGGTTTTTAATATGAAAATATATTTCCATTTCCCTACAGTTTATATGTGCTCTATATAATTATAGACAATCAATTCCCATTATAGCATCAAATTCTACCAAGGGAAGTATTTCAAGATCTTCTGGAAGAATCATCCCACATATTTCAATAGAATAATTGTCCAACACTTGGGTTGTAATGATTGAACCATTTTTTTTACAAATATCTCTTCTTAAAGGTTCTAGGTCTTCGATTCAATAGTTATAGAATACATGAAAGATATAAATGAATGCATTGAACTGGAATCAAAAAATAATTTTTCTATTATTGAGTGAATAGTAATTGTGCCCTGTACGGCATTATTTTCTTACTCCACTTCAGAATTAGTTTTGTTATAAGCCTTTCCTTAATCCTTTTGATATTCTGGTTGCTAATATTGATTACCCTCGAGGACTCGAGGTTTAGTGCACTGTCTTTTATAGTGGACTTTCTCTTTACTGTTGTAGTGGTGGACCATCGGTGGTGGTCTCATTTCCTCCATAACATTTTCTTGCTTCCTCATGTCTTTTCTACATTAAAGATTATGGTGGACTTATCTCTCACACTTGAATAATTTACATCTCCCTTTGAGTTATATCCCATGATGCTTCTTCCCACATTTCTGACACGTGGTTGGTTGAGTTTTCTTTACACCTTTCTCATTAGATCCTCCGAATTGAAACTACATCTTTCATTTCTCATCACCATAGCCATGGGACCATACTCCGAACACCATAAAAACGTTTATAACACATATAAAAACTTCTTCATAACTCCCAAATTCTCTAATTTCTAGAACCTTTCGAAGGTGTGGTTTTAAAACACTAATGAATCTGTTATTTTTTTATAACAAATCATGAATCATACCGTCCAAGCCTTGTAAAATCTTCTTCATAGGCCATGAAAGATTCTCCTTCCATTTTCTTCAGCTCTATAGATTCTATCTCTATCATTTTATGAATATTTCGAGGTAAATACATGTTAAGAAATGTTATATTAAAGTTTTACTACTCCATCTCTTCAATTTCATACTTAGGATATTTGTTCCTAATAAACACCCACAATTGGTTGGCCTCTCCATCTAAATGATAAATAAAAAGAGTCTCCTTCATCTAAGAATAGTAAAGTGTAGAAAAGATCTTATCCATTGACTTGATATAATCTTCTTTGACTATTTGATGGGAATATACACTAAACATTGGAGGTTGTTCCCAAATAAAAAACTCGATATCCAATTTCTCCCTCTTATGTGTTGGAGGACGTTGCATAGTATTCATGTTTTTGTTTATAAACTGAGATAGTTGGGTAAGTATCACCATGAAATTTTCAACTACACCTCCAAAGGCATTGGGTATGACGTTTTGGAAATCTTTTCATTGTCCCTCGCATGCTTTGTTATCATGGTTTCTCCTAGTTCCCACCATTTTCTAAAATAGAAAAGTTTATAAAAAATATAAGTCAACAAGTCTTGAGTAAATAATTTATTCCTTTGCGAAATTAAGACTAAAGGTAAATCTTGTGGGATACCTATGTTTAAAATTTTATAAAACAAATCTTCTTGGGTGATTACTTACACTTAGACTCATACTAATGGTTTTCACTAAGGTCCTTTAATCCAAATTCTCAAATTAACTAAACTATTTTCTGAACCTAAATATTGTGACCCTACTTTTCTTACATGATTATTACATCATTTTAAGATGAACTACAAGAAAAAATTACACAACCCGGATCCAAAGGTTTAGTGTATTAAGAATATTAGGACCATAAATAAAACATTCAAAATAAAACATAAACATTTATTTATTTCCTTATTATCAAGCTTCTTATTATCCCTCGTGTTCTCCTTAGTACAAGTAATCACCTGAGGATGTACACCAAAGAAACGGGTGAGATAAAAGCCCAGTAAGAGGACATATAAGAAAATTAATCAATATAAAATTGGGTGAGCATAATAATTATCATATTAACATAGTAATATGATCATAATAAAGAGACTAATCATTAAGAAAAGCCATGGAATTTGGAAATGCATAAAATAAAATATCATATCTTAGTGGTCAGCTACCACACATAGATTTGAAAAAAGATGGCATCATGTTCAAGAAAATTTCACTTGTATCATGATATACATAAAATTAACAAATGCATTAGAGATCTATATAATTTTGGGAATACCCATAACATAATATCATTTACATTCTCTATATAATTCCAGGTGTACCCACCACATCATAACATTTACATTATCATGCATTCCACATAGAACGTATATCAATCTTGGACATAAAATAATCCATGGAAAGAAATGGGTTTAATTAAATAAAGAATACATTCATGAATGAACTTTTGGGTTCAAAAAATAGAGATGGGATAACATACATGGTATAATAATCCTCAGTTTTCAGTGAAGAATAAATAATCTCATGAGAAGTAAAAGATGTGTTTTTACAAAGAAGAGTTATTTTGGATAAATCATTTCATTTTTTATAAAATAATGTGGGTAAAATTTATATCCCAAAAAAGATAAGATAATTATTAATAAATTATATTCAAGTAACATTAAAGGAATATCCATACTTAAATTGGAGTGAATAATGGAAAACCCAAAGGAAGATTTTCGGGTTTGAGATTTCCCCTTACCTTATGTCTGAATGATTTATTCACTTTAATATCCTGTATAATCACATTAGATTCATTAATAATCAAATACAAAAAAAATTTATAAATTAATTTGATTCATCATGGATTTATTAAGTTCATTAATGGGATTTTCTGTGAGTTATAGAGTTCAATTTCATCGTTCGAAAGTTTTCGTTTTCTTGATTTTCATGATCGGTTTACTTGTATACAGGAATTGAAGTTCATGTCAAATATGGATAAATATAAAGAATTTTTATTATAATTTATTAATGATCTTATTTAATTTTAATTTATATTATAAAGAATTTGGTTATATAGTATGATGATGAATCATTAGATAAAAGTCAATGATGATAGTTTTTGGTTAATTTTGGTGGTTTTTCGATCACAACGAACTCATTTTGTTTTATCATTTAGTATTATGTATATATGTTAGTTACAAAACATAAATAGGGTTTTAAAATAAATTTTAAATTTTTATGGAACAATTATAAGGTTTTTATTAACATACTTGAAGAATTTTAGGTAAAATGAAAGTGCATCGCCTAGGATGCCGTAAATTGACACATCACAGGTGACGATTTCATTTTTAGAATAAAAGAGAGATAAAAATGATTTTGATGATGGATTTTCTATTAACATGATATAATTACAATATATAAAACATAATAGAGTTATCATTTCATAGTTATAAAATAAGGTGAGGATAATAGAAAAAAATATATGTGAAATTGAAAAGAAATTAAAAGGAAAAAGGAAGAGGATTTTACCTCTTGGAATTATCCTCCTTGAAAGCCTCCTTAGGGAATTTTTTTTGCTATTTTGATGATACCAAGAGATCCTTAAAGTGGGAGAGGGTCTTGGGGATGGGTTATAACATAATTTTTACTAGGATCAAATCTTGAGAGTTGTGAGGAAAATAGGTGGTGAGGGGTGGTATTTATAGTGGAGGAGAGTGGTGTTTTCTCACTATTTGATTCATTAGTTTAATATTTTAGATCAAGAGTATGAATAGTTTGACAGTTTTCACTGAAAATATTAAAATAATTAAGTTATGTTAGAGATTATGGTGTATACATCATCCATGACTCAATGAATAGTGTATTTAGCTTATAATGTATATATACTGTAAATTACAGTATTTTACTTTTCGTAAAAAATTCAAGTATTTTAGAAGGATCCCAAAAATTAACCCTCACCATTTTTAAACATGTAGAATTAAAAAAATGAAATCCATTTTCTGATAATAATTTTCTAAATTTGAGTAATTTTTTTAATTAAAATCATCATTTACTTCGAAAATATAGATTTTAAAATTATAACTCATTTTATAACACTTTGAAAATTTACATAAGGTCTGATAAAATCATTTTAAAATAATAATAAATTAAAATATTAATTTATGAACACATTTTTTGAAACTAAATTTTATTTCAAATTATTAAATTAAACAAAAATTGTAATTAAATGTTTATGACTTACAAAAATGCCAACACTTAATTAATATTTTTTAAAACATTTATTTACTTAGATTGTGATATAATTATACCATACTTTTCTTTATATGATCCATAAATATAATTATTACTTTAAAAGGTTAATTTTTTATTCTATTGGATGGTTTACTATTTGTAAGGGTCATAATACTATTCCTAAGGTCAAGTTACTGTTTCATCTATGTTGGTTCCTTAACATCTAGAAACACTTCTTATTTCATAAATTATTAATTTATAACATTTTTATTGTGGTCTATAAGTAAATTTATGTGATTTATACTATATGAATTTACTATAATAAGGGATAAATTTCATTGATAAAATTTTGGTTCATTACAGAGTTGGTCTCTCCAAAAGATAAGAAATGGGCAACCTTCATCAACCAATCAAAAATTACCCAAACTCTATCATTTCCACGAGTTGTTCTAGGAAAGCCTATCACAAAATCCATACTGAAATCATCCCATTTCCACTTAGGAATGGAAAATGATTTTAAAATTCCTACTAGTCACTAATTTTCCACCTTCACCTATTGATAGGTGGAACATTGAGTAATATAGTCGGCTATCTCCCATTTCTTATCAGGCCAATACTATTGGAGATGTAAGTCTCGATACATATTGGTAATGATGGAATATACTTCCCAAGCTGAGGTAAGAAATTACCACATATATTCCTCCCATATTTCTTTTAGAACCCCAACATTCCCATGTATATGTATAATTTCATCCATTCTAGTAGTCAACCAGGTAGTGGGTCCTCACATTCCATTCTCTCTCATAGGACTAATCCCTCGGAATTTGATAGTTGTATCGTCCTCATTCTATCTAGAAGATTGGAAGTCACATCCAAGGATGAGAGAAAATTATTCCTGTGAATATCATGCACCTCCATGTGAAGCTTTGACTTACTACTAGCCTTCGGAGGTTCCAGCATCTGAGTTCTCATACTCAGATCATAGGAATCCTTATTTACCTTTCAGGGTTATAATAAAGTTTGATTTCAAAATACTATAGGTATCTAACCCACCTTAATTTCATGAGGTTCAGATCATGCAACATACAGATATATTTGAGGATGTTTTGGTATGTATACACCCCAAAATGATTTCCCTGCAAACAGTGTGTCTAATAACTCAATGCATTAATAAATGAAGCTAACTTGAGATCATTCCTTGAGCAGTTCCTCAAACGTGGGATCAACTGAAAATATATGTAAACTATAACTCACTCATCCTCCATCAGATATATTCCTAGCCCAATACATGATGCACCAAAATATACAATTTAGATTCTTTCTGGCTTTGGTATAATCATTATTGGGGCAGAAGTCAATCTCCCTTTTAACAATGAAAGGATATCTCATAGGCTTCAGACTATGAGAACATCATACCCCTCTAGGTCAAACTCATAATACATGTTTATAGGAATGATAATTACAAAATAAAATGATTTTAATAACTATATATCCACAAGAATACCTATATATCAAACACATTCTAGGAATCATCCTAGAAAACAATAGCTCCCACCTTCTCTGGGTTAATTGATACCCTATTATCTGAGATAATATGGCCCATGAAGTGAATTTTATCCATCTAGTAGTGGAACATGGTGAACTTATCATATAACTTATTCTCTATTAGTGTATCCAATATGATCTCAAAATGTTTGGCATAGATGTATCGAGTGTGATAATACACAATGATATAATCCATAAATACCACCACAAATAAATCCAGATATGGGTATAAAACTTGGTTCATCAGTTCCATGAAAAATGTTTGCATTTTCAAGACATTGTATGTATGAACATCGAACAAGCACTTGATGATAACTCAATCTCATTGTAATATTAGAGAAAACCCTAGCCCCTCGGATATGGTTAAATAGATCATCTATACGAGGAAAAAGATATTATTTCTTAAGTATAATCTTGTTCAATTTCTTATAATACACATATAAACAAAGGGTTTCATCCACCTTCTTGGAAAAAAGGAACAGCCAACCCCATGGATAATTATTGGGTCATATAAACCTCTTTTACTTCAATTCCTCAAGATAAAAATTGAAACCTTGAAACTAAATAGTATCCATCCTATAATGAGGAACTAATACCGATGGAGCTCCTAGAACTAGCTCAACAGAAAAATCTACCTCTAAATTAGGTGGTTCTATTGAAAAGTTATGCAGGAAACCCTCCGTAAAATGATCAAGAAGTGGACATAAATATTCATGGTGAAATCACTGATCATCTAGATATAGACTAGAAATATGCTCTATCATCCCTCCTAGACCATGATACTTTGGTCATGCATGGATTTCATAAATATCGCATTCACCAATAATAATAAAAACCCCAACCTACTATGATGTGAAAGTTTCCTTTCAGTGATAACAGTCAATTTACATATTACAGTGAACCAACTAGTCTATCTTGTGAATGATATCAAGTCCTACCATCTCAAGGAAAAAGAGGTCCTATACAAAGTGACGCCCACATTTCTCAAGGAGGAAATCACTTCACTCTCTTACACTCTCATATCGAATCCCTAATGGAGTATCAAGTGTCATCACACTACAGAGAAATTGAAAATCGATCCCAATGATCTCCAAAAGAGGAACATATATGAAATAATGAGAAGTTCCTATATCAAAAATAGAATATACCAATATATATGATACTAGAACAGTACCTCTCACTATAGATGGTCTGTAACTATGATCCTTGAGAAATGGTTACACTATATACATATGGCCAAATCTATGGCCCTAAGATATAATCTGGATACACAATGTAGGTCCACTCTAATTTTGCTAAAACTACGGTGACTAGATACCCCAGCTAGGGCCACCACTATGTCTTGATCATCCAGACACCCTCTAATTCCCTTATTTATGAGAATCCACTAACCCCTCTCATGAATGTGGAATCAATGAAGACCCTCTCTCACTGGATAGTGGGGGAAAAGTCCAAAAAAACCATTGTAGATAAACCATAAAACTATAGGATCATCATGAATTGGGTTTCTCTCACACTGCATCCTCATGTTTCCCTGACTCCCAAACTCTTTATAGAAAATAGAACTACAATCACTCATTATTTGTCTAGGATTCCCCTTAAGAGAGTTCTAAAAGTGCGGCTTTCTACCTCCTGACAAGACACCACTGGTTAGAGAAGATGAAATTCCCTACTCTATTCCCCATCTTTTCTCAGGTTATGTTCAGTAAGCAATTCCTAATTTACTATTTCATATACTAAATTAAGTTAAAATGTATTCACCTATGATCATATTTCATACCTGATACAATCCTTGAATTACGTAACTTTCAATAATTCATCACCAAACTGAATAGGTGGGAAACCCTAGAGCTCCATAAAATGGGTAGAATAATCCATGAATGATGATGTGTGTAACACCATATAGTTTTTTGAAATTTTTTTCTGAATTAAATTAATATTTTCCAAATTTTTCATTTCACACAACATTGAATAGGGATTTCGATATGAAAATATCTATGTTTGGCTTGTGTCATACACAACACCAAATCAATATTGTACAACAAACAAAACATATATTAGCTTGTGGTACAAGAAACACTATATTTTTCTTGTATTACACAAAAAACCGAATACCTTTGATAGATTTTGTTGCACACCAGTCCAAGTTTTATAAAACTACAATATACTATTAATATTGTTATTAAAATATTATTATAGTTACCACCTAGCTATTGGATAGGAAGTAAAAAAATAAGGTTACTATTTTTTATGAAAATATGATTTATAATATAATATAAAATTTATCATATGGTTATTAATTACATATAAATTAATTTAATAACTATTTGAAATTAAAACAATGAATTTTCTAAGAAAACTAGTTTTCCATGTACAAAACAATATTATGTCAATAAATTAATAAAACAATTTTCATGAATTTTTCAATAAAATTTATATATTAAATATTCAATAAATAATTTTTATACTAATACAATATATTTTATAGTTATAAGAAGAGAAATAATCCAATTTTATGAATAAAAAGATGTATTTTCTAAAATGTAATTTTACCTCCTTTTAATGGGGAAACAATATTAAATATAATTTGCGACTCTTTAATAATTTTTATTTTAAAAAATAAACTTCATTTTTGAAATTGGAATATCAAAATTTATTTGGATTCTTGTTTTATAATTATCTGAGAAGTTTCATTTTTTGATGAACAGTGAAAAATACCGAGTTTCAATACAAAAATGGTTTTTCATCTAATTTAATTATATAGTTAAATTATAAATTAATTTGGTTTTAATGTATAATTATATAAATTATACATAAATTAATCAAATGTAGTTCATTCGAACCAATTTTACATTAAAATCGGATATAAAAACATTTCAGGATTTTGGACTTTTCTCTTTAAAAACATGCTTTCTCGATACTTATACAGGGTTAAATTTAAATAAATTTATGCCGCTAATTTATTTATAATTTGTAAAATTAGATTCCATAATTTTCATCATCAAAATATATAATATCTAGAAAGTTCAACTTAGTGTTTTACCAAAAATATTAGTGAAAATAATTAAAATGCATTACAATGATTAAGCTAAAAACGAGTTTACTTAGAGGTTAAACATTAACTTAAGGGACCAAATACCCAATAAAAACATCCAAAATTATTCTTATATAAATATTTTGACCATATCCTCCAAATTATCTAATATTGAAAATTATTGGAGGCACATGTTATAAGGGATACCTCCCAATAGTGTTTACCTTTTTATATTTACAAGAACGTCACTCCTCCTCCACTATAAAAGGGAACTCAACCCCATAACTTCCTCTCACATATAAAGTAAAATATTCTCTTCCAAACCCTACCCAAATAATCTTCCAAATTCCCTCATATAAACCTCTAATTTTTACTTTGGTTATATTGTAAACCATGTTAGTCCTTTAGTGTAAACCAAAAGGAATTACCCAAAGAAGGGGTAACATCCTACCTCAAGCTCTTTTTTATTGTTTTTATTATACACCCCATAAATTAATCTTATTAAATGATTATATAATAAATTAAATATCATAAATAACCAATATTTTTTTATTATAAGGGTTATACCTTCACCCACACACACTTTCATCAAATGGGTAAAGAACTTGTCATTTGTGTGTACGGTAGACTATCATCTAACGAAATGATGTCCTTCGTTTTTCTTTTACCACCTATCATGGTCCATAATTATGATGAAAATATTATTTTTATATGATATTTATGATATTTATGATTTATTTATGATTCAATAATTAATACATAAATCATACCTTCATGTTTTCCATTTTTTGTAAATACAATAACTTTGTAGACTGTGGACTACCGCCTTCTCAAAACAATGTGATTCGCTCAAAAATTACATGGAATGTATTAAGGATAGTTTAAGTAATATTATATGATATATATGGAAAAATAATTCTACTATAATTATAATATTGATGTATATGTATGTCATTTAATTTCATTCATTCAATAAAACATTAAAACGAAAATAATGTTCATGCGTACGTACGACCTACCGTCTCTATAAACAATGTATTCAATATCAATTTTCTATATTTTATAGATTATTGAAAATATATATATACTAAATATATGTGATATTTACATAATGTTTTAAATTATAGAAATAAGTAACTAATTATCTATGTAAGAGGGTCAATAATAAAAATTCAAAACATATAAGAAAAATTAATAAGATGTTACCCGAAATGTAACATTAACATGAAATTGTTAACAAAAGGGTAATATAAAATCATAATAAAATAAAATATGGTATGATATGTGATAATATGGTTATTTTGTATATTCATAATAAAAATATTGTTATTATACAAAAGTTTTGATTGTGTTTGAAGAAATTAAAGACTTAAGGTAAGGGTTTTCTATTCTCACTTTTATTTCAGTGAGATATATGCAGTATTCACCACTTATTATTGTTGTGTGGTGTATATAATTTCCTATGACATGTTCTAAAATTAATTTAATTTATTTCAAGAGATTATTTTTTTATTGAAGTTATTCTTTCATGTATCTAGCGATTCAACAGTCACTCAAGTAGTAAGGGTATTTTCTTGTCTCGCTTTTATTTCTATGAGACTTATGTCTTCATCACCACGAAATTATTTTGTGTGGTGTATTTACTTACCCTGAATTTATATTATGAATATTATCATTAAATTTATTATTATTTACATATCCATTTTATTATCACTTTTTCATGGGTTTTATTATTCGAATGTTACCAAATATGTAAAGTAATTTTGCCTCAGTTTTCTTTCTTTGGGACACATACTGTGTTATGCACTTATATTATTCTATGAGGTGTATATAATTATATTTTACATGTCATTTCATGAATATATTTAATTTAATAATATTTTATTCTTAATGTAATGTTAATATTTCCCTATTATTATGATTCAATGTTACAAAATTTGTAACGGTTTATTGTTACAATATCATCGTTTATCGAGATTGTTTATGATTATACTTCCATTAATGAAATATTATGATCCATATATCAATAAATATAATTAATTTTATTATACTCTATTAATAAATAATATATCCATTTATTGTTACCATTTTTCAATCTTTTTTACTTACAATAATTAATAAAGTGTTTTTATGAAAATATAACTTTATTTCTCTCTATAGTTGACAATTTGTTTTATTCACAAAACCATTTTTTAGAAAAAATGTTTTATAAAGTGTTTTACTATGATTTCTAAAATAAATTGTTACCCATTTTTTAAATTTTTAATAATAATTGGTTTAAAAGGAACCACATTGTCTTTTTCTCATAAAGTAACTTTTATAAATTTTTTATTGTGAAAAGAGAATGTTTGACATGTAGAGATTTATGAGTTATCATTTCAGTAAAGCTTCCCTTTAAAGTTTACATGGCTATTTTTTTAAAATAATTTTTTTATTAATATTATAATAAATATTTTTTTAAAATATTTTTTCAAAGAAAATGTTTTCAATAATGTTTTATATTGTTTTCAAGGATTCCATTATATATTTTCAAGGGTATTTTCGAAGAAAAATTGATTTCAAAATGTTTATTTTTTAAAAAAATTATTTTTCAAAGAGGAAATTATATTTTACAAAATTAGTTTTTTAAATGACTTTTAATGATTCCAATATTTGTTTTCAATTTGGTTTCAAATAAAGGGATTTTTAAAATATTATATGTTTTAAAAATTTATTTTCAAAGAAAAGTTTTTTTCCAAGTTGTAACACCCCAAGATTTCATAGTGTGTTATTTCTTCAAAATAATTTAATAACTTGCACTACACGCAACACCGAGTTCAATTGCACCATGACTTACCAAAAAAAAAGCCATTAAAAGAGGTCATGAATAGTATTAACTAAATTTTAAACTTTATAATTTTAGAATCCATATTATGAGTTTCTTAGTCATAATGCAAGAACAGATTCATTTTCAGTATTGCACTTTTATCAACTTTTGATAGTGAAACCTTTTTAAATACAATATTTTAAACTTTTTGACTAAATGGAGACATCAAAAAATTTAAAATGAAACTTCCCAAGCTTCCACGGTATGCTTTCCTTTGAATAAAACAGTAGCGTGTGTTGTACGCAACTTCGAGTTTTAACACACACCACAACCAATCAAACTGGCCGTTATGAATAGTAATAACTAAATTTTGAAATAATATATATTTTATATTTTGAAATGGAATTCATTTTTGGATTCGGAATATCGAATTTAGCCTAAGGTGAAATTTTGGTACTTTTCAGATAACTTTCATATTTTGATGAATAGTGAAAATTACTAAATTTTAATTAAAAACAACTTTTTTAATCAAAATAATTAATAGTGATAAATTATGAATTTGAGTGGTTTTAAAGTATATTTAGAATATATTTTTAAAATTTAATATAATGTTGGTCATTAGACAAAATTTTACAATTAAACCGAACATAAACAAGTGTCAATCTTTTGATAGTTATTATCTCTTAAAAACACGCTTTTTGTTTTGACAGCGGGAATTAATTTTAAATTAATTTCTGCCACTTCTGTGTTTTGAATTTAGAAAAATGGATTCCATATTTGGAATCAGTATGTTCAAATTGTGTAAATAGGTAACTTTTATTTTTAGACATTTTGAATAATTACTGCGGTAAATATTTTATTTACCATGGTTAAGGGTAAATCCGGTAAATAAGGGTTAAAAAAAATAATATTATAATAATACTAAATTACACTAAAACGTGTCTTAACCCTATTGGTTGATACATGGTCGACCATGGGAATCTTTGTGTCTATTTTGGGACCCCATGGATCCACTTGTAAGTGATAATGACACTTTATTTTAATTAAGTTAAAATGAATACAAAAATGACACAAGCATATATCTTTTAGAAAAACAATTTTTACATAAGGTTATATATGATGGATTTTCGATTATAAATACTCATTAGAAAGATAAAACGATTTCCTACATAATTATATTTTATTTATAATTTTTAGACATTAAATAATTTATTTTATATATGACACAATGATGATGCAGTAATTACTATAATAGTGAAAAATTAAAATAATTGATATTATAAATACCCAAATAAATATAATATGAAACTTTTAATGAATTAAACTAATTTTCTAGGATAATATGATATATTAGTATTTATTTAATTGACTTTTTTCGAAGTAATCAATCTGTTATGAGTTTCACAAAAATCAACTATTGAATAGTGTCAAAATTGACATAAAAGAGTTCTTAAAACAAATATTATATTATTAATTGATATTAAATTCCTAAAAATCTAAGGTTCGGCCAAGAGACTTATATCATGATAGGTTCATAATTAATGTACCACTTGGGCGTCTCTTGGATTTATATAGTAAGTTTATTAACCATATTATATAAAAATACAAAGAGACATTGTAAAAGTGAAACTAATTAACTTAGAGTTAATACTTAAAGATAAGGTTAATATAAGTACCCAAACCTATCTAAATTCTATTGGATGAGTTGTTTTCGACCTATCCCCACCTCATCCTTTGAATAGTCAGCTTTGGAGCCTTTGGAAACCTAATATGAATTTATTATAAATTAATATTTCTAGCTTTTCCAAAAGTGCCCCTCACCCCTCTTATAAAAGGGCACTCCTCCTTCTCTTTTCCTCACACCTCTCAAGCCACTTGGCTCGTCCAAACTCTGCCCAACTAATCTCCCCAAATCCCTCTCCTCCTCCTTGAAGCTTCCCCTTAGGCATAAAGCATTTCAAGAAGTCCTTTGGTTCCAACCAAAGTGAGTTACCTAGATTAAAGGTAACGATTTCTCTTAAATTATTTTCATTTATTTTTCTTCTTCAACCCCCAAACTCTTTTTATTTCCCTTATTTTGTAACAACACCAGTATCCTCAATATACTAGGATGTTGTTATAATAAGGATTAAAACTACACATACACACAACTCCATCTAATGGATGATGAACATAATGTTTCTGTGGATGGCAAACTAACGCCTCACGAAACGATGATTGTTCAAATACATCTTACCGCCTCTCATGGTGGACATTATGATGGCACTGTAATTAAATATGAGATTAATGATATATATTTTATATATAAGCTTCTGTAATTCCATTTTATTTCATACCATTATTCGTTTCATGTTGTATATACATACGATAATTTCATTTGAGGAAGTGCGGACTACCGCCCCCTTAAAATGATATGACTCGTTCATACCACACATGGAACGTATAAAGGATGGTGTTAATGAACTTAAGTAACATATATAAAATATTATATTATACTGGAATAGTAATATACCTATGTATCATTTGGATTCAATTCTTTTAAAATAAAAATTAAATGGAAGTAGCGTTCGTGCGTACGTACGAACTACCGTCTCCACGAACGCGGTGAGATCCATACTCCATCGTATCCATTCAAATCTTATTCTCATTTTAGGGTTAAAAATAATGTTAATATCATTCTGATTATGAATAAGATTTAATCTATCCATTACAAACATGTCTTACGTAACCAAACATTTAAGAAGAACGAATCGATTATCACCTGAAACGACGATAATACTAAGATATTATTAATAAAGCAATGTTAAAAGATCATATATGATATCATATTAATGTATATGATTCTTGTATAATTTAATAACAATTATTTCACCATTATACAGGAGGTTAACCTACCCCAAAAAAGGAAAAGTACAAGGTAAGGGTTATTTCACAATCTCTTCATTATCTGAGGTTGTTTATACGTAATAATCTACTGGGATATCTTTATCATCCACATCCATGTTTCTTAAAAATGTATTTCAAAACTTTTTTACTATTTACAAGAATATGGGTTAAAGTCATTTATACCCTTGTTTGACTTTTTATAAAAGGTTTATAAAGGAATCTTTCCGTCGTTTTCAAAACAAGGTCCTTTTTAACCTTTTCGACAGAATTGAGGTAAGAATGTTTTTTTAACTTATACGGCGGGTGCGGTTATTTTACGCCGTTATAAAATCTTCAAAGCTTTCCTTACAAGCTTATAAGGATATTTTCAAAGTAAATGTTTTCTTTTATAATTATGTTACTTTTAAATGATTTCAAAAAAAGAGATATTTCTCTCAAAAATATGAAAATCCAGTGCAAATGTATACGTATTTAACGCAAGCTTCAAAATGTTTTCAGAAAACCTGACTCTCGAGTATGGTAGATAGGAAGGGATTGGGAGTGGACCCATCATGGCCTATAATTAGTCGAGCAGTCTCAGAATTAGTTATTTTGTTTTCAGAAGCTTGCATAATGATTTCATAAATACACTGGAGTACTTTTTAGCAATTTTAAACATAAGTATCTTCTAAAAATATTACATCGGTAGGTCTCATGAGACAAACTAGTGTCTTGGCACAAGGCCTTGACAAAATCTTATTTGTAGTCTTGGCATGAGGCCTTGGCTATGTGGTTATGATAGTCTGGCATTATGCATTCCAACATTATGAAAGTGGTTATTGATTTTTGCATGTGATTATTCGATTAGTAGAATATCCATGTGAATAAGTAAATGGCATTATTTCATTTTATTTGTGCCATACCATGTTGAAAGTTCATATTTAAAAGGCTTTTGTTTCAGTTATACATTGCCTTAAATGTTTATTCTTATTTATGAAAGTTTCCGCTATATTGTTATCCTTACTGGGCATTTGAGCTCACCCCTTTTCTATGTTTTATTTTTCCCAGGATGTGAAGAAGTAAGTTATGAATGACCTGTAGGGATTTTATGAGGGGTTAATAGTGTGGATTGTGGAAACATTATGTTGTTGTAGTAGTTTTTCATTTTATGATGTAATGTAAAACTTATGAATATATCTAGTGTTTCCAAGGCTACTAAACCAATCGGTCTTTCGAGATTTGATCTTTCTTGTGATCATGCCAATGTTACGAAGTAATGCACCGACTCTGGGTAGCTGGGGTCGGGGCGTTACAGTTGGTATCAGAGGAAGTTTAGTACAAACCTTGGAAGCTAGATTTAGATAAACTCTGATTAGAGCACGTAGACCTAAGATGAACTTTGAGGATTAGTGTAGAAGAACTTCCTAGAATTTTGGTATTGTAGAGATTTTGTGAGTTTTCCGAGCAATAAATCCCTGTCTGGATACGAGCAGGTAGAGGCGGCTCTGGCACAGATGTACCTAGGGGTAAAACCCGAAAACACCGCTTTGAGCTAGACTCGAACGGGAACTGGTGCACGACAACGGGCCTTGCTGCACTCTTGGTTACGACACTCCCGGGGGATATGCTTAGGATAACTCTCATTTTCTTTACAAATCATTATGAAGGGTTTATGAGTATATACTTCCTCAAAGAAAACATTTTTATGATTATGGATTATATCCATAAATAGTTCAATTTATGTTAAGTGTTTTATAAGTATGGGATTATGTATTTTGATTCATAAACTAATCTAGTGTATGCCATTGTTTAGAAATGGCGCCCAGTAGAAGGAATGAGATCTCCAGAAATGCACATGATCCAAAGAGAAGGAAGGATCATATCTTTCATGGTCTTAAGCTAGAATTTATAAGAGAAATAGCCTCCCATGTATTATCATCATATGAAGAAATAATATCATGTGATGATAAGATAAGTAAAGAGTTTACTGAGTCCTATGGCTTTGAAGGGAAGCAAGAGAAGAAAAGGATGGAAGAGAGAAAGATGGATAAAGGGAAGAGGGAAAAGAAGAATTTTCCCATATGTGGTAACTGTGGAAAGAAACACCCTAGAACTTGCCTGAAAGGAATGGGAGTTTGTTATAAGTGTGGAGGAAAAGGGCACAAAGTACATGATTGCAAGGGTAAGAAAATGGTTTCAAATGTACAATGCTTCATTTGCAAGGAGTTTGGACACTACGCGAACCTATGTCCCAGTCATCAGACTATGCCGCAAATGATGTTATTGGATAATAATCAAGTTATGATACTACCACAGATGAAGAGGAATGATTAGAGTTCTTATATTGATTATGTCAATTGAGTGTTGTATCAACAATGTACTTGTTATAATAATTATGGAGTATATAAGGATTGTACTGCAGTACTATTTCATTAAGGACTTGAGATGGTGTGGAACAAAGAAAAGTGACTCAGTAGCAGGTTAAATGTTTGGAAAATATATGGTTGAGAGAAAGATAAACCATAATATGGTTCAGATACCGAGGTGGTGATTTTAGAATAATACATGATTGATTTGGATAAATTATATTGGATATTATTGACTACCTTGAAGCTGATTAATGATTTGTATATTCCATCATTGTTGGGGTTTAAAACATTTTTGGATTAATGAAGTATATCCAGCATTCTATATGGAATAAGGGAACATGAATGTAATCAATAAGGAATATGGTAATACATGATGAAGGTATTCATATGCTATTACGGGGTAAAAAGGATCTATATTATGTTTACCTTCCTTATAAATGTTGGACTGTGAGTTTGGATAGAAGTATTTTGGATAGTTCTAGTTTGGATTATTTTGGATTTCCATAAAAGGACAACCCGGAGGTCGGGCGGCAACCCGTCGCGTCCGGCAAGGCTGCGAGACTTGAACCCGCAACCAAAGGGCGACAAGGGTGTATCACCTACCACTGGCCCACGAGATGTCCTGGATTAAATAATGTAGTTTTTATTAAAAGATCTTGTAGATGAATTATAAATTCCTTTATTTTGGAACCCTATACGAATAGTGTAAATAGAATTTTTTTTACATTCTATTATCTTTTAGAGTGAAAGATGAGTTTGTGGTAGAAATTTATTAATGGATAAAACTCTAATTATAAAGTAAGTATATCTCCTTATGATCTTAGCCAATCTCATAAATAAATTCCTTAATATTAAGAAAATCAACCTAGAACAAAAATGTTTTCCTAGATGGTACCTTAAATCATCACTAATTTATGGATTTGGGATTGTTGGCCTTTTCATAGCCACGTTCTCTACCACTCTTCATCAGATAATTGATGGTTAGATTTTTCTTCCATATCTATATTTTCCTACATGGAACCCTAGTATGAGTTATTTTCGGTAATCTTCATACTTTCGACTCTTTATTTTAAATAGAGGCCTCATTAATTCATTTTTCGATGTGGGATTTCAACTAAGATATTTTGAAACGTCAAAAATGTGTTATCCTAATATCCTATGTTTTGTTGAACCGATGGTATTTCAATTCCTCATAGATTGATGAATTTAAGGACCTCAATTTTATACTTGTTTGTGATTGATGACCTCAATCACTACCTATAAATATTTACGTTTTTCCTCCGATTATATGTCTCCAATTTCCACCAATGTTCTCCTAATCGAGATCATAATTTGGTGGTGACCCTTTGATTTCTCTTTTCCTCATATTAAGACTAAATTTTAGTAACCCAATTTCCGATGTGGGTTTTCCCAAAAATATATTTTCTACTTTCAACCTTTTATTTTCGAAGAACAATTTCAAATTGCGAGGACGCAATTTATTGAAGGAGGGGAGAATGTAACACCCCAAGATTTCATAGTGTGTTATTTCTTCAAAATAATTTAATAACTTGCACTACACGCAACACCGAGTTCAATTGCACCATGACTTACCAAAAAAAATCCATTAAAAGAGGTCATGAATAGTATTAACTAAATTTTAAACTTTATAATTTTAGAATCCATATTATGAGTTTCTTAGTCATAATGCAAGAACACATTCATTTTCAGTATTGCACTTTTATCAACTTTTGATAGTGAAACCTTTTTAAATACAATATTTTAAACTTTTTGACCAAATAGAGACATCAAAAAATTTAAAATGAAACTTCCCAAGCTTCCACGGTACGCTTTCCTTTGAATAAAACAGTAGCGTGTGTTGTACGCAACTTCGAGTTTTAACACACACCACAACCAATCAAACTGGCTGTTATGAATAGTAATAACTAAATTTTGAAATAATATATATTTTATATTTTGAAATGGACTTCATTTTTGGATTCGGAATATCGAATTTAGCCTAAGGTGAAATTTTGGTACTTTTCGGATAACTTTCATATTTTGATGAATAGTGAAAATTACTAAATTTTAATAAAAAACAACTTTTTTAATCAAAATAATTAATAGTGATAAATTATGAATTTGAGTGGTTTTAAAGTATATTTAGAATATATTTTTACAATTTAATATAATTTTGGTCATTAGACAAAATTTTACAATTAAACCGAACATAAACAAGTGTCAATCTTTTGATAGTTATTATCTCTTAAAAACACGCTTTTTGTTTTGACAGCGGGAATTAATTTTAAATTAATTTCTGCCACTTCTGTGTTTTGAATTTAGAAAAATGGATTCCATATTTGGAATCAGGATGTTCAAATTGTGTAAATAGGTAACTTTTATTTTTAGACATTTTGAATAATTACTGCGGTAAATATTTTATTTACCATGGTTAAGGGTAAATCCGGTAAATAAGGGTTAAAAAAATAATATTATAATAATACTAAATTACCCTAAAACGTGTCTTAACCCTATTGGTTGATACATGGTCGACCATGGGAATCTTTGTGTCTATTTTGGGACCCCATGGATCCACTTGTAAGTGATAATGACACTTTATTTTAATTAAGTTAAAATGAATACAAAAATGACACAAGCATATATCTTTTAGCAAAACAATTTTTACATAGGGTTATATATGATGGATTTTCGATTATAAATACTCATTAGAAAGATAAAATAATTTCCTACATAATTATATTTTATTTATAATTTTTAGACATTAAATAATTTATTTTATATATGACACAATGATGATGTAGTAATTACTATAATAGTGAAAAATTAAAATAATTGATATTATAAATACCCAAATAAATATAATATGAAACTTTTAATGAATTAAACTAATTTTCTAGGATAATATGATATATTAGTATTGATTTAATTTACTTTGTTCGAAGTAATAAATCTGTTATGAGTTTCACAAAAATCAACTATTGAATAGTGTCAAAATTGACATAAAAGAGTTCTTAAAACAAATATTATATTATTAATTGATATTAAATTCCTAAAAATCTAAGGTTCGGCCAAGAGACTTATATCATGATAGGTTCATAATTAATGTACCACTTGGGGGTCGCTTGGATGTATATAGTAAGTTTATTAACCATATTATATAAAAATACAAAGAGACATTGTAAAAGTGAAACTAATTAACTTAGAGTTAATACTTAAAGATAAGGTTAATATAAGTACCCAAACCTGTCTAAATTCTATTGGATGAGTTGTTTTCGACCTATCCCCACCTCATACTTTGAATTGTCAACTTTGGAGCCTTTTGAAACCGAATATGAATTTATTATAAATTAATATTTCTAGCTTTTCCAAAAGTGCCCCTCACCCCTCTTATAAAAGGGCACTCCTCCTTCTCTTTTCCTCACACCTCTCAAGCCACTTGGCTCGTCCAAACACTTCCCAACTAAGCTCCCCAAATCCCTCTCCTCCTACTTGAAGCTTCCCCTTAGGCAGAAAGCATTTCAAGAAGTCCTTTGGTTCCAACCAAAGTGAGTTACCTAGATTAAAGGTAACGATTTCTCTTAAATTATTTTCATTTATTTTGCTTCTTCAACCCCCAAAATCTTTTTATTTCCCTTATTTTGTAACAACACCAGTATCCTCAATATACTAGGATGTTGTTATAATAAGGATTCAAACTACACATACACACAACTCCATCTAATGGATGATGAACATAATGTTTCTTTGGATGACAAACTAACGCCTCACGAAACGATGATTGTTCAAATACATCTTACCGCCTCTCATGGTGGCCATTATGATGGCACTGTAATTAAATATGAGATTAATGATATATATTTTATATATAAGCTTCTGTAATTCCATTTTATTTCATACCATTATTAATTTCATGTTGTATATACATACGATAATTTCATTTGAGGAAGTGCGGACTACCGCCCCCTTAAAATGATATGACTCGTTCATACCACACATGGAACGTATAAAGGATGGTGTTAATGAACTTAAGTAACATATATAAAATATTATATTATACTGGAATAGTAATATACCTATGTATCATTTGGATTCAATTATTTTAAAATAAAAATTAAATGGAAGTAGCGTTCGTGCGTACGTACGAACTACCGTCTCCACAAACGCGGTGAGATCCATCCTCCATCGTATCCATTCAAATCTTATTCTCATTTTAGGGTTAAAAATAATGTTAATATCATTCTGATTATGAATAAGATTTAATCTATCCATTACAAACATGTCTTACGTAACCAAACATTTAAGAAGAACGAATCGATTATCACCTGAAACGACGATAATACTAAGATATTATTAATAAAGCAATGTTAAAAGATCATATATGATATCATATTAATGTATATGATTCTTGTATAATTTAATAACAATTATTTCACCATTATACAGGAGGTTAACCTACCCCAACAAAGGAAAAGTACAAGGTAAGGGTTATTTCACAATCTCTTCATTATCTGAGGTTGTTTATACGTAATAATCTACTGGGATATCTTTATCATCCACATCCATGTTTCTTAAAAATGTATTTCAAAACTTTTTTACTATTTACAAGAATATGGGTTAAAGTCATTTATACCCTTGTTTGACTTTTTATAAGAGGTTTATAAAGGAATCTTTCCGTCGTTTTCAAAACAAGGTCCTTTTTAACCTTTTCGACAGAATTGAGGTAAGAATGTTTTTTTAACTTATACGGCGGGTGCGGTTATTTTACGCCGTTATAAAATCTTCAAAGCTTTCCTTACAAGCTTATAAGGATATTTTCAAAGTAAATGTTTTCTTTTATAATTATGTTACTTTTAAATGATTTCAAAAAAAGAGATATTTCTCTCAAAAATATGAAAATCCAGTGTAAATGTATACGTATTTAACGCAAGCTTCAAAATGTTTTCAGAAGACCTGACTCTCGAGTATGGTAGATAGGAAGGGATTGGGAGTGGACCCATCATGGCCTATAATTAGTCGAGCAGTCTCAGAATTAGTTATTTTGTTTTCAGAAGCTTGCATAATGATTTCATAAAAACACTGGAGTACTTTTTAGCAATTTTAAACATAAGTATCTTCTAAAAATATTACATCGGTAGGTCTCATGAGACAAACTAGTGTCTTGGCACAAGGCCTTGACAAAATCTTATTTGTAGTCTTGGAACGAGGCCTTGGCTATGTGGTTATGATAGTCTGGCATTATGCATTCCAACATTATGAAAGTGGTTATTGATTTTTGCATGTGATTATTCGATTAGTAGAATATCCATGTGAATAAGTAAATGGCATTATTTCATTTTATTTGTGCCATACCATGTTGAATGTTCATATTTAAAAGGCTTTTGTTTCAGTTATACATTGCCTTAAATGTTTATTCTTATTTATGAAAGTTTCCGCTATATTGTTATCCTTACTGGGCATTTGAGCTCACCCCTTTTCTATGTTTTATTTTCCCAGGATGTGAAGAAGTAAGTTATGAATGACCTGTAGGGATTTTATGAGGGGTTAATAGTGTGGATTGTGGAAACATTATGTTGTTGTAGTAGTTTTTCATTTTATGATGTAATGTAAAACTTATGAATATATCTAGTGTTTCCAAGTCTACTAAACCAATCGGTCTTTCGAGATTTGATCTTTCTTGTGATCATGCCAATGTTACGAAGTAATGCACCGACTCTGGGTAGCTGGGGTCGGGGCGTTACACAAGTGATCTTTTAAAATAATTCTCTATCTAAGATGTTATCCTCTAATATAGTTTATGATTTATTGGGGTTATGATACAAGGACACAATTCTTATTCATTATTTTAATGGTTCATGATTAAGATTATAATATTTTTATGAAACTTGATTATCTTCTACGAGTAATTCCATGATAAAATGCTTATGAAACCTATTTCCTTTCATGGGTTATTCCATGATGAAATGATTATAAAACATGTATCTTTTACATATATTATGATATGATGACTTGTTTATGATACCCATTTAATTTTATTTGTTATGATATGATTCTTATAAAACCCATATCTTTTTACGGGTGATGATATGATGAATGTTTTATTATATTGTGAAAAATGTATGAGTGGTTTTATTATTTGATGGGTGGGGCCGATATCTCCCTCCAATGAGTTGGGTAAAGATTAATATATCATGAGATAATGATGGGAAACAAGTCAATAGGATTTATCCACAATGGTAAATAGGTTTGTATTGATCTAATATGGGAAAAAGGTGTGTCCTTATCCAAAATGGGAAATAGGTGTGTCCTGGTCCACTATAGAAAATAGGTGTATCCTTATCCAAAAGGGGAAAAGTTGATTCATTGTCTACTATGGTGATGGTATTTGTAGTTAAACTTAACACATGAAATTATTTTATATAGTTATAATATAAGGACCCAGCCTTAAAACATTACTTAATCTTGAATTAAATGAATAATTCACATTGAGGATATTTTTAGGTTTAGAGTTTTAGAGAATTAGTCCATAACTATTACATCTCAAAAGTTACAAAGTAGACACTTCTACTCAGTTTCCATTTTTTTCATAAAATAAAAACTCTTGAAAAAAAGATTCATGTTTTGTTCCATATTTTAGAAAGCATGACTCTTCTTTTATCCCATCCTTGACCTTATTTCACTTTATGTCCTGTGAAAAACATTTCAAAAACCTGGGATGATCATAAAAATCTCAATAAGGGATACACAAAGAAGGAAAACTGTTAGCTTCAAAACATCGAGTAAACCCTGAATACTTTATCATAAGTAATACTTTTCACCTTTATGAAGTAGTAATTACTCTTCACTGAAAAAAAGATCATTACTTAACCTTTTGTAACCAAAGGATTACCATAAAACCCATATAAATAACACATAACAAATAAAGGTAACTTGGGACATAAACATACTTAAATAGAATAACCATACAGTCAACTTCCACACATATCACTAACTGGAATAGCCATACGGCTGACTTCCATACCCAATGCATTGGAGGTTATAACGTAACCACCCATCCTGGTATTCATGGCACCACCCGTCATTTGGATTATCACTTAACAACCTGTCAAATGTCCAAGTACGATTATAAAATCATAACACATAAAACCAATATAAAGGAATGATAACATTTCCATATTTCAATCACAATATATCATTTAAATATATTGACATAAAAGAATCTTTTATCCAAACCATTTTCAATACTAAAATACATAGTAGAGTATATGGTATTTATTTTACTTGAAAAACATTACGTCTTGTTGAGGAAGAAAAAGATAAAATAATACTCACAGCGGTAGAAAGGTCGTTGTCACTGTGTATGTTAAAAGAAACATTCCTTTTTGTCGTTTAGTAAAACGCTTCGTAGAAAAAGATTCCCTTTGAATGAAATGAAAATTCAAAGGTGTTTATACACCGTATAAAAGAAATTTGCATATAAATGAAAATATTCCTCAATGAAAAGAGATTGAGACGAAGTCCCTTACCTCGTGTCTGACATGACTCGATCGTTCTTTAATCTCCTTTAAATCGGGAAACACCCCTTGGTTTGAACCTAAAGGGTTTCTTGAAGAGATTTCTACCTAAGGTAAGGATTATAGAATAAAGAGAGGGATTTGGAAAGATAAAATGAGAATAGTTTGGTCGAGCCAATGTCTTGAGAGGTGTGGGTAAGGTAGGTAGAGGTGGGGGCCTTTTATAAGAGGGAGAAGGGTCACTCTTGGAAATTCATGAAATGTTACTTTATTATAAAATGGGTTTCGGATTTTAAAGGTCCCAAAAAAATATAATTCTAGGATAAGGTGATAAGGGTTCGAAATCCACCCATCCAATAGGTTTTATACAAGTGTATGTCTTAGATTTTACCTTATCTTTTCATTTTATTTTAATCGTTTATTAATGAGGTAATCATTGCATCATCATGGTGTCATAAATAATTTTTTTTATTTAATGTCTAAAAATTATAAAATAATACCATGATGTAAGAAATATTTTTAGATTTCTAATGAATATTTATAGTAAAAAATATGACTTGTATAAACCCATGTAAAAAAAATTCAGTAAAACAATACATGTTTGTGACATTTTTTTTTACTTTAAATAAAAAGTATTAATGTCATTATCTTACCCAAGTGGCTCCATGGGGTCCCAAAAATTGACCCATGGGTTGTAATGGTTGGCCATGACTCATCCAATATGGTTAGGACAAGTGTCAAGATATTTTCATATTTTTATAATATCATTTTTACCTTAAATTACCCTAATTACCTTTAATCGCGATTAATAAAACTTAAAAGTTACTATTCACCAAAAATTATTTTCATCCCAATAAACCACATTTTACATACTAATGAAAACCATGTATTTTGGATTTTTGAAATTCAATTCATAGAAGTGGTAAAGTTTCATTTAAATGAAAAATCGGTTTTTTTAACTACCACTTAGTGGTTTCACAATTCATCAAAAATTGATGTTTTTCAGAAAAATACCAAAAATTCACCCTAAGATATATTTGATACCCCGAATTAGAAAATGATGTCTAATTTAAAAAATTCAAAACATATAAGTTTCATTAATTAATTTAATAATTAATTCTTGCGGTCAAAACAAATAGCGTGTTTTTAAGAACCAATATATATCAAAAGATTGACACTAGTTTATGTCCAATTTCAAAGTGATATTAATTCCAATATCCACCATTGGATTAAATGATAAAAATATATTCTAATTTCACTTTAAATCCAATTAAAAAGATAATCTAACCATATAAATAAATTAGATTAAAAAGAGGTTTTGAATTAAAATACAACACTTTTCACTATTCATTAAAAAATGAACATTATCAGAAAAATACCATAAATTTATCCACAGTAAATTTCAATGTCCCAATTCTAAAGAATAAGTTTATTTTGACATATATAACAAATAAAAGTGACTAAAACTAGATTAAAAAAGGGTTCACCATTAAAAGGTGATAAATCGACCTCTTAGTGAATATTAGAGTATTTATGCTTAAAATTGAATTCTTTTATTATTTTAAGCCTCTAACTTTTATTGGATAAATGTAAAAACATTTATAAAACATTTATAATCATATTTTAGTTAGTTTCTTCCATTCTCACCTATACAACTGCAAGTCATCAACTACCATTTAAAATAATAATATTATATTATTAGTGTGCAATGTAATATTTCAAAGAAACTTGTTGTTGTGTATCGGGTACACTATCGAACATAGAAAACCCTTTAAAGTAAAATTAATATTTAATTCACAAATATTAATAAATATGAAAATCACTTATTCTTCAGTTACCTGGGATGTTACATCCTTTTTCCCTTTTGGGAATTGCGTCCTCACAATTTTATTCACTTATCAAATAAGTGGGGGTATTTATCCCTCATAGCATTTTCAGATTCCCAAGTTCCCACTTCAACCATATGGTTTTTCCACAAAACCTTTACCTGGTGAATTACCTTATTCCGCAACACTTGCTCTCTACGGTCAAGAATCTGGACCGGTTGTTCCTTATAAGATAGATTCTCTTCCAGCTGAACTACCTATGGACTCAAAACATGAGATGGATCTATCATATACTTCCTTGACATTGAAACATTAAAAACATTATGTACCTGAGATTAACTCAGAGGTAAATCCACTGGGTATGCAACTAATCCAACTCTCTCCAGAATTTCATATGGTCCAATGAACCTTGGACTCAGCTTTCCTTTCTTACCAAATCGCATCACACTTTTCCATGGAGAAACTTTGAGGAAGACATGATCACCTACCTCAAAAGAGAGATTCTTCCTCCAGTTGTCCACATAAATTTTCTGCCTTCTCTGAGCTGTTCTCATGTGCTTCTGATTCAACTAAACTTTTTCTGCCATCTCTTCTACCAATTCTGGTCCCATCAGCTTCCTTTCCCCTACTTCATCCCAAAAAGCTGGAGTTCGACACCGCTTTCCATATAATGCGTCAAACGGAGCCATCTGTATACTGGAATGAAAACTGTTATTATATGAAAATTCAAATAATGAAAGATATTGGTCCCAACTTCCCTGCTAATCTATTGAACAAGCATGTAGCATATCCTCCAAAGTTTGAATTGTTCGTTCTGAATGCCCATCTGATTGAGGATGAGAAGCTGTACTAAAATTTAATTCAGTACCCAATGACTTCTGAAGGTCTTTCCAAAAGTTAGAAGTGAACCTGGGATGAAAATTAAATACAATGGAGAGGGGAACTCCATGTAACCTGACTATCTCTTTAAGATACAACCGAGAAAGTCGATATAAGGAAAAATTATCTCGTATAGTAAGGAAATGAGCTGATTTAGTCAAGCGATCAACAATAACCCAGATTGCATTATTACCTCAAGGTTTCTTCGATAATCCCACAACGAAGTCCATGGATATAATCTCTCATTTCCACTCTAGCATTGGTAAAGGCTGAAGCATCCCCTTCGGTAACTTCCGCTCTGTTTTAACCTGTTGACAAGTCAAACAATTCACAGTAAAATCAACAATATCTCTTTTCATTCCATCCCACCAGTAATTCTCCCGAATATCTCTATACATCTTAGTACTATCTGGATGAACTAAAAACGAGGAACTATGAGCTTCACATAACAACTCCCTCTTCAACTGTGAATCACATGGCACACACAATCTACTCCCAAATCTCAAAACACAATCATTATCAATGTTAAATTCAGGAAACTTACCCTTCTAAACCAACTCTACCTTTTTCTGCAACTCACTATCTTCCTTCTATACTTGCTTAATTCTATCTGATAGAGAATATTTTGCTGATACCTGAAACAAAATAGAATAATTTCTTGCACCAACAACTTCCAAGCCAAAATTCATCAAATCCTTAACCAATGGATCATTTTCCAAATGTAACATTGTTAATGAAGCATTACTTTTTCGACTCACAGCATCAGCCACTTTATTTTCTTTTCCCAGATGGTAATGAATTGTACAATCATAATCCCTGATTAATTCTAGTTATCTCCTCTATATCATGTTCAATTATTTCTGAGTGAATATATACTTTAAACTTTTGTGATCGGTATATATTTCACACTTTACTCCATAAAAATTATGCCTCCAAATTTTTAAAGCAAAAACAACAGCAGCTAATTCCAAATCATGTGTAGGGTAATTTTTCTCATGAGTTTTCAACTGATGTAAAGCATAAGAAATTACCTAATCATTCTTCATTGGGACGCAACCAAGTCCTTTTAACGAAGCATCATTGTAGATAAAAAACTCACCATTTCTGGAAGGAAGTGCCAAAACTTGAGCATTCTCCAATCTTCTTTTCAATTCCTGAAAACACTCATCTTATTCTTTTGTCTAAATGAACTTAACACATTTTCGAGTTAGCTTAGTCATTGGACTAGATAACTGTGAAAAAATCTCAACAAACCTCTGGTAATAACCTTCCAAACCAAGAAAACTATGGATCTTGGTTATTTTTGTGGGTCTTGGCAATTCTATAACAACTTTTGTTTTAGCATGATCAATAGTTATTCCATTTTTTGAAACAATGTGACAAAGGAAAGAAATTTTTTGTAACCAAAACTCACACTTGCTGAATTTTCCATACAATTTCTTTTCTTTTAAGGTTTTCAATATAACACTTAAATGACCTTCATGTTCCTCTTTACTTTTGGAAAAAACCAAAATATCATCAATGAACACAACCACAAACTTATCCAAGAACTCATGGAAAATTCTATTCATTAGATCCATTAATACAACATGTGCATTGGTTAACCCAAAAGGCATAACTACAAAGTCATAATGGCCATATCTAGTATGAAACGTGGTCTTCGGAACATCTTCTTCTTTTACTTTCGACTGATGGTACCCCGACCTCAAGTCAATCATCGAAAAATACTGAGCTCCCTAGAGCTGATGAAACAAATCATCGATATGAGGAAAAGGATACTTGTTCTTAATAGTTATGTTATTCAATGCTCTATAATCAATGCAAAGTCTCATTGAACCATCTTTCTTTTTAACAAACAAAACAACAACACCCCATGGTAATGTGCTAGGTCGAATGAAACCTTTATCTAATAACTCTTGTAACTGCTTCTTTAACTCTAAAAGTTCAACTTGAGCCATTCGATAAGGGGGTTTTGAAATTGGCATAGAATCAAGAACTAAGTCAACAGTAAATTCAACTTCTCGATTAGGTATAATACCATGAAACTCATCAGGAAAAACATCAAGATACTCATTTACCACTGGCACGTCATTAATTTGAACAGTTCCATTGTTTCAACAATATGTGCAAGGTAACATTCATTTACATCTTTTACTAGTTTCTCCACATCCTGATAAGTTATCAAAAGAAATGGTTCATTCTTGTACACAAATTTAAAATATTTCTAAAAAGAAACCTCTATAGCTCTATAGTCATTCTTATCATGATAAACAGTAAGCCAATCCATGCCCAAAATAACATCAAACTCTACTATTGAAAAAACAATAAGGTTTTTAGGTAGATTCTGTCCACACTCAAGGACAAGAAGGTTCTTATGATTTATTTTTGTCTCAACATTCCCTCCGGGTGTTTTTACCATAATTTTAGGATTCATATCTTCAGATGGAATTCAAAATTTACTAGAAAACTTCTCAGAAATGAAATAATGTGTAGACCCTGAATCAAACAACACATTGTCATAATCTGAACAAATAAACAGTGTACCTGATACTACTTCATTCGATGGCCCAACATCTGCTGAAGTAGTTGCAAAGGATTTCACCATCCCTTTCAGCTTGTAGTCCGACTGCTTTCCCCCATTTGAGTTCTTTTCTGGACACTCATTTGCATAATTACCCATTTCATTAAACTTAAAACATCTTACCACTAGATTTTCATTGCCCGGTTGATCATCTCCCTTATAGTTATGAGCAATATGACCAAACTTACCACACCGAAAGAACTTTCCAAACTTGGATAAACATTCTCCAGGATGCATCTTAACACACTTCTCACAAGATGGATATCTAGTTTTCTTAACTCCATGCTTCTTTGATGAATTATTTCCCTTTTACTGTCAACTGGACCACTTATTCTGTTGTTTTTCAAAGAAAAAATGATCATCAACAAACTCCATTTCCACCTTCTCTGCACATCGAACAGGTTTTTTATAACTTTTGAACTTGCGAGAAGCTAAATCCCTTCGATACTTTGGACTTAACCCTGAGTAAAAATGGTTGATTTTAATATCAAGATATCATATGAAATTTGGAGCATACCTTTCCAGTCGAGTGAAATTTTCTTCATAAGTAGCCACTGAGTCATCCTCCTGCCTAAATTCTAGGAATTGTTTTTCCATCCTAAGACGAACCACCTTAGGAAAATATTTCTTAAGAAACATACATTTGAATTCATCCCAGTCAAGATCATCAATCTCCTCACTATCCTTGATATTTTTCACCATCAACCACCACTGATCAGCTTCACCTTCAAAACGGTAAATAGCGAGACTAAACCTTTGATTTTCTGAACACCCCATGACATCGGAAATCTTCTCCAGTGCTTTAATCCACCCTTCAGTTGGCACAAGGTCAGATGATCCTCTAAAAGATGGTGGGATGTTTCCTCATGAAATGGTCCACTATTGACATGTTCCTCTGTGGTTGATCTGGATGATCTCGTGTATGGATACCACCAACATTTATAGCCTGAGTCAACTATACCATCATTGCAACAAACTATTCAGTTTCGATTCTGACTATCTCAGGTTGCAGATTTGGAAGGTTGTTTTCCTCCTGATGTCGTCTCAACATAGCTACCCTATTTCCTCTATAGAAAACCATTCTGAACAGAAGAATATCTTAGGTGAAGCAACATGGTAATCTTTAAATTCTATATCATTTCAATAATACCATAAATTAATTTATGGACAATACATTAACAATATTCTAACTCCTAAAGTTATCTAAACCGACCTCTGATACCAACTATAAGGACCAGGCCTTAAAACATTACATAATCTTGAATTAAATGAATAATTTACATTGAGGATATTTTCAGGTTTAGAGTTTTAGAGAATTAGGCCATAACTATTACATCTTAAAAGTTACAAAGTAGACACTTCTACTCAGTTTCCATTTTTTCCATAAAATAAAAACTCTCGAAGAAAAAGTGTCATGTCCATTTCCATGTTTTAGACAGCATGACTTTTCCTTGATACCATCCTTGACCCTATTCCACTTTATGTCCTATGAAAAATATTTCAAAAACTTGGGATGAGCATAAAAAGGTCATTAAAGGATACACAAAGAAGGAAAACTTTTATCTTTCAAAACATCGAGTAAACCATGAATACTTTATCATAAGTAATAATTTTCACCTTTATGAAGTAGTAATTCCTCTTCACCGAAAAAAAGATAATTACTTACACTTTCGTAACCAAAGGATTCTCATAAAACCCATATAAAGAAAACATAACATATAAAGGTAACTTGGGACATAAACATACTTAAATGGAATAACCATACGATCAACTTCCACACATATCACTAACTGGAATAGCCATACGGGTGACTTCCATACCCATTGCATTGGAGGTTATAACGTAACCACCGATCCTGATATTCATGGCACCACCCATCATTTTGTTTATCACGTAACTAACCCTTAAGTGTCAAAGTACCATTATAAAATCATAACACAAAAAAATCAATATAAAGGAATGATAACATTTCCACATTTCAATCACAATATATCATTTAAATATATTGACATAAAAGAGTCCTTTATCAAAACCCTTTTCAATACCAAAATAAAAAATAGAGTATATGGTATTTATTTTATTTTAAAAACATTATGTCTTGTTGAGGAAGAAAAATATCAAATAATACTCGCAGCGGCGGAAAGGTCGTTGTCACCGCGTACGTTAAAAGAAACATTCTTTTTTTTTGTTTAGTAAAACGCTTCGTAGAAAAAGATTCACTTTGAATGAAATGAAAATCCAAAGGTGTTTATACACCATATAAAATAAAGTTGTTTATAAATGAAAATATTCCTCAACAAAAAGAGATTGAGACGAAGTCCCTTACCTCATGTCTGACTTGACTCAATCGTTCTTTAATCTCCTTTAAATCGGGTAACGCCCCTTGGTTTGAACCTAAAGTGTTTCTTGAAGAGCTTTATGCCTAAGGTATGACTTCTAGGATGAATATAGGTATATTGACAGATAAAATTAGTAGATTTTGGTCGAGCCAATGTCTTGAGAGGTGTGGGTAAGGAAGGTAGAGGTGGGGGCCTTTTATAAGATGGAGAAGGGGCACTCTTGGAAATTGATGAAATGTTACTTTATTATAAAATGGGTTTCGGATTTTAAAGGACCCAAAAAGATATAATTAGAGGATAAGGTGATAAGGGTTCGAAATCCACCAATCCAATAGGTCATATGCAAGTTTAAGTCTTATATTTTACCTTATCTTTTCATTTTATTTAAATCGTTTATTAATGAGGTAATCACTACATCATCATGGTGTTATAAATAAATTTATTTTTTTAATGTCTAAAAATTATAAACAAAATCCATGATGTAGGAAATATTTCTAGATTTCTAATGAATATTTATAGTAAAAAATATGACTTGTATAACCCCATGTAAAAATTGTTTTAGTAAAACAATACGTGTTTGTGACATTTTTGTTTTTACATTAAATAAAAGGTATTAATGTCATTATCTTACCCAAGTGGCTCCATGGGGTCCAAAAAATTGACCCATGGGTTGTAATGTTATTCCATGAGTCATCCAATAGGGTTAGGACAAGTTTCAAGATATTTTCATATTTTTATAATATCATTTTTACCTTAAACTACCCAAATTACCTTTAATCTCTATTAATAAAACTTAAAAGTTACTATTCTCCAAAAATTATTGTCATCCCATTGAACGAAATTTTACATACTAATGACAACAATGTATGTAGGATTTTTGAAATTCAATTCACAGAAGTGGTAAAGTTTCATTTAAAAGAAAAATCAGTTTTTTTAACTACCACTTAGTGGTTTCACTATTCATCAAAAATTGAAGTTTTTCAGAAAAATAACAAAAATTCACCCTAAGCTATATTTGATACCCCGAATTAAAAAATGATGTCTATTTTAAAAAATTAAAAACATATAAGTTTCATTAATTAATTTAATAATTAATTCCCACTGTAAAAACAAAGAGCGTGTTTTAAAGAAACAATATATATCAAAAGATTGACACATGTTTATGTCCAATTTTAGAGTGAAATTCAGTCCAATATCCACCATTGGATTAAATGGTAAAAATATATTCTAATTTCACTTTAAAACAAATTTAAAATATAATCTGACTATATAAATAAATTAGATTAAAAAGAGTTTTTGAATAAAAATACAAGACTCTTCACTATTCATTAAAAAATGAACATTATCAGAAAAATACAAGAAATTTATCCAAAGTAAATTTCAATGTCCCAATTCTAAAGAATAAGTTTATTTTGATAAATATAACATATAAAAGTGACAAAAACTAGATTAAAAAGGGTTATCCATTAAAAGGTGATAAATCAACCTTTTAGTGAACATTAGAGTAATTATGCTTAAAATTGAATTCTTTTCTTATTTTAAGCCTCTAACTTTTATTGGATAAATGTAAAAACAATTAGAAAACATGTATAATCATATTTTAGTTAGTTCTGTCCATTCCTGCCTATACAACGGTGAGTCGACAACTACCATTTAAAATAATAATATTTTATTATTAGTGTGCAATGTTAGATTTCAAAAAAACCTGTTGTTGCCTATCGGGTACGCTATCAAACATAGCAACCCCTTTAAAGTAAAATTAATATTTAATTCACAAATATTAATTAATATGAAAATATCTTATTCTTCATTTACCTGGGATGGTACATATAACGTTTCCCCACTTTTATAATAAGAGATTATGGTTGATGTTTAATTTTTCATGATTTATAACCCTTATGATTCATCTCTGATGAACTGACAATCTTTATGTCATGTATCATGATTATGATATCTTATATATAGGGTATGATGTTAAAAAGGTATAATCATGTGATCATACCCTTATGTTCATGTTATGATTATGTATCTCCTTTATTTACCCTTAATGAGCATTTCTGCTCACCCATTTCTTATGTTTCCTTTCCATGGGTTATGAAAAATGGTTTTAAGTAGGAGTAATAAAGGTGACAATATTTAAGGGATATGTTGAAGATAATTCACCAAACGAGAATAATATGTTCCATGTTTCAAAATACACTAAAATATCATGGTCTGAGGTCATTTGATTTTTTTAATGTGATGACTATTCATCTAAAATGTTATAATATCCATGTATGTTAGGCTTGGGTCTCTACAGTTGGTATCAAAGGAAATTTTTAGCCAACCTTTGGAAACTAGGATGATAAAACTTTAGTAATATCCCAAGGGATATTTCTAATGATATTTGCAGGTATGTCTCTAATAATAATTGTAATGTATCAAATATTTTAAGGTATGTGTCATGATATATATATCCTAGTAGTAAATTTTCAAGATTATGTGGTTTTCTTCTATGATGATTGTTTATCGCCCTATGCTTTATATTTTTAGTCAATGGAGGGAACTAGAAGGAACTTGGTTAACATTGATTGTTTCATATGTGGAAATTATCTACATTATGAAAAATTATTTCCTATGTGGAAATCCCATAATGAAAATCCAGAATGTGGTACAAGTATTGGTTATACTAATGAAGATAAAGGGACCTCAAACAACATGTGAAAGGAATGGGGTGATATAAAATTATTATTTACATTAAATATAATAATTGTGACTAGATTGAGGTTGAGGAACCTTAATACATGATTCATAATCAATATTCTATGAAAGTGGTTTAAGGATTAATATTATGAAGCTCAAGTAATGGTTTAAGAATTTTTATTATTATTGAAGTGTATATGTTTTGGAATTCAAATATTATGTTTTACGAATCATAAAATATATATTTTTTTCAGAATAATTTTTTCATTTAGGATTGAAAAGTATATGTTAAATATTGTTGAATACATAGAAAATGTGAATTAATGTAATATTATGTTAATGGGAAACACATGAATAAGGGAAAGATAAACCTTTATATGTTCCATATTTTAAGATAGTTATTTTTTTATAAAGATATATTGGATATTAATAACTAAATTTGATGGTATTGATTACCTTAGAAAAAATTAAGGATTTAATAAAAAAATCATGTATCACTGAGAACGTTTTCAATTTTTTTGGACTTAAGGAATATATCCAATAAACTTTAGAATAAGGAATCATACATGTTTCCAATAATGATTTATGGTAATTACAGTTATTACCATGTTTCAATAGAATACATGATAAAGTTATTCACATGTTCAGTATATGAAAAACAAGATGTTCTTTATGATACATGGGGGACAAATGTTAATCTATTTTTGAATAAATTAGCGACCATATTTCTAATGTTTGGGACTTCTATATTTAGAAACGTTTATAAGGTTAACCATTTATGTAATGTTTTATGTTAAACATCATATGAGGTTTTATATAATAAAGTAACATCCTGACATATAAGGATTTATGAATAATAAATAACATTTTGTAACATTTTTTATGACAACTATGAAATTATGGAAGACCTATTATTCAATTTATGGATATCATGATCTCCTAATGCTTCAATAATTATAAATTCACCTTTATTTCTTGAAATAATATATGAAGTGAAATATGATCAAGGCACAACAAAGTGTGGGGTTATCCTGAAATTATGTAAGTATATCATCTCATTAAAATTATTCAAATTTTGGGGAAAAGGGTCTTTAAATAAATATTTTCCTATTATCATCATTTTTTATGATATCAATGACCTCTTTCATAATTCTTCACTTTAGGTTTTTATGATTGTTAACTTTCTCTAGATCACCCACTTTTTTGTGATCAGTGATTATTACCAATATCAATGATTATTTAAGCTTTTCTTACATATTTATGTTTTCACTTTCCACCTATTTTATCTTATTAAGAAACTTTTTTATGAGTTACATTGTGTAACCATTATATTTCTAACATTTCATTTTTAATGAAAATTTTATTATTAATTTTTATGATGTGGGTTTCTATTAAAGGAACTTTTAAGTATTTGACTATTGATAACCTAGAGTAACTTCAAGGGGAAATTCATTTTAATGGAGGTTTAATGTAACACCCAGATATTTTGTGATTTTTTTTGAATAATTTCTATTTCACAAAACACTAAATATAGAATTTTTTATACAAAATCACAAAGGTTGGATTGCGTTATATGGAATAGAAAGTTAATATTTCACTACACATAACACGTGGATTAAATTTTGGTCTGTGAAACACCATATTTTTATTATGTTACACATAATGATGAGTCACTTCAATAGCTTTTGTTACATTTAAGGTCGAGTTTTATCAAAGAACAATGCACAATTAATATTTTTATCAAAATATTATTATAATTACCACCAAGATGTTGGAATGGAAGTTAAAAATAATATTAACTAAATTGTGAAAATATGATTAACAATAAATATAAAATTAATCCTTTGGTTATAAATTATTTATAGATTAATGTAAGATTTATTTTGAAATAAAGAAATTACTTCCCTAAGAAAACTATTTTTCTATGTACAAACACAACTTTATCTTAATAATTTAAACAAACCACTTTTGATGATTATTATCAATAAAATTTTTATATTGTAAATTAAATCATTAATTTTTACACTCATCCAACATATTTTATAAATATAAGATAAGAATAAATCCAATTTTATGAATATAAAGATGTATTTTCCTAAAATCTAATTGTATATCCTTTTAATAGTGAACACATTTTAAATATAAATTTTGACACTTTTATAATTTTTATTTGAAAAAATAAAATTTATTTTTTAAAATAAAAATTTAAATATTTACTTTGGGTGATTTTTTTTAATTCATTGAGAGGACTCATTTTTTTTATAAATAGTGAAAAATATTGAATTTTAATTCAAAATTTCATTATTATTAGAATTATTAATATAGTAAAAATATATATTACTGTTGTTTTTAAGTATAATTAGATACATTATAAATAAATTAATAAAATTTATTTCCTTGGAACTAATTTCACATTAAAATTTTATATAAAAACATTTCAAACATTTCAACTTTTTTTCTTTAAAAACTCACTTTTGTGACACATCTGTGGGATTAATTTTAAATTACCTTCTAAAAATTATATGTATATAATTTGGAAAAATGGATTCCATATATTGAATAATAATAATTTATAATATCTATTATGTTCAACTTATTTTATGACCAAAAATATTAGTGAAAATAATTAAAATTAATTACAGTGATTAAGGAAAAAATAAGTTTACTTTGTGGTTAAACATTATCTTATGAAAAAATATTCCCTAAAAAATAAAAAATAAATTTAATGGAAATTTTTTACTATATTATCACATTTATCACAAATTTACAATTATTGGAGTCACATGATTTAATCAAGACCTCCCAATAGTGTTTACATTTTTATATTTACAAGAATTTCACTCCTCCTCCCCTATAAAACGGAACTCACCCCCTCACTTCCTCACAACTCTCAAGACACTTTGGATAATCCAAACCCTGAAAAAATAATATCCCAAAATACCTCATCTTAACCTATAATATTAAATTCTGGTAGAAAAAACACCAAATCTATCCTTTGGTGCAAACTAAAAGAAATTACCCAAAGATGAGGTAACATCCTTCCATAAGCTCTTTTTATTTTTTTTTCATTATCCACACCCTAAATTATTCTTATTAAATGATTAAATAATGTAATAAAAATACTAAATATAATGTTATATTTCTATTCTATGGTTTCTTTTTAAACCCACACACACATCCATCAAATGGGTAATAAACTTATCATTCGTGTGTACGGTATACTACCGCCTCACGAAACAATGTTGTTCGTTTTACCATTACCACATATCATGGTTGGGTATTATGATGGAAATAATTTTTTTATATGATTTATATTATATTTATTATTTATTTATTCATATTTAATTATTACATAAAACATACCTTCATGCTTTCCATTTTGAGTAAATACGATAACTTCATTTTTGGATGTGTGGACTACCACCTCCTCAAATCGATGTGATTCATTCACACTTTACATGAAATGTATTAAGGATGGGTTTAGTAAGATTATATGATATATATATATATAATAATAATTATACATTAATTATTATATATATATATATATGACATTTACTTTTTTCTTTCAATACGACAATGAAACAGAAACATCGTCCATGTATACGTACGACCTACCGTCTCCATGAATGGTGTATTACATTTCATATTTTTATATTTTATGGATTATTATAAATGTTTGTATAATTAATATATATTATATTAAAATCATATTTTACATTATGGAAATAATTAAATAAAAATCTAAGTAATAAGATCAATAATAACAAGTCAAAACATTTTATAAAATCTAATCAAATATTACCAGAAACATAACATTAATAAGAAATTATTAATTAAATGGTTAAATAAAGTTACAATAAAATAATATATGCTGTGATGTATGATAATATGGTTAAATGGAAGATTTATAATAAAATATTACTTATTATACAAGATTTCAGAATGTGTACGGTGAAATTAAAGACTTAATGTAAAGGTTTTATCATCTAACTTTTATTTTTAGGAGATATATGCTATATTAACAACTTATTATTATTTTGGTTTATATACTTCCCTATGAAATGTTATATCAATAATTCCTTTTATTTAATGATATTTAATGTTTCAATTTAATTTATTCTTTTAAGGATATAACTATTTAAAATTTACCCAAGTGGTAAGGGGATCTTCTAGTCTCACTTTTATTTCTATGAGACTTATGTATTCTTCTCCACTTGTTCATTTTTTATTGTGTATATACTATACAAGAATATATTATATTATTATTATAATTAAATTCACTATTATTTAAATATCTGTTTTATTATCTATATTTCATGGGGTTTATGGTTCAAAACATACTAAATGAGAGAAGTAATTTAATATCAATTTGTCTCTTTTGTGAGACATGTCATGTTATAAACCTATATTATTCTATTAGGTGTATATACTTCCATTTGACATGTTATATCATGAATATATTTATTTTCATAATAAACATATCTTCAAATAATGTTATTCTTTCTATAGGATTATGATTAGAGGTTACTAAAGTGGTAATAGTTTATTTCTACAATCTCATCGTTTATCAAGATTTCTTATGATTATGCTTTCATTAATGAAATATTATGATATATATCTCAATAAATCTCATTAAATCTCCTATCTTTTGGTTATCCATGATATCTCCATTTATTGGTACCATTGTTTCGCTTTTTGGTACCTAATATAAATCAGAATATGGTTTTATGAAAACCCATCTTTATTTCTCTCTATAGATAGAACTTTTATTTATAGAAAAAAACATGTATTTTAAAAATGTTTTTAAAATATTTTTACTGTGATGTGTAGAAGAAATTTTTACCCTTGTTTTACCATTTAATTATAAGCAATTTTAAAATTAATATGCTTTTAGTTTTCTTATTAGGGAATAATTCTAAACTTTTTCAGTGAAAAAGGAATGTTCGGCATGTACGGATTTACCCGTCATTATTTTCTTGAAGATTCCTTTGAATGTATACAAGGTTTTTTTTAAATAAAATTTGTCTTCTAATATTTTGGAAATTCCTTGTTTTAATGTTTTTTTCAGAGAAATTTTCTTTCAAAAACGTTTTATATGTTTTTAAAATAATTCTTTACATGTATTTAAGGTTATTTTCAAAGGAAAATGTTTGCAAAGTGTGTATTATTTAAAAATAATTTTTAAAATACTAAAATGATATTTTCTTAAATAAATGTTTTAAATGATTTTTCATGCTTTATATATATGTTTGAAATTTTTTTCAAAGAAAATTATTTTGAAAATGTTATAGTTTTTAAAAAGTTATTTTCTACGAAAAGTTATATTCCAAGTGATATTTCAAAATAAATCTTCATATATGATGATATCCTTTGATATAGTTTATACTATACTAGGGTTGTGATTCAATGAAACCATTCACATTCATTATCTGAATGGTTTGTGATTAATATAAAAGTTTTTTATGAAACCTATTTATCTTCCATGGGTTATACCATGATAAAATACTTTTAAAATACACTTCCTTTCACCAATTATTCAATGATGAAATTATTACGAAACCTTTATATTTTCCATAGGTTATGATATGATGACATGTTTATGACACCCTTTTTACCTCATGGGTTATGATATGATGTTTATGAAACTCTTCTCTTGTTATGAATCATCATATGATGAATGTTTTATTATCTTCGGGCACATGTTTGTTTGATTTTATTATGTTACAGGTTGGAGATATATCTCCATCTAATGAATTGGCTAAAGATTGATATCTCAAGTGATAATGATGGGAAACAAGTGGATGGGATTAATCCAAAATGGGGAATATGTGTGTCCTGATCCAAAATGGGAAATAGTTTTGTCATGATCAATAATGGGAAACAAGTATTTTATGGTCCAAAATGGGAAAAATGTGTGTCCTTATCCAAAATAGGAAATAGATATGTCATGATCTACAATGGGAAATTGTTTTGTTCTCATCCAAAAAGGGTTAATAGGTGTATCTTGATCCATTATGTTGATGGTATTAGTATTTAACATTAACAGTGGAATTTATTTCTTTAGTTATAATGGAACCACAGTTATATGAGATGAGATTATGATTCATGATTGAATTTTGATAATTTATCACCCTTATTATTCATGTATTATGAACTATCAATCTTTATCCCATGTCTCGTGATCATGATCTTTAATATGAAGGGTATGATCTTATAATATTACGATTGTGTTCTCATACCCTTATGTTCATGTTTTTCTTATGTATCTCCTTTATTTACCCTTAATGATCATTTGATCTCATCTCTTTCTTATGTTTCCTTTCCATAGGCTATGAAGATATTTTTTATGTATTATTACTATAGGGTAAGATCTTTAAGGGATATGTTGAACATTTATCACTAAAATAGAATAATTCTATCCAATATTAGAAATACAATAAAATATTATGGTCTTCAAGTGTTTAATTTTTTAATATGATGAATATTAATTTAAAATATTGTATTGTCCATGTATATTAATCTCAGACCACTATAATGTTCCCTGCTCCAAGTGCATAAAATCTCTATCTCTATCAGCCCTTAATGTCATGAGATGAAAAAAGTCATAGAATTCCATCTAAAATCCCTCCAGGACAAGTCTTAAAGATGATCTGTCTAAGTAATAACATCCCACCATATCTTGAGGGAATCTAAAAACATATACATAGTGATCTTAATTATTCTCTTTGGAGGTGTCTTAAGATACCTTAAGATTGATATCATAGCCTCTATCCATGATTCTGTAGCTTGTGGTCTACCATACCTAAAAAATATGGATGGATGCTATTGTTGAAACATACACTTAAGCTCTTAAATTTTCAGGTAAGTCATGGGGGTCCATGAATAGACCATATAAGGTATAGGAAAATGTATCAGAACTAGGAATCAACACCTAGATAAGGTATAACAGGAGGTGCCGCATTTTGCACTACGAGAGGTTCTACTGGTGGCCCTGGTCCCACCACCATTTGAGCATGGTTTTCTCCACGGTCTTAGCACACAACTAGATGTTATTATGGTGTAATGTCTCTATAAATTCCAAGAACACACCTCAAACAAGATTTGGTAATGACAATATCACATATATATACCAGATAGCCATAATCCTTCATAAAAACTACTCACAATCCCTTTTCTGCTCCTAAATCTAGGTGTGGGTGACATACATATCATAATAAAACACATGATACCACCCACTGCCCACTAATAAGGTTGGGTTAGGGTCAATCTCTCTTCTATAAGTCTATGTTTCTAGTACATAGAGTTTCAATTGAAATTTATAAAGGAAACCACCGTTTAAATTTAAATTGTAATCCAAATTTAATGGTGACCATTTCATTTCAATTCAATCCCATTTATATTGAAATTTCCATTAAAAGGTAAAATAATATGGATCTCCACTTCTAATTTATAATATCTCATACTCCTTATAAATTTATGTGTAGTGTCTATTTGATCCTAACCAGTTATTTATCAAGTCCATGCATGAAATTTTAGCATAATTTCATCGACATAACAATAAAGGCAGCAAAACATTCTCTTGGAAAGGCACGTAATAAGTAAAAATTTCATAAAATAATTCATGGTATATAAATCCTAAAACTTCTATGATGATTCATGATTTAATATTTCTTTACCATACCAGGAAAACTATATAAATACATAGTCATAAGGAACATCAAACATTATGTGAATCACCCTACAGTGGAATCAAATCAACTATAATAGGATTAAACAAAATCATTATATCTCATTCCATGAAATTGGGATTTTCCATATATATGGTTTAGCTAATCCCATGAACAAATAATTATCAAACTCTAACACATTCCAAATATTCTATCTAATATTCCAAACAATAATACAAAAAACTCATTTGATTCCACTTTGTAACATCCTGACCTAGGATCCACTGAATGGTTCCCTAAGTCGGTGTTTCATAAGTCCAGAATAGTTCCTCCATATACACTAGAGGCTTCTGAATAGTAGTGAGGGTCTGTGGTGGTATGGTGGAGAGACTATACCCTCATAATTAGAGTAACAAAGTGGTATCATAAAATAATACAAATCAAAATCAAAATATTATCCAAAAAAAGATAAAACACCCAAAAACAATAATAATAACCAATAAAAGGGAAGAATCATATTTAAAATGATATGTATGTCATTAATATATAAAAAATAAGGAAAATACATGTAAATAGTCATCCAGTACAATACATGTATCAGAATTACAGAAAGACCAAAAAGAACATATCACCAAAAAGCATCATGAGCTATAACTCATTCTTATTCTCCCCTTATCCTATGAAATAATAAATAAACCACTATCAATAGGGTGTTTACCATGTCCCTATATGCATACATGAAGTCTATTTGGGTACCCATAGGTGACCTGAATATGGTTTGAGATAACACTCAGTATATCACCACCAATGGTGTCTATAACTACTCTAGTCTATTAAGGGTATGTATGATCAAGGTGAATAATCATAATGTATAAATTTAAAGAATTGTAATAATAATCAATTTACTATGATAATTAATCAAGTATTAGAGAATCAAGTCCAGGATACAAGGATTAGAAATTCCCAATACATCGATGTAAGCTATATAAACCAAGTAAACTAGATCCAAGGAGTAGAAATGTGCAAGGAAACCTAGTGGGTTAGATACAAGGAGTAGAACTATCCAAGGAATCCTAGTATGTCATAAAATTTAAAGATTAGAAATCTATAATACATCCTATTAGTCATGTAGTCTATATCTAAAGATTATAAATGTCTAAGGCATCCAAGTTGTTAAAATCCAAGGAGTATAAATTTCCAAGGAATCCTAGTTGTCAAGTAATCTGGATCTGAGGAGTGGAAAGGTCTATGTAATCCTAGAAATCCAAGTAAATCAGATCAAAAGTGTATAAATGTCTAAGTAATAAAAGTGATTTGGATCCTTGGATTATAAATTTCCAAGGGATCTAAACATATCAGACCTAGGGAGTGGAAATTTCCATTGCATCCATGTGGGTTATCAGTGCCATACCATGAACCCCATTATCACCATGATCAATTCATTCATCAATACATTATCTATTTAATTAATCATTTCAATAATCACTTCGTAATCATATAATATAAATGGGATTATCAATTTCATTCCTTTCATATACAAATTACAAGGTTCTATATAGTTCTTACAACCTCTATCAATCCACTTTGTTACCATATTCGATTCCCATTATTGTAAATTGAGATAAACACACAAAAAGGGTGGTATATTCACAGTCAAAGTGAATAACCCACCCCATGGGTGATTCAAATGGATTAAGAAAACTTATAACCACATATAAGGCTTCCAAAACATGTCTTAAACATGAATTTAACATTTAACTCATGGGTTTATCAATTTAGAAAGCAACGCCCAGAAGGTTTGGTGTGTGGCACCACTATAACATGTTATAAACAACAAAACATTGAGGAAAGATGTATATAATACCTTCCTTGAGAATATATAAGTGTACTCATCCAGTACCAACCTCTGATTTGGTGAAAATCATAATAAAAGGGAAGAATTAGAAAACTCTTGGAAAAATAGTTCATAAGACCCTTCACCAAAATAACTCTATAAATGATGAGAGAAACAGAGAAAAGTCCAATAGGAAGCTATAACTCACTAGTGGTTATCCAATGAGTTGAACATGACTCGAATTGGACATCGTATATAAGAATTATCTCAAATACTATCTTAGTATTTTATGGAAACATCAATTATATGGAGAGGGTCTGGCTGTTGGAGGAATAAGAAAAATAATAGGATGGTTAAAATTTTAAATAACCAAAGGAAAAATGGTCTTATCACAATTTAAAAATAATTTCCATGGTTTTACACATGATTAGTGAAAATGTAAACCAACTATGTTTCCAACACTACCTCAATACCCCCTTCACATGGTCACAATCCATGGTTATACAAGATGTGCACTGAATATGTGTTTTCCCTATATTAAAAAACTACAACACATGCATGGGTGTGTGGTTTGGGTTTCACTATTAGGAAAAACCATGATACCCCTAATAGTGAACTTGACCACCTTGAATGGTTTACTCAAACTATGAGGCATGGGATATGTGGTTTCTTCTAACCATGCATCCCAATTGTTTTGTCAAAAAATCGAGGCTCTGAGCTCCAAAAAATCCATAGACACCCACATTTCTTCCATATCCTTACTAGTCATTCATATTAGATCAAATCCATGGTATTAAACTATAAACCAAATGATATGTACGTTCATAAAAAGTCGGGTCATTACAGAAACCAACAATCTCTAGAGGCACACTCTAGATCAATCTTTTTGGGCATCCTCCCTGTAGAGAATTTGAAGATTTTTCACAAAGGTCCTCCTTATAATGTCAGTTGTAGAGAACCTTCTCATAGCATGAAAATAAATCAGTAATGAGGTATTACCCTTTACATATCTTCAAAAGTTATTAAACACATAATACCTCCCTATGTAAAATAAGTTAATAACTCTGGAGTTACTCTACAGGGTATGATTTGAATGATCCATCTATATGATGAATCAAACAACCAACATGGAGGTCCACTCTATGAAGGAAACCAAAAAATTAGAAATTATAGTATCCCTCCTCATCGAAACAAATATAATAACTCTATATTACTCTTAAAAGTATTTTTTCCATATTTATTTCCTATGAAAATACATTATTCCAAAATATAGGTCCTCCCCTTATTGGTGAAAAAGGAATAAACCATGGAGTTCCTCCCAAAGGTGCTCATTACAAAGCCCTCCCCATAATGACTGGTCTTCTCAATGTGAAGGTCCTACCTATCTAAAATTCACTATGAAGTTTCCCACATATAAAAATGAGTCGAAGAAACTGATTCTAGTTACACTGGGTACCTCATCAAAAGCGTGTGGTGTCTTATACCAAATAATGATTGGTATATGGTGGTGATCATCATCTGTACCTCCCCTTAGAAAGTAACATTGATGTGACTATAGAGGTTTAAAATTATCTAACTCTTATCAATTAAGAAGTGGATAAATGATCTTTATGGTAACATCAAATTGAATAAATTCTCACTGGGGATTTGAAGAGCACTATTTTTATGTGGAAATAATTGACCAAAGACAGAATATTGGCCATGTTTTGGCCCACAACCACTCCTCAGTATGACATTCCCAAGACACTAAAAGAGGAATTATTAACTCACCTTAATCATAACTTGTAGGTGACTCTGAATCATCTCAAGTCTATATATGTTTCTTACATGGATCAATATATCCATATTTGGAGGATAAATGAAATTTTCTACCATGTTGACTAGGACACCTTTTTAGCGGCCCAAAATCCTATGTCATAAAAATAGGGCTAGTGTATCCAGTATACCTACCTAATTATTATAAATGAGATTTTACAAATAGTTATTGATACCACATTGAATTTTTATATCATAGGGTGGGGTGAATATAGATCTCTACATTTCACTCTTCTCATGGGATAATAAGGTTTGTTAAGGAAAATAGCATTTAATGTTATCTCTTTAGGATGCATTATAATTTCTCGATCTACATATACTAGTTAGTATATTAGATGGAGTCTCATCATTCCTAAATAATAGTCATGGAAAACTTGATAAGGGAGATCCATTGACAATATTATCTACTAGGCTGCAAAGAAGGTAAAACAGACCTCATATTCGAGGAAAGAGAAACTTGTAATTGTAGAGAAACCCTTGATAGTGATCACCTATTACCTTGAAAAGGTGTTTTACACAGATCATTCCATGGTAAAATACCAAAATTATAAAAAAATTATGGTTAAAACCAAATCATTAGTAGAGGAGAAACCTCAACCCATGGGGATATGGGAATTTTTACCATTGCTGTTTACCCTACACTATTGGAATTATGGGCTATAACCAAACCTCTATGCCCATGGTTTTCTATAACCATGGGTATGTAAGTCACTATACCAATGCTATCAACAAATAATTAGTATATAGTCAAATCCGATACGCTATAATAATTGTTTTAAAAAAAACTTGGTATGGAGTTGGAAATACTAATTATTTTTTAAAACCATTAGTATAGAGCCCATGAAAATAAAGGTCATGTCCTCCTATCCCTTGTGATCCCTAATTTATCACAATTACCCATTCAACATTTCCTCATTCTCCCTAGGATAATATCCCCCTATTACTCTATTTATTAATGAAATTATTATTCAATATAAAAATGGTGAGTTGCAGGTTCATCTTCTATTGTTCTAAACATCAATTTCATTTTTATCCTACTGTAAAATAGATATTGAGATTTGGATAAGTCTTGATTCTTCCAAATTTTCTTAATTGGGTTCATTTAGATTATGAATTGAGAGTTTTTTTATAAAAAAATTAGCATTGATGTTGTGTTTTTTTAATTTATTTACCTGTTTCCTCTATATAAATTGAATGTAAAATCATTTTTCTATGTGATATATATTAGGATATTATGTAATTAATAATTTTATTAATTTTTTATTTTGTTAATGTAATAGGGGTTGTGAAAGCATTCACATAATAGTTTTATTTTAATTAACAACTGATAAAAATGTTTTTATAGCTATTTCAATATAATGTAGTCTGAAATGTTTGGATTTGAATATTAGTAATTATAAGGATATTGTACAAAAGAGATAAATTCAAAAAAGATGATATTTAAATATTTTTTTGATATTGATTGACTGTAATTATCCTTTCTTAAGGATTATGATAATTAGTTTTATAGTTTTAATGATATTGTTTAATAATTTTGATTAAATAGAAAATTGGGTATGAGGAAGAGGTATAATGTAATATTATGGTTTATGTTAAAACTTTTCCTTTTGTGAATAAATTTTTAATTGTTTTTATAAGCAACATGATGTACAAGTAACTTATTTTTTTCATAAAAATCATGATAGAAGTGAATATTGGGTTTATTTGGTTTATAAATGATAAATATTTAATTTAAGGTTAAAATGATGATTTGAAATGGATGGATTAATGAGTGTAATTTAATTCTTTTCTTTATGGTTATACCAATTTGTTTCACGGTTGAAGTATGAAACATGTTTTTGTTTTGTTTTAGTTTATCAAAGTAAGTTAAGATGTTTTATTTATGTTATTACATCATTAATACAAAATATAAGAATAAATTTGGATTTTAATACAAACATTAACTATATTTATATTATTTTAATTTACTTTTGAATAGTTACTGAGTATAAAATTGGTTTTTTATATAAAATTAAATTTTATAAACACTAGTTTTATTTTTAATATTTTTATTGTGTATAGAATTTTTTAAATAAAACATTAAATTTAAAAAAAAAAATTCGCTCATTTTTTAATTATTTTTCATATATGGTTTATTTCTTAAACCACACATGAATTTTATAAGTTATTATTTACTGAAAAAATATCTTATTGGGGTTTTTATTATTTTTGAAGAATTCAATCACATTTCTTAATTATATCTCATTCTTGTAAACATTGATATATCTTTAGAGGTAACTATATTTTGTAGTAATGAAAAAATTATTATCTTGAAATTATTTAATGTGTGAAAACATTTTTTCCTTGGATATTGTCTATTTTTAAAAATATATGTTTTCTTAAATTATGTTTTAAGACATTGAAAACTCACTTGGATTTGGAATCTATATACTTTCAATTAGATTATCTAGATTTTTTATTAATACAAGGATTCTTTTTTGATTGATGTGTTACTAGTATGAATTAGTTCTTTTCTATTCTATGTATGGTACTTTATTTGGTCTGATGCTATTATGCATTGATTATATCACATACCATCTATTATGTTTCATTTTTCTTGCTATTATTATGATTTGATGACATTGATATTAAAATTTTTATTTGGATTATATTATTGTATATTTTCTACAGACATGTGATATTGAATTATGTTAAAATGTTATTATAAATATTTTCCCTAATAAAACCATATGTATCAAAAATGGTACTTTTCATGCTTTGTGGAACAATGTTTTTCTTCAGTAAATTACTTCCATGATTGAAACATATATATTTTGTTATGGAATTATTTTTTTCACTTATATGTATTCAAAAGACTCATGGATATCCTGAATTTTATAAATAAATTCCACTTTGTTTATTTTATTAAAAAACTTATTTCTTTTTAACATAATGGATAGACATTTAAAGCATGATACTTATCAAATGTCATCTAATTTACAAAATAAATTAGACTTTTTTTCATCTATTTTTTTACTTATCAATTCTTTAGATAAAGGAATTATATGATGACCTTGTTATAATTCTATTGAAATACCATGGTTTACTCTTAAATAAGTAAGATACCATATAAAAAAGTTGGTTTTTATGAAAACTATTATGTATTAAATTAGACTTTTTTCATCTATTTTTTTACTTATCAATTATTTAGATAAAGGAATTATGTGATGACTTTGTTACAATTCTATTGAAATACCATGGTTTACTCTTAAATAAGTAAGATACCATATAAAAAAGTTGGTTTTTATGAAAACTATTATGTATGGTATCACAATATTGATAAAACTAAATTCCAAAATATTCATGATCGAAATTGAAGGAGTGTATTAAATAATTTTATAGTTTATTAGTTTTCATTTATTAATCATCATGAGAAATAGATTATTCCAATGCATGATGAAATTTTTTGGAGTATACATGATGAAACTAATGAAAATGATATTGTTTAGAGAGTGAAAATTTTAATGAATGATATAAGGATTCTTGTATATCGGGCATTTGTTAATATTAAAAAGCTAGATTTATTAATATGACTGTATCATGGAAAAACATGTTTAGAATTTATAATAATAGAATTGATTATATTCTTAAATTTTTGAAGCAATCATATCTTGATGACAAAACTATTCCCTAAAATAATTATATAGAATGGAATTTAATTGATCATAATGGATTTTAATATAATAAAATTCATGATTTCTTGAAATATTGTAGTTCATTTTGGGAGGAAACCATGGGGCTAAATGATTTTAATGAATGTTTTACATATCTATGGAATCCAAATATAGACATAACACCATCTCAAGCACCATAAAATGTAAAATGGTACATCCTATTAATTTTTAGACTTCAAAATATTTTCATGACTAATGAAATCTCATCAAATATATGATTGAATGATGTTGGGAGAATTAAGGATAATAATGATTTTCTTCACCATGCAGAATATTTATCATGGAATACAATTAATGCACAGTATTTAGAATCTTCATCTAAGGTGTGTAATTTAGGGTTGTGCCTATCGTGTGATTGTTTAAATCCATTTGGTTATATTTTTACTTCATAGAACATGTGGAAAATTATTTCACATTTAGAAACATCCTCCATTGATGTGTATGAAAAAATTATTTAATTTCTTGATTATACCCATATCTGGACATTCTAATCCAAGAAATGATATATATGTGTTGTTTAAATTGTATTAAAATAGTTTAAGTATCTTTGGAGTATGGGTTTTCCCAAATGTTACTCTTCATCAGAATCCACGTTTCATATGTGTGTTTTCATTATGTGGATGATAAATTATTTTCCAATTTGTGTAATGATATATTAATAGAAAATGAAGGGTAAACTACCTTATCCTATTTTTATTAGGAATACATTATCCATAAGAATTAAATATAATCATAGTTCTAGTTTCATATGGGGTAAAAAATTCTTGGCAATTGATCATCCATATAGAAAAAATCATTGAAGGTTTGATAATAATGATGATACTGAGAATCCACCTCGACGTATGTCTTGAACTAAGGTTCTTAATGAATTGAAACGTTTCATTTTTTATTTGGTAAAAGTCATATTAAATATAGAAATGTGAATAATTTTTCCCCTAAATCCAATTATAATTAGATAAATAAAAGTATCCTCTTTGATTTTCCTTATTGATAAATGAATTTGTTATGTCATTGTTTATATGTAATGTAAATTGAGAATATATATGTTAAATGTATATTATAATAAATCTAAATTCCAAGTGGGAGACCAAAGAAGATTTAATTCTAAGAGTGAATTGGTGGATTGGGGTATGATACAAAAAAATTATCCTAAATGTATCTGTCAAAATAACTGAAAGGTTCCCTCTACTTATTATACTATGAAAACATTATATACACAATAATTTATAGAAGTATAAAATAATATCAAGTTTGTCGGTGGTTATTCTAGATAAATATATAAATAGTTCTTTAAAATATAGGTGGAACTAAAATCTCTAAAACCCGTGACTATCACATCCTTCATCATATATTGATTCCAATAACAATTTATCACTTATTTTTTGATAATATACGGGTGATGATGATTATATTATTCTATTTTTATAGGTATCATTTTGATAAATGATTGTACAAGTATTTTTTTAAATGAAGGAAGTTTCCCCCCATTAATTATGTGTTAGTTAGATAAATGTTTCTCCATATTTTATCACTTGGTTAATGCTTCCAATTGTCCATATTATAACTGAAATACTTAGTGAACCTTTTTATTTTCATTTTATGTATCCTACTGAAATAAATATATACACAATAGAGTATTATATAAAGAACATAAATCATCCCATAGGTTCCATTGAGATTATTTATTTCAATCTAGAATTTATAGGTTTCTGTTTAATGCATCTTGTTGATGTTAGCATGAGCTATTACGAAACAATGAGTAATGAAGAAGAGAAATATGATCAAATTTAGAATAATTAATCATTAATTCCCTAAATAGGGGGAATTTTGGATCATATATATTGGATAAATTTATCTTTGAACAGTAGGAGATGGAACATAACAAGGTCTTATTTAACATTTATTTTTTCATTGAATACATCGAGTAATTTGAACATGTATTTTTTGATCCCATACTATATAATTGTATGTATATCTTAACCCTTTACTATTTTTTATATGGGTAACATGAACAAATTTAAGTATAATTCATGATCTGTTAACATTGATAAGGGGAGAAATTATTCATAATAAATTGTTTCCTACTTGTTCAAAAACAAAGTTGTGACCATTGATTTTATTATATAAACAATAAATATTTGTTTAATTTTAATATTAATATATATATTAGGTATTTATTTTACCATTTTACACTATCAATAAACAAATAAGAGAAATTTGGTTCATTAATACTAATATATATTGACCAAGGGGTAAAACTTTGTTATAAATGGTCAAGAATTGAATATGAGAACACAACATGATGGATATGCAATTACATACTCTTATGCCAGGGCATCAGATAGTTATAATTGATATAAAAATGTGGCTTATTATGTATTTGTTGATAAAATACTAATATTGGATAACTATTCACATGTTCGAATCTCTATAATGAAATGAAATTGATTTCATTCAATGATTTTACAAGTAACATTTATTAATGACTAGGGATTTATATTTTTTAAAATGAGTCACCTTCTAGCTATCGATGAGCCAGGATTTTTGGCATCATTAGTGAAAAACTGTATTATGGGAAAGATCCTATAAAATATAAATTCAGTTTCTTTTCTAAATTGATCCAACAATATATTTCTATAATTGTGGGGATTAAATATACACCATAATTTTCCCCATTGATATTGATCAATATATTTCATATAATGACTTGAATCCTATAATTTTCAGATATAAATATGTACCTAATGTGGTGTTGGGTAATATATAAAATAAATGATATGTTTTCTTGGTTCATTTAGTTTATCTCAACTTGGATATTTCAATTTGGTATAATTTAAATTTATTTAATTTGGATTTGTTTGATTTAGCTTGGGGAGGTTCAAATTTTTAAATGTTAGTTTTAGTTTGGAAGGGTATGTTTGGATTCGATTTGTTAATTTTGGTTCAATTTAATTAGATTTTCATAGATTTCATTCAATTTAACCAAATAAACAAATGCATAAATGAAACAATGACCAAATTAATGAATGTATAAATGAACAAATGACCAAATTTAGAAATGAACAAATGACCAAATGAAAAAATAACCAATGACCAAAAAACCAAATTCAAAAATGATGAAATTAAAATATAGAAAAATATACAATTTCCTAAATAGATAAATGAAAAAATGACCAAATGAACAAGTGACCAAATCACTAAATGGAAAAATTATCATATGACCAAATATACAAATAAAAATATGATCAAATGATCATATAACCATATCATAAGCTATGTTTTTAGTTTTTTCTATCATTTTCTCATGTTTCATGATTATTCTAATTACTAATACTTTTCTAAATAATCTTGAAGTTCTATAGAATATAAATAAAATGGTAAATATGTGAGACACTTAATTGGGCATATTACCTTCTTATTGTGTCTATCCTTTACCTTTTATGTATGATTTTGGTCCTTGTTTTGGTTTATATATACATTGTAGTTACTGGATAATCATGTTAATATTGTTTCCTGTGATAAACATGGAAATAACATAGTTTTTTAGTTTTTCATGGCTATTTTCCACTATATTTAAAACACTAGTTCATCTTGATAAAGTTTGTTATATTCACGAATCTTTACTTAATTAAGTTCTTATTTATAATTTTAACCCCTTTGAAAAAGTAATTTAAAAAGGTTATAAATGCATTAAAATAATCAAAGTGAAACAATAATTGAAATAAAAAATTATAATATATAATAAACATAAACTGAATACATAAATATTTAATCAAAGTGAAACCTAAAGAACAAATAAAACATTATAAGAAATTTTAAACCAAAAAAAAAGTTAAATAAATAAACTACAAAAAACATTAAATGATATAATCAAAGTGAAACAAAATTCAAATATATAAACAAAATGAGAAAAAGTGAAACATAATTTAAACAAAATGAACAAACAAACAAAAAACAAATTGTAGTGACCCATATTTTTCCTGATTGATATTTCCATCATTTTTTAGTTTTCAAGTCAAAGGAATCTTCCAAAGGTAAAAATGTAAAACTACTATAGATTGCGACCTTTGAAAAATTTTCTAATGGTTTGGTGTTGGATAAAAATAATATATTAAAATTAAAATATTATGATCAAGTCCCCACCGCACCTATAACTTTTCATTGTCTCAGCCTAGGGGTAAACATCAAACCTTCAGATTAATGAAACCATCAAAAAAATTGGAGGTCATCTTCTAGGGTAAATTTATCATTTTAACCCTAGGGAAGTATCGGGACTTGGAAACTCACAATTGATCTATGTTTCGACTTGGAAAAATTGGAGTAGTATCAACTAGGAAAAATCCATGTTTTTATTTAAAAAATGTTTTGCCTTAGTCAAAAAGACCAAAGTAAAGTTGATTGGAATGAAATAAACATTTACAAGAGTCTAAATTATGGAATTTTGTTACCTTTTTTTAAAAAAATAAATTAATTATGGATGAATTTCATCCAACCAATTGATGTCAGTGTTAAATCCTTCATTAGAAAGGCCATCGTCCACCAAGTTTGCCTCTTGGAAATCATGGGTAATGATGTTGTTAGGTTCAGATTGTGAGTTCAAGAATTCCATACATCTAACTGTAAGCGGTCATGTTTGATGAGTGATTTCATTCTAGAATACTTGCATAATATTAGTAGAGTACCTTCAAGCCATATGTTGGTCCATCATTTTTTCCTATAAAAAAGGACTACAGATATGACACTAATAATTTTGGATTCCAAATAAGTTTCAATTTCATATGTTCTATAAAAAAATACAGGGTTCTATCTGTTATGATCTCTGTAAATAGATCCATATCTTGAAGGGAACATGTTGCCTTTAAAGGTACCATCAATAATGACTTTGATCCAACCTGGAAGTGGGGCTTCCCAAAAAAACATCAAAAGTGCCTTTACGCTGGCTTTAGTTTCCAGCGACACCCAAGTGATACAGAATAGTAAAATAACAAATAGAATTACCGCATTTATCATATTTCAGTGCACCTTAATCCCTTCTAGTAGTGTGTATCCTCACCATAGCTTCATGGAGGTTTAAATAAATTTTATTAAGGATATCATAATTTCTTTTAGACAAGATTAAGTGCACATGTTTGTCCACTACATCCATGAGTAGGTTTCTGATCTGAGGGGAGGCATCATTTGTTGTACAGTGTAGGAGAGAAGTCTGAATTGATACATCCTCTATCCCTATGATTTCAAAAATATCAAATACATATTTCCATATAGAAGAAGCATTATCATTCCATAAGAAGATATGGTCATCATATTCTCTATCTTGGTTACACATATGATATTTAGAACATAGTTTGATGCTAAAAGTTTACATATATGTGTTAGTTGGCATTCATTTACGTACATTTCACCAGACTGTAGTAAAATAGGAAGGCTGAATAGAAGGTTCATTATAACATTTCTACCATGTAAAATCATCATTTTTACCATCTAAGTTGTGACTATAGAATATAATTAAATAAAAAAACCATTACAAGCTCGTTCCCAGATCAAAAAAGCATCAAAATAAAAAAAATAAGTTTTGACTAGGTTTTTAATAACATCATGCATATTTGGTCTGGTACAGTTTAAAAAATCTATTATATAAATGTGACTATCAACAGATAAATTTAGGGGATCAAAAATGGAATTTATGGTAAAGCCAATCAAATAATACATCCAAAATTGAGAGATGACTCCCTATTAACATTCCATATGGATTGTTTATAATGTTAGAAAAAGAATATTTAATGGTCGGCTAGATGGAGGAGTCTAAATAGTTTAGTCTACCCTTCTTCAATGTATCAATAAACCTGTATCTAAGAAAGTTATGATCCATGTGGTTTTTATTCAAAATATACCATGTATGTCCTACCTATAAATAATCATTGAATAATTGTAGGTTCTTTATTCCAAGGTCACCATTAGCAATAGGATTACATTAGTTAGTCCAAGGGATAATGATTATTTTCCTTTAAGATTTCTCCCACTCTAAACAAAATTTTTAAGGGAGACATTGAGATTTTTTAGAATTCCCATAGGCCATTTATAAACCATCATGGAGTATACCATTTTAGATATAATCATGGAGTTAAACAGGAAAATTATCCTAGCCATATAGTGTGATTTCCCTTTCCAAGAAGAGATTTGATTCTTTATTTGGTCAACTGTTTTTGAAAAGTATATAATTCTAGGGCTTCCCTAAAAAAGTGGGACACTAAGATAGTTGAAAGGAAAGGACCCTTCTTTTTTGTTCAAATAATTCCTAATATGGCTATTTGTAGTAATCTAAACCCATTTCCAAAATAAAATAAAAAATTTATTCTAGTTTATAGGATAACCTGAGACAAATTTATAATGGGTGAGGGATTCCTTGAGATTTTGGATATTACTTTTCCCACTTGTAAAAATAAGTTAATATCATCTTCATCAAGAATTTGTGAAGGGACAAAAAATTTTCTTGAAGTAGTAATGTGGTTAAGTTTACCTTGATCAACCAAGTCCGTAAGAAGACTACTTATATAATCCTCATCAATAGAGAAAAGGATAGAGGATATGGGTCAACCTATCTAACTCCTTTTGAGTATTTAAAATATCCCTTAGGAGATCCATTTATGTGAAAAGATATGTGGGCATAGCTAAAAAGGTTTTAATTATGTTGATAAAAAGATCATTGAAACCAAAGCCCTGACGGACCTTATAAATAAATCTCAAATAAATCTTATCAAAATCCTTACCAATTTTAAGATTAATTGAAATGCTACCTCATCTATTTGATTTATTTATAAGGTTAATACATTTATAATCTAAATAGATAAAATCCTGAATTATTATACCTTTCAAAAAACCAAATTGATTTAGAGAGATAACTTTATTAGTAATTGTGGCAAGTCTATTGGAAATTTTTTTGTTAGTTATCTTGTAAAGAGTGTTAATAAGTTATATAGGTCTGAAAAGGTGAACCTAGATGCATTACCAACTTTGGGTATTAATGATAGGAAATGGGAATTAAGTCCATGGGGAGGAATTCCATTATAGAATAATGATTTAACCAAATTAAACACTTCCAAATTAAATATATACAGAACAAATATATATATAATTACATAAATACAAAATGTATACAGATAAAATATATAAACAAAACAAAGACAAGGATCCACTCAACATAAATAAACAAATACAATAAATGGAAATGAAAAAAACAAATACATAAAATATACAAAAAATGATATAATTAAAAAAAATACATAAATAAATAACAAAATCAAATAAAATAATAACAAAAACAATACATAAAGTTATCTAAATCCATAAAAATTTAAATAACATTGTTTGCATTGTAAAAAAACTACCTGAACTAACCAAATCTTACACAAATTAACATGAATTAAAAAAATGGGAACCTAATCAACCTAAACTCACATAAATTAGAACAAAATGTCTTAAACACAACTAAGTTGAATCAAACCAAACTCAAGGATAAATCAAGGATAAATGAACCAATATAAAATGATCTAAATTGGATCAGCCTAACCCAAACAAAATTGGACCTAATTGAACATACAAAAAAGAAAACCATATCACGTCTATGTTTATAATGTTTATTATTATTTGTTAGTTATGTTATTACATTCCTTTTATGTTTTTTTTTCTTTCCACTAAATATGACATGATTATGTTATCTCATGATCTATACCTTATTGGGATTACAAATTAACATGCCTTAATCATATAATTCTATCTATTATGTCTTGTTTGGATTTCCCATTAGTAATGAATTTATAATTAAATTTATATTTCTTTTAAATGAATTAAATGAAAAATATTGAAGATATGTGTATGAAGATATTTTATAAAAATGATCAATACATGATAGATAGGAATTATTCCTCTATTTCAATTACTATTATAGTATTTAAAATATATATTGATTTCATAATGTATACTATCACATTATTAATAATTTATAAATTTTAATAAGAACAAAAAATACATGATATAAATTTTATCCATTTATTAAGGTAATGGTGGTAACTATACATAAAATTCATGGGGGTACAATAGCTTCTCATAGACTTCATCATACTTGATCACAACCATACCCTTCACAATATATACCATATAGAATAATGTCTCATCTCACAGTTCACTTAAAGTCATTGGGGATATGCATATCACCTATGTTGTCACCACAATTTTCATCTTGTCATTATTATCATCTACCATTTCCTTACATGGTGACGGTTCCCTCTCTTCATACATATTATCATTTTAAACCATCTTCTATGCTTCCTCTATATCCTACTTCTGCATTCCCTTTTTGTTTTATAATCACCCTCATTTAACTTATTCTATAGAATATTCTAATATCCATGAGCATATTGATCATCACAGGTATATAGTGAACCCTAATGGCACTAGACTGGTTATAAATCCTTCGTATACTAGGGATCCCTCAAATCCAAATGATCAGTCTACCTCATGTATATGTACACAACCCTATTAAATTTTGTAACCTAACTTATTTTCATTGTAACATGTATTAATTTAGTATATTTATTTTATTATTTCACAGTTTGACCTACTATTACTATTCATCATGGTTTTACTCACCTAAATAAATTATGGTACCACACAACACCAGTAATGGTTGAGTACAACTGAGACAATCAAATGATTCGTAAAATTGGGAGAGAATATAGGATTTTTATAGATACACTCTCAAAATATAGTGGCATCATACCTATGAAACCAGTATCTTAGAGACACATTGGAGATGAAATTAATCATAATTCATGGACTCATATATAGGTATGAAATTTTATTAGATTAAATTGTATATTATTATTATATTTATATGAATTGATATTTTTTTAGTAGCGTCACTATAATTTTTCTAATTCTTGAGTTATGAGAGATTCATTACTGATGGGATTATTTGGGTTATAGAGATCATACAAGAATGAGTTTTAAAATGTATGGTTTGGTAGAGTTGGAAAATATTTGAAGGGTATATCGGCCCTTGATGATCATCCAGTCACACAGTACCAGGAGATGGTTACTTATTGAAAGAGTAATCATTTTATGGTGTTATTGTAATTTGATTATTTTGGTTGAAAATGATTAAGATTTATAATTCCACTTTCATTCTTGAACTAATAATTTTTTTTACATGATTCATAAAAAATATACAAAAAAGGGTGTTATAGATTATGTTCACACATTAGGATAAACAGTCATTCTGGAATATAATAAAAACCATATATTTTTTAGTATATCTATGAATGATTAATTTTTCTAGGATTTAGATAACAAAAACATCATGTTGTAGTTATACATTTTATTTTTTTAAGTTTTATTCATTAATATAATTATTAAATGTTATTTTCCTATATGTACAAAATTTTCTATCAAGTGAAATTGAACATTTAATGGTGTGTCCCTCCAGAAAATCTATTTTTCTCAAGTAGAAAGAAGAAATATGGGAGGGTTGTTAATTATGATATGTAAGAAAAAATTATATGTTTTTTTATATACCTTAAATTTGGAACATTTATTTCCTACATATCTTTCTATTTTATAATTTCAAAATCAAGTTATAGAGGCTCTTCATAAGAATGATGATGATAAATTTGGACTCATTGGTCATTTGTTATAGGTATAAGTTGAGGACCAGAAAAGGAGGGTCTACTATCAACCCTAGAATTCTATCATTCCTAGTAGGTATTAGACCACTTCAATAAATGTAAAAAACTATACTGGTATTAAGAAAAAGTTTCAAGTATCCCATAAAAACTAGTATAGTCAAAATAATTGGAAGTCTAGAAACATGAAAGAAAGAAAAAGTCATCGTTTAATTTATGGAAGAAATTATGGCTATGGTTCTATCACTTCCATAAAATTTTAATATGGTTTTTGACTAATTTTTTTCAATAATACTTCTTTGTATCATTCCCTAGTAAATGGTGGTGGTCATCCTAGTGGTTATCAGGGTAATAAACTTTCAGGTGTCGACGACGATGAAGTTATTCAAGATGATTATACTTATGATGTGTTTATAGATAGTAATAAAGGTAGTGATGACCATAATGATAGCAATGACACAGATGCAGATTATTTGGAGTTACATATTGATATTATCCTTATTTTACTACATATTTATGACATTTACAACATTTTGTGTTGATCTTTATGATTGGAAAGTTATTTTGTTTATGTGTAATCATTTAATTTTTTAAGTTATTAAGTGGTTGAATATAAATATTTAATATATCTTATTTTTAGGGAGTATGGTTACCATTTTTATTTTTTTATAGGTTGTGTATGGGTTGTACAGGCTAGGTATGAGATTTTTCATATTTGGGGGTCCTATACCAGTAGTTCTTTTCACCTTTAGAATAGGGTTGGTTATTAGTGTAGGGGGATATATCAATTGTTCCTATGAATCGTTGGTGTAGGAAAGTCCAAAATGGGTTAAACCCAAAATTCTTAAGAGCAATTGGTATAGTTTTATCCTATTACTTTAAGATACAATGTATTAAAGAAACATTAATATTAGTTAAACGAAAGGTTCTCAAGATTATACCAATATTTTTGGCCCATTGGTATAGCCTTTTTTTGAGCTATGATGGAATAAAAAAATCAATAGTGTGTCATGGTCATGATGGCAGTATAGAAAATCAGTCCTAGAACATAGGGCTAGGGGAATTTTTACCTCCCCTGCCTTTAAGGAAGTAAATCTTTTCCAGACTATGAAAATATTCATCAGAGGTTCCCCAAATATTTTTTCCCTAATAATGCATGATTCATTTCTCTCATAAATAGTTAATTCAGTTAAAGTCGTTGTGGACTCCCTCAAGATCACTATCCATAAACTGATTCTAGGATACCATCAAGGAGAGAAGTTTAAACCACATAGGGTCCATAAATAATAAATGTTCTACTATGAAAATGGATTTCAAGGAGTATTATGATATATACCTTGAAGGATATTTAGGGGATTATGATAGCTTGTATTACTCTAATGAGGATGAGTATTTGATTCTCACTACAAAGTTTGCATCAGTGAATACGGTTAACATCAATCCTATAGACAATGTGGAACATAACCTTTTAATAGAAGAACATAATGATGATACAACGATATGAAATGTAGTTCACATAAAAAATATAAAAATAGGGTGGTTAAACCCATCATCCAATGAATAATCATGGTGTATGAGCTCCTTCAAACATTCAGTTATTACCTACTCTATATGCTTCAGCTAAGAATAAAGGGAAAGGCATTGTCATATGAAATGTCCAATAACTACCTGATGAAGTTAAGGATCCTTCTACTAAGGATAATGATTCTTAGTATGAATTTAATGTTCCATGGATTCTTGACCCCAATAATTTTCTATTTCGGGAGTTGGAGGTGATCATAGGGGGCTTGGGGAGGGTTTGATAAAGTTTGTAGCTGATATTCTACAGTAGAGGGTTGTTCATGGAATGAGTCTGTGTATATGACATGAATGGTTATTCATGTCTTGGAGGATATTGATTCATTACTTTAAGTTTTGATAGGGAATTTTATTCCTAATTAACTAAAATCATGAAATAATTATTCAAAACATGAATGAATTCAAGGATAAGGAACCACAAAGTTTAACATATATTCATTATTTTTTTACTTGAATTCATTCATGTCTTTAATCAATTTCACATCCTAAAATTATGTGCCTCACAAAAAACTTAGGGTGTGAATCAGTATTTCACGTCATGAATTTTTCAAGGTCCAACCTAAATATAAATTCTAGAAAACCTCTAATTTATCTCATTCCTCTCTTACTTATCTCATGTTTTGGGATAATCCTTGTTGATTATTGAGGATCTCCAATCCTTTTTACACTAACTTTGGTCCTTGGATTTTTGAAATTGATATTTGGAAATCCATAGTGAATTAATCATATTTCTACATCGATTTCAATTATTCCTCTCTTTGGGAATTCTTAGAGATGATTTTTTTTAGATTGGGGAGTGTTTGGGACTAAAATTTTGATGATCCCTTGGCGTGATTTAGGTTTATTTGAGGTTTCCTGGGGTAGTGTTGATCTTTTTCTTGTTCTTTCTTTACTCGGTTGTGTGTGGTTATTTAAAAAGTTTATTTAAGGTAGAGGATCCTTGTTATCTCTCAATTTATGTGAATGTGTATTGATTGCATGATTTGTTTCTTCATTTGGGTGGATATTTTTGTTCATATAAAGATGATAATTAGTTGAATTTAATTAAAATTTAATAAGAATGGTATTATTTTCATTTTTTACTTATTTTAATGACATGGTTATTGGAATTATGATTTCTTTCTAATGTTTCTGAAAATCCTGAATACTGTGGGCCTTTCTTGTGTTGTAGATGATATGATTGTGAAACCCTTGTTGTGTTTATTGATTGATTTCACCATGAATAAAATGTTGAGAACATATATGTGTATAATAAAGTTTTTACCATGTAAATCTGTAAATTTTTTTACTACACCCATGATAAGTAAAAAAGTAAAGTAATGAAATCATTTTGATGAATGTAAAATTTAGTGACGTGAAATATAGGCTTTGTTTACATGTGTTTGTGTGCTTTTTATGAATATGTTTCAAGTATTTTAATGTTGTTGGATCTTGTTGTGTGATGGTGGTGACCACCTTGAGTGTCTAATATATTGGGAAGTGAAACAATGGTTAGTTGGAATGGGATATGATGTGGGTTGATGTGTGGTGGTTGTGATGTGTGGTTGTTGTGGTGATATGGTAAGGTTTTGGTGTTGGATTGGAATAAATTATGTTATGGTGATAGTTAATGTAGGATAAATTACTCATCAACTGATTTTGTTGTGTTAGTTATCCTATTATCCATGAAACGAATTTAAATGTTGAAACTAAAATGACATGGGCTGGTAAATGAATAAGTATAAGCTAAATTAAATATAATAATGGGATAAAATTGATTTTTAGTGGTTGGATTAATTGAAATTAATGATAAATGAATGGGTTGTGTTAAAGTGAATAAAATAGATTAATAATTGGGAGTTAATTGAAACTCATTAATCTAGAAATGGGGGAACCTATAATTAAAAGAAAAAATAGTGTGGTTATGTGTGTGTGATTCATTTTTGGGTAGATGTAACGCCCCGACCCCAGTTACCCAGAGTCGGTGCATTATTACATAATATTGGCATGATCACGAAGGATCAAATCCCGAAAGACTGATCAGTTTATTAGCCTTGGAAACACTAGATGTATTCATAAGTCTTACATTACATCATAAATTGAAAAACTAAAAAAACATCTTCTCTTAAAATCCCCTCATACTATCCCTACAGGTCATTCATAAAATACTTCTTCACATCCTGGGAAAAATAAAACATTGAAGGGGGTGAGCTCAGATGCTCAGTAAGGATAAAAATAAAGCGGAATCTTTCATAAATAAGCATAAACATTTAAGACAATGTATAACTAAAACAGAAGCCTTTTAAACATGAAATTCAACATAATATGGAAACAATAAAATGAAATAATTCCATTTACCTTTTCACATGGATATTCTACTAATCGAATAATCACATGAAATATCAATAACCACTTTCATAATAATGGAATTCATAATGCTAGACTATCATAACCACATAGTCAAGGTTGTGTGCCAAGACTACAAATTAGATTTTTTTCAAGGCCTTGTGCCCAGAAACTAGTTTGTCTCATGAGACCTACCGATGCATTGAGGAGCTATAGAGGGCTCCACCCATCACTTACTAATTCCAATGCATTCCTCATATGAAAAGGTTTAAACATAACATAAAAATTCGTATTTGAAACTAGCATACGAAATGTCAATACTTAATCCATAAACCATGTATTTTATGAAATAAAAAATCCACAGTCAAACATATCACAAAACCTTCATTATAATATGGACGTTTTGTATCAAAATAAATCAACTTAAAATAAGCTTAGAATCCATCAAATGATGTTGACATGGATGAAATCAAAACTATTTGAGAGAAATATCTCCTTTTTGAAATCATTTAAAAGTCACATAATTATAAAAGAAGACCTTTACTTTGAAAATATTCTTATAATCTTGTAAGGGAAGCTTCGACGATTTTATAATGCCAGAAAATAGTAGCACCTTCCGTATATGTTAAATAAACATTCTTACATTAAATTTGTCGAAAAGGTAAAATAGTACCTTGTTTGGAAAACTATGGAAAGATTCCTTTAAAAAAATGTATAAGCTAAAATAAGGGTATAAATGAATTTAAACCATTGTCTATTAAATAGTAAAAATGTTTTGAAATACATTTTTAAAAAACATGTATGTGGATGTTAAAGAGGTCCCAGTAGATACTTACGTAAAAACAACCTCGGATAATAAAGAGATTGTAGAATTAACCCTTACCTTTTACTTTTCCTTAGTCGATGGTAGGTTAACCTCCTATATAATGGTGAAATAATTGTTATTAAATTATACAAGAATCATATACATTAATATGATATCATATATGATCTCTTAACATTGCATTGTTAATAATATCTTAGTATTATTGTTATTTCGGGTGTTAACTGATTTGTTTTCCTTTATATGATTTGTTACGTAAGCAGTGTTTGTTATGGATAGGTTGTATATTATTCATATCCAGAATTATATTTAGTCATTAAACATTATTTTTAATCATCAAATGAAAATTACTCTCGAATGGATACGATGGGGAATGAATCTCATCGCGTTCATGGAGACGGTATTCCATACGTACGCACGAGCGAAAATATCATTCTTTTCATATTAAAATCATATATAATTTGATGGTATATCATATATAAAGAATAAATATCATGGTATATTTATTATTTACATAAGTTATACTAATTATTATACCCATCCAAATAATAATGTATTGAATAACAATTACCCCATAACGTGGAGACGGTAAGTCGTACGTACGCACGTATGGTGACATGTCATTCAAAGGATGGATAGAATACTAAATATGGTTGTACCATATGTATAATAATATCACAGTATATAGAAGATATTAGAGTTATTATTTTAGAAGGTAAAGAAAGAATAAGTGGAAGAATAAATGAACTTGAAAGAGTGTGGTGAAAACATTGCCTCTTCTTCGGGTTCTTCCTTTTGATTTGATCAAAAGGGATCCTTAGGTTGGATTTATGATCAAAATAAGGCCTCTAAGATGAAGTTATGGAAGTTTTTAGAGTAATTGGTTAGGTGTTGTATGAGCCAACTGTCTTTGAAGGTGTGAATTAAAAACAAGGGGGAGTGCCCTTTTATAAGAGGGGTGAGGGTACCTTAGGAAAAGCTAGAAATATTATTTTATAATAAATTCATATTCGGTTTATAATGGATCCTAAGTGACTTATTTCGAGGCTAAGGTGGGTATGGGTCTAAAACCACTCAAACAATAGGTTTTAGACAGGTTTGGGTCACTATATTAACCGTATCTTTACGTTTTAACTCTTAGTTAATTGGTTTGACATTTACCATGTCTCTTTGTATTTTTATATCATATGGCTAATAAAATTAATATATACTTACAAGGGAACCCCAAGTGGTTGAATAATTATAAAACTATAATTATATAAGTCTCTTGGCCGAACTTTATATTTTTGGGAATAGAATATCAATTAATAATATAATATTTGTTTTAAAAATTATTTTATGTCAATTTTTATACTATTTAGAAATTGATTTTTTTTAAATTATAACAGAATGATTACTTCGAAAAAAGTTAATTAAATCAATCCTAACATGTATTATTAACCTATAAAATTATTGGAATTCATTAAAAGTCTCTAATTACATTTATTATGGTATTTATAATATCAATTATTTTAATATTTCACTATTAAGTTAATTACTACATCGTCATTGTGTCATCAATAAATTAAATTATTTAATTTCTAAAAGTTAAAAATAAAATAAAATTATGTATGAAATCTTTTTTACCTTTCTAATGAATATTTACAATCGAATTTATCTTATGTATAACCCTATATTAAAAATGTTTTAGTTATTAAACTTTGATTTTAACTCTTTTAACTCTTCTTTGAGTTAAATAATTATAAATGTCTTAATATAATCCAAGTGGATAAAAGAGGTTCATATTTTATTCCTAATGTTTTTTTGGTCAAACTATACATATCGAATAGAATTAAGACATGTGTTAGGGTAAAAATAATATCATTTTTACCTTTAATTACCTTATTTACTTTTAACCGTGGTAAATAAAAGTAAAAAGTTATTATTCACAAAAAATTATTTTCATCTCATTGAATCACATTTTACTTACTAATATCAACCGTGTCTCTCGGATTTCTGAAATTCCACTCACAGAAGTGGTAAAATTAAGTTTTGTGAAAATTTGCAAAATCTCCTAGGAGGTGGGTAAAAGACGGTAAAAAGTTCAATAAACTTTTATATATCTAAACTTAATCTAAATTGAATCTAATGAATTAAATTGAACTTATATAGGTATTATATATCTATTTTTATCTAAAGTAAATTTAAATATGTAATTATTTAAATAAAAATTTTGTTTTAACCAATAACTCAGTGTTTTTCACTATTCATCAAAAATTGAAAGTTTTCTGAAAAATACCAAAAATTCACCCTAGGATAATTTCGATATTCCGAATCCAAAAATGAAGTCCATTTAGAAAATAAAATTTATAACATTTCAAAAAGTGGGTATTACTATTCATAACGTCTTGTTTGATTGGTTTTGGTGTGTTAGAATTCAAAGTTGCGTACAACACACACTATTGTATTATTCAAAGGGAAACGTACCGTGGAATCTTGGGGTGTTTCATTCTCCCCTCCTTCAAATAATTGCGTCCTCGGAATTTCTATAGTATTACTATGTAAAAAGACTCGGGTGGTTCTTTATCATAAGTTCCTCGGGTTCCCATGTTGCCTCTTCCATCTTATGGTTTCTCCATAAAACTTTTACCAAACGAGTCATCCGATTTCTCAACACTTGTTCTCTAGTATCAAGAATCCTGACGGGCTCTTCGAAATAAGACAGATTGGGTTCCAGTTCTAATTTTTCATAGGTTAGTACATGCATTGGGCCAGGTATGTATTTTCTCAACAATGATACGTGGAACACATCGTGAACTCTGGAGGGACTTGGTGGAATTTCCAATTGGTAAGCTACAATCCCAATTTGTTCTAGAATTTCAAAAGGTCTGATGTACCTGGGGCTCAATTTACCTTTCTTACCAAAACATATAACTCCCTTCCATGGAGATACCTTCACGAAAAAATGATCACCGACTTGAAATTCCAAATCCTTCCTTCGATTATTGGCATAAATCTTTTGCCTACTCTGAGCTTCTTTGATGTGGGTTTGGATTACCTTGACCTTTTCCATCGTTTCCTCCACATGTTCTAGGCCTACGAGTTTTCTTTCACCAACATCATCCCAACAGGTTGGTGTGTGACATCTCTTTCCGTATAACGCTTCATATGATGCTATTTGAATACTTGAATTGAAGCTATTGTTATAGAAAAATTCTACCAGAGGTAAATATTGATCCCACATACCCTGAAAGTCAAGTGAGAAGGATCTTAACATGTCTTCTATGGTTTGAATAGTTCATTCTGATTGTCTATCTATTTGAGGGTGGTAGGCAGTGCTCAAATGTAGTTATGTATCCAAGACCTTCTGAATACTTTTCCAAAATCTTGATGTGAAATGGGGATCACGATCAGAAACAATCAATAAGGGTACTCCATGAAGTCTCACAACTTCATTAATATATAGTCTTGCTAGAAGTTCAAGTGGTAGATCTTATATTATATCAAGAAAATGTGTTGTCTTGGTAAGACGATCAACAATGACCCATATTTCATTGTTCCTTCTAGGAGTCTTTGGTAGTCCATTGAAGAAGTTCATCATAATATTATCCCATTTCCACTCAGGTATAGAAAGAGGTTGCATGACTCCTCCAGGTTGTTTTCTTCCAGCTTTCACTTGTTGGAAAACCATACATCTTGATACAAAATCAACAATCTCCCTCTTCATGATGTCCCACCAAAAATGTTGCTTCAAATATCTATACATCTTAGTGATACCAGGGTGTATAGAAAAATTGGAACTATGAGCATCATCCGACAATTACCTTTTTAGATCAGGTATGCTGGGGACACAAAGTCTCTTCCCAAATTTCAAAATTACATCTTCATATACAAAGTCACTCAATCTCCCATCATTCACAGCTTTAATCTTCTTTTGAAACTCTTCATCATCAGCCTGAGAACTCTTTATCCTTTCTAGTAAAGATGGTTTGGCAACCATTTGAAAAAGTATCGATGTTTCACCTCCCATGGTTATTCCCATATCCATCTTCACTAGATCCATGAAAATAGGATCCCTTTCAACTCTCATCTTGTTCAAAACTCCATGACCCTTTCTACTCAAATCATCTTCCGTCTTATTTTCCTTCCCCAGGTGGTAGTGTATAGTGCAATCATAATACTTGAGTAATTAAAGCCATCTTCTTTGCCTCATGTTGAGTTCTTTCTGTGAGAAAATATATTTCAAACTCTTGTGATTGGTATATATCTCGCATTTTTCACCATTGAGATAATGTCTTCATATATTTAAAGAAAAGATTATAGCTGCTAACTCAAGATCATGAGTAGGAAGTTTTGTTCATGAATTTTTAGCTGTCGTGATGCATAGGCAATAACCCTATCATTCTGTATAAGGACAGAACCAATTCCTTTCTTTGAGACATCACTATAAATAACAAACCCATCATTCCCCAATGGTAGAGTCAATATAAGATCATTTACTAATCTTCTATTCAATTATTCAAAACATTCTTCACACTATTTTGTCCAAATAAATTTAACCCCTTTACATGTGAGCTTCGTTAATGGGTTAGCCAATCGAGAAAAATTCTGGACAAAACGTCGATAATAACCTTCTAAACCAATAAAATTGTGTACCTCAGTTATATTCGTTGGTGTTGGAAATTATTGTATAGATCTTGTCTTAGAAGGATCAATGGAGATTCCTTCCTTAGAGACAATATGGACAAGAAAAGAAATCTCCTGAATCTAGAATTCACACTTGATAAACTTCCTGTATAATTCATTTCTTCTGAGGGTTTTCAGAATGATGCGCAAGTGATTTTCAGGATCTTCATATCTTTTGTAGTATACTAAGATATCATCAATAAATACCACTATAAATTCATCAAGATATTCCTAGAAAACTATGTTTATTAGATCTATGAACATAGATGGTTCATTAGTCAATCCAAAAGGCATTACGGTAAACTCGTATTTCCCGTACCAGGTTCAAAATGCTATTTTCAGAATGTCTTCCTTCTTCACACACAACTGATTATATCTAGATCAAAGTTCAATCTTTGAAAAGTATTAGGCTCTGTGAATTTGGTCAAATAAATCATCAATGCGAGGTAGGGGATACTTGTTCTTTATTGTTATAGCATTGATCTCCTTATAGTCAATGCACATCCTCATAGATCCATCTTTTTTCTTAACAAAAAGAACAGGGGCTTCCCATAGAGAAACACTAGGGAGAATAAATACCTTATTACTCAATTCATCAAGTTGTTTCTTTAGTTCCACTAATTCCACAGTGGCCCTTCTATAAGGAGTCTTCGATATGGGCCTTGAACCAAGAATTAGGTCAATGGAAAACTCAATTTCTCATTCTGGAGGATGTCCAGGTAAATCTTCTAGAAAAACATCAACATATTCTTGCACAATAGGTACATCCTCTATTCTAACATTCCTTTTCTCACCCACAGTTATTTCATTCTCTTCCTCCAAAATAATTGAATTTAGTTGAACTGTAGGGGGTGGATCTAGATAGGAATTAAGTGGTGACATTTCTTTTCTAAAGATAAAGCACTCTTTATCATCATCAAAAATTGTAACCTCCTTCTTCTTACTATAAATTTTTGAATCATGGTCTGAAAACCAATCCATACCGAGGATTATATCAAATTCCATCATGGGTATGATGATGATATCAGCAGATAAATAACGTATATATGCCATAATGGGAACTGACTCACCAAACTTTGTTGCAATGATACTTCCCTTAAAAGTTTTGACTGACAACTCTTTTGTTAAATCAAATTGGAAATATCTAATTTTCTTAGCAAACTGGGAAGATATGAAACAATTCGATGATCCATAATCAAATAAATCATTGGCTAAACTTGAGGAAACCATTAAATTACCAGTCACTACGTCTTTTTGAGTTCCCACCTCAGCAGTAGTGATGAAATAAGCTTGGCCTTGATCCCTTGGCCTCTTCTGAGGTGTGTTTCCCTGACTCTGAGGACATTAATTTTCATAATGTCCCATATTCCTGCAATTGTAGCACTGAACATTGATGGATTCTTTCTTCCCCTTGCAATCACGAGCTTGGTGGCCTTTTTCACCACACTTGTAACAGGCTCTCATTCCCTTCAAGCAAGTACCGGGGTGTTTCTTCCCACATTTACTTTAGGATGGATATTCAAATTTTCCCTTCTTCCCCTTATTTCCATTTCCAGAGTAATCAGTAGATCTTTTATTCTCCTGCTTTGTTATAAAGTCATAAGACTTAGAGAATTCCTTCTTTGTCTTGATAGCACATGAGATAATATATTCGTATGACGAGAAGGATTGTGAGACTAATGCTTGATGGAGAAATGGATTTAACCCATCAAATAAATGATCAATATTACTCCTCGGGTTACGTATATAATCTGTTGCATGCCTCACTAACCTTGTAAAGTTATCTTCATACATTGCAACATTCTCATCCTCCTTTTTCCTCAGACTCAGAAATTGTCTTTCCATATCCACTCGATGGTCATGAGGAAAGTATATTTCTAAGAAAATCTCATTAAACTCCCTCCATTCCATACTTGATACTTCTTCATCTTCTTTTTTATTTTGAATCAATGACCACCATTGATCAGCATCTCCAGTGAGGCGGTAAACTGCCATGACAACTTTTTCCGTTTCGCTACTCCCCAAAGCCTGGAATATTTTCTCTAGGGAACTTATCAATTACTCAACTACCAATGGATTTTTACCCCCATTAAATTTTGGTGGTTGTTGCCTCATGAAGAAATCTAACATTGATCCTCCATGCTGCGGATCAGGGTGATCCATACGGGTAAGGTTATTATTCATAACCTGAGTGAGTTGTCCCAATATAGATATAAGCTGATTAGCACCAGTTTTATCACCAGTTCCACTATAATTATCTTCAGTAGGAGGAAAATCCCTACACGGAGTCCATGCATTGATACAGTTTCCATTCCTTCTACTAGGCACCATTTCTAAACAATGTCATAAACTATATTAGTTTATGAATCGAAATACATAATTCCATACTTGTAAAACACTTAACATAAATTGAAAAGTTTATGGATATAATCCATAATCATAAAAATGTTTTCTTTGAGGAAGTATATACTCATAACCCTTCATAATGGTTTGTAAATAAAATGAGAATTATCCTAATCATATCCCCTGGAAGTGTCGTAACAAAGAGTGCAACAAAGCCCATTGTCGTGCACCAATTCCCGTTCGAGTCTAGCTCAAAGCATTGTTTTTTAGTTTTACGCCTAGGTACATCTGTCCTAGAGCCACCTCTACCTGCTCGTATCCAAACAGGGATGTATTTCTCGGAAAACTCACAGAATCTCTACAATACCAATATTCTAGGAATTTCTTCTATACTAATCCTCAAATTCTATCTTAGTTCTATGTGCTCTAATCAGATTTTACCTAAATATAGCTTCCAAGGTTTATTACTAAACTTCCTTTGATACCAACTGTAACGCCCCGACCCCAGTTACCCAGATTTGGTGCATTATTATATAATATTGGCATGATCACAAGGGATAAAATCCCGAAAGACCGATCAGTTTAGTAGCCTTGGAAACACTAGATATATTCATAAGTCTTACATTACATCATAAATTGAAAAACTACAAAAACATATTCTCTTCAAATACCCTCATACTGTCCCTACAGGTCATTCATAAAATACTTCTTCACATCCTGGTAAAAATAAAACATTGAAAGGGGAGAGCTCAGATTCTCAGTAAGGATAGCAATATAGCGGAAACTTTCATAAATAAGCATAAACATTTAATGCAATGTATAGTTAAAACAAAATACTTTTAAACATGAACTTCAACATAATATGGAAAAGATAAAATTAAATAATGCCATTTACCTTTTCACATGGATATTCTACTAACCAGATAATCACATGAAATATCAATAACCACTTTCATAATAAGGGAATGCAAAATGCCAGACTATCATAACCACATATTAAAGTCCTTGTGCTAAGACTACAAATAATATTTTTTCAAGGCATTGTGCCAAGACACTAGTTTGTCTCATAAGACCTATCGATGCATCGAGGAGCTATAGCGGGCTCCACCTGTCACTTACTATGTCCAATTCATTTCTCATATGAAAAGGTTTAAACATAACATAAACATTCATATTTGAAACTAGCATACGAAATGTCAATACTTTATCCATAAACCATGAATGGTATGAATTAACCAATCCAGAGTCAAAAATATCAAGAAACCCTTCAATACAATATGTAAGTTTTGTATCATAATAAATCAACTTCAAATAAGCTTAAAATATATCAAAGGATGTTGACATGGATGAAATCAAAACTATTTGAGAGAAATATATCCTTTTTGAATTCATTTAAAAGTCAAATAATTATAAAAGAAAACCTTTACTTTGAAAATATTCTTATAAGATTGTAAGGGAAGCTTCGACAATTTTATAATGGCAGAAAATAGCCGCACCCGCCGTATATGTTAAAAAAACATTCTTACCTTAAATTTGTCGAAAAGGTAAAAAAGTACCTTGTTTGGAAAACGAAAGAAACAATCCTTTAAAAAAATGTATAAGGTCAAATAAGGGTATAAATGACTTTAACCCATTGTCTATTAAATAGTAAAAATGTTTTGAAAGACATTTTTAGGAAACATGGATGTGGATTATAAAGAGGTCCCAGTAGATACTTACATAAAAACAACCTCGGATAATAAAGAGATTGTAGAATTAACCCTTACCTTGTACTTTTCCTTAGTATATGGTAGGTTAACCTCCTGTATAGTGGTGAAATAATTGTTATTAAATTATACAAGAATCATATACATTAATATTATATCATATATGATTTTTTAATATTTCTTTGTTAATAATATCTTAGTATTATCGTTGTTTCGGGTGTTAACTGATTTGTTTTCCTTTATATGATTTGTTACGTAAGCTGTGTTTGTTATGGATAGGTTGTATATTATTCATATAAAGAATTATATTAAGCCTTTAAACATTATTTTTAACCATAAAATGAAAATTAGTCTCGAATGGATACGATGGGGAATGAATCTCATTGCGTTCTTGGAGACGGTATTCCGTACGTACGCAAGAGTGACAATATCATTCTTTTGATATAAAAATCGTATATAATTGGATGGTATATCATATATAAAAATAATTATCATATAATATTTATTATTTACATAAGTTATACTCATTATTATACCCATCCAAATAATAATTTATTGAATAACAATTACACCACGACGTAGAGACGGTAAGTTGTACGTACGCACGTATGGTGACATGTCATTCAAAGGATGGATAGATTACTGAATATGGTTGTACCATATTTATAATAACATCACATTATATATATGAAACTGGATTTATTATTTCATAATGTAAAGAAAGAATAAGTGGAAGAAGAAATGAACATGAAAGAGGGTGGCGAAAACATTACCTCTTTTTCGGGTTATTCTTTTTGATTTGATCACAAGGTCTCCTTAGGTTGGATTTCCGATCAAACTAAGGACTCTAAGTTGAAGTTAGGGACGTTTATATAGTAATTGTTCAGGGTTTGGATGATAAAAATTGCTTTGATGGTGTGAATTAAATAGAAGGGTGAGTTCCCTTTTATAAGAGGGGTGAGGGGCACATTAGGAAAATCTAGAAATATTATTTTATAATAAATTCAAATTAGGTTTCTAATGGCTCCAAAGTGACTTATTTCTAGGATAAGGTGGGGATGGGTCCAAACCCACTCATCCAATAGGTTTTAGACAGGTTTGGGTCACTATATTAACTTTATCATTAAGTTTTAACTCTTAGTGAATTTGTTTGACATTTACCATGTCTCTTTGTATTTTTATATTATATGGTTAATAAACTTACTATATACTTACAAGGGAAACCCAAATGTTTCATTAATGATAAAAATATCATTATATAAGTCTCTTTGCCGAACCTTATATTTTTAGGAATATAATATTAATTAAAAATATAATATTTTTAAAAAAACTATTTTATGTCAATTTTGATACTATTTAGAAATTGATTTTTGTGAAAATTATAACAGAATTATTACTTCAAACAAATTTAATTAAATCAATCCTAACATGTCCTATTAACATATAAAATTATTGGAATTCATAAAAAGTCTCTAATTACATTTATTAGGGTATTTATAATATCAATTATTTTAATATTTCACTATTAAGGTAATTACTGCATCATCATTGTGTCAAAAATAAATTAAATCATTTAATGTCTAAAATTATAAATAAAATACCATTATGTATTAAAACTTTTTATCTTTATAATGAATATTTACAATTCAATTTATCTTACGTGAAACCCTATATTAAAAATGTTTTAATTATTAAACTTTGATTTTAACTCTTTTAACTCTTCTTTGAATTAAATAATAATAAATGCCTTAATCTAATCCAAGTGGACCAAAGAGGTTCATATTTTATTCCTAAGGTTTTTTTTGTCTAACTATACTTATCCAATAAAATTAGGACATGTTTTCGGGTAAAAATAATATCATTTTTACCTTTAATTACCCTATTTACTTTTAAACGTGGTAAATAAAAGTAAAAAGTTACTATTCGCCAAAAATTATTTTCACCTCATTGAATCACATTTTAATTACTGATATCAACTGTGTCTCTCAGATTTTTTAAATTCCACTCACAGAAGCGGTAAAATTAAGTTTTTTGAAAATTTGCAAAATCTCCTAGGAGGTGGGTAAAAGATGGTAAAAAGTTCAATAAAATTATATATATCTAAACTTAATATAAATTGACTCCAATGAATTACATTGAACTTATATAGGTATTATGTATCTATTTGTAACTAATGTAAATTTAAATAAATAATTATTTAAATAAAAAGTCATTTTTAACCAATAACTTAGTGTTTTTCACTATTCATCAAAAATTGAATGTTTTTAGAAAAATACCAAAAATTCACCCTAGGTAATTTCGATATTCCAAATCCGAAAATGAAGTCCATTTCGAAAAAATAAAATTTATAACATTTCAAAAAGTGGGTATTACTATTCATAATGGCTAGTTTTATTGGTTTTGGTGTGTTAGAACTCGAAGTTGCATACAACACACGCTATTGTATTATTCAAAGGGAAACGTACCGTGGATGCTTGGGGTGTTACAGTAGAAATGATTATTATGTATGTCAGGAGGTTCAGCGGCATTGTTTTGGATTACACTAGTGAAATTTATGTGAACACATAGGTTTGGGTGTTTTTGAAGTCTATCAACATCATATATTCAGGTTATTTTATACACACATTTCCAAAGTTAGATAATTTTACTAATGATAAAATGTTTTTGGTTCCAAGTGTTTTCCCCCAACATCTAAGGTAGTGGTGAATCGGATGGTTAGTACCCCCTCTTCCCCACTCTTCCTTTGTGGTAGTGATGATGAGATAGGTTAGTGTTGGAGATCACCCAGGGAAGATGGGTTTGTGTTGGAGATCACCCAACGATAACATGTTTGTTTTGGAGATCACCCATTGATGATGAGTTGGTGTTGGAGATTATCTAGTGGTGTTGGATATGTGGAATATAGTTGGGGTCATTCATGCTATGGGGAGGTAACTAAGTTTATTTCATTCAAATTCATGATACCCTACTTCCCTAGATTTGAGATGTGACATTGTGATTATGAATGATGTTATAACTGGATGCTAGACCTTGTGGGATTTGAAGTAGGTAAGGATGCATCTCAACCCACATTATAGATAGATAGACATGTGATGTGATATTTATGTAAGTGGTGAGAGAATTTTAAATTTGACGTTGGGGTGTGAGAAATGAAAACTAGTGGGTAAGTGGTTGTAGGGTACCTTTATTTAATTTTATATTAGTACATTAGATGTGTTATTTTTGGGAACATGTCATGGTGAGTTTGAGATTGGTTAGTTGGCATTTTTAGGTCAATGTTAGTTATACTATTTATTCACTGGTGTATCATTATACTCTTCTCATAGGTACACAGGAGACCGTGGGAATGATCCTGCTGAGTATACATGTTATGATCAACCTATGTATATATGAACAATTTTTCAAGTTTCTAGGAGGATTTTTGGGAATGATATGGATATCACTAGCTTGGATATTGGAGCTTTTTTTGGCTCACAGTCGTGCTGCTTGTCTTTTTGGTATTTATTTGGAGATATTTATTTTTATTTTTGTAATTACTCATTCTTTATGGGATGGTTAGATTTACTTTTATTTTATGTGTTGGATTTGATTGGCAGTTTATTTATCATATCTCCTGATCCATATTAATAATGAGGATAATGCCTCCCATATGTGATATTTTTATACCCTCGGTGCTAGTCTCTAACTCTTGGCCTACTGGAGGTAGGACTTGGTGTTCATTATCTCTCTTCCTTAATTATTCTACTAGGAGGAATACCTTTGGAGATAGGGGTCATGATATACTGGTATCAAAGTTTTTTTAGATATTTTTTGGAGTATGAAGTTAGGAAATGTGAGGATTATGTTGGTTGGTATGGAAATGCTTTTAGTTGATCTTGGTACTTGACATATACGTGGGAGACCACCTGTGAAAAAGGATTTTATGGCCCCCAATGATATGATTCAAGGACCCTATGTCTAATAAATGACCAAGTATGGTGGTACTTATTGTAGGATAGAGACCTAGGAGAGATAAATGTATCAAATTTATTTGTATTCTTATATGAATTATGGTGAATTTTGTGAATTAAATGAAATTTTTTAAATTGACAGTGAAAAATTACATACTACTAGAGTTAGTGTTTCTATATACTTTTTAGTAATTTCTTCAGATCAAATTTTTTTAATAGATATGGTAGTATTGGTTCTAAAGGTTGGTCTAGTTTGTCATTAAAGGATCAACCTAGTATAGGAGGATGAGGCATGGTAAAGATCCTTGCATTCCTTTTAGCTGTAATACTATGGAAAGTGTGAGGGGAGCATCTTTGATCATTAGATAGAGAACTAGTTGGAAGATCCTAAGATCAATTTTGATCCGATTCTAGCTTAGTATATGTTTTGGGTGTGGTTGGAATTTTGTCATATGTGGGGAGATTCACTTTGTGGTGGATGTTATATCCTGGTGATCTGAAGGTTTCAGGTGTATTGTACTCAGAATTCTAGAAGGATTTTCATGTGTATTTTTTAATCAATGATGAAGGAGAAAACAAAGTAGGATCTACTATCCATTTAGTGGGGAAACCAGAGTTTGTGGGATCTTGGTTTAATGTTCAAGTACCTCCTATATTTTTCCCTTAATATCATCCATGATGTTTAGTCAAGAGTGTGATGATTGGAGGAGGAGTTTCTCCTAGGGAATTGATATTCATTCACCCCATTTATAATACCCAATAATTTATATGTATAAAATAATTAATAGGTTTTAAAATTGTCTCACTTTTTGGGGGTGTGGCCCTCATGAGGGTATCTAATAGGGAATCTTTTGGAGCAAGGTTCCGAGTAGTAAATTGTGGTTATCTAGGCATTTAGGGTTTCAAAAACCATCCATAGCAGAAATTTTCACATCATTTTAGGATTGGTGTCTCCCAAGAACTTATCAAGGGATGACCATTTTCATGATATATCTATCGGGGTCATGGTCACTACTAGGATCTGTGTCCAATAGCTCGAGAAGGTTAGTGTCTTCTGCATAGTCATTCCCTTTTTCAATAGCATCAATAGTTTTCTATAAGAAAGTACCAACTATAGGGACCATCAATAATTGTTTAGTATCAAAGGGAATATATAGTTTAAATAGTGAATAATCATGATGGTCTCCTTACTCATGGTCTTAGACTAAAGTGTGGTTATGGAGGCTGTTATCAGAGAGGTAGAGGGGATGGACGTGGATAGATGCATGTGATGGGGGTGTCGATTACAATGGTGTGAGATTTTATCCAAGTTACAATAAGTTTTTCATCTACCCTAGTTTCTACCTTATTTTATTTAGGAGCCTCTCACTCCTATTTTGATCCTTCTTTGGTCTATTCCTTGGGATTGGATATGGAATGACTTCTGGTGCCCCTTTTCTTATCCACACCAATTGGAGGTCATGCTACTTTTTCTAAGTGTGTTAGGGATGTATACTAGTTATGGGGAAATATCAGTTAGATGGATATTTCTTCTTACTATTGATACAACCATATAATGTTATCCTAGACATGGATTGTGTGTATTTTGTTTGTAAAGTCATTGATTTTTTTCTGTAGAATAATTTTTTTTCTTATGTAGAGGCCCAGTGAGTGGAATTCATTGGTGAGTGGGTTTATCAGATGGAGGATATGAAAGTGGAAACTATATTATATTATTTGTAAGAGTTATTAGTGAAATATTAGGAAGATTTTGTTTTCATGGTTGTATAGGAGTTTCTTGATGTCTTCTAGAATGATTATTTGACCTAATCCCCTCGGCATGACATCGTGTTTAGAATAGAGCTACAACTAGATGCATCTCCAATTTTGATTCCCTTAATGAATTTTTTCTATGGAGATGCATGAGTTATGTCTATAGGTTTATGATATAATAGATATTGGTTTTATCTAACCTTTTTGGTATCCATTGTGTATCCAGTGTGTTTTTTCCAAGATGGCAGATGTTAGTCTGAGGTTTGATATAGATTACCAAAGGATAAACTTGGTGATGGTCAAAAATTGTTACTCCATTCTGAGGAATGATAGTATTTTTCATGATTTAAATGGATCTAATTAGTTTTTGAATATCAACATGTGTTTTGGATATCTCTAAATGAAAATGAAAATGAGGATATCCTAAAGACTACCCTGAGGTGTTGGTATGGGCACATCAAGTTCATGTTCATTCTATTTAGTGTCATGAATGCACTAGTTGTTTTTATGGGGTCATGAACTCTATTTTCTATGAGTTCTTGGACCAGTTAATGGTCATGTACATTGATGACATATTAATATACTTAAAGTTATAGGAAGAGTGTATCAATCATCTCAGGGTTTTCTTGTGGGTTCTTAGACACCATCATATCTATGGAAATTTGACCAAATGATATTTTTAGACATGAGAGGTATGTTTCCTTAAGAATGTGGTGTCCTAACGGGATGTGGCTATTGACCAATTAAAAATTGAGGTATTGTTTTATTTCATAGCACCAAATAATGTGGCATAGATTCATAGTTTCCTTGGTATTATAGGATATTTCCATAAGTTTTTATCTGATTTCTCATTAATTAAAAACTAAATTATATCCTTGAGCATGAAGTACTAGGCCTTAGTTTAGACTAATTAGTTTTAGGAGTTATTCGGCTTCCTAAAGGAGATATTGGTCAGTTCACTAGTGTTTTGGTTTCCTGGAGAAGGGTTGATGTTTATTATATTTGGTGGTGCATACCATATGGGTTGGGGATCCATACTGATGCAATAAATAGTACTGATATATTATGGGTCTAGAAATTTATATCCCCATGATCATAACTATTCCACACATTATCTAGTGTTAGTGGTGTTTTTTTTCACTGAAGTTATGGTATTATTACCTCATAAATGAGTGCTTTGTAGTTTCCATAGACTAACAGAGATTGAAATATATTCTCTCTTAGTGGGAACAGAATTTTTTCTAGTATAGGTGCATGGAGTTTCTCAAGGACTACAATTTTGAGATCACTTTCACTCTAGGGAAGGGGGATGTGGTTTCCAATACACTGAGTCAGAATTCTCGAGGTGATGTGGTTCAAGATTCCTTGGATTTTTTGAGAGAGATATAGGAACTTTTGGTGTTGGTTCTTGATATGGGGTAAATAAATGGAAAAGGTTATCCTTAAAAAAGGATCATGGAATCATATTTAACGTAGTGGATGGAGGAGTATCAGTGGGGAGACTCAAAATTGAAGGTGATTTGATATCGTTTTGTCCATGATGATTCTCCATAGGGATGGTTAGAGGATGGTTAGAACCAGATATTGTTTCAAGGGTGTCTATTTATTCCATTGGAGATGTAAAATAGATTTCTCCATAAGTTTCACATCTCTCATTTAGTAGTTTATCCTAGTGTTTATAAGATGTATTGTTACTTTACAAGGTATATTTGGTGTATTGGGATAAAATGATTAGTTGTGGGGTTCATGGTACGGAGTTTCATATCTTAGTAGGTGAAAGTCGAGAATTGTATTCTTAGAGGGTTATTGTAACTTTTGGATTTCCCCTAGTGGAAATATAAGGACATATAAATGGATCTGATCAATAGATTGCCCCAAAATCAGGGTTATGTGACATAGTTTGGGTTATAATGTACAAAAATATGAATTTATCTCACTTTATAGTGATCTGTTAATCAATTTTTGTGGAATATTTGGCAAGGAGGTATGTGGATGATGATGTTAGTATTCAAGGGGTTCCAAGAACCATCATTTTTTATTAGTATCCTTGTTTTTTCTCGTCATTTTGGAGATAATTGCAGCATGTCATAGGATCCAAGTTCACCTGAGAAATTATTTTCACCCCCAGATAGATGGGATGATAGAACATATGATCCATATGTATGAATATATGTTCTGATCATGCATCTTAGGTTTTGGAGGATCATGGGTAAATCACCTACCTCTAGTTGAGTTTTCATATAAAAAATCTATCACTCATCCATTCATATGGATCTATTTGAGATGTTAATTCAGGTTTTAAAGGTGGATTATCTTTGTACCTTCCACCATAGATATAAAATATCTACAAAATCTTTCAGATGTATCACCTTATTATGTATCTTTATGTTGAATCCCACATCACTGAAAGGGGAGAGTTGTATATCAAGGATGACATGAAATTCAGGGAGCATCCAGTAGAGATCCATGATCATCGATAGAATGTGTTATGTGGGTGAAATATCACCTTAGTTCATGTGTTATGAAGGCATGGTGTCCTAGAGGAAATTATATATGAGTGTGACACATATAATTTTTCCCAATTCCCTTAATTATTTTTATTTTTTCCCTTATTTTGTTTTTTATGATGTAATTATTGAATATTTACGAATTACGAGATGTGTCATTTACCTTTATGGTAGCATGTGTTATGGATTTAAGAATATTAAGAGGTGAAAACTCATTACCAATAAAGATTTTTTATAATTAAGGCATGTTTCAAAACCATGTGAGTGAGTTAGTTCCACCTAAATAAAATAAAATATCTTGATATGGAGGATGGTTTTCCTTTATTTTTTTTAATAAGGAACTATTATGTGATTTTTGAGTTAGTTTTTGGCCTAGATATATGTGTTTGGATAGATTAAATGTTTAGGGTGTAATGTGATCCTTGAGAGTTATCTTGTGGGATGGTTTTTTCAGACACTAACCTTTCCTTTTTCAAGTTGGTATTTTATTCATGAGGATTATAATTATTTTATAGGTATATAATGTAATGTTTTTTTCCTTATTAACCTAATTAAGTTACTAATTTGGGTGTTGGGGAAACGAAATGAGGATTGAGGATGGTTTGATAGATTTGGAGCTGAAATTGTGTTATATAGTGGTGTTTATTTCACGAGTCTATTTTCAAAATTTGAATGGTTGATCAGGGTTTGGAGGCTAGAGATTCACTATTTGAAGTTTCAAGAGGGAATTATGTGCCTAATTAAGTCACATCATGAAATAATTATTCCTGAAATGAATGAAAATTAGTGCAAGGTTCCATGATGTTTGGAGAATGTCCATCAAGTTTTGATTTAAATCCATTCAAGGACTGAATTAGTTTCAAATCCTAATTCAGTGGGCCTCATGAAAACACACAATGTAAATATGTATTTCATTTCATGAATGTTTCAAGGTCTAACCTATTTATAAATTCTAGAAACCTTTTATTTATATCATTCTTATCTCATTCTACTCTAGTCTTTGGTGGACCCTTAGTGATTTTATAGGATATTATAGCATCTTTCCTCCATCATTGATCCCTGGATTCCAAAGATTTATCTTTGTTAATATATTGTGAATAAATAACCATTATATTTTTTATTTATCCTTTTCCAAACTTTATGAATTCTTAGTAGTGATGTTATTTTGATTGTGGATCATTTAGGATTATGGTTTTGATGGGACCTTAGTGTGATTCGATTGATCTGAGGTTTCCTAGTGTGGTTGTGGTATTATGGGTGTTCTTTCTTCTCCATATTGTACATGGTTATTTAGAATGATTATTTATGGTATGGAATATTCGTTCTCTCCCTCATTATGTCTATGTGTATATATTCCATAATTTTCTTACTTTAGTTGGATAGTTTGGGTCATTGAAAGAATATAATTAATTTAAATAAATTGAAATTGAATGGGAATGGGTGTATTCACAAGTTTTTGCTACTTTTGATGATATTGTTATTGGAATTATGTTTTCGTGCTAACATTGATGAAAATCATGGTTATTAGTAGCCTTGATTGTTTTTTAGTTGATATGATTGTCAAGACCTAGTTTTGTTGATTGTTTGATCGCACCTTGAATAAAAGGTTAAGAACTTATATATGGATAATGAATTGGTTGCCTATGTAAATATAGAATTTTTGTTAGAATACCCATGCTCAGTAATGAAGTAAAATACCAAAATCCTTTTCTGTTGAATATGAAATTGTGTGTCATGAAAGCTAAAATGTGTTAATATGTGTTGGTGTGATTGTTGTGATTCTTTTTTGGGTATGTAAACCTTATTTGGGATTGTGCGGTGATGATGGTGAGAAGCTTCACTATATGACATATTGGGCTGTGAAGTAATGTTTATGTGTCATGGAATGTGATGTGAGATGATGTTCGTGGTTGTTTCAATGATATGGATGAGTTGTTGTGATTTCTTGGAATGTGTTGTGTTCTGGAAATGCTTGATATAGGTTTATGAGTCGTTATGTTATGTATTTGTGTTATTTTCTTAGTTATCCATGGAAGAAATTGAAATGAAGAAATTGAAATAAAATGGGCTCATAAATGAATTCAAATTGGATGAAATTAATGTGTGGTAGTTTGATTAAATGAGATTAATGATAAATTAATGGTTTGTGTTAATGTGAATGAAATGGATTGGTAAATGTTAATTAATGGAAACTCATTAATTTTGGAAATGGTGAAACCTATAATTGAATGTAAAAAATTGTTTGGTTATGTTTTTTTGTTATATGGTGTGATGAGTTTAGTGGCGGTAGTAGTTTTTATTAATTTCATGGGGTTAAGTGTTAGTGTTATGGATTATAAAATCCTAGGATTAACATTCATGGATTTTATATCATTTTTTATGAATATTCAGAATATTAAAAAAGAACATTCATAAGGAACATTATAGTTTAGTGTCTTTGGAAACATGTAAAAAATCTTAAAACTTGGTGAAAGAAATTCAATTTTTTAGACAAAGATATTCCCCTTTAGTACTCCTACTTAAAAACATTCTTCATAACATCAAGAAAGGAAAAATAATAATGGGGTGAGATTAGATTCTTATTAAGGGTAAACAATGGAGATAAACATGAGAATAAGGGTATGAGAAAATAATCAAAACATTTGAAGATCATACCCTACATGTTAAGGAACATAAAAATGAATCCTGTCATAAATATTAGCAGTTCATAAGACATAAATCATATGGTAATCAGGATCATAATTGGCGAAATAATAACATATGAATAAAACATGGAATTTAAGGTAGAAACATAAGCATAAAACACTTATGTAAAGGCTACCTATCAAGAATTCCATAACATGTCAAGATTTGGCTAATAACTTGTGTACCAATTTCAGTATTGGGATTCCCTCATGTTTACCCTATTGTTTTGAGCATGGGATTCCCTCCCATATACCAAATTGTTTTGGGACTGTGATGGCCACCTATGTACCCTCTTTTTTTGGACTTGGGATGGTCTCATGTGTACCCTCTTATTTCACTCTTGGGATTCCCTCCTTTATATCATTTTTTTGTGATTAAGATTCCCTCATTTTTTTGGGCTTGGGATTTCTTCCTGTGCACCCTCTTGTTTCGGGCTTATGACGCCCTCTTTTTTTGGGCATATGATGACCTCTCATGTACCCTCTTTATCTCATAAAACATTTATCATTACCCCAATTCATTAGAGGATGATATAGGTCCCACCTATCACATAATGAAATCATACATGCATGTTCCACAAGATAAAAAAACATTAATCATATCATGACCCGTGAAAGGATATGATTTTTATAAACATCAAATCATAACCCATGAAATTAAATGGGTATAATTAACATTACATAACATAATAACCAATGAATAATATATATTTTTTTTAATAATTTCATTAAATAATAACCTGTGAAAGGAATCGGGTTCCAAAAGCACATAACCCATGGAAGAGAAACGTGTGTCGTAAACACCATGACATAGAAAAATAAACCATTCAAGAAATAATATGAATAGTATTCTTGGATAATTCACCAAATAAATATTAAAACATATCAAAGTATTACATATTTTATGGAGATGAATTATGGAAGAAAATTTAGAATATTTCTTATAGAAACTAACCTTTCTTTGAATTAACTCTTTAAAACACAGAACATATTCAAAATAATTTTCTTAAAAAACACATTGAAAACACATAAATTAATATTTAAAATAATTTAAAACATTTATTGAGGATAATATATTTTTCTATTTTGAAAATTCTGTATAAAAAATAATTCATTTTTAAAACCTTTTCATTTGAAAATAACTTTTCAAACATGTGGAGGAATCTTGAAAACATTTAGAATTCCTTTTACTTTGAAAATACATTTAAATAATGTAAATAAATCATGAAAAAAAATCATTGAAACATAAAAAAAAAGATTTAAATAATTTTAAATAATTTTTAAACATATAAAATTTTTTAGAAACATTTTTTTAGAAAACATGGTTTTTATAGAATACAATTTTCCATCTGAAATGGGAAATAATGTCGGTGTTTTTTAAAAAACAATTTCGTAATTATCTTAAGTACAAAATAGGAGAAATTTTTTAATAATACAGGAATATATAATGGATAAATATATTATAATAAAATTCCTTATTTTTCTTGAGAGTTGGATTATAACATTTCATCAATGAGAATATTATCATAAACAATCATGATAAACGATAAGATTATATCAATAAACTATTGCCACATTGTTAATGTTGAATCATACTCTACATGATGTAATAACATTAAATTAAGATTAAAAAATCATTAAATAAGGATATTCATGATATAACATGTCATGGGGCAGTATATACACCCCATAGAAAAATATAGGTGCATAACATGGCTTGTATCTCAAAGAAGAAAACATGAGACAAAAATTACTTTACCGATTTGGAACCTTTTGAACCATAAACCCCATGAAATAAATATCATAAAATAGATATTTAATTACCCATAAATTTAAGTACAATTATAAAAGAATAAATTCATTTTCAGTATATAGACCACATAAAAGAAATGAGTGGTAAATAAGGCATGTATCTCACAGATATAAAATGTGAGATGAGAAAACCCTTACCTTAAGTATTGACTTTATTCGTACACGTTAAATACTCTTGTATAATAAATATAAATTTATTATAAATCTAAAAAACAACCATATTGTTATATCTAGTACCACATATTATTTTGTTATGACATTATATTACTCATTTATTAACAACTCCATGTTAATGTCATGTTTTTGGTAATATCTACTTTGTTTATTCATATAATTTAGACTGTTATACTTGATCCTATTACATAAATCATGATTGAATTATTTATATAATGTAAAAGATGATATAAATATCATATATATTCAATATATTTTCATTTATAATAGTCCATAAAATATAAATTATAAAATTGAATACAACGTTCATGGTAACGGTAGGTCGTACGTACACATGAACGTTGTTTCTGTTTTATTATTGTATTGAAAGAAAGAAATTAAAATACATATATTTATTTATATATTTATATAAATAATACCATTAAATTAGAATTATTATTTCATATATATCATATAAGTTCACTAAAACCATATTTAATACCTTCCATGTAAATTTTGAACAAATCACATCACGTTGAGGAGGTGGTAGTGTACATGTCCATAAATGAAGTTATCATATTTACCTAAAATGTAAAGCATGAAGGTATATTTTATATAATAATTAAAGAAAAATAAATACAAACTAAATATAATATAAATATATACATCATATAAAAACATATTTTCCATCATAATTCTCAACTATGAGAGGCGGTAAAGTAAAAATGAACAACATTGTTTTGTGAGGTGGTAGTTCACTATACATAAGAACTGTAAGTTTGTTACTCATTAGATGGAAGTCTGAGTAAGTGTATTTAAAAATATTAGATTAAAAACATATCATTATATTTATTATACTTATGTTATTATATAATCATGGAATAAGAAGAGTTGAGGAGATGAAGAATGAAAATAAAACAAAAGTGCTTGAGGAAGGATGTTACCTCGTTTTTAGGTAACTTCTTTTGGTTTTCACCAAATAGATTTCTTTTAGAGATTCATACCCAAATGGAGGATTCCAATATGATGGTCTAAATTTTTTAAGACTATTTTATAATATTTTTTGTGAGTCAAAGTGATTGAGAGGTCTAAATAAGTGGGAGGGGTGAGTGCCTTTTTATAGTGGAGAAGGAGTAGAATTATTGTAAATTTTTTAAAAGGGAATTAAACCAACGTTTTTATTATGTAAAGTGGATATAATAATGGTATTAATTTAATAAAAAGGAATATATGGTCTAAATATAAACCTTAAATTGATTTTTTCAAATTTCTAGGTCATTTTGGGCCATAATTTTAAGGTTTAGTCCATTGTTATGATAATTTTACAATTAATCACTATAATTATTTTGAATCAATTTCACTAATCATTTTGTTTAAAAACTAATTTTAACTTATTAGAAATTATAAATTATGTTTGTTAAAAATATGTAATCACTTTTTCCATATTATAATTATATAAGTGGCGAAAATTAATTTAATTTCAATCGAATAGATGGGATGACAATATAGGTTTTTAAAGTAAACATGTTCAAAAGTTTTAAATGTTTTTATATCAAATGTCAATGTGAAACTGATTAAAATGACCTAAATTGGATTTTCTTATGTACAATTTATCTAATTAAACATTAAAACCAAGCTGAAAAATAATTTAACTGTATAAAAAAATTATACAAAATAGTAGTTTTGAATAAAAATTCAGTGTTTTCACTATTTATCAAAAAACGAAACTTCTGAAGAAAATAAAAAATATTAACCTAAAGTAAATTTTGATATTAATCTTCCAAAAATAATGTTTTTTTTTAAATTAAATTCATAAAATTTTCAAAAATCATATTTAAAATGGGTTCTCCATTAAAAAGCGGAAAAATTACCATTTAGAAAAATACATATTTTTCATAAAATTAGATTTATTATTATCTTGTACCTATAAAATATATTTTATGTGTATAAAAATATTTATTGAATATATAATATAAAAAATTTCATTTAAAACAATAATCAAAAGTGGTGTGTTTAATTTGTTGAGATAAAATTGTGTCTGTACATAGGAAAATAGTTTCTTTAGAAAAGTAATTTCATTATTTTAAAATAGTTCATAGATTCAGTTATAATAATTGATAACCAAATAATTCATTGTATACACATGTTTATATCATATTTTCACAATATGATTGATGTTATTCATACAATCCATTCCAATATCTAGGTGTTAGCTATAATAATATTTTAATAATCATATTAATAATATATTACAGTTCGTTTAAAACTCGATATTTCATGTAATGAAAGCTATCAAAGGGACCCAATATTTTGTGTGATACAATCCAAACATACCATTTCATGTACTGCAAGCTAATATAAGTGTTTCTTGTAGTAAAAGATTATATTTCTGTTGTATACAATGCAAGACAAACATAATTATTTTAGGAAAAACTATATCCAGTGTTGCATCAAATAAAAAATATCAAAAAGATTAAATTAATTTGAAGAAAAATATTTCAAAAAATCTTAGGGTGTTACATGGAGTATGATAGTGAAATTGATGTCAAATCATAGGTTAGGGAATTATTTTTTATCTATCTACCATTTTTTCATGTTATTTTACATTTACCATACCCAAGTAGAATAATCTTAAGAATTCTAAAATTTATTGGGTTTTGAGTATTTTATCCAATATCTAGGATAGTGGTGAATAGGATGGTTAGATACAACCTATTCCCAACTATCCATTTATTAGTAGCGATAATTACATGAGTTGGTGTTGGAGATCACCCAAGGATGATGGGTTGGTGTTGGAGATCACATAATGATGGTGGGTTGGTGTTGGAGATTTCTCATTGATGTTGAGGATGTGATATGTGGTGGCAGTCATGCATGGTAGGATGAGGGAACAAGATTCATGGTGTTCATGTTCATAATACCCTACTTCCCTATATTTGTGATTTTATGTTGTGATGGTGATAAATTTTAACACAAGATGCTAGACCCCAAGAGGGGTTGGGATAGGTAGGGATGAATCCCAACACACATCAGAGATGGATGGACATGTGATGAGATATTTATGTTAGGGATGGGAGTATAGGACATTTGATGTGGGGGTGAGAGTGAGAAACCAGTGGGGAAGAAGTTATGGGGTGCCTTTGTTTTATATTATTTTGATACTATGTTATTAAATTGGATGAATTATCTAGTGATAATGCCAGGGTGAGGTTGAGATTTATTAGTTGACCTTTTCAAGTGTATATTTGTTCTTTTATTTATTTAATGGTGCATTAGCACATTCTTTTCACCAGTGCACTAGATACATTGGGTAGATCCTACTAAGTATACATGTAATACTCACTTTGCAACTATATAAACTATTTATTAGGTTTCCAGGAGGTTTTTTAGGATCTGAATGGTCATTAATAGCATGGAAATTGGAGCTATTGATTGGTCATTATCATAAGACTTGTCTTTTGGGTATTTATTTACAGACCATTATTTGTATATTCTACATTACTCATGCATTGTGGGATAGTTTTGGTTTAATTTTATGTCATGTGATGTAGTTTATTGGTGTTTTATTTATTCTACATACTTATGATTATTATAATTGAGGGTAATGCCTCCCATATGTGAGATGTTTGTACCCCTGGTGTTAGTCACTATCCTAGGGCATACTGAAGACATGACTTGGGGGTTATTTATCTCTATTACTCCATTTTTATCCTTGGAGGGGTTCTTTTAGACGTATATAGCCATGAAAATGAAGTTTAGTCGGAGATGATAATGAAACTAGATGCTGAATTTATTAGAGAAAATAGATGAACTAAATACAACTACCAAAATGAGGCCAATATTCTCCTCTATAGAATCACCTTCAATAAAGAAAATCTTCTCAGTTGGAATGAGTGGATTCCATTAATTCAACCAACTTAATGACTATAAAACAATTCTATTTAACTCTAGAAGTCATGCATTATCATTAACTCCCTTACCCAGGGAAGAAACTGCCACTATTTTATGTAATTTACCATAGGCCAAATCAAAATGGTTATCAATAGCAATCACAAATGGGCCTACCATATCAGTTTTTTCCCACTAACTCTACTTGATTATAATCCCATGTTGTAATCCCACTAGAACTCCTCAACTCTATTTAGTCTCTTACAAATTAAATGGAATTTGTGGATGGATTATTTGAACAAGTGCAACCAGAAAGGAAACCATAACATGAGTGGGTATACTTGACTCTTCCTTTACCCAACTTCGAGAATATCACTTCCCTATGATTTAATGGTATGTGATATGTGGTCAAAAACTACATTCACTTCATATCTCGATATGGATCTATGATGGGAAAAAAGTATCAGGAAGTAAAAAACTCATATGTTTCATGAAAACCTTATAAGTACATGCATTTTTCAATAGAGTAACATACCATCCGAGTCTTCCACCAACTGGGAAGACATTTTATGGTAGTTCATTTACCAATTTAACTCAACACTAAGAAATTATATGGTTATATACCTATAAAATGGTGAAAAATGTAAAAAATATAGAGTTTTGGACATCATAAATAGGTGGAAGGTTTGAATTATTCCTTGAATATAAATCTTCTGTAAGAGAATTTAATAGAGATATGAATAAAAAATATCAAATAAAAATTGAAAACATAACTCGTTCTCTTGAAATACCTTGGTGGATTATAGGATTTTTTAGTGGTATCTCAATGACTAGAAGATAATATTTAATTTTTCCAAGACAAATTTTGGTTAATGTAATGGATACAAGGGAAGTAGTTTTTTAAAGAAAAACCTATAACCATCACACTTAAATCCAGTGTTGATACAGGCTTCAAAACCTAAGCCTTCTTAATATCATTTAGTAAAACTTCTCGAACAAATGTAATTATAATGTAATACTTGATGGGGTTTGAATAATGATAAAATTCATCTAAAAATATAAGAATAGAATAAAAAGGAATACTCCTTCTAAAAGGAGCAAGATCTAGAGTTTTTTATCACATCCTTGGATAAACTTTTGATAAAATTTCTCGAAATTTGGAGACTTAATGAATTTATTCTGAATGATCTCCCTGATTACTACCCATTCCATCATATATTAGGGTATAATATCTAAAAAAATCATCTAAAAGGATATGTTCTAGAAGATGATTTAAAATGGGTATGTAAAGTTAGATAGAACCATGATATAGGTAATATGTATATCTACAACTCCTCCAGAAGATAAGGAGAGTGGAAGGAAGTAAAAAAACAGAGGTTTGTACAAATTTAATCACTAGATGACTAGAAAATTAGTTAATTAGGTTTATGTGATCCTTAGGACATGAATGAATGATCTAGTCATGAATTTAGTTCCCCCTACGGTACCTAATGAAACATCTTAATCATTAAATTCATCCAAGATTCAATATACTATCCTACCAAATAAAACACTCATCTAATGAGGATTCATAATATGGCTTTGTCAATTTTTTCAAATTGAAATACCCATTCACCAATAATAATGACTCGTATAAATATTAATTCCTCATCTATAATCATGGAGGATGTCATAAAGGTCAAGGAAATAGAGACTGAAATAAACCACAATGGTCTGGTCACAGTTCCACAAAATCTATACATGAATCTAAGACCTAAATTCAAGCACTTCAGTTAGCTCAGTAAGAATATCCTTAATCATATATGTCCCATTCCAACCTGATCATACTAATAGAATAGTTAGCATATAAACACTTAGTTGGTAAGCATTGATACGTGATGAAGTTAGTACAACCCAACCTATGAACAAAAAGGGTGTCCCCTGAGTTTTTCAAATGGAAAAAATCATTAAAAAATCAGTGTTACCTTATAAGACTCAAAATAAGGAGAAACCTCATGGAAGGAATCATAGGCCCTTGGTCTAGAATTATGACATTATGAAGTATTTATCTTTCTTAATGACCAGTATCATAATCTTTTATTCCCTTAATCTTTCAAAATAACTCATGAAATCCCTTATTGAGGATCTTTAAAGTCTTCAAGAGTTTAAGATTGAATCCACTATAGTTGAGACAAATTGTAAAAATACTAGCTCCACAAAGTTTCATATGGTTATTTCTTTTTAAAAACTAGAATGGGAAACCTCCATAATAGGGAACATAAGAACTATTTTCACTTCTATAAATATCATCTTTATCAACATTCATCGATCCATAGTCAATGATGGCTCTAGAACCAAAATCGTCACCATATGGACCCTTCAACATATAGGCCATTTTGAAGTTTACTTGTATCCCTCCAACATTAAAATTCATGGGTATGACAAGAGTGAGTAGAGACCACCTAGAAGAATTAATTTGATGACCAATTTTAGTCATCTCATTTATTACTTTGAACTTATGGTGGTCCTCAAATACATATATTTAAATCTCTTTTTGAGAAGGATATAGCTTCATATACATACAGAAGTGACCTCATTATATCACCAATACCTAAAATAATATGATTATGGGATGGTCAGTGTATTATAAGTTAATAACCCCCACCCCCCTTTAAATCCTATAAATCATAGTACATGCATATAGGGTACTATAAAAGGAAGGATAAGTAGCTGGTGTTAAATAATTCTTTACAAAGTGCTTACCATAATGGACTAGAAATCACCCTTTTAAATCCATGGAGAAAACATAATGGATATTTTTGTCTAAACCATCAAATAAATTATGGAAACAACTCTATATTTTAGGATTTATTAGTTCACATTGACTGATGAATTAAACCCACCAATTAATTTACACTCATATGATAGTCATATGAATTCTTTTACTGAATAGTCCCCACAAATAAATGAAAATACCACAATGTAATCCATATATATTAATCATTCCCTTGATGACCTACACTTGAATATAGTTTTGATATAAATTTATACAAACCATCCAATGTTTTCCCTTCAAATATATTTAAACCCTAGAAGAAAAGAATGGGATTTAGGCACATTTTTCTCTATTCTAATTATTCCAGTTTCACTGTATGAACCTATACATTCTGAAGGAGTATGTGATCCTGATGGAAGTAAAATTTGCATGTATCATATCATATATCTCATGGTGTATGTTTATTTTATACTCCTAAAAATAGTTAATAGGAAGAGAAATAAATCAATGATTCTCATTCAATATTTGAGGAGGTTGTATCAACCAATGTTAATGAACTAAAATGGGTGAATCTAGGTATAGAGGAAAACATTTATCCAACGTTGATTAGTGTCACCATGAACCATTAAAAAAATACAAGTACATATCTTTTCTAATGTAACATCGAGATCTATTTTGATGTAATTGCACAGATATTTCTAGGTTATATCCTCATATAGATACCCATTATTTGGGTTTTCTAGAAAACCACTATTGTACAAATAGAGAGAAAATAGAATTCATATGAACCATACTACCACAGCAGTAGCTAAATTTAATAAGATAATTAAATCAAACATTATATGGGGTGTTCAATACCCTAAGTGACTCACTAATATTTTCCCCATTAAGAAAAAGAATGATAAAATAAGGGTTTATATTTATTTCAAGTATCTCAACCATCAGTTCCCAAAGGATGATTTCAAAATCCTGATCACATAATTGTTGATTGATGAAAAAACCAGTTTTCCATACCTCATTCTATCGATTGTTTATTTGGTTATAACTAGAATTGAATTGCCCCCAAATATTAGTATTTAATTTCATTCAAAGATACCCAAGGGGTATACTATTACTAAGCAATTCCCTTCGGATTAAAGAGTTATGGAACTACCTAAAAACATTTCATGTTTCATATTTTTATGTCCTTCTAAGGGAAGACTGTATAATTCTATGTCGATTTTCTGGTGGTCAAATATCAATAATGTTGTGAACATATTACCAATCATGAGGAGGTATTTAGAAAACTTCATCAACACAACTTAAAGATAAAACCTAATAAATTCACTTTTAGGTCGACATCAAGAGAATTAATCAACACCATGATGTACCATCATAAAATCTAGGTAAACCCTACGAAGATTAAAGAAAAAACTCAATTTTCTTCGTTCTAAAAACCTAACATATTTTAGAGGATTCTAGGTATATATCACTATATATGATGATTCATATAAAATATTTTTATAAATTGTTTAACCTTTATGAATTTGATGGAGAAATGGGTCACCTTGCATTGGGATAGTTATTGTTATAGGTCTTTTAGTAGTCTCAAATAGTAAATTCAGCATCCACCGATCTGGATCCCACCCATAGAAGAAAAACACCTCATCCATTATGTGGAACCCTTAGAGTGATCACTTGGTGTCCTCCACACTTAAAAAAATGATAAAACAATGATACGAGATACTATAATTGTCTTCATTAGTTTAGTAGGACATCTTTAGATGTTAATATCTAATATACTAATGATGAGATGAACTGACTTGTATTGGTTTTCTTAGTGAAAAAATTGAGAGCCTATTTAATCCTCTTAAATATATCCTAAGTATTGTAATTATAACTGGGTTCCTAACATGATGGGTGGACATTCTAAATTAATTTTACATTAAATTTGTGCCCCGAAATATTATCAAGGGTCGAGTGTTAGTATATTTCCTCATAGAACACCCTATCACATAGTAGTAGATGTTCAACACATATCTTTCAAATAAATAAGTTTTATTCTTCCATAAAACTTCCCAAACATGAGAAATTTATTTTTATAATTATTCTATAATTTTAACAATGAGTAGGATTGGAAACATAAATCTCAATAATTTGGTACTGGGGATTGTGTTTATCTCTCTAGAAAAATATTTTTTTTCTTACTCCTTCCTACTTTCATTGGGATATAATAATAATGAGGTGGAATACCAAGCATTAATTTTTGGATTGGAATCCAACCTAAAAATACCAACTAATCAATTAAATAATAGTGATTATTTAGATTTAGTGATCATCTAAATCAATGAAGATTATGCCATAAGTAAGGAAAATTTTATTCCCTTTCTTGGTTATATAAGAGGGTTAATGATTGAATTACTCTTAAGGAAAATGTTTTATCACATCCCAGATTCACAGAATGCCAAAGGGGATACACTATAAAATGTATCTATATCTCAATAATATTCATTCCCAGATGAGATGGATATTTTCATATCACATTACAAGGAGGTTTCTCTATTTATCAATAATGGTATGTAAGAAATCAATGAATTCTATTCCACCACAAATCAAGGAATTCTTTTACCCTTATTGATTGATGCCACAATTATCTGGATATAACACATAATTAATTATCTTTAAAATAGGATTTATCCACTAGATCGATCTAAGAAGGAAAATATCTAGTACCAGTTGGCAAACCTCGTCCTTTATAATGGCCTGAATTCTCATAAGGTCTTTTTGAAATCATGCTTTTATAGAATCCTTATAAGGTGAACATAAAGAGAATATACACTCATTATTATTTAGGAAGTCTATTTTGTCCCTTATGGTTCCCAATAGTTAAAAATCAACCTCTCATACAAAATCATAAGTCTTTAGTAGTTATATCCAATTATGATTTAATAATTGATGGTGTTCATTAAGAAATTTCATACCCACTATTTATATCAAAACATTATTCAATAACCCTCAACATATTTTAACACCAAAAATACTCTTGTCTATTTATCATATGGTTTCATGGGTCTATAAAATCTAGATATCACTAGGTATGATTGATTTTTTATCAAAATTGGATGAATTTATACCCTTAAAGTAAGTCCGCATGAAATCTCTCATCACATTCATGAAATCCAATATCATTACAAAATTTGGGGTCCTAAACATGATATTAATGGATAAAGACACTAATATATATACTTTTAAAATAAAGAGGATATATCGGGAGTAAAATATTCAATCTAACCACTCATTATAATATCATATGATGGAAAACAAATAGATAGAGGCCTTCAATAAAACTCTATCTAATATATTTAATATGATTGTCGGTAAAGAAAAGAACTCTTATCCAGATAAAATATTACTTACTTTTCAGAATTATCAAACCATAAATAATATTGCTAAATGGGAAACCCAATACTTGATTTTGTATTGGACAATGGTAGTCCTACCAATTAAGGTTCAGTTTCTCTCACTTTATACTCCTATATGAAATCAATTGACTAAAGTTGAGTAGTATTAGATCCATTTTGATAAATAAAAGTAACTTGATAAGAAGATATTACACATACAACGTAACCTATAGGTTCATAAAAACTATGTCACCAAATCATTTTATATAAAAGTATGAATCTACCTATTTATCTAAGGATAATCAGTCTTGTATTTAAGAACTCTTATGACATTAGTGATGAAATTTGTGAATATTGAGAAAAAATGAGTAATTTATACAATACAAAAGTTCTACTCCAATGGATATTATTCCCTAGTTACAATGGATGGAGAGAATATCATGTCTTCCACTAATTTAAGGTTCCACTAGAATTATTTTTCTTTACTTTATGTTGGGGGTATGTGAAATTCCATTATTAATGACTCTAAACTACTTGTAGAAGGTCTGAGACATATGAACTTAAACATCAAGACAGGTCAATCCTAGGCATATGACCTTAGAATATATAAAATCCAATTCCATATCACATTATGTTAAACTACATGATATATGGTCCATAACATATGACCCTAAATAGATTGGAGTGGTTTATCAAACACAACCTTAAATTGTGTAACCATCTTTACATAAGAGCTCAGTCTATGTAAGAATTATTTTTCTAAGTATGTTTTGATAATTATGGACACATTTTCCTACCTCAATGTCATTTTTACCCAACCTAGGACAGAAAATCCCCTTTACCAAAATTCCATATGGATTTATTCCTATTACCATAATATATGTAGTGACACTCAGATCAATCATCCTAGGCCCAACCTTATATTCCATTTCCATTTATGATTCTACCTTGGTGATGAGACCTTTATTAGCTCACATCAAGTATTGACATTTTCATGCATTAGTATGGAACCATTTCAGTTTATCTTGGTGTTGATACCTCATTCATATCAGGTTTCCTCCCTTCTCATGCTAGGACGATCATTCATTCCACTATCATGTCCCTTGCACATGAGTTATATATGGACAAAGAATCCCTTTCCAAGACAATGTATGGATTTATTCATGTTCTCATAGGATATATAGTGGTAACCAGATCTCTTTTTTTTCATTTATTAGGTTTTTAGGGCATTGAGATGGAGTTTGGAGGTGTTTTGGAGGTGGAGAGTTGAGTCTGGGTACGTTGGAATCCAAAACTCCCTTGATCATAACCATAGAGGAGGTTATGGCCTAGTATATTTAGAAATTATGAGCATGGTAAGCCAACATAGTGTAGTTTTGGCCCTGGAATTTAGCCATTGTGGATCTTGGTGAACCAAGGGGTCTAAAATTACTATAGTGGAAATAATTTCATTTGGATCATTTTCCTATGGTAAATAGAGAAGTCCAACATTCCAAGTCAATGAACATGGTGGTTGTGTCAAGTTAAAGGAATGTTATATAGGATTTGGTAAATAGAAAGTGAGTATCTCTAATTTTATTGTGGAGAAAGTGGTACTTAGGGTTTTCTTAAGGTTAACCTTATGGGAAATGTGTAGGCCAACATGCCATATTAGCGGGCATAGTGGTCCGATAATGAGGAGGAGTTGATCTCTGTGAGAGGTGATGAAAATAGTGAGGTTGGTCACCCAACATCGTGGTCATGAGAATGCTGATCTGAAATGGGGAGAGAAAATTCTCTATATCATGGTGTTGGTCAGGGTAATGGTTAACCTTCGTTTAAAGTGGTCGAAACTACCATTGAGTAAGGGATATATATCCATTTCAAAATGTTTAAATTTCATAACTCTCTTTTAATGTGGAAATTATGACCATTTTATGTGTATCCACATCATGGGGGTGGTTAATTGAGTTTTTCTATAAATAGGGGTCAATAAATATTCTTTTTTTGAATTTATTTCTTTCTCTTGAACCTTGGTTGGTTACAGGGTATCTTTTGGAGAATCTATGTCATTCTATGTGGATCCTAGCATTATAAAATCATAGAATTGATCATATTTTAATCTACATCTTATTTCTTATCCATTTTCTTGATTTTACTAATTCTTTCTTTTTAGATGGTGGAATCAGATTTGGTTCTTTCTTCAAAAGATTATGTTTGATGATTTAATAATCGATTTGATATAAGATGCATAAGGAATATTCTTATGGGTTCATTGGTACACAATTTGTTTCTCTATGCGTGGATTCTCATGGATTGCCTAAATTAGGAGATTTGTGAGTTTTATGTCTATATTATAAAATCATATATTTCTTTATATTATATGTAAAATCTATGTTATACTTATTGAACCTATAATAATTTTATTACTCACCCATTGGGTTGAATTTTTGGGATTATCATCATTCATTTTTTATTGATAACCACGTCACATTAATTCTTTGATCTTAAAACATTCTATTTGATGGAAACCCACCCATAGAATCCCTTGATCCATGATCATTTATACCACTTCAACTGTTGATTATCAACCTATAACTAGAATTCTTTAAGAAATTTTTAGTGATTACTCTCCCCTTATGATTGGTGGATAAGATTTTGGTCTGTGGTGAGGGGGTACAATTTACTTATTGTTTCCATATCCTACACTCTTCTTGATTACTTATTTAGAAAATGGGTATGGGTTGTATTTACTTTTTTTGTACTTTTATTCTATCAGGTCCATGTTTTTTCTAGGGAAGGGGTTTCCTTAATTCTAACCTTGGTCTAATTAATAATTCATTCTCTTGGGATCTATTTTGTTGGTTTGGTCCATGGGAAGGGGATGTTTTATGCTTCCATAATTGTATTTCTTCATATTAACTATACATTCCTTATTGTGATTCATTTCCTACTTTCTTAAAATTATGCACTAGTTCTACATTAGTATTATTTAATGTATAATTATTATTGAAGAAGATTTGTAGGAGACATAGATCAATTTATGAATTGGATATGGTAAGGTGATCATATTGGATAACCCCTCTTTATTCTATATTTAACATTCTTACTCAATTCTATTTAAAATGATTCTCTTTTGACATTATATATTATAATGGAAAATATGTGTAATGGGTATGTAAATGAATATTTAAATATAGAATTAAAGGTAATATTATGGGGAGATCCTTGGAAATATAAATAAGAATAAAGGGGTAACCTAGAAGAAATATTATATTATGTTAAATGTAATGTTTTATGGTTCTTATAGTGTTGGATTATATCTAGATTTGATTTGGATCTTTTATTCTTGTAATTTTAAAAATTTTATTATAATTAAGGGTTTGGCAGAGATTAGATTCTATTTTTTCAACTTAGTTATGATAAGTTACATTGTGTTGGTTATAACCTTTAGGGTAGATGAATGAGTGTTTCTATTGAATCTAATTGTTAAGGTAATTTTCTTGTAAGCCTTTACCTTTTTAACGCCAAACCTCGGAGAGGGCCATGAGTGGTCTCTTTTGAAGAAACCAAAGGAATATTGAGAATGAACGAATTATTCCATGACGCTAGAGGGAGTTGCTTGCAAGAATTATAGGGTGTGCGCAAGAGTCCCCATGACGCGCAGACCCTTGCATGCCCAATGCGACGTCAAATGAAGGCTTCCATGGAGACCCGCCATAAACCCACCAAGGCACTAGAGTGAAAGTGTCTAGGTGTGCGTTCAACATTTATTGCGGTATACAAACCCTTCAGCATCCAATGCGACGTCAAAGGGACCCTTTTGTAGAGACCTTCTTGAAAACCAGCCAAGAAAAGGGTGTAAAGGAAGAGAGTCTAGTGCGCAAGATTCCCCTAGGAGCACAAACCCTTCCGCACCCAATGCGACATCAAATAGTCATTGAGATCATCTCCTCTTGCATGATGCCTCTGAGGATTTCGGATATAAATAGAATCTTACCCCCATCCTTCGGGGATGGCGACCGAAGACAAACAAACACTCTACTGCGCGAAAGACACCTCTTCTATAACCGTGCTCAAAATATTCTGGCCTTAAGGTATTGGATCTTTCACAACAGGTCTCCTTGGGGTCCTCCTTCAGGTGGACCCATTTGGGCTTGATCCTCACCCATTTCCTTTTACCCTAAAGAATTTGTGCGCAAAAGATTCATCTTGCATGCAAGTTCCTCCTTACATAGGAACTATTTTACACTCAATAATCCTATATTATGCACAATTTCCTCCTAACATAGGAACTATATTGTGCACAAATGTCCCCTCTTGAACGCAACTATCCCATATTGTGTTTAGCTTCTCATATTGCACACTCCCCTCACGAGTTCCTTGTGTCATACTCACCCTAAGACACCGCGTCTGAGACCCTCCTATGCGCGAAACCCCTGTCGTGCACACCCTTCTCCTATACAACCCTCCAGGTTTGTATGAAGTGATTTCAAATTCCCTTGGGTGGTGCTTTATGTTGTATTGATTAGACGTATTCTTCTTCTCATAGGCATAATAACATCTATTTCTTATTCACATAGCCATGCTAATGTGGGACCCTTAGTGGATCACTCCACAACACCACCACACCACGGCATTGTGGATACCTTCCCTTCCCCAAGGGTGGGTGGTTATCAGTAATGTAAGTCCTAGTGGTGAAGATTTAACCTACCTCGTTTGAGCTGCAGGACATTAAACTGCCAAACACCGTCATCCCCAAAACATGATGTTAAACTGTGGCCTCACATCATGCATCATACACAGTGTGCACCACCTCGGACATTATCCATGTCTGCTCATCTCTGCAGGAGTGAGATCTTCCTCACATGGAATGATATCCTATTTGTTGGAGAGGAGTTTCTCTGTGGGGAAGGAAAAACATCTTGGTGTAAGCCCCTATCATTTCTTGTGGGAGGTAGGATCCCGGCTCCTCCTCTCTTCTTCAGTACAAAAGACCAGAGGACAAATGGGCACTGGGACTATTGTTACTAATTTCCTCTCCCTCTTGGATTTTTCTCCATAAATCCTCCATCCTAGAGTAAGTACCAATCACCATATCCATGAGCCACTAACTAGACATAAGCCCCAATTTCCTCTTTGGGTCTTTACCCATGTATAATCCCCATTCCACTTCTCGCAGACTCACATTTCGCAATAGGATCGTTAGTTCTTTCCTGCCTCTTGTTTCTCACACCAAGAATGACTCAGGTTGACTTAGAGAAAGCATTGACCATGGAATCCTTCATGGTCTACCTTAGCATGTAAGCCCCAAACCATTCTGAACTATGTGAACTTTGATCTATGTCTGCTATATAGGGTACGTAAGAAGACTCTCTGAGGTTCAAGACCAACACCTACTTTTCCTGACCCCTTCACATCAGTTTACCTTTATCCCTCATGACCTTAAACCATATCCCTCATTCTGAACTATGTGTACATTTATCCCTATCTCCTGGATATGGTATGTAGGATGACTCCCTGAGGTTCAAGCCCAACACCTACTTTTCCTGACCCCCCACGTTACTTCACCTTTCATCTCTCATGACATTAAACTGTATCCCTCATTCTGAACTACATGGAATTTGATCCCTGTCTCCTAGATAGAGTATGTAGGAAGCCTCCCTGAGGTTCAATCCCAACATATACTTGTCCCGACCCCTTCACGTTGGTTCACCTTCATCTCACATGACATTAAATTGTATCCCTCATTTCGAACTATGTGTAATTTGATCCTTGTATCCTAAGAAAGGTATGTAGAAAACCTCCCTGAGGTTCAACCCTAACCAGTGGTAAGCCATTTTCACCTTAGCCAATGGTAAGACATTGTCGACCCCAACCAGTGGTAAGCCATTGAAATCCCCAATAGATAGTAAGCCATTTTAATATAAACTACAAGGGTTTTGATCCATGTATCCTAGGAAAGGTACATAGGAAGCCTCCCTGAGGTTCAACCCCAAAAATTGGTAAACTTTGGTGTCCCCTTTGTGAGACCCACATCTCTGGTCTATCCTAGTGGCGTTAGACTAACCCGAGCCTCTAACCACATGTAAGCCCCAGAATTCCTTCGGGTCGCTGTCCTCTATGCACACCCCAATTCCATGCCCCATCCGGAACTATGTTTACATTGATTCCCTACCACAAGGATATATAGGAAGTCTCTTAAAGGCTCAAAAAAACATCACTGTTGTCCTCACGTTGGTTCCATCTGATTCTCTATCCACTTCACTCAACCATCCATATCCATCCTGATTCTTACCCAGGCCGCCACATCCTGGTGAGATCATGTCACCCACTTCCTCACTGATCCTAGTAGAAATCGGGAAACTAACCACATGTTATCCCCAATATTAGTGTCCCCTCCTAGGGTTACACCCATATGATCCACTCTTATCAGTTTTCCAATTAATCCGACCCATCTCCACTAGATTTTAAACTTGCAACATACCCAATGTTAAACATGGGCAACTGAGGAAAACCATAGAGTCATGCCTATGGAATATAATTCCCCACACTCAAGGTGGGATACCTCGTGCTTCCACTCCCTCAAGAAGCCCTATCATAAGGGGAAAAACCCATACGCATCAGTGTTCCAACATCCAGACACTCCAACGATGTACAATGTGACTACTCCCCCAACCAAAGGTTTCTGCCCGGATTGGACCACTTGGAATCTTCAGACAGAAGCATCATAATTAACCAGAATCCATGAAGACATCGAAATGGTAAGAGTTTCATGAACAACAACTTAAGTCTATAAGGGAGACCTGGACCATGTAAATATCTCTTAGGATGAATCCATTGATGGAGGAGCCGACATCCCATCATCAGGTTTTGATCAATGAGAAAACATCCCTAAATAAGAGACGGATGCCGCCTACCTTTGGAAAGTGGGAATGTGGGGCACCAAACAACGTATCCTAGACAGACGGATGTGTGCCCTAGAGAATGCGTCAGAAATAGAAATGGTGAACCCAGCATGACATTTTTCTTCTCAATGTGGAGATTAGTAGTACTCAAGCCATCAGTGGATTCACATATCACCGGATCCAGTTATTTGGTGCTAGGTCCCACTAAGAAAAAGTGGGCCTGGTGTGAAACTCACTATAAATTGGGGAAATTGAACGCTGGACATCCCGATCTGCGATGTTGTCAGCATGGATCCTTCTTACCAACCATGGAAGACGGAATGGCACTGGGGCACTGGACCCAACTTTTTTTTCTTTCAACATTAATGATTAAATCTCCCGGCTTTGCAGGACCAAAGCTATCATGAAAGGAAACCAATCACCACCCACCCACTGATGCAAGGGTTGGGGAAATGTCAACATGGAAATCCCACATGACCTCATCCCTCCCACGATAGCCTCCACGTCAACGGCTGATAGGAGCCTACGCCCCATCTCCCCATCTGAATTTATTCAGAGAAGGGTAATTAACAATCTATTTCAATGATATGATGAGGATGGGATTATCCCAACTAGGGATATGGCCTGACAAGACCTAGAGGCTTTTATTCCACATCATCACCAGTTCCCCCAAGGGACAAACAGGGAGCCGCTTCTCCCCACTCCGACGTATAATCATTTTGGGAGCCTCTCTATAACGACCTCAACCCTATAGGCCAGGTGTTGGTGCCTGAAACATGGTGTTTAATTTTTTTCCATAGAAACATGCATACAAAAATTACACATCTTGTTCTATTACAGAGGTTCATTTTGGTTTAGGTTCTAGAAAACCAGATGTTGTTGATACACTTCTTTCAAAAAATTGACAAAGTTAAGATTCATATTGATTTCATTACATAAGAGTACTCAAAGCTTGGAATAATCTAATAAACCATGTAAAATAAATTTAAAATTTATAGTGAGCATAAGAATTCCCAGTAATTGGTTTTAAAACAATTTGAAGAAAATATTTTTTTAAACAAAAACCATTGAAAAAATCGCAAAACATTTTTTTGAGGCACATCATCATTAGTTTTCAATGGTTACTTGATAATATTTTCAGAAAAACCTCTTACATAAGAATCATATGTTTTTATTTAAAAACTACATGTAAAACATAAATCAAAGCGTTTATACATGTATAAGAATTCATGAATGATGCATAATTAATAAATTGATCAACCAATTCTAAATGTGACATTCAAGGTTATAAAGTAGATTTTCATAAGTAAACATGTCATGATTCATTATCATTTAATGTGTAATTAATCGATTGGTAGATGTAACAACAACTTTAGATACTCTTTCCTTGTATAACTTTCCATTTTCATGCTTAATCATTCCATATGAATTCATCATCATTATCATAGAAGATTCTGAATGAATAAACACTTGGATGGTCATATACTATTACATAATGAGGGAATGTATAATGCTATACTTTGTCAAGGCCTTGCGCCAATACCGTACATAAAACATGAATTAGTATAAGTTAAGGCTAACCTCCATGATCATTTCCCATAGTATCACAAGCCAAGGCTAACTACCAAGACCGTCACACATAACGTCTCATGAGACTCAACTTTACCCAATGTATTGGATCACTATCTAGGCACACCCATCTTATCATTTAAGTCCAATACATTACACATAAGTATAGTATGGTCTTATTTATATAGTGTCCCATAATACAATGTAACTTACATTCTAAATCCATAATATTTTGCAGACATACTCATTACTGAAATGAATTTTGCAATAAATGTAAAATGGCTAGTTTTGTTAGTTTTAGATCATGAATGCATCTGATTAAACAGTGAAATGAATGGACTAAAATTGGAAGTTTTTGCACATGTGATAATACTTAGTGCACATAAAATTATGGGCTATCTCATAAGATAATGAATCCTATATTAATATTTTATTAATGTGAACCTTTTCATGATATGGTAATATTTTTTGACTTTGAGATACTTGTTTTAAACCATACATAGTTAATTATATCAAAAATAGAATAAAACATAAACTTAAATAATTAAAGGAATTTCCCATGACAAATGGGGATACAATGTATGGATGTAAAATCATTATTTCATGTGAGATTTTCATGTATAAAAGAAAAATTAATTAATCACATGCACTTATACATATACATATACATGAAAACAATTATACCACTTACTAAAATTGCTAGCATTATTTAAAGCTTGAGAAATAAAAATTGAAATATATATATGTATATATGTGGATTTTTTTGAAAATTATATAAAACCCAATATACACGAGGCGTATACTTGGGATTTTCATAACCCAAAACAAGGTTTAATAAATCCTTATAATTGTTGTATTCTTCAAAAACATAAATTGATCAGTAAGAATAAGCTTTATGAAAACCCAATTCAGATTTTTTACTTAATCAACTTATATATATATAAATTTATACATAACCATTTATACATAAGTTTTAAACAAGGGTTTTACCTATTATAATAAGGTGAAGTAAATCCTTTCATGTGTTATGTGTTTTAAGAACACCATTTAAAAACAAATGACCATCAATTAAAATCATAAAAACCCAAAATATTTTTGTTTCGTATATATGAACATAATTATATACATATAGTTCATAAAAACTTTAAACAAGAGTAACCCTCACAAGTGTTTCATTCTTTAAAACAATAGTGTAACACTGATAATCATATTTATAAGACTAAAAGAAAGTTAGGATTGAATGTTTTATAGAATTTTATACATATATGAACATATAACCGTGAAACACAAATGAAAAAGGTTTTGTATATAGGAATTGAAGCATAAAAATTCTTTATATAAGTTATTTAGTTTAAGAACACTGATAAACCCATTTAGAAAGCCTAATTCAAGTGAGGATTTACAAGTGGTGTAAAACTATATATATATATATATATATATACTTAAATACACAAATAGATTTACAAAATAACAAAACATAGAAAATCAATCCCTTACATGGCTTCAAGAGAGTGGGAGGGTCGTGCAGTGGATGTTGGTGAGTCAAGGTGAAGGAATCGAGAAGATATATAAGTGAAAAAATAGGGTTTATATAGGCATTGTACATATATATATTGTATATAATGATTCATACATAAATTATAAACAAAGACTCAAAAACATTGACTGAAAAAAACTAAGTCCAGAAACTTACTTAAAATAAACCCAAAATCAAACGGTGATTATATTATTATATATATAAATATATAATGTTTTGCGGAAACTTGAAAGATGAGAAAGGAAAAATAATAAAAGAGGAGTCCAAGCGAGACTTACAGGTACAATTCAATGGATGGTCTAATGAAAAGTGTGGGATCTCGAGGGAGAAGAAAAGAAGAAGAAGGATAAGGGAAGAAAACTATGGGAATCCACTAGTTTGGAGTGAGGAAGAAGAAGAATAGAGACAAAGATGTGGGAAAAATTAGATGGTTCAGATCACACAAGGTCTGAGCGGACGGCTAAGGGTGATTCCAAAATTTTAAAAAGATATGGAGGGATGACATTAAATCTCAGTTTGATCAGATGGCTGTGGTGACACACGGGATTTAAAAATGGATGATAGTTTTAGATTAACCACATCCACGATTGGAAAGTCCAAAGAAAAAAGGCGTTAAGGGCGGACTGATCAAATGGTCCAAATCCTGTGTGGCATGATCGGACGACTGAGATTCTATCTCTGCTAAAAAAATTCGTCCCACATAGAAACATGAAGGATTCTATGCCGGCTTTATAAGCCTAGATCTCCTAGACTTCACTTAGAATTCCATATCCCCCTACCTAGTACTGCCCCATACCGGTTCTCTGCGGGTGCGCTTCTATGCCCACCCCTTCCACCGTGTCGCCTCGCATGGTGGTACACTTCTTGGTTCATCTATTCGTGCATGTAGGCACGTACACACACCCATGGGCTGGATTGTGCTGTGGTTGAGGGGTCTAGGCTTGGACACCTACTCCTTTAGTATTTTGAGATGCCTCCTTTGGACCAACTAGAGGGTTGTCCCTATGGGGTTTATATTTTTTATAAACCCAACTTTCAAATAAACCATATTAAAAACCACAGAAAAAAGAAATTAAATTTACAAATAGTTAATTTCATTAAATAAAAAACATCTTTAATTTTATTAGCATAAAAAATAATTCCTACTTTATTTTAAACTTTTGAACATTAAAGTACACAAATCAACATATAAATTATACTTTTTCATCCCATAACCTAGAGTATAACTTTTAATTAATAAAAATATTCAAAAACATTTTTTCAAATTTTAATACATAGGTTTTGTACTACAAAAAAAATGCATACTTATTTTGAATTAACTGAAGTAAACTTATGTAATTCTCCTTATATTTATACTAAAAGCCAAATGTCATGATTTCAAATTCATTTTAGGTTTTTAAAACATTATGCTTCCAAAATATAAAAATAATTTCCATTAAATATATTCAAAGATACAACATTAAAGTTCTCAAATACTTAGAACATTCAAAATGATTTTAAACATAAAATACTTAAAATATTCACAAATACTTAAGATAAATAGAATAATTGAAATTCATAAAATGAATTAAATGGTTATTGGATTTTATGACTTTAAAAAACCAACAGTCACTTAAGGACCGTAATGGAGACCAACGGTCACAAAAGTCCTTATAAAAAGATGATTAGGTTATTCAAAACTTTAGAAACAACTTGGTGGAGATTGTTCTCTTCATACCTTTAATGCTCAGTTTAGTCTCCATAGATCTAGTTATAATGTTATTCAGTATAATAGACTTGAAGGACGCTCACTGTCTCATTGGTTTATTGGTGATGTTTGGGGGTCTCCCGGTGATCTTGATTGGTCCACTAGTAGGAATTCTATGTCAGTTATGGTCCTTTAGCCTTGTTGAAATGAAACGTTTCAGTGTTTTATTGAATAAAAATGTCTTGTGTTTATTTTGAAAATATATTTTTGGATAAAACGAAAATTAAGAAAAGTAAAACTATTTAAACTATCATTATTGCACATAAAATATGTTCAGGGTATCACATTATCCCCTCCTTCAAATAATTGCACCCTAGTAATTCTATTACACCCCAACCCTTCAGACATTTTCCCCAATGTCTCTACACTAGTACCACATGAGTTGGTGGTTTTCTAATGCCATGGATTCCACGACAACTTTAAATACTTCAGTTTCTTTGGTCCAGACACATTTCATATAGACATAGTTATACCCAGGTATGTAGTGATCGGATTTCATATAAAATTAATGGGAGACAAAAATCTTGAAGACATCATAAAGGATTCGATTCCTATAAACCATCCGAACCCCATGGTTTTCTAAAATTTTGAAATCATAAAGCCTCCTATAGCCACTGAAGTTTAGGAGTTGAAAACGATAAGTTGTGCGAAGGTCACCTGCATCGGTGGCTTCCCGAAATTTCTCTATAGCTGGATATCATTCAAACATGGTAAAATATTCTAATAGTACATAAAAATAGCATCATCGTCATGCATAGAATGAGAGTTGTTCATGTACTAAGAGGAAATAAATGAAGCCTAATCCTTGGAAGAATCAAAGCATATTAGATGTGTTGGACAACTGATAAAGATATTTTCATAATAATTGTAGATTTCTGTGAGGATCTAATTATTCCAAACATGACATTAGCATTATTTTTTCCAGTATCATAGTTGGTAAAGACAAAGTGTTAGTTGGTGACCTTTCATCTTCCATCTGAAAATTTTAATAAAATATGTCTACTTAGTAAATCATAATGATATTAAAACAGAGATGTTACAAATCAAAGTATCCTAAAAATATAACATAATTCATTTAAAACATGGTTCATGAAACTCAGAGTGATACATATTCATTCGTTCCCTCACAAACTCATAGGAACAGACTTCATGACATCCACCATCATGTCCCTTCATAGGTACCACCGGTGTTGGAGATTTCCCCAATTCCAGGTTAAATAAATCCCTAAAACAGTTCCAAACTCTTCGGTCTCTTTGTTCCAGATGCAGCACGGGAAACTTGGATCAACCGCATGTGGACATATAAAGTTCCATGAGAGAAAATCATGAAATTTATGAATATGGGTGACATTAGAATGAATTTTATGTCTATAAAAAATGGAAAGACTCTTCCCCATGAATTTCGAAGTCCCTAACTTGACTATAGAGATTGTTGGTCAAGAGTTGACATAGATATGTGTCTCAGAGGTCACCCCCTCTTGTAGCCTCTTAGAATTCCTCTAGGGATGTAAAATTATTGGATAGGGTAAATCATTTAAACAAACCCTCAATGTAATTTCCCATACATGCATAGAATGGAAGTTGAGCATGCATCATAAGGAAATAGTCAAAGCCTGATCCTCAGTGGAGTTGAAGTACACGAGGAGAGTTTGATACATAGTAGAAATGTTTAAATGATATACAAAGATTTTCAAATGTCTCATATTCATCTAAATAGGACTTGGAAACTATAGTCTCTAGTATTTTAGTTGGAATATACAAAATACTTGTTTCATCTACCATCTGAAATTTGAAGAAATAATTATACTTAGTAAAACATAATTAAATTTTAGCGTTGTTCTAATTTTCCAGAGTTGTCCAAACCGATATTTTGATACCAACTATGATGACCCCAACCCTATAATCTAATAGTATATGCCTGAAACATGGTGTGTAATTTTTTTCATAGAAACATGCATACAAAAATTACACTTCTTGTTCTATTATAGAGGGTCATTCCAGTTTAGGTTCTGGAAAAATAGATACTGGTAATACACTTAGTACAATAACATGACAAAGTTAAGATTATTATTGATGTCATCACATAAGAGTACTCAACGCATGGAATAATCTACTAAACCCTATAAAATAAATTGAAAATGTAGGGTGAGCATAAGAATTCCCAGTAAGGGGTTTTAAAACAATTTTAAGAAATTACTTTTTAAAACAAAAACTTTGAAATAATAACAAAACATTTTCTTAAGGTACATCATCATCAGTTTTCAAAGTTTACATGATAATATTTTCCAGAAAAACCTCGTACAAAGTAATCATATGTGTTTCTTTAAAACTGCAAGTAAAACCTAAATCTGAGTGCACATACATGTACAGAAATGAATGAATGATGCATAATTCATAAATTGATTAAAAAACACTAAATGTGACATACAAGGTTGTAAATTAGAGTTGCATAAGTAAAAATGTCATGATTCATTTGAAAATAATGTAAAATTCATGGATTGGTAGACGTAAAATCAACTTTTGATACTCTTTCCGTTTATAACATTCTATTTGCATGCTTAATAATTCCATATTCATTCATCATCATTATCATAGAAGATTATTAATAAATAAACACTTTGATGGTCATATACTATTACATAATGAGGGAATTTATAATTATAGACTTTTTTCAAGGACTTGTGCCAAGACCATACATAAAACATGACTTAGTACAAGTCAAGGCTAACTGCCAAGACCGTTTCACATAACGTCTCATGAGACTCAACTTTACCCAATGTATTGGAGCGCTATCTGGGCACACCCATCTTACCATTTAAGTCTATGAATTATTCATATGTCTTGTATGGTATTATTTCCATAGTTTCCCATACTACAAGGAGCATTCACCAGAGCAGAAGCTAACAGATTGCAAGAATGAGAGGGTAGGGCACCTGTCATCGGGACAAGCCTGTGCATGCATTGGAATGTCTAGCTGAACAGCCATGCAAAGGTGGAGAGCTGATTTCATGATGAAGATGATGGGGAGGATAATTTCCAAGTAGTTATTTTGGGTTGTATGTAATGTTTAAAGCCTACGGGCAAAGAATTCCTCTATGGCCTACGGGCCATGTAATACTTATGCCTACGGGCCTTGTAAGGGTTCCACCTCACCCCTTGAAATGTGGATTATCAAAATCAATAAAAAAAGAAGGCCTTCGGGCCATTGGAGGAGAAGGATAGTTTTGTTAGTTTTAGATCATGGTTGCATTAGATTAAAAAGTGACATGTACAGACTAAAACGGTAAGCTTTTTCACATGTGATAATACTTAGTTCACATAAAATGATGGGTTCTCTCATAGGATAACGACTCCTATATTAAAAATTTATGAATGTGAACCTTTTCCTGCCATGGTTAATATATTTTGACATTAAGATACTTGTTTTAAACCATTATTAGTTAATTATATCAAAAATAGATTAAAACATAAACTTAAAGAATTAAAGGCATATCCTATGACAAATGAGAATACAATGTATGGATGTAAAATAATTATTTTATGTAAGGTTTTCATATATAAAAGAAAAATTAATTAATCACATTCATTTATGCATATACATATACATGAAAACAATTATACCACTTACTAAAATATCTAGAATTATTTAAAACTTGAGAAGTCAAAATTGAAATACATATATGTATATATGTGGGTTTTTTTGAAAATTATATAAAAACCTATATACAAAAGGCGTATACTTGGGGTTTTCTCAACCCAAAACATGGTTTAATAAATCCTTATAATTTTTAAACTATTAAAAACATAAATTGATCAATAAGAATATGATTTATGAAAACCAGTTTGGATTTTTACATAATCAACTTATATATATATATATATATACATACATTCATACATAACCATATATAAATAAGATGTAAACAAGGGTATTACCTATTAAAATAAGTTGAATTAAATGCTTTCATGTGTTATATGTTTTAAGAACATCATTTGAAAACAAATGATCATCAATTAAACTATTAAAAACCCAAAATGGTTTTGTTTTGAATATAAGAACATAAGAATATACATATAGTTCATACATACATAAAACATGAGTAACCCTCACAAGTGTTTCACACTTTAAAACATTATAGCAACACTGATAATCATATTTAGAAGACTCAAAGAAATTTAGGATTGAAATTTATATATAATTTTGTACATATAAGTATATATAACCGTGAAAAAGAAAAGAAAAAGGTTTTGTAAATAGGAATTAAAGCATAAAAATATTTTACACAAGTTATTCACATTAAGAAAACTGACAAACCCATTTTATAAATCTTAACGCAAGTTAGGATTTAGAAGTGGTGTAAAACTACATATGTATATATAAATATATCTGTAAATACACAAAGAGTTTTACAAAACCGTAAAACATAGCAAATAAATCCCTTACATGGATTCAAGGGAGAGAGAGGGTCGTGTGGTGGATGTTAGTGAGTCGAGGTGAAGGAATCGGGCAGAAATACAAGTGCAAAAAATAGGGTTTATATAGGTGGTGTACATATATATTATATATATAATGATTCATACACAAATTATAAACAAAGACTCACTAAAATTGACTGAAAAAATCTAAGTCCAACATCTTGCTTAAAATATACCCAAAATAAAATGGTGATTATATTATTATATAAATAAATATATAAAGTAAGTGGAAACATGAAATATGAGAAATAAAAAAATAATAAAAAAGGAGGCCAAGTGAGGCTTACGGGTAGAAGCCGATGACTGGTCCAAAGAAAAGTGGGGGATCTTAAGGGAGAAGAAAAGAAGAAGAAGGAGAAGGGAAGAAAAATGTGTGCAGCCACTGGCTTGGCGTGAGGAAGAAGAAGAATAAAGATGAATATGAAAAAAAATAGAGAGTCCAGATCACATGGGGTCTGATCGGACGTCCAAGGGTGATTCCGCAGTTTTAAAAAGATATGGAGGGACGATCTTAAATCTCAGTTTAATTGGACATCTGTGGAGAGATGTAGGATTTAAAAACGGATGAAGGGTTGAGATTAACCGCGTCTGCAATTGGATGGTCCAAAGAAACGCAGTGTTAATACTGCGGTGGTGGAGATTCGAAGGGTAGACTGATCAAATGGTCCAGATCCCACGTGGCGTGATCAGACGTCTCATATTCGATCTCCTCTAAAAAAGTTTATCCCACATCGAAATGGGGAGGTTTCAGGGATGGCTATATAGGCCTAGTGCTCTTGGCCTTCACTTATAATTCCCTCTCCCCCTCCCCTATACCGCCCCATAATGGTTCTCTCCAGGTGCGCTTTTGCGCCCACCCCTCCCGTCATGTCGCCCTATAAGGTGACACACTGCTTGGTTCCTCTATGCATACCTGTAGGTGCGCACACACACCCATGGGATGTATTGTGTTTTGGATGAGGGGTCTAGGCTCGGTTGCCTACTCCTATAGTAGTGTGATCTGCTTCCTTTGGCTCAGCTAGAGGGCTATCGCTTTGGGGTTTATATTTCTTATAAACCCAACATTCAAATAAACCATTTATAAAATGATAGAAAAAATAAATGAAATTTACAAATAATTAATTTCATTAAATAATGAATATCATTAATTTTAATAGTATAAAACATGATTCCTACATTATTTTAAACTTCGTAACATTAAAGTACACAAATCAACATATAAATTATACTTTGTAATCACATTACCAAGAGTATAAATTTTAACTAATAAGAGTATTCATAAACTAGTTTTCAAATTCAAATACATTGTTTTTGTACTACAACAAAATTCATACTTCTCTTTGAATTAATTGAAGTAAACATCTTTTATTCTCCTTATATTTTCACAAAAACCCAAAATTCATGATTTCAAATTCATTTTTGGTTTTTAAAACATTATGCTTCCAAAATATAAAGATAAGTTCAATTAAATGTGCTCAAATATACAACTTTAAAGTACTCAAATACTTAGAACATTCAAAATGATTTTAAACTTAATATAATTAAAATATTCAAAAATACTTAAGATAAATATAATAATTGAAATTCTTAAAAATAATTAAATGGTTATATGATTTTATGACTGTTGAACAAACCAACAGTCACTCCGTAGTGGCTACCAATGGTCACAAAAGACCTTATAAAAAGATGAATATGGTATTAAAAACTTTAGAAACAACTTGTTGAAGATGGTGTTCTTCATACCTTTAATTCTTATTTTGGTCGCCATAGATTTGGCTATAATATTCTTCATTGTAATAGACCGGAAGGATTCTCACTGTCTTCTTGGTTTAATTTTGATGTCTAGGGGTCTCTCGGTGATCTTGATTGGTCCACTAGTAAAAATTATAGGTTAATTATGGTCATTCGGCCTTGTTGAAATGTAAAGTTTCAGTGTTTTATTGAATAAAAATATCTTTTGTTTATTTTGAAAAAAAATTTCTGGATAAAACTAAAATTAAGAAAATTAAGCCGATTAAAACTATTATTATTACACATAAAATATGTTTGGGGTATCACACTCTCCCCAGAATGCTTCGATGACTCCCTCCCCTATGCCAATGAGGTGAGGTATTTATGGGCCAGCCTAGATGGAATCCCATTCCAGGGGTTCCCAAGGAGTACTCCCAACAGGCCGCGTCAGCGCCACCACCCATCCCCATAGGCTGAGGAGTAGGTGAGTTATGCACCTGCACCACTGGACCTAGTCAGATTAACCCAATGACAGCATCGGGAATAGGATGAAGAGGATGCCCGCCAAGGGACGTCAACATCAATAGCTAACATGGTCTGATCCACCACTGGGGAATACCATCAGTACCCTATTTATGCTGAGAAGGGGAACTCATACACCCGGGCCGGATCGAGGCCCCGACCACCCAACGGTCAGGCTGGGTTGACTCTCCTAGTCACTGACATGGGTAGCGTATGTTGCAGGCTGACTCGCGACATTGAAATCCAGTACATAGGTCTTCCCCATACCATCACTAATGAGAGCGCAGGTCCTCCCCACTCCCAAGCTCGGCGTGGAGGTCATCCCCATGCCACCATCAATATGATTGAAGCTCATCCCCTCTGAATTGACACCCAGAATGGAAGCCTCTTTCATACCCATGACCTTAGGTACGGAGTCGTTCCTCTTGTCACTGGTTTCCGATGTAAATATGTTATCCGTCTAGTCAATAATTAGTGTAGGGGTCTTCCCTATGTCCTTATATCAACTGAAGAAGGTCCTCCTCATCCCAAAAACTAGAGAAGCGTAGGTCTTCCTCACTTCATGGGCACCCAACACAGAGGTCCTACTCATGTTCATCTCGACCAGTATGAGGACCCTCCTCATACAAACGCTTATAAAGGATATAAGCATGTAATCCCTATCCATGCTCCTACCAGCTCCAACGGAGGTCCTACCTACTCCAGCACTTCCCGCGGAAAGTCCCTCCGTGTGTCATCCAGTAGACATAGATGTCCTCCCCATGTTCCCTTTGAAATTTTTCCAGGTGTTCCTCGCACCATGGCTCACCCAAGAGGAAGTCCCCTCCGCCCCAACATCAATTTGGTCGAAGGTCCAACTCAATCCAAAAACCTACCCTATTCTGAAGGGCCACCCCAAGGTAGGAGGGAGGGTCTATGACACCATAAGAAGAATACTGAGATGTTTTGGACCGTGATTAAGCCTATCTACTTCTCTGATTCTGAGGCAGAATGAGATTCAAAAATGGAACCCTCACCTTGATCCTCTGTGTTGAGGGTCGGGGTAGGAACGAAGCGTATCAGCATCATCCTTCTGGAATGTGAGGTCCACCAGATTCCCACATCCCTCTGTAGATACATCTAGTAGGAGGAAGATTTGGTCCCTTCCTTGGGCATGGCCATGCAATCTTCATTATCATCCACAGGGTCATTCTCTACTTCGACCAGATATCAAGGAGAGTTATTATAGGGACCGGTAGAGGATGAAAAACAACATGGTTCACCACCAGTAACTGTATCCCCTACACCAAAATCCTTGGTCTCCAATCCTTTTTACCAGGATATTGTGGCTCAGTCATTGCATTCATCATAGGATATCCCGAGATACGGCGGATTGTCAGCTCATTCACTGTATTCTCCACTGGCTGGTCTACCATCTTAGCAGTCTGCTTCGGTGTCATTACGGGTCCCCCATACTCCCCCAGTTAATGAGTGGGGAAACTAAGGGATATATCATTATTATTATCCAAGTATCTTCTCAGACATCCTTACAACGGATCATTTCCCATAGATGTTTTGTCCAATCGCAACTGAAAACTTCAGTGCGCCAGAATCGCTTACCTAGGAGGAATTCGTGTTCTTTCTACAAAACCTATAGGATATGCACTTCTATATCCATTATCAAAAAGTGTATTACCCCAGGATCCAGGCACAACTTGAATATATTAACTAGAAATGTTGTGTGGTTCACTTGGTTTCACTCCCTGTGGCTCAGCGCCCTGAGTCACCCGGTCACCACCACACCCTCTAGAAATGATGTTTCCAGAGCTTTAAAGTGCTCTACAGAATTATCAAGGAGGCTTCCTCCATGTTCAAGTCCATTTTTGGGGGAAGTATGCTACCCTCCATTTCAGTTCTATCTAGCACCAGCCCAACTTTCCAAGTGATATTGAAGATATTCCTCCAAGTAGGGTCACAGTTAACATGGTTGATCTATCAGAGGAAGAGACTGATAAATAACTCCTTAGAGAGAACATACCCCCTGGGGAGTAAAACACCTATTGGATCCACTGTGAAGGGTTACTCGCCAATAGAGAAATCTATTGGGTCTTCCCATGCCCACCGAGTCGTTAGTCCCCAGCCAGAATCCCAATAAGGGAAAAGAGCGTCTTGGGTTTGTCAAACCCTTTGACTCGTCTGTCTTAGTGTAGAAGACAGAAGATGATCCCAAAAAGTCCATGTTGCGTCAACAGCTCACGGAGCATAAAAATATGGTTGATGACCTCCTTTCTAAAGACGTCGTGGAGCGACGACCAGACTACGGTGATCCTTGGCCAGGGCAGCAGGGGAAGATACAAAATTCCCTCGGTGAGTTTCCCCCAGGTGACCCTGACCATCCTGCCCACATAGATAGGGTAGAAGCCATAAATAATGGAAAGAGAGTGCAGTATGTGACACCAAATCCACCTAGGCGACATGATAATCCTCGGTACTCAGCTCAAGTTCCCCCAGCCGCTCCTCAGGTCATCCAATCAGCCACTCCACAAGCTGATGGGCCTGCTTCTCATATTGAAGAACATGCCAATCCACTAGTGGTATGGGACCCTCGTCAAGACATGAATCCCCGCCCAGATAATCTTTTTCCAGTGCTCACTGCTCGCCTCGAGGCATTGAAAACTCAACAGGTTGAAATACCACCATATGGTAAGCCATATCCAGCATGGGTGGATGATATGCCATCAACCCCTAGTTTTAGAAACCCTAACTTTTCCCCCTTTAATGGGATGATTGATCTGCTATAGGATTTGGACCACTTCATCTGAAGGTTCAAAACCATTCTGCGCACTCAAGCACAACAAGAGGACACAAAAATACGGTGTTTTGTATAGACATTAGAACGGCCTGCATTTGTCTGGTACATCCAGCTTCCCATTGGGTCAGTCGCCAGCTGGGAAGATCTCTGTAGATAGTTTCTTTACTAGTTCAGCTCTACCACCCAGAATAAGAGTATTTCAAACCTCTTCAAGTTCAATCAGAGGCCTGATGAGAGCATCGCAGACTTCATCACCCGGTGGAAAGGCCTCACCTACTCTCCAGATATGCCACTGACTCAGGAATATCTACTAATAATGTGTGTGGGGAATGTCAATACTAAATTGGTCCCCTCTCTTATTACTCAGAATTACCAAGGGGGTTCTAGTATTTATCTAATAAGGTCCAGTTTCTAGAGGAATCCTTGCAATAGGCCAAGAAGTCACATCCGCTTCCTCTTATAGTTCCCCCGAGAAGGGCCGCTAAGGTTGATCCTACCACGGTGGACCAAATAGAGGCCCCCGGGAAACTGGAGTTGTTAATAGTAGATCCACCTCCATATCCTCACAGAAGGCCTCCACCTCACACGCATCCTTCATCCTAGCAGCGAACACCTGATAACTAGTAGGTTCCCCGCGTAACGCACCACCACCTAGACGTGATAACCAGGTTCCACCTCCTCAACAAGCTCCTCTGGTCCCTCGTTAGGGCCAGGCTCCCAGATCCCCCTTCCTAGATAGGATAAATTGATCCTAATCATTCAATGAGGCTCAAGTCCTCGGTTATTTCTAATGTTCCTTAGAACATGGGATTCTATGATTTCTTGAATGCAGGAGGCCCAAAGAGGCGGACCTCACTGATTTCCCATACTACTACCCCTATCACCGGATCCTGGGGAACACCCTCAAACAATGATATGTGTTTAAATACTACCTGCAAGACTAGGTTGATAACAACTTAGTCAAGATAGGCCCAGCTCTAGCACAATTTCCATGTGTATTCGGGAAGACAGATAACGACAGTGACAACGAGGGTGAGTTGAATCAGGTTCCTAGAAATAGGTCTCAAAAGTATGACAACTAGATGTCTTGTAAGGTAGTGTCCCATTCCCATAGTAATATCCATGCATGTCTAAATTGACCTGAGCCTTCAGAAGATGCAGCGTCACTCGTAGCCACTACTTCAGTGTCGACGTCTCAACCTCCCTCTTCTCAGAAGAGAAAGTATCAGCGACGTAAGGGAAAACAATGTCCCCCATCAATGTATTCATAATTCTGCACTCTCGAAGACTTCATGACCCGGGAGATGGCAGTTACCCCCAGAATTCATCCAGTGGAGGAAGATTCTTCAAGTGAGGATCAAGGGTACACTTCCGTCGACATCGTGGAACTGGTACACCCCTACAAGATTCCTGATGATGAGGAGTGCCAGAAGGATCCTCCCAACATCCTCAGTCATCGCCAGTGCTGACGGAGCCATGGCTGTATGGGTTTTCTAAATGCCTTGGTCAATAATTCTAGCCAGGTTGTGTATTCCACCGAAACTAGATAGTAGGAACAGTGCAGATCTTAGCACGCATAGCCTTCTCATCTAGTATTATCAGGTCCACCTTCACTGCCATTGTGTTACTTGATTGGGTAGATCTACCATGAACGTGTCGTGATCAGCCACACTCTATTAAGGACCTGATTCATTCATCTAGCCCCCATCTGGTAGTTACTCTACATGTTTCAACTAGTGAGCAACAGGACATTCCCAACACCAGTCAGCCACCAGTTCATCTAGAAGGGCCCATCATAACCCCCACCGCAGAATGACTTCTTGTAAGAAGAAGTTCACACTTGGCATGAAAGTATGATATCCCTAAGAATCTTTCCGGCATTACTGCAAGGAAATGAATCCTTTAGGATCTACACCTATCAGCTGATATGCATGAATCCCTCGCCGAAGATTTAAGAATCTCCCTCTAGCTTGAGACAAAGGTAGCAGCTGCAGAATCCTTCCATGCTGAGATAGTAAAGTATGCTGAATGTCAGGCCATTATATCTTTCTCTGAGGAAGATGAAGGCTCTCCCATATAGGTGAACATCCATTCACTGTACATCACTGGACACTTCAATGGTGTGGAGGTTCATCGATGTCTTGTCGAAACAGGATCTGGGAACAACTTAATCCCAACCAGGAAACTTAGAAAAATGGGGTTGTTTGATGATGATCTGAGTCCCTCTAACCTAAAGATTCAAGGTTATGAGAGGACGGAACAAACACCAGTCAGAAAGATCTACCTAGAGACCCAATTTTTTTGTCTTGTTAGCCAACTCCTAGTTCATGGTTGTCTCCCAGGACACCACCTACAACACGATGATGGATAGGCCAGGGCTTCACCTGTATGTGGCGGCCCCTTCATTGTATCACTAGTGCCTTAAGTAATCCCTTAATGTTCGAGTGGGCGTACTCCAAGGTGACCCGTCTCCCTTTTCCTCTTGTGAAGACCGGTACCTAGATGCTGACTATTACAAGATCAAGGATAAGCGGATCCAGACTAATGAGGTTGAAGACGCTATGGCTGCGACCGACCCGTGGATAGACCTGGATGATGCCTACATTGTTCTGATCCACCGATTGGAGGCTACGACACCAGATCTGTGGAAATGATTTATTGTTTTTGGAATGAGGGGGAAGCATATTCCCAAGTATAAGGTATTTTGGAAGATCACCACGTATTCCTACCCGAATCAGGATCCGGTGATCCCAGAGCCCCCTACTCCCATAAGGTATGAGGATGTCCACCCTATGGCAACAACAGTATGTCATACTTGATTATTCCATTAGGATAGGATAAATAGGATCAAGGATACACACCACTATTGCTTTTATATCATCAAGCATAGCCCCTTGGGCTGAAGACCAGATTAGATCAGGTCGACCGCCTTCATCGCTATGGTTTCAGCAGCACAGGAGCCTCCCGATGCGGTGTCCACCACTGCTCAGGCTGGCACCAGTGGCCCATCGGGGCAAGTGGACTCAGAGGGATTGCCTCCCACTGAGGGTCCCTCCTAGACATGTGTAGAAGATGATTTGGAATATGAAAATCCTATGTAACACCCTAAGATTCCATAGTATGTTTCCCTTTGAATAATACATTAGCTTACGATGTACGCAAGTCCGAGTTCTAACACACCACGACCAATCAAACTAGCCGTTATGAATAGTAATACCCACTTTCTAAAATTCTACATATTTTATTTTTCATAATGGACTTTATTTTTGGATTTAGAATATCAAAATTAACTTAGGATAAAATTTTTGTATTTTTCTGATAACTTTCATATTTTGATGAATAGTGACTGACTGAATGGCCCGAAGGCCTAAATTTTTATTTATTTTTGGATAAACCCCCTTTTAAGGGTAAAGGGAAAAACCTCACATGACTTCCGAGACATAGAGAAATTAATAAAAACTGAAAATAAAAGTGTCAAAATCATCCCAGAATAAGACTACGCAGAAATACCCCCCCCCCCCCCCCCGCATCAATGTCATTATGGCACGCCTCCAACTTTTCATGACTACTCAGCAAGATGTACCATTTAGAAATACACTGGACTGGTATCGATGGTTGTCCCATACCCTCTCAATCATCCAAATATGAGTATCCACGCACAGTGAAGGAAAACTGCTCTAAAACCACATCTGAAGAAATCGTTGTAGAATTTATGGGATAGGCAAACACCATAAAAAAAACAAACCAACTGAGACATTATTCCATTCTGCATACTACCAAGGGCTCCTTCAAACATACCAACATAACCATCTACTGAGACAGATAAAGACTATCATTATTCACTAGAATAGCAACATTAATAATTCCATCTAGCTACCATTCTAGCTGAACTATGCTAAAATCTGTAGATTTGTATTGTTGAATCAGGTGGGACAACTGAAATCCATAAGCACCATCCAACACCACTTTCAGGTTAGTGGAGACAAGCAGAAGTTGTCTCTGCAAAAAAAATTCTGAAATAAAATGGAACCTTAGGGCAAAAAAACAAATGCGGTACAAACCTTGATGAAACATGGAAATCAAAATCAGAACCAAAACACCAACAGAATAATGAGTACCAAATCCCCACACCTCCTCCGCCAAGAAATCATTCCACGAATACAATAATCAAATACAAGATCATCATATGCTGTCAAAACAAGAAGCGGATCAACCAAAGTAGATCACTACCAAAAAAATAACACACAAGAAAAGAACAAAATCAAAAAAACAGGGCGTGAATCCGAGTTCAAGAAAACATCACCGAAAGCTAGCCACCTGAACGCTAAGCTCACCAGTCCGTGTTGCAAATCAGAACCCATAACCCATCACCACAATCCCTGCGCATGGAGACCACAAAGGACCCCCCAACACATACTAGTAGATGAGGTAGAAACTCTCAGAAGTAGAAGCCAGATCTCGACCTATGCATCATCGCGCTGCCATTGGAAGCCCTATCTAGCGAAGGTGGAGTGGGGCGTGAAGTAGGACAGTGGGAATTAATTTTAAATTAAATTCTTCCACTTCTGTGTTTTGAATTTGAAAAAATGGATTCCATATTTTTAATTAATATGTCCAAATTGAGTAAATAGGAAACTTTTATTTTTAGACATTATGAATAATTACTTCGGTAAATATTTTATTTACCATGGTTAAAGGATAAATCCGATAAATAAGGGTAAAACAAATAATATTATAATAATATTAAATTACCCTAACATGTTCCCTATTCCTATTGGTTGATACATTTTCAACCATGGAAATACTTAGGTAGATTTCTGGACCACTTGGAGCCACATGAGAGTGATAATGACATTTTATATTAATTAATTAAAAGTAATGACAAAAAATACATAAACATATATCTTTTAGAAAAACAATTTTTACAAGGTGTTATATAAGTTATAATTTTGACTATAAATATTAATTAGAAATAGAAAAATATTTAATACATAATGGTATTTTATTTTTAATTTTTAGACATTAAATAATTAAATTTATTAATGACACAATGATGATGCAGTAATTACCTTATTAATGAAAGAATCAAATAAATGGTATTATAAATATTAAAATAAATATATTTTCGACGTTTTTATGACATACACAAATTTTATAGGTGAATATGACATGTTAGTATTGATTCAATGAATTTATTTCAATGTAATCATGTTGTTATGACTTTAAAAAAAACAAAATACCAAATAATGTAAAAATTGACATAAAAGAGTTTCTGAAACAAATATTATATTATTAATTGATATAATATTCCTAAAAATATAAGGTTCATCCAAAGAACTTATATAATGATAGGTTTATAATTAATTCACCACTTGGGGTTCTCTTGTATGTTTATAGTAAGTTTATTAACCATATAATATAAAAATACAAAGATACATGGTATATGTCAAACTATTTAACAAAGAGTTAAATCTAAATGATAAGGTTAAAATGGTGACCTAAACTTGCCTAAAACATATTGGTTGAGAGTTTTTAGACCCATACCCACCTTATCCTCTAAATTAATCATTTTTTGATCCATTATAAACTGAAATTAAATTATTATAAAATAATATTTAAATCTTTTCTTAAGGTACCCCTCACTCCTCTTATAAAAGGGAACTCCCCCTCCTCTCAATTTCACACCTCCAAAAACATTTGGATCATCCAAAACCTAATCCAATATCCTCCCAACATCCCTCAATTAATCCTAGAGGCCTTACATTGTTCAGAAAGCCAACCTAATGATCCCTTTTGATCAAATCAAAAGGAAGAACCCAAAGAAGATGTAAATATTTCATCACCTCTTTCATGTTCTTTTCTTCTTCCACTTCCTATTTCTTTGTTGTTTCCATTATAAAATAATAAATCTAGTATCTTATATATACTGTGATGTTATTATAAAAATGGTACAACCATATTCATTATTCTATCCATCATATGAATGAAAAATTTACCATCGGTGTGTACGTACGGCTTACCATCTCCACGTCTTGGTGTAGTTGTTATTCAATACATTATTTTTGGATGGGTATAATAATGATTTATAATTGATGTAAATAATAAATATAACATGTTAATGATTCTGTATATATTATATACCATCTATTTACATACTATTTTAATATCAAAATAATGATATTGTCGCTCGTGCGTACGTACATATTACTGTCTCCACGAAGGCGATGAGATTCATTCCCCATCATAACCATTCAAGACTAATTTTCATTTGATGATTAACAATAATTTTTAAATACTGTATATAATTATGGATATTAATTAGATACATCCCATACATAACAAACATGACTCACGTAATAAAGAATATAAAGGAAAACGAATCAGTTAACACACGAAACAACGATAATACTAAAATATTATTAACAAAGCATTATTAGAAGATATTATATGATATCATAATTATGTATATGGTTATTGTATAATTTAATAACCATTATTTAATGATTATAAATGAGGTTAACAGACCCTTTACCAAGGAAAAGTACAAGGTAAGGGTTAATTTCACAATCTCTTTACATATCTAAGGTTGTTTTTACGTAAGTATCTACTGGGACCTCTTTATCATCCACATCTGTGTTTTCCTAAAAATGTATTTTAAAACATTTTTACTATTTACTATGATATGGGTTAAATTCATTTATACCCTTATTTTACCTTATGTGTTTTGAATATAATCTTTCACACGTTTTCCAAACAAGGTACTTTACGATCTTTTTGACAAAATTAAGGTAAGAATGTCTTTTTTTAACTTATATGATGGGTGTGGTTATTCTCCACCGTTATAACATCGTCGAAGCTTCCCTTACAATATTATAATAATATTTTAAAAATAAATGTTTTCTTTTACAATTATGTGACTTTAAATGATTTCAAAAAAAGAAAGATATATTTCCCTCAAATAGTTTTGATTTCATTTATGTCAACATTCTTTGATTGATTTTATACTTATTTGAAGTTGATTCATTATGATAAAAATCTTCTATAATGTAATGAAGGTTTTGTGATATGTTTGACTATGGATGTGTTATTTTTATACCATTCATGGTTTATGGTTAAAGTATTAAAATTTTGTATGCTATTTTTAATACGAATTTTTATGTTATATTTCAACCTTTTCATATGAGGAATGTATTGGGCTTAGTAAGTGACGGTTGGAGCCCGATATAGCTCCTCGATGCATCAGTAGGTCTCATGAGACAATTAGATGTGGAATTGGTTGAGGCCATTCCCAATTTTGATATATGTTTTTGGTCAAGGCCTTAATAATTTTTAGACGTCTTGGATGAGGCCTTGACAAAATGTTTTAGAATGTCCAGCATTATACATCCCCTCATTATGGAAATAATATTGATGTTTTATGTGGTTATTTTACTAGTAGAATACCCATGACTATGTTTTATTATGGAATTATTTACTCAGCTCTTTTTCCTGCCATAAAAGTGTTCATGTTTAATATTTTTAAAGGCATGTATTTTCAATTACTCACCATGCATAATATTTATTTTATCTTATGCTGTATTGCTTATTCTTATAGAGCATTTGAGCTCACCCCTTTCTTATATTTCATTTTCCCAAGATATGAAGAATTTAGTTATGAGTGACTTTCAGTCATAATCTATGAGTCTTGGATGATTGTATTGGAATAAATTAGTGTTGTATTTCTTTTCAAGTTGTAAAGTTGAACTTATGTATGAATTTTTTTCCAATAATACTAAACTGATTGGTCTTTCGGGACATGATTTCCTTGTCATTATTCCAATGTTATGTAATAATGCACTGACTCTGGGTAACTGGGGTCGGGGCATTACATTTGGTATTAGAGGAAGTTTATTACAAACCTTAGAAACTGTATTTAAAAAAACTCTGATTGGAGAACATTACCCGAAGATAGACTTTGAGGATTAGTATAGAATAATTTCCTAGAATTTTGGTAATGTAGATATTTTTTCTATTTTTCAAGAAATACATCACTGTCTGTATAAAAGCATGTAGAGGCGGGTCTGGCACAGATGTATCTAGGGGAAAACGCGAAAACACTGCTTTGATCTAGACTCGAATGTGAACTAGTGAACGACAACAGGCCTGGCTGCACTCTTGGTTACGACACTCCCGGGGATATTCTTAGGATAATTCACATTTTATTTACAAACAATTATGAAGGATTTATGAGTATATACCTCCTAAAATAAAATATTTTTATGATTATGGATTATATACATAAACTGTTCAATTTATGTTAAGGGTTTTACAAGTATGGAGTTATGTATTTCGAATCATAAACTAATCTAGTTTATGCCATTGTTTAGAAATGGATCCTAGTGGAAGGAATGGAAACTGTATCAATGCACATAATCCATGTAGAGATTTCCATCCTACTCAATATAATTATAGTGGAGCTGGTGATGCAACCAGTGCTGATCAGCTTAACACCATACTGAGAAAACTCACTCAAGTTATGAATAATAACCTTACCCGTATGGTGCACCCTGATCCACAACTCATAGGATCGATGTTAGACTGCTTCATGAGGCAAAAACTGCCAACATTTAATGGGAATAAAAATCCATCAGTAGCTGAGCAATGGATAAGTTCCCTAGAAAAAATATTTCATGCTTTGGGGTGTAGCAAAAGGGAAAATGTTGTCATGGAAGTTTATCGCCTCACTGGAGATGAAAATCAACGGTGGTAATTAATTCAAAACACAAAGGAGGATTAAGAAGTATCAAGTATGGAATGGAGGGAGTTTAAAGAAATTTTATTCGAAAAATACTTTCCTCATGAACATTGAGGGAAAAAGAGGATGATAATGTCGTAAAGTATGAAGCTAACTTTACAAGGTTAGCAAGGTATGATGCATATTTTATATTTAACCCAAGATGTAAGATTGATCGTTTATTGGATGGGTTAAAACCATTTCTCCATTGAGAATTAGTATTACAATCCTTCTCATCGTACAAAGATATTATCCCATGTGCTATCAATACAGAAAACAAATTCTCTAATTATTCTTAATTTAAAGAAAAGCAAGAAAAGAAGAGATTCATTGAACACTCTAGAAAGGAAATAAGGAAACAGGGAAGAAGGGAAGAGTTTGATTTCCACCCTATGATAATTGTGGAAGGAAGCACCCTCATACCTGTCTAAACAAAAAAAAGAGTATGCTACAAATGTGGATAGAAATGCCATATTGTCGGTGATTATAAGGGAAAGAAAAAAGATACCATTGTTCAATGCTACAATTACAGGGATAAGAGATAGTATGCAAATTAATGTCCTAAGCGTCAGGGAAACATACCTCAGAAAAGGCCAAGGGATCAAGTCTAAGCTTATGCTTTCACTACTACTAAGGTTGAAAATCCAAAAGACACAGTGGAAGGTGATTAAATGGTTTCCTCAAGTTTATAAAATGCTTTATTTTATTTTGGATCATCGCATTGTTTCATATCTTCCCATTTTACTAAGAAAATTAGATATTTTCAATTTGACTTAACAAGGGAGTTGTCAGTCAAAACTCTCAAGGGAAGTATCATTGCAACAAAGTTCTGTGAATCAGTTCCCATTAAGGCATATAAACGTTTTTTATCTTTTGATATCATCATCATACCCATGATTGAATTTGATATAATCATTAGTATGGATTGTCTTTCAGACCACAATGAAAAAATTTATTATAAGAAGAAGGAGGTTACAATTTTCAATGATGATAAAAAGTACCTTATCTTTAGAGTAGAAAGGTCACTACCTTATTCTTATAAATATCCACACCCAGTAGCTCAACTAAATTCAATTATTGGTGAGGAAGAGAATGAAATAACTATAGGTGAGGAAAAAAATGTTCAAATAGAGGATGTACCTATTGTGCAGGAATATGTTGATGTGTTTCCATATGATTTACCTAGACATCCTCCAAAACGACAAATTGAGTTTTCCATTGACTTAATTCCTGGTTCAAGGCCCATCTCAAAGACCCCTTATTAAATTTCCACTGTGGAATTAGTGTAACTAAAGAAACAAATAGAGGAATTGAGTAATAAGGGATTTATTCTACCTAGTGTTTTTTCATGGGGAGCCCATGTTCTTTTTGTTAAGAAGAATGATTGATCTATGAGGCTGTGCATTGACTATAGGGAGATCGATGCTATAACAATAAAGAACAAGTATCCCTTACCTCACATTGATGATTTTTTTGACCAACTTCATGGAGATCAATATTTTTCAAATATTGACCTTCAATATGAATATCAAAAGTTGTGTATAAAGAAGGAAGACATTCCAAAGATATCATTTCGAACTAGGTACGGGCATTACGAGTTTACAGTAATGCCTTTTGGGGTGACTAATGCACCCTCTGTTTTCATGGATCTAATTAATAGAGTTTTAAAGGAATATCTTAGTGACGTTGTAGTGGTATTGATTGATGATATCTTGGTATACTCCAAAATATAAAAAGATCATAAAAATCAGTTGCGTATTATCCTAAAGACTCTTAGAAGAAATGAGTTATATGAGAAGTTTAGAAAGTGCGAATTCTGGATTACAAATATTTATTTTCTTGGCCATATTGTCTCTAAGGATGGAATCTTTGTTGATCCTTCTAAGAAAAAGACAATCCAAGAATGTCAAGCACCGATAAGTATAACTAAGGTACGAGGTTTTATTGGTTTAGAAGGTTATTATTGATGTTTCATCCAAAATTTTTCCTGTTTGGCTAACCCATTAACCAAGCTCAAATGTAAAGGGGTTAAATTTGTTTAGAAAAAATAGTGTGAAGAATGTTTTGAAGAACTGAAATGAATATTATTCAATGCTCCTATCCTGACTCTACCATCAGGGAATGATGGATTTGTTATTTATAGTGATGCTTCAATGAAAGGACTTGGTTGTCTTCTTATGCAGAATGATAGGGTTATTGCCTATGCATCACGACAACAACAACTTCATGAGAAAATCTATCCAACTCATGATCTTGAGTTAGTAGCTGTAATATTTTCTTTGAAGATATGGAGACATTATCTCGATGGTGAAAAATGTGAGATATATACCGATCATAAGAGTTTTAAGTATATTTTCTCATAGAAAGAACTCAACATGAGACAAAAAGGATGGCTTGAACTACTCAAGGATTATGATTGCATTATACACTACTACTGTAAAGACCCGTAAATTTCTAGGAAATTTTTTTCTTAATTTTCTTTGGAATTTTACAAGAACGCAGTTTCTGACGGCACCTGATTCCGAGGCCCGGTGTGCCCGGAATCATGTTCCGAAGTTTGGCTCGGGTACATTCAGTGAACGGACGAGCGGGTTTTTCTAACTTTTTAACCAGTGCTCGGAATCGAATTCTGAGGGCACCGATGGAATCACAGTGCCGGTAATTTCTTAGAAACGCCTCTTCCAAAGTTGTGTTTTCTCGGGTGTGGTTTTTAATTTTTGGGCTTAAAGTTAAGAAATAAAATAAATTGTATGATAAACTTTATTTTATTTCACTTAAGCCGCTTGGAAGCCACTTGAAGCCACTTAAAGTAGCTTAAGCTGTGTTGATGCGGATAGGGTGCTATCCAGAAATATCCTACCCTCTTGGTAGGATATTTGTGAGGTGGGGCCCGTACGAGCCCCACCATTTCTTTCCGCTAAGTAACGCACCCTCGAAAACCCATCATTATGAAAGTCAACTGACGCGTTTTCTTAATTTCTTAATGCACCAATTAATTGGGCGGTTTTATTCATTGAATTAATTGGGCAATTTTATTCATTGAATTAATTCGATGAATTAATTTAATCATTTCTTAACCTTTTTTCAATCCGTTGGCGTAATAATAAAATAAGACCAACGCACGACTTCTGGAAAAATGCTCGTTGAGAGGTTTTGACAACTTTGTGCCTTCATCCTCCTTCACGAAGAATGCGAAGAACGCGAAGAACGAGAAGAATGCGAAGAACGCCGTCACCCTCAGAGATTGACGACGCTTCTTCCGAGACGTTCTTCCCCGCAACGATCTCCGATCACCAACTGCTTGAGGTAGGAGATTTCGGGTTTCTTTTAAATCTTCTTTGTGGTTTATAACAACACATGGATTTAATCGATATAATTAAATCTTCATGTTCTTGAACCTCGGAGTTCGTCGACGCCCTTCCGCGACGACGTGACGCCTTTCTACGACGACGCGACGCCCTTCCGCGACGAAGCGACGCCTTTCTGCGACGACGCGACGCCTTTCCACGACGCGACGATCGCTTCATTCCGCGGTGATCAAATCCGCAAAGAATGTGCATGCGACGACTTGACGAGGCAGGGGTTGTTGTGAAATAATTTATATTCCCGTGATCGTTTCTTTTAAAATGAAGAACCCGGTCATAATAACAATTTAAATTCATTAAAATTGTTTTTGGTTATGTTTCCTATGTGTTGATTAACCCTCCCGATTGATACCGCCTAACGCGGAGGGTGCGGGCCAAAAAAACACGGCCCGACAACCCTCCGCAGTTCTTCGTTGTTGTGCGGATTTGGAAGGCGACGATAAAACGTGACGCAAGGGCGATTTGATGTTTCCGTAGTGAAGAACGGGACCCGAGAGGAGCAGCGGCACAGACGGGAAGGAAAACGGACCACCGAAGCAACTTCGGTGGCCCGCGGAAGCCTCCGGCGGCGGCAGCGGCCAGCGGACCCGCGGCCACGCGGGTCTGGATCACACGCACGGGACGCGGCCTTTGCCACGTCCGTTGACTCCAGCGCGACCCCTCGAGGGTTGCGGCTTCTTCATCCCACGAGGGCAGCGCCCCGCGGATCCCTCGATCGGCCGCTCGGCCGAGCCAAGCCGGGCCGGTCCGAATGGTCGGGCTGCGCCCGGGCCGGACCTGTTCGGGTCGACCCGGTTCGGCCGACCCAGGGGGGTCGGCCCGGGTCGGCCCGGGCCCAGACCCCCCCGTCTTCGAACCGTTTCTGTCTTTTGCCCGTAACATGAGCTACGGGCCTCTGAACGACACGCTGTCAGCGGCGATGCGATCCTTGGATTGAGACAGTCACTTTGGTATATCGCACTCAAGGTTTCGGAATACATTGAGTTCATCCGGGTTGGTTCGTACACGAAACCAACCGGGCCCTCGGAGCGGAAACGCTCATATATTGAGCTTCGGACGTCCGATTGACGTGCCGCCGACTTCGTTGGATTCCTCTAAGTGAGACGGATCTTTTGGCATACTTCGACCGTGGTTTGGACGCAAGTGGAGTACGGTCGGGTTGGTTTTTCCTTAAAACCAACCGGCCCCCTGGGACGAAAAAGCCAATAACTCTCAGACCGGGCGTCCGATTGACGCGTTGTCTGCGACGTGAAGTTCCTGTTTACGATACGGAACTTTTCGATAAATCAAATTCGGACATTGTGTCAGTTGATGTATCAGCCTCTCGGATCGTGGAGCGGACCCTCCTGAACGAGCTTGCTGTGTGCGGGAACCCTAGAGCTGGCTGCGACTGCTACTATGACTGCGACGACGGCTGTGCAGAGATCCTCAGTGGACTGCGACGATGACTGTGCAGAGATCCTTAGTGGACTGCGACGACTACAGCACTCAGCGATCCTTTGTGGATCAGTTCTATAGGTCCTGTGTGGGCCCGATCCTGTGTGGGTCCGATACTGTGTGGGTCAGCGCTCAGCGGTTCTGTGTGAGCCAGCGCCTACAGGTCCTGTGTGGGCCCGATCCTGTGTGGGTCTTTGTGGGGGTTAGTTACCTATCGATCCTTTGTGGGTCAGACCCTTTGTGGGTCATTGCAGGGGTTAGTACCTATCGATCCTTCGTGGGTCCGATGACTTAGATGGATCAGTGATCATCTCTATCGTCATTTGAAGAAGTATACCTGTGTGAGCTGAAACTCTGTTTTACTTTCCTTTGTGGATTGTGTTGAGCTATCCTGTGTGGATTTACGTTTTACTTTCCTTTGTGGATGGTGTTGAGCTATCCTGTGTGGATTTTACATTTGGCTTTCCTATGTGGATTGGGTTGTACTTGAGCTCAGATGTTGGAGCTGAGTGAGTATTGAAGACTTAGGTATATGTATGGGCATATACCTAAGCCGTGTCGGATGTTACTTCGTGATTGTATCTTTCCTTTGTGGATTATCCTTTGTGGACTTTGAGAGACCTTCGGGGGTCTTGGGGTCCCTACTGAGTAGCTTATACTCACCCCTACATGGGTTATTCCTGCACTTCATTGTGTTGGATGCAGACGACGGACATCACTGATCGTGGTGGGGGCTTGCGGAGCAGAACGATACCTGGAGGTGGACCACTGGGCAGGACGCACTCGGAGCGGTCGGCTGGACCTGAGGAGCAATGGAGGATTTCTATACCCACCCTTCAGGTGGGACTTCTAGAGGACGGCTCAACGTTGCGGCTTTACTTTTCAGTTGCTGTTTTTCCCCTTTCAGTTGTACTTTACAGTTGGGCTTGTATTTCCGCCCCCTTTACTTTTCCGCACTTACTGTTGTACCAGCTTTTACTTAGTGTTTACCTTTCTGCTTGCTTACTCTGTAGTGCTTGTTTACTTTACAAAGGCAATGCCTTCCCTTTTTACCGGGATTTACGCCTTGGTGCTAGTCGCCAGCCCCTGGACTATGGAAGGCGGGCTTGGGGTAGTCACGACATGGGTCCCGAGGACGGTTCGTGACAAATTGGTATCAGAGGAGTTCGGTTCTACCGAAGACTCTGATCTTTCTTCTATGTAAAGAAATAGTGTTTAGCGTATTGGGTGTGGTTATCAGTCCAGGGAGTCCAGTGTTGGTGCGGCGGCCGACGTATCCGTACACCAGGACCCTGATCTCTGATTTCCGACTTAATGCACGAAAACATTGATTGCATATGTGTTTCAAGTTTTCTTTGTGATTACTTCATATCAGATCACCGAGTATACTGTTCTGACCGTGGCACACCTGTTTTCTTTTCAGGATGGCCCCACGATGGCAGCCAGCTAGGGTTCCGAGAGTGGTACGTGACGACAGCCCGTCGAGCGACGAGGCCTCGGTACAGGGCCCTTTGACGGCAGAGGAATCGGCGGTACCTCTACCCGACGAGCCACCGATGCTTCCAGCACCAGCCGATGACGATGCACGTTGCCTCAGTGCACTGCATGAGTTCCAGCGCTAGCGGCCGCCCAGGTTCCGTGGGGAGACGGACCCCCAGGTAGCCGAGGATAGGCTGGAGGCAGTTGTTCGAGTTTTCAGACTTGTGAGGACACCAGCGGACCTCATGGTGATCCTCGCAGCGAGTCTACTGCATGCAGCAGCAGGACGATGGTGGAGCTTGATGCTCCAGGTGCACGATGAGGCCTCTCTCATCTAGACAGACTTTGAGGGCCTCTTCCGCTCAGAGTTCTTCCCAGCCACCCTCCGTGTGGTGCGCATCCAGGAGATTCTTTAGCTGCGGCAGGGCAGCTTGACGGTCGCCCAGTACTCGGCGAGGTTCACCGATCTCTCGCTCTACTCGACCGACATGGTACGGGACCCGTTCTTCCGGGCCCGGACCTTTGAGCAGGGATTGAGACACGAGATCAGGGCATCGCTGATCTCCCTCAGCATCCCGACCCAGGCAGGAGTACTGGAGCGAGCCCTCTTGATCGAGAGCTTCATGGCTGAGACTTCTCCAGCGGAGAGACCTACCGCGGGGCGGCACGTAGCAGAGTCTTCCGCAGTGGGCAACCGACGGATGACTCAGGGGTCCCGGCAGACCAGACCCTCACGCAGACGGCCTCAGGACACTGGCTCAGCAGTGCGGGGCACACAGCGCGGAGCCAGTCTTTCGAGAGGTAGGTAGTGCTACACTTGTGGCGGGTAGGGTCACATGGCTCGTGACTACCCGACCCACTGTGCCGAGGAGCATCAGACAGTTGAGGGGCCACCTAGGAAGAGGCAGAGGGTCGACCGTGGTGGTCCGTAGGGAGGAGGCAGACGAGGCAGAGGAGCTGGCCGAGCAGCAGGTGGTGGGTGACGCTTTGAGGCTCTACCACCACCACCACCAGGAGGTCCGCCCCAACCACAGGGAGCTGGCAGGCAGAGACAGGCACAGCTCCAGGCAGCGGAGGCCTACGACCACGGCGCGCCCGAGATGATTCGAGGTACGATCTGTGTCTATTCAACCCTTGCTGCAGTTCTTATAGACACAGGATAGAGTCACTCTTTCATAGCCGCTGCCCTTGTTCGGAGCTCGGAGATTCCGACAGAGTCGTTGGCTCGATCCTTACGGCTAGAGACTCTTACAGGAGCAGACTCGAAGATTACGCACTGGTGCCGGCAGTGCGAGCTTACTCGGGGAGGCGAGAGCTTCGGCTGGGATCTTCTTGTAGCGGCGTCGAGGCCTTACGACGTCATCTTGGGCATTGATTGGTTATCTACAGTCCATGCACAGATTGACTGTATTAGGCGCAAGGTGCGATGTGTACACACCGACGGGAGCAGGTTCACCTTTACCGGCGAGAGGGGAGACTTCGCAGCACAAGATGGACTTCCGCAGAGGAGAGGAAAACCCATCACTCATCAGTTGGCTAGCCTCATCCTAGGAGCTGTTGATGTGCGGAGTCTTAGTTTTCCTGTAGTGGTGGATCATCATGCAGACGTCTTCCCCGACAATGTTCCAGGACTACATCCTCGCAGAGAGGTAGACTTCCATATTGACATGTACCCCGAGACAGCCCCGATATCGACTCCAGCGTATCGGATGGCCCCCACTGAGCTTCGAGAGCTACGGGTACAGTTGGAGGACTTGCAGGGCAAGGGTTTCATCCAACCCAGTGTTTCACCCTGGGCTTCACCGATATTGTTCGCCAAGAAGGCGGATGGGAGCTTGCGACTTTGTGTCGATTATCGTCACCTGAACCAGGTGACAATGAGGAACAAGTATCTGCTGCCGAGGATTGATGACCTCTTCGATCAGCTCAAGGGAGCACGGTGGTTCTCGAAGATAGACCTCAGTTCAGGCTATCATCAGCTCAGAGTTCGAGACGAGGACGTGCAAAAGACAGCCTTCAGATGTCGGTATGGCCAATATGAGTTCTTGGTTATGCCATTCGGCGTGACCAATGATCCAGCGGTGTTCATGGGCCTCATGAACAGGATCTTTCTGCCATACCTTGATCGATTTGTCGTGGTCTTCATCGACGACATTTTGATTTACTCAACGACTGAGGAGGAGCACGCCTTCCACTTGAGTGTTGTACTAGACACACTCCGAGAGAACCAGCTTTATGGGAAGCTCTCGAAGTGTCAGTTCTGGATACGTGATGTCCACTTCTTGGGGCACGTCATTTCTGAGGCGGGAGTTGCAGTGGATCCTGCGAAGATTGAGGCGGTGCTAGCTTGGGAGCCACCCAGGAGCGTGACAGAGGTGCGGAGTTTCTTGGGACTAGCTGGATATTATCGGAGGTTTGTGCCAGACTTCTCCAGATTTGCGGCACCACTCTCCGCTTTGACGAAGAAGGGGAAACCCTTTGTGTGGTCAGACAGATGTCATCAGAGCTTCCAGGAGCTGAGACAGATATTGACCAACGCACCTATCTTGAGGTTGCCTGAGGAGGGAGTAGGGTACGTAGTCTACTGCGATGCATCAGGGACCAGACTCGGATGTGTCCTGATGCAGTATTGGGGAAGTGATCGCCTATGGATCATGTCAGTTGAGGACGCATGAGCAGAACTACGCTACTCATGACCTGGAGTTAGCAGCAGTGGTCTTCGCACTGAAGACATGGCAGCACTATCTGATGGTCGAGCACTTTACAGTCTTTTCTGACCACCAGAGTCTCAGGTACATCTTCTCTCAGAAGGACCTGAACCTGAGATAGCGACGATGGCTCGAGTTCCTCCAGGACTATGACTTTGAGATAGCCTATACTCCTGGGAAGGGGAACGTGGTAGCTGATGCCCTCAGCAGGAGGACGGGCATTCAGCTACTTGAGGAGGCGACAGAGCAGCTAGCCGCTTTGCAGATATCCTTCGTGGATAGAGATGGAACAGCCTTCCTTCAGTCTCTCACAGTCACTCCTCCACTACTGCAGCGGGTCAGAGAGGCACAGCATGACGACACTGACTGTGAGACGCGGCGTGCACAGATATCCTTAGGACAGGCACCTGATGAATTCTCCTTTGGAGTAGAACATGACATCCTTTTCAGAGGATGTACCTTGGTACCAGTCGCTTTACGAGAGGAGGTGCTGAGAGAGTTTCACACTTCTCCATTGGCGGTACATCCTGGAGTGGCGAAAATGTACCAGGACCTCAAATGACAGCACTGGTGGCCGGGCATGAAGAAGGCTGTGGCGGAGTTCGTTTCTCGATGCCTCACCTTCCAGCAGGTGAAGGCAGAGAATCAGGTACTAGCAGGCTTGGTACAGCCCTTGGAGGTCCCGAAGTGGAAGTGGGACGGGATATCTATGGACTTCGTGACTAGACTTCCATGCACTTCTAGAGGTCACGACTCCATCTTGGTGATTGTCGACTGACTCACCAAGTCGGCTCACTTCTTACCCATCAGAGAGCAGGGCTCAGTGGAGAGCTTGGGGAGTCTCTACGTTCATGAGATTGTACGGCTTCACGGTGTGCCATCATCTATCGTCTCCGATCGAGATGCTCGCTTTACTTCCCGGCTTTGGAAGGGATTGCAGGAGGCATTCGGGACACAACTACGTCTGAGCATAGCCTTTCACCCTCAGACAGATGGTCAGATGGAGAGGACCATTCAGACTCTTGAGGACATGCTCCGTGCATGCGTCCTCGACTTTGGTCGCAGCTGGGAGGACCACCTACCCTTGGTGGAGTTCGCGTACAACAACAGCTACCACTCCACCATCGGGATGGCACCGTACGAGGCGTTGTACGGCCGACCTTGCAGATCTCCTTTGTGCTGGATAGACCCTGGGGAGTCAGCACTTGTGGGACCAGAGATGGTCCGGGCCACGATAGAAAAGGTCTAGGTCATCCAGGATCGGATGAGGATAGCTCAGAGCTAGCAGAAGTCTTATGCTGACAGGAGACAGAGGCCACTAGAGTTCGAGGATGGCGACCACGTCTTCTTGCGTGTCTCACCTCGACGTGGATTACGGAGATTTGGCCGAGGCGGCAAGTTGTCTCCACGCTTCATAGGACCATTCTAGGTCCTCAGTAGGATTGGATAGGTGGCTTATCACCTGGCACTACCACCACAGTTGCACCAGGTGTATGATGTCTTCCACGTATCTCAACTGAGGAGATACGTGCACGACCCGATGCACATCATTGACCATGGGGAGCTAGACGTGGATGACTGGGTGACTTTTGCAGAGGTTCCGGTGGAGATCGAGGATCGACAAGAGTGGGTACTACGTGGACGATCGATTCCTCTTGTGCGCATCAGATGGCAGCACAGAAACCTCCATGAGAGCACTTGGGAGCGGGAGGCTCAGATGCGTGCTCAGTACCCACATTTGTTTCCCTAGTTTATGATGTATCTTTACGGGGATGTAAAGCCCTGAGGTGGTAGTGATGTAAAGACCCGTAAATTTCAAGGAAAGTTTTTTTCTTAATTTTCTTTGTAATTTTACAAGAACGCAGTTTCTGACGGCACCTGATTCTGAGGCCCGGTGTGTCCGGAATCATGTTCCGAAGTTTGGATCGGGTACGTTCAGTGAACGGACGAGCGGGTTTTTCTAACATTTGAACCGGTGCTCGAAATCGAATCCTGAGGGCACCGATGGAATCGCAGCACCGGTAATTACTTAGAAACGCATCTTCCGGAGTTGCGTTTTCTCGAGTGTGGTTTTTAATTTTTGGGCTTAAAGTTAAGAAAAATAAAATAAATTGTACGACAAACTTTATTTTATTTCACATAAGCCGCTTGGAAGCCACTTGAAGCCACTTAAAGTAGCTTAAGATGAGTTGATGCGGATAGGGTGCTATCCAGAAATATCCCACCCTCTTGGTAGGATATTTTTGAGGTGGGGCCCGCACGAGCCCCACCGTTTCTTTCCGCTAAGTAACGCACCCACGAAAACCTGTCATTATGAAAGTCAACTGATGCGTTTTCTTAATTTCTTAACGCACCAATTAATTGGGCGGTTTTATTCGTTGAATTAATTGGGCAGTTTTATTCGTTGAATTAATTGGGCGGTTTTATTCATTGAATTAGTTCGACGAATTAATTTAATCATTTATTAACCTATTTTCAATCCATTGGCGTAATAATAAAATAAGACCGACGCACGACATCTGGAAAAATGCTCGTTGAGAGGTTTTGACAACTTTGTGCCTGCATCCTCCTTCGCGAAGAACGCGAAGAACGTGAAGAACGCGAAGAACGCGAAGAACACGAGGAACGCCATCACCCTCGGAGATTGACGACACTTCTTCCGAGACGTTCTTCCCTGCAACGATCTCTGATCACCAACTGCTTGAGGTAGGAGATTTCGGGTTTCTTTTAAATCTTCTTTGTGGTTTATAACGACACATGGATTTAATCGATATAATTAAATCTTCATGTTCTTGAACCTCGGAGTTCGTCGACGCCCTTCCGCGACGACGCGACGCCTTTCCGCGATGACGCGACGCCCTTCCGCGACGACGCGACGCCTTTCCATGACGACGTGATACCTTTCCGCGACGCGAAGATCGCCTCCTTCCGCGGCGATCAAATCCGCGAAGAATGCGCATGCGACGACTTGACGAGGTAGGGGTTGTTGTGAAATAATTTATATTCCCGTGATCGTTTCTTTTAAAATGAAGAACCCGGTTCATAAGAACAATTTAAATTCATTAAAATTGTTTTTGGTTATGTTTCCTATGTGTTGATTAATCCTCCCGATTGATACTGCCTAACGCGGAGGGTGCGGGACAAACAAACATGGCTCGACAACCCTCTGCAGTTCTTCGTTGTTGTGCAGATCTGGTGGGCGACGATAAAATGTGACACAATGGCGATTTGATGTTTTCGCAGTGAAGAATGGGACCCAGGAGGAGCAGCGGCGCAGACGGGAAGGAAAACAGACCACCGGAAAAACTCCGGTGGCCCGCGGAAGCCTCCGGCGGTGCGGAGGCGGCGGCCAGTGGACCCGCGGCTGCGCGGGTCCGACTCACACGCACGGGATGCGGCCTTTGCCGCATCCGTTGACTCCAGCGCAACCCCTCGAGGGCCGCGACTTCTTCATCCCACGGGGGCAGCGCCCCGCGGTTACCTCGGTCGGCCGCTCGGCCGAGCCGAGTTGGGCCGGTCCGACCGGCCGGGCTGCGCCCTGGCCGGACCGGACCGGGCCCAGCTGGGTCGGACCGGTTCGGGTCGAGCCGGTTCGGCCGACCCAGGGGGGGTCGGGCCGGGTCGGCCCGAGCCCAGACCCCCCCCCCCCCCCCCCCCGTCTTCGAACCGTTTTGGTCTTTTGCCCGTAACATGAGCTGCGGGCCTCCGAACGACGCGCTGTCAGCGGAGAGGCGATCCTTGGATCGAGATGGTCGTTTAGGAATATTGCACTCAAGGTTTCGGAATACTTTGAGTTTGGCCAGGTTGGTTCTTACACGAAACTAACTGGGCCCTCGGAGCGGAAACGCTCATATCTTGAGCTTCAGACGTCCGATTGACGTGCCGCTGACTTCGTTGAATTCCTCTAAGTGAGACGGATCTTTTGGAATACTCCGCCCGAGGTTTGGACGCAGGTGGAGTATGGTCGGGTTGGTTTTTCCTTAAAACCAACCGGGCCCCTTGGACGAAAAAGCCAATAACTCTCTGACCGGTCGTCCGATTGACGCGCCGTCTGCGACGTGATGTTCCTGTTGATGATACAGAACTTTTGGATACATCAACTTCAGACTTTGTGTCAGTTGATGTATCAGACTCTTGGCTCGTGGAGCGGACCCTCCCGAACGAGCTTGCTGTGTGCGGGAACCCTAGAGCTGGCTGCGACTACTACTGGGACTGTGACGACAGCTGTGCAGAGATCCTCAGTGGACTGCGACGACGACTGTGCAGAGATCCTCAGTGGACTAAGACGACTACAACACTCAGAGATTCTTTGTGGATCAGTGCTACAGGTCCTGTGTGGGTCCGATCCTGTGTGGGTCAGCGCTCAACGGTTCTGTGTGAGCCAGCACCTACAGGTCCTGTGTTGGCCCGATCCTGTGTGGCTCTTTGCGGGGGTTAGTTACCTATCGATCCTTTGTGGGTCAGATCCTTTGTGGGTCATTGCGGGGGTTAGTACCTATCAATCCTTCATGGGTCCGACGACTTAGATGGATCAGTGATCATCTCTATCGTCATTTGAAGAAGTATACATGTGTGAGCTGAAACTCTGTTTTACTTTCTTTGTGGATTGTGTTGAGATATCCTGTGTGGATTTACGTTTTTCTTTCCTTTGTGGATTGTGTTGAGCTATCCTGTGTGGATTTTACGTTTGGATTTCCTGTGTGGACTGGGTTGTACTTGAGCTCGGATGTTGGAGTCGAGCGAGTATTGATAACTTAGGTATATGTATGGGCATATACCTAAGCCGTGTCGGATGTTACTTCATGATTGTATCTTTCCTTTTTGGATTATCCTTTGTGGATTTCGGGATACCTTCGGAGGTCTAGGGGTCCCTACTGAGTAGCTTATACGCACCCCTGCACAGGTTATGCCCGCACTTCGTTGTGTTGGATGCAGATGACATACAACGCTGATCGTGGTGGAGGCTTGCGGAGCAGGATGGTACCTGGAGGTGGACCACTGGGTGGGACGCACTCAGAGCAGTCGGTTGGACCCGAGGAGCAGTGGAGGCTTTCTATACCCACCCTTCAGGTGGGACTTCCAGAGGACGACTCGATGTTGCAGCTTTACTTTTTAGTTGCTGTTTTTTCCCTTTCAGTTGTACTTTACAGTTGGGATTGTATTTCCGGCCCCCTTTACTTTTCCGTACTTACTGTTGTACCAACTTTTACTTAGTGTTTACCTTTCCGCTTTCTTACTCTGTAGTGCTTGTTTACTTTACAAAGGCAATTCCTTCCCTTTTTACCAGGATTTACGCCTTGGTGCTAGTCGCCATCCCCTGGCCTATGGAAGGCGGGATTGGGGTAGTCACGGCACGGGTCCCGAGGATAGGTCGTGACAACTACCCGGGGAAGTAAAATAGGTTGAAGATTCTTTGAGCAGAAAGGATCACAGAGTTTTGAATAAGATGAGAGTTGAAAGAGATCCTATTTTGATGGATCTAGTAAAGATGGATATGGGAATAACCAAGGAAGGTGAAACATCAATGCTTTTACAAATGGATGCCAAACCATATTTACTAGAAAGGATAAATAATTCTTAGACAGATGATGAGGAGTTTGAAAAGAAGAATAAAGCTGTGAATGACGGGAGATTGAGTGACTTCATATATGAAGATGGAATTTTAAAATTTGGGATGATACTTTGTGTTCCCGATATACCTGATCTAAAAAGGGAATTATTGAATGATGCTCATAGCTCCAATTTCTCTATACACCCTGGGAGCACCAAGATGTATAGATATTTGAAGGAACATGTTTGGTGGTAAAACATGAAGAGGGAGATTGCTGATTTTGTGTCAAGATGTGTGGTTTGTCAATAAGTGAAAACATGAAGGCAACAACCTGGAGGAGTCATGAAACCTCTTCCCATACTTGAGTGGAAATGGGATAATATTACGATGGACTTTGTTATGGGGATACCAAAGACTCCTAGAAGGAATGATGCATTATGGGTCATTGTTGATTATCCTACCAAGTTAGCACATTTCATTTCTATAAGAGAAGATTTACCACTTGAACGTTTAACAAGACTGTATATTAATGAAGTTGTAAGACTTCATGGAGTACCCCTATCGATTGTTTCTGATCGTGATCCCTATTTTACATCATGATTCTAGAAAAGTCTTCAGAAATCCCAGAATACTGAACATCGTTTGATTACTGCCTACCATCCTCAAACTGATGGACAATCCGAACAGACTATTCAAACCATAGAAGACATGTTTAGATCATGATCACCTGACTTTCAAGGTATGTGGGATCAATATTTACCTCTGGTAGAATATTACTATAATAATATCTTCTATTTAAGAATTCATATGGCACCATATGAAGTGTTATATGGAAAGATATGTCGCACAACAACTTGTTGAGATGATGTTGGTGAAAGAAAACTCGTAGGCCTAGAACATGTTGAGGAAACGATGGAAATGGTGAAGGTTATCCAAACACACATCAAAACGGATCAAAGTAGGTATAAGAGCTATGCTGGTAACTGAAGAAAGGATTAGGAATTTCAGGTAGGAGATAATGTTTTCTTGAAGGTATCTCCATGGAAGGGAGTTATACAATTTGGTAAAAAGGGTAAATTGAGTCCCAGGTACATAAGACCTTTTGAAATTTTAGAACAAATTGGGGTTGTAGCTTACCGTTTGGCAATGCCACCAAGTCTCTCCAAAGTTCATGATGTGTTCCATGTATCACTGTTGAGAAAACAAATGCTTTCCCCAACGCATGTACTCACCTATTAGGAAATTGAACTGGAAACTGATTTGTCTTATTGGGATGAGCGTGTCAAGATTCTTAATACCAGAGAACAAGTGTTGAGAAACCGGACAACTCGTCTGGTAAAAGTTCTGTGGAGAAACCATATGATGGAAGAGGAAACGTGGAAACCTGAGGAACTTATAATGATGAACCACCCAAATCATTTTGTGTGGTAGTGTTCTAGAAATTTATAGGAAGAAATTATTTGTAGGAGGGTAGAATATAACACCCCAAGATTCCACAGCACGTTTCCCTTTGAATAATACAATAGCTTGTGTTGTACACAACTTTGAGTTCTAACACACCACAACCAATCATACTAGCCGTTATGAATAATAATACCCACATTTGGAAATTATATATATTTTATTTTTCATAATTTACTTCATTTTTGGATTAAGAATTTCAAAATTAACTTAGGATAAATTTTTGGTATGTTTCTGATAACTTTCATATTTTTATGAATAGTGAAAAATACTAAATTTTAATTAAAAAGAGCTTTTTTAATAGAAATAATTTATGGTGTTAAATTATAAATTTGAATGGTTTTAATATGTAATTATATTATATTTTTATCATTTAATATAATGTAGTTCATTGGATGTAATTTCACATTTAAACTGGACATAAACAAGTGTCAATCTTTTGATAGTTATTATTTCTTAAAAACATGCTCTTTATTTTGACAGCGGGAATTAATTTTTAATTAAATTCTGCCACTTCTATGTTTTGAATTTGAAAAAATAGATTCCATATTTGGAAACATTAAGTCCAAATTTTGTAAATAGGTAACTTTTATTTTTAGACATTATGAATAATTACTTCAGTACATATTTTATTTACCACGGTTGAAGGGTAAATCCGGTAAATAAGGGTAAAACAAATAATATTATAATAATATTAAATTACCCTAACATGTGTCCTATTCCAATTGGTTGATACATGTTATACCATGTCCATCCTTAGGTATATTTTGGGACCACTTGGAGCTACTTGAGAGTGATAATGACACTTTATATTAATTAATTTAATGTAAAGACAAAAATTACATAAACATATATCTTTTAGTAAAACAATTTTTACAAGGTGTTATATAAGTTATATTTTCGACTATAAATATTAATTAGAAATATAATAATATTTCCTACATAATTATATTTTATTTTTAATTTTTAGACATTAAATAATTAAATTTATTAATGACACAATGATGATACAGTAATTACCTTATTAATGAAAGAATCAAATAAATGGTATTATAAATATTAAAATAAATATATTTTCTAATTTTTTATGACATACACGAATTTTCTAGGTTAATATTACATGTTAATATTGATTCAATGAATTTATTTCTAATTAATCATTCTTTTATGACTTTAACAAAAACAAAATACCAAATACTGTCAAAATTGACATAAAAGAGTTTTTAAAATAAATATTATATTATTAATTGATATAATATTTCTAAAAATATAAGGTTCAGCCAAAAGAATTATGTAATTATATTTGTATCATTAATGAACCACTTGGGTTCTCTTAGAAGATTACTGTAATTTTATTAACCATATAATATAAAAATACAAAGAGACATGGTAAATGTCAAACTATTTAACTAAGAGTTAAACCTAAATTATAAGGTTAAAATGGTGACATAAACTTGTCAAAAACCTATTGGTTGAGAGGTTTTAGACCCATACCCACCTTATACTTGAAATGAATCATTTTTTATCCATTATAATCCGAAAATTAATTTATTATAAAATAATATTTCAATCTTTTCCTAAGGTGCCCCTCACTCCTCTTATAAAAGGGCACTCCCCCTCCTTTGAATTTCACACCTCCAAAACCATTTGGCTCTGCCCAACCCTAACCAAATATCCTCCCAACATCCCTCACTTAATCCTAGATGCCTTACATCTTTCATAAATCCAACCTAAGGAGCTTTTTTTTATCAAATCAAAAGAAAGAACCCAAAAAGAGGTAAATATTTCAGCACCTCTTTCAAGTTCTTTTCTTCTTCCACTTACTATTTCATTATTGTTTCCATTATAAAATAATAACTCCAGTATATTCTATATAATTTGATGTCATTATAAAAATGGTACAACCATATTCAATATTCTATCCATCATATGAATGACAAAGTCACCATACGTGTGTACGTACGGCTTACCGTCTCCACGTCGTGGTGTTGTTGGTATTCAATACATTATTTTTTAATGGATATAATAATGATTTATAATTTATGTAAATAATAAATTTAACATGTTAATTATTCTTTATATATGATATACCATCTATTTACATACGATTTTAATATCAAAATAATGATATTGTCGCTCATATGTAGGGATGACTGTATCGACGAACGTGATGAGATTCATTCCCCATCAAAACCATTCAAGAATAATTTTCATTTGATGATTAAAAATAACGTTTAAATACTTTATATAAATCTGGATATAAATAAGATACATCCCATACATAATAAACATGACTCACATAACAAAGAATATAAAGGAAAACGAATCAGTTAACACCCGAAATGATGATAATACTAAAATATTATTAACAAAGAACTATTAAAAGATCATATATGATATCATAATTATGTATATGGTTCTTGTATAATTTAACAACAATTATTTAAGAATTATACAGGAGGTTAACGTACCCTCGGCCCAGAAAAATTACAAGGTAAGGGTTAATTTCACAATCTCTTTACTAATCCGAGGTTATTTTTACGTAAGTATCTACTAGGACCTCTTTATTATCCACATCCATGTTTTCTTAAAAATGTATTTTAAAACATTTTTACTATTTACTATGATATGGGTTAAAGTCATTTATACCCTTATTTGACCTTACATGTTTTGAAATGAATCTTTCAGTCGTTTTCCAAACAAGGTACTTTATGACCTTTTCGACAAAATTAAGGTTAGAATGTATTTTTTTAACATATAAAATGGGTGTAGTTATTCTCCTCTATTATAACATCGTCAAATCTTCCCTTAAAATCATATAAGAATATTTTCAAAATAAATGTTTTATTTTATAATTATGTGACTTTAAATGATTTCAAAAAAAAGAAAGAGATATTTCTCTCAAATAGTTTTGATTTCATCTATGTCAACATACTTTAATGGATTTTATAATTGTTTGGGAGACCCGTGACAAAGTCCATAGTAACATTTTCCCATTTCCACATGGGTATAGGCAATGGTTGCATCATTCCTTTGGACTTTTGCCGCTCAACTTTAACTTGCTGACATACCAAGCACCTTGATATATATTCCACAATCTCCTTCTTCATGTTATCCCACCAGAAGTGTTCTTGGAGATCACGATACATCTTGGTACTTCCAGGATGAATAGTGAAAGTTGAGCTATGTGCATTATCCAATAGCTCCTTCTTTATTCCGGGTGATGAAGGCACACAAAGTCGCGTTCCAAACCGAATCACACCATCATCGTCGATATGGAACTCTTGCAGCTTCCCTTCCTTTACTGAATTCACCCTCTTTTGTATCTCCATATCATCCCTTTGTGCTTCCTTAATCTTCTGTTGGATTGATGGTTGCACAATCATTTGGGCAAGGTAGGATGTATCCCCCGCCCTTACGATTCCCAAATCCATCCTTTGCATATCCAAGAAGATAGGGTCTTTATCAATCCTCAACATGGATAGAGTAGCAGGTTCTTTCCTGCTTAGAGCATCAGCTACCTTGTTCGCCTTTCCAGGATGATAGTGAATAGAGCAATCGTAATCCTTGATTAGCTCTAACCATCTCATTTGATGCATGTTGAGATCCTTTTGTGTGAATATATACTTTAGGCTCTTGTGGTCGGTGTATATGTCACACTTCTCACCATAAAGGTAGTGCCGCCAGATTTTCAACGCAAAGATCACGGCTGCCAGCTCTAGATCATGCGTCGGGTAGTTCTGCTCATGGATCTTCAACTATCGTGAGGCGTAGGCTATCACATTATCATTTTTCATGAGTACACAACTCAAGCATTTCTTTGAATCATCACTATATATCACAAAACTTTCTCCACTTTTCGGTAGTGTGAGTACAGGTGCAGTGATTAGCCTTCTATTTAGCTCCTTGAAGCTTCCCTCACATTCATCTGTCCAGACATACTTTACCCCTTTCCTTGTTAACTTAGTTAGCGGGATTGACAATCATGAGAAGTTTCTCACAAAATGTCGATAGTACCCATCTAATCCAAGAAAACTACGGATTTCTGTAACACTAGAGGGCCTGGGACATTCCTCAATCGCATTTGTCTTTGAAGGGTCCACATAAATTCCCTCGCTTGTGATCACATGTCCCAAGAACGTGACTTGATTCATCCAAAAGTCACACTTGATGAACTTGTCGTACAACTTCTCCTTTCTCAATGTCGCCAACACAAGTCTTAGATGTTCTTCATGTTCCTCCTTGCTCTTGGAGTAGATGAGAATATCATCGATAAACACTACCACAAATTTGTCGAGGTAATGTCTAAAGACTCTATTCATCAAATCCATGAAGATTGCAGGGGCATTAGTAAGTCCGAAGGGCATCACCAAAAACTCATAGTGCCCATACCTTGTACGGAAGGCAGTCTTCTGAATATCTTCCTTCTTCACCTTTACTTGATGATATCCAGAACGAAGATCCACCTTTGAGAAGTATTGAGATCCTCTTAACTGATCGAACAAGTCATCAATCCTTGGGAGAGGATACTTGTTCTTTATGGTGATCTTGCTGAGTTACCGATAATCGATACACATCCGCATGGTTTCATCCTTCTTTTTCACAAAGAGCACTGACGCACCCCAAGGTGATGCACTAGGGCGTATGAACCCTTTGTCCAGATGCACTTGCAGATGCTTCTTTAACTCCTCCAGTTCGATAGGAGCCATCCTATAGGGGCACTTCGAGATAGGAGTAGCTCCGGGTATGAGTTCAATTGAGAACTCTACCTCACGATCCGGGGGAATTCCGGGTAACTTTTCGGGAAATACATCGTTGTATTCCCTTACGATGGGCATTTCCTCAACGTTGGAACTTTCCTTCGACTCAAACATTTGGGCGAGGTATGCTTCTTCATAGGGAATCATCACCCACACCATTGAAGGATTTCTCAAAGGAGATTCATGATCTTCCTTGCATTTGTAGAGGATCATGGGATGGTTCGGAATATGAAAATATATTTCCTTTTCCCGACATTTGATATGTGCTCTATATAACGAGAGCCAATCCATTCCCATTATAGCGTCGAATTCCACCAAGGGAAGTATTACGAGATATGCCGGAAGAATCTTCCCACATACATCAATAGGAGAAGAATCAAACACTTGGGTTGCAATGATTGCACCACTTGATGTTTTTACAGATATCTCTACTTCAAGGTTTCAGGGCTTCGATTCTATAGTTCTAGAAAACTTGCAAGATATAAAGGAATGCGTAGAACCAGAATCAAATAAGAATTTTTCCATTCTTGAGTGAATAGGAAGTGTACCTTGTACGACTTCATTATCATGTTCCACCTCTGCAGTAGTGATGGCATAAGCCTTCCCTTGTTCCTTTGGCTTTGGTGGTTGTTGGCGCTGATTACCCTCGAGAGCTCGAGGTTTAGTGCACTGGTTTGAATAGTTCCGTAGCTCCTTACAGTTGTAGCATTGAACCACGAGTGGTTCTCTCCTTTCATCAGCTACATTATCCTTCCTTTTCATGTCTCTTCGACACTCCTGAGCTAGGTGTCCTTCTTTCCCACACTTGAAGCATTTCCCCGTCCCTTTGAGGCAATTCCCATTGTGCAACTTCAAACATTTTTGGCAAGTGGGTAGTTGTGTTTTCTTCCCATCTTTATCACTAGATCCACCAACTTGAAACTCCATCTTTCTTTTCTTATCACCATATCCATGGGACCATTCTCCAAACTCTATCTCCACCTTGAGAGCACACCAAACAACTTCTTCATAACTCCCAAAGTCTCGAATTGCAAGAGCTTTTTGAAGATGTGGTTTTAATCCACTAAAGAATCTATCAATTTTTCTATCATTGTTGATAACAAAACCCGAAGCATACCTTGCGAGCCTTGTGAAATTTTCTTCATAGGTTGTGACAGATTCTCCTTCTTTTTGCTTGAGCTCTATGAATTCTCTCTCCATCTTCGTGCGAAGAGTTCTTGGGAAGTACTTATTAAGAAACATTATCTTAAAGTCTTCTCATTCCATATCTTCAATTTCATCCCTTGGCTTGGTGTTCTTAATCAAATCCCACCATTGATCAGCTTCTCCATCTAGACGATAAACGGCTAGAGTCACCTTCTCCTTCTCGGAACAGTGAAGAACAGAAAAGATCTTCTCCATGGAGTTGACCCACTGTTCCGCAACTAGTGGATCAGAAGATCCACAAAACGTAGGTGGTTGTTGCCGCATAAAACATTCAATAGCTAGCTGCTCCCTCTTTGGTGAAGAAGGATGTTCCCCATTATTATGGTTAGTATTCATAACCCGGGATAATTGGGTAAGCATCACCATGAAGTTTTGAACTCCACCTCCAAAATCATTGGGGATGTCATTCGGGCAATCGTTGCATTGGCCTTCGCAAGAGTTGTTGGCCTGATTTCTCCTGGTTCCCACCATTTTCTAAAATAGAAAAGGTTAGAACAAAACATAAGTAAACAAGTCATGAATAACTTATCATTCTAAACAATTATACCAAAAACATAACATATGGGATCCCTAGGTAAATATCCTTGTGTGCATATTTGTACTTAGTCTCATGCTAGAGGTTTTCTTTAGGGTTCACTAATCCTAATTCCCAAATTAACTAAACCTTTCCTCTGATACCAACAATAGCGACCTGACCTTTTCTTACATTACTATGACATCATTTCAAAGATAGTATTACACATGGAGGATCTAGAGGTTTAGTGTCTTGGGAAAACTAGGACTACACATAACAATTACAACATCAAGCATAAAAATTCATTTAATCTCTTCTTCTATAGCTTCTTAGTAGCACTTGTCCTCTCCTTAGTACATATAGCCACCTGAGGATATACATCAAAAGAGGTGAGCTAAATGCCCAGTAAGAGGATAGATAAGAACAATATAGCATGGGGTGAGCATAATCATGAAGAAGATCTTGAACATGAGAGGAGCATAAACAATAAACTTGAAATGTGGCAAATCATAAAAATGAAACATCATGTCTTAGTGGTTAACTACCACACATACTTGTGAACAAAGCTAGAATCATGTTCACGCATAATTTCAAATTTACTCATGAGATTCATCACTTTAACCAATGCATTGGAGCACTATATAATTCTGGACGCACCCGTCACATTTAAACATTCATATTGCGCTATATAATTCCGGGCGCACTCGTCACATCATAACATTATCATTACCATGCTTGCCACATAGAACACATATCAAACATGTACATAAATAACCCATGGAAAGGAATGGGTTTCATCTCATAATAACACAATCATAAGCTTTGGGTTCCCAAAAGAAAGAGGGAACAACATACTTGATATAAAAACCATCATCCTTGAATGAGAGGTAGAAGGTGAGATCTTGAAAGAAGAGTTCTTTTGGAAAACATTTTGATGGAAATAAAAACCAGTGACAAAGATGTATATCCCAGAAAAGTCAAGTAAATGATGAAAAAATGTTCTTTGAAGAGTAAACACGTCAAAAATGGAGTGAAAGAGGTAGAACCCGAAGGAAGAAAATTGGGTTCGAGATTTCCCCTTACCTTGTACTCGAATGCCTCCTTCTCTTTAATGTCCTGTATAATGAAATTATATTCATTAATTAGAAATTACAGAACCTTTATACATTAATAGGGTTCATTATGGTTTCATTATTTCATATTAATTTCCTTTGGATGACTTATAGAGTTTAAAAACATTGATCGGGGATGTTCGTTTTCATGGTTTTCTTGAGCGGTCCACTTGTATTATTAATTTGATGTTTGGGTAGATCATGGGTAAACATACAGAACTGATATTAAATGTAATTAATGATATTACAGAATCTTGAATGATTTTATAATGAGTTATATTAGATCCATGTGGCCGAATCATTATATAAGAATTAAATGAAGATTATTTGGGCTAATTTGAGCAGTTTTTGGATCACAACCAACTCATTTTAACTTTTCACTTAGTAGTATGGCCATAGGTTATTTCCAGAACTTAAAATAGAAAATAATACATATAAAACATTATGGTTCAACCATAAAAATGATTTAATGACCAGATTGAAGGTATAAATGGAAGAAGAGAGCATGTTGTTTTTGAAGGTGATAAATTATCACCACATGAACAACGTTCTCTTTAATAAAATAAAAGGAAGGGGGAAAGGGTGCGGGGTGATATAATATAACATTAGAATCATAATATTACATTATATATAAAATACTGGATTTACAGAACAATTTGGATGAAGATAGATAGAGAGAGATCAAGAAAGGAACTTGAGCTTGAAAGGAAATTAAAGGAGAAGAGAGAGAGAAATGACCTTTAGAATCCTCCTCTTGAGATCCTCTTTAAGGAAGCTAGGATTGGTCTTTTGATGAGACCAGAAGCTTTTGGACGTGGGGGATGAGCTAGGGAAGGTGTTTGGGCAGAATTTAGAGAAGGCTTGGAGTTTGAGAGGTGTGAGGAAAAGAGGGAGTGAAGGGTGGCTTTTATAGTGGAGGGGAGAGGGGTTTCCTTAATATAAAATTGATTAGTTTGTTAATTTTACCTAAGATAAGGAATATTGAGTCTTGGATGAATAATAATAGTAAATTAGACTTGTGAATTCGGGATTTGGGTGCTTACATAACTTGTGATGTCAGGAATAGTGGGTTTTAATTAAAATATATTTATATGATAAATTAATGTATTCTACTATTCATAAAAAATTCATGTATCTCAGAAAAATCCCAAAATTTTACCCCAACCATTTTTCGACGTGTAGAATCCAAAAATGAATTCCATTTTTCGAAAATAATTTTCTAAATATTATTAATTTAATATTTAATTAAAATCATAATTTACTTAAAAAAACAGTTTTTAAAATTAAAACTGATTTTGCAGTTCTTTCAAAAATTACTTAGGGTCTTATAAAATTATCTAAAAAATATTAGAAATTGATTTAATACTTTATGAAAACATTCCAGGGGAATAAATATTCTTTTAAATTAATTAATCAATTAAAATTAATTATTTATGACTTATAAAATACCAAAAACGTTTACTAGGGTCAAATTATCACTTTCAATGATGTCTAAATTTTATTTTATTATTCATAGGTAATGTTACTCTTATTTACTATTCATAAGGTTCATATTACTATTCATAAGGGTAGGTTACTATTCATAAGGGTAGGTTACTATTCATAAGGGTAGGTTACTATTCACCAAAAATTATTTTTGTTTCATTGGACTCCAAAAACTATCTTGAACACAACCGTGAATGTTGGATTTTTAAAATTCCAAACATAGGGGTGAAAAAAATTATGTTTAAAGGTCACATATCACTTATTAGTTCATTATTTTGTGTTTTTATGACATAGGTATAAGAAGGGAATTTTCATTGAAAAACTTTGGGTCGTTACACCGAGGCCTTTCCCAATTTTGATAAATGGTTTTTGTCGAGGCCTTAATCATTTTTAGACGTCTTGGCTGAGGCCTTGACAAAATGTTTCAGAATGTTCGGCATTATACATCCCCTCATTATGAAAATAATATTCATGGTTCTTATGGTTATTTGACTAGTATAATACCCATGAATATGTTTTATTATAGAATTATTTACCCATCTCTTATTCCTGGCATAAAGGTGTTCATGTTTAATATTTTTAAAGGCATGTATTTTCAATTATTCACCATGCCTAATATTTATGTTATCTTCTGATGTATTACTTACCCTTACTTAGCATTTGAGATCACCCCTTTCTTATGTTTCATTTTCCAAGGATATGAAGAAGTTAGTTATGAGTGATTTGCAGGCATAATCTAGGGGTATTGGATGTTTCTAATGGAATAAATTAGTGTTGAATTTCTTTTCAAGTTGTAAAGTTGAACTTATGTATGAATCTTGTTTCCAATAATACTAAACCGATCGGTCTTTCGGGACATGATTTCCTTCTGATCATGCCAATGCTATGTAATAATGCACTGAATCTGGGTAACTGGGGTCGTGGTGTTACAACCTACATAAGAAGAGGGTGTCTCCACCATGGTCTATGAATTGTTACAGGTGAACCTCGGTGATGAGAAAGATATGAAACCTACACTAATTAGTGCTTCTATGCATTTCAAAGAGAAACATCACAATGTGGAATTCCTAAAGAAACACTATGATGTATTTTCCTAGAGTTATGAAGAGATGTTGGGACTAGATCCTCAAGTTTCCGTCCACCACCTCAGTCTTCTAGAAAATCATTGTGGGTTCAAACAACCTCCTAGGAAGATTCATCCTTCTCACAATTCCCTAGTCGAGGCCGAGGTTGATAAGCTCATCAGAGCCAATTTTTTAAAGGAGGTCCAGTACCCTAGGTGTTTAGCCAACATTGGGCCTATTAAGAAGAAGAAGAAATAGATCAGAGTCTATATAGAATTTTGGGATCATAACTGTCACTGTCCAAAGGATGATTTTCCCCTTCTTATGACGGAACTGTTGATTGACGCCACTTCTACGTTTCAAGATCTCTCCTTCATGGATGGGTATTCCATGTATAACCAAATTCTAATATCCCCGAAGGATGAAGAGTCTATAGCCTTCATGTAACAACAAGGTACTTTCTACTACCAGGTAATTCCCTTCGGTCTAAATAATGTAGGTGCAACCTATCATCATTCCATGAATCACATATTTAAGCTGATCCTCATGACATTGGTGGAATTCTCTGTGGATGATCTGGTGTTAAAATCCCTCCAGCGTCAGGACCATCTCAAAGACCTTGAGAAAGTGTTCGACTTCCTCCGTTCTCACCATCTTATGATGAACCCATTGAAGTGTGCTTTTAGGTTCAACTACAGAATGTTTCTTAGCTTCGTTTCTAGATATAGAGGCATCGAGATCGATCTGTAGAAGATTAAATCCATCAGTTTGATGTCTCCTCCAAACAACATTCGAGAGATTTGAGGATTTCAAGGACACCTGGCCTATATAGTCTAATTTATCACTATTTTGGTTGGAAAGTGTAAGCCCTTTTCTTGGCTCATGAATAATGGAATCGTCTATCAGTGGGACGAGGAATGTCAGACTACTTTTGAGGAAATCAAGCAGTACCTGTTACATCCTGCGGTCCAGATGCCACTCATTTCCAGAAAGTTACTATTCCTTTATGTTACAGCCCTAGGATGATCTCTCAGTTCCCTTCTCACCCAGAAGAACAATGAGGGAATGTAGAACAATCTATACTATCTTAGATGTATGATCCTAGATACGGAGACTAGATACTCCCCTATCAAGAAAATAATCCTTGTGCTGGTATTCGCAGTGTAGAAATTGTGACATTACTTGCATCACCATGAGATATAGTTGGTATCACAAGTGGATCCACTAAATTACATCCTGAACCACCCCATGTTGACAGGATGTCTATCTCGGTGGGTAGTAATCCTCCAGAAGTCCGACATTAGGTTCATCCCCCAGAAAGCTATTAAGGGGAAATCATTGTAATACTTCCTTGCCGCCCATCCAGCTCATTCAGGCCAGTCCCTGAACCTTGATTTTCTAGATAAGTAAATCCTCTTGGTAGACCAAGTTGTTCCATGTTGGCAAATGAACTTTGATGGTGCTTCATGAAGCCCTATCGTCAATAGAAACAATGACCCCAGACACAATAGAGTGTGCTTGGGTATCGTCTTCCTCATATCAGCGCTACCCATTCTACCATATTTATTCCTATTATTAGAAGGTTGTACCAACAATGAGGCAGAGTATTAGGCTCTCATCACTATCCTCAAGATGGCCCTCGAGATTGAATTTCCCCACTTTCATGTGAAAGGGGACTCCAAACTGGTCAGCAAGAAGATCAATAGTGACTGTGTTGTCAGGAATCCAGAGCTCATACCACTATTGGAATGTACCCACCAGTTGATGGCCAAGTTATTGTCTCAGTTAGAGGTTACCCATGTCCCTCGATCCCAAAAAGGTCGAGCCGGCACCTTTGCCAGCCTGGCTGCATCTCTTGTGAAGCCTGATTAGGATGATTTCGTTATCCACATGGCACCCCAGAGATTCATCTCCCATGTCACTCTGGATGACATTGATAGCTCATAGGTAAGCCACCTTATCACTGGTGCCTCCACGTTAGGACCCCCAGGTCCCCCTACTGTAGTGTTGGAAGAGACCCCCGACTAGAGGACCCCCTTTATCGAGTAGCTCCAACATGGTAATCTCCCAGCAGATCGAGATGAGCACGAGTGAACCCGATGCCGCGCATTGCAGTTTACCCTCCAGAGTGAGCTTGATATTGAGAATATCCTCTAAAAATTCAGTTTTTATGGAGTAATCTTCTGTTTCATTCAAGGAGGTGAGATTTCTCTAGTCATGCAGGAGGTTCACGCCTGTTTCTATAGGGCTCATCAGATCGGGCTGAAAGTATCTCACCAGATCTGGAGATTGGGTTATTTTTGGCCCTCCATGATCCGTGAGTGTATTGAGTCTCAAAAGAGGTTCCATGAATTCAAAATCCATGATAATTTTGTGCATCAGCTTTCAGAGCCTCCCCACACTACCATGTATTCTTGGCCCTTTGTGGCCTAGGGAGTCAATGTCGTGGGACCATATCCACCGGGGATAGCTCGCCAGTGCAGGTTCATCCTGACCAATATAGATTTCTTTTCCAAGTGGGTAGAGGTAGTTCTTCTCAAGGAGGTCAAGGCCCATTATATCATTTAATTTATGAGCTCCAACATCATCTATCAATTTTTAGTCCCTCACACTGCCCTCAACAATAAAGGCGCCAACTTTCGGGTAGGCCAGTTGAAGAAATTGTACGCCAACTACAACATTTGTTCTAACCATGCCACCCACTATCACACACATGAAAATGGAAAGACAGAGGTGTTCAACAAAACCCCCTCAAACATCTTGCAGAAAATAGTTGTTCAGAAAAAGAAAATTTGTCCAAACAAACTCTCCAACACCCTCTGGGATTATCATATAATGACTCGTAATTCCACCCAGGTGACCCCATACTCCCTGGTGTACGGAACGGAGGTCATCCTGCCCATTGAGATTCAATTGCCTTATTACGAACAACTGTCTGCAATCAGCAATCCCTAGACAAGGTGGTTGAAATCCATCTAGTTGAATTGGAAGCGCTCAATGAGAACATGCTTCATACCCTACATAATCTAGAAATTTATCAGAACAAGATAACTAGAGATTTCAACAAGAAAGTTCACCTCTGATCTTTCTTCCAAGGTGACATGGTATTGGACCTAATAAAACCAATGATACCTGGTAGGAAACCACCCAATCTGGAGCCCAAATGGGAAGGACCTTACATCATTCACAAGGTTTACCCCAATGGCGCTTACTCCCTAGTTACCATGGATGGATATTGTATAACTCCTCCCACCAATGCAAAATTCCACAACAAATACTTTTATTGAGTAAACGGTCCTACATGACCATAAAATGTGACATATTTGCCACATGAAATTAAAATTCATGATCCACCCAAGCTAAAGGATTTAAAACTGCCATGTATTCGTACTGTATGACAATAAAATCCAAGATGGTTCGACCTCAATGACCTTAAATTAAGATCTCCCTATATCCATCATCCCGTAAGACGTTAAACTGCATCTTCCATAACTACGTATGGCTAGATTCTCATCCTCATGAGATACGTAGTAACTCTCATACATTTTGTCTTGTATTCTAGCCCCCGAACTCTTCTCATTTGACGACCCCTAGGTGTTGTTTCCTTGGAGGATCCCACATGGTGTAACGTAGACTGCTTTGTCCCCACTCATGTCAGGGTTACGATGATCGCACCATGTGCCCCTCCCCATTCTTTTATCCTCCCCACATCTTCACCGTACGACTTTGAAATACATGACCCTTTTAGAAATATGTATGGCTTGATTCCCATCCTCATGGGATATGTAGGAACGCCTGGATATTTAGTCCATAGGCCCATACCCAAACTGTATGATCTTCCCTTGGGTCAAAAAAATGGTGTGGTGCAGAATTTTTCTTTCATCCACCTTGATTTCATCATGATCGTACCATGTATCCCTCTCCTTATAGATCTAAACCTCTTTCATCATCTTGCATGACGTTAAACTGCATAGGCATATTCATACGTCACACATCCCCTTTATTTGGGTCTTCGTCATCTTTCACTTCCAAAAGGACCCCTGAATGGCATGGATGTTTGGCCTTATGTCTCTCCTACCATTTCGGCCAAACATCCTCAAGGATATCGAACTAAAAATTGATATAAACCCCATGTTGCGAATATGGTCAGTGGTCGACACTCATTTTTTGTTCTCATTTCTGGTCACACAATGTGGATGTTGTGTTTCAAATGTAGTCTAACAACGTCTTCCATCATTAGAACCTCCCCTGTATGTCTTATATATTGGGTGTAGTGGTTCATTTTGTCCTGACATCCCTTCAAACATCCGTCTACCTCGGGAAGGAGTGTCGATCTGGTTGGGATCGACCCTGCCTGATCTCCTTTGCTCATTACCATACCCTTATATATTGGGGAGATCATGATACTATTCCTTGTTTCCCAAACTAAGAATATATCATATGGGATTAGGAGCTATTGTAACACCCCAAGCTTCCACAGTACGTTTCCCTTTGAATAATGCAATAGCGTGTGTTGTACGCAACTTTGAGTTCTAACATACCACAACCAATCAAACTAGCCGTTATGAATAGTAATACCCACTTTTTAAAATTTTATAAATTTTATTATTCAAATTGGACTTCATTTTTTCATTCGGAATATTAAAATTAGATTAGGGTAAATTTTTGGTATTTTCCTGAAAACTTTCAATTTTTGATGAATAGTGGAAAATACTAAATTTTAATTAAAAACAATTTTTTTAATCAAAATAATTTATAGTGCTAAATTATAATATTAAGTGGTTTAAAAGTATAATTAGAATATTTTTTACCATTTAATCCAATGTTGTTCATTGGATAAAATTTCACATTTAAACTGGACGTAAACAAATGTCAATCTTTTGATAGTTATTATTTCATAAAAACACGTTTTTTGTTTTGACAGCGGGAATTAATTTTAAATTAATTTCTGATACTTCTGTGTTTTGAATTTAGAAAAATGGATTCAATATTTGGAATCATAATGACCAAATTGTGTAAATAGGTAACTTTTATTTTTAGACATTTTGAAAAATTACTTCTGTAAATATTTTATTTATCGTGGTTAAAGGGTAAATCAGGTAAATAAGGGTAAAAAAATAATATTATAATAATATAAAATTACCCCAACACGTGTCCTAACCCTATTGTATGATTAATGTCTGACCATGGGCATCCTTGGGTCGATTTTGGGACCCCATGGAGCAACTTGTAATTGACAATGACACTTTAAAATAATTAAGTTAAAATAAATACAAAGATGACATAAGCATATATCTTTTACTAAAAAAAATTTACATAGGGTTATATATGTTATCTCTTCAAATATAAATATTAATTGGAAATATAAAAATATTTCCTACATCATGATAAGTTTTTTTATAATTTTTAGAAATTAAATAATTAAATTTATTTATGACACAATGATGATGCAGTAATTACCGTATTAATGAAAGATCAAGATAACTGATATTATAAATACCCAAATAAATATAATTTGAGACTTTTTATGAATTAAACTGATTTCATAGGTCAATATGACATGTTAAGATTGATTAAATTAACTTTTTTGAAGTAATCATTCTGTTATGATTTTCACAAAAATCAATTTCCAAATAGTGTCAAAATTGACATAAAAGTGTTTTTAAAACAAATATTATATTATTAATTGATATAATATTCCTAAAAATATAAGGTTTGTCCAAATGACTTATATAAAGTTATATATATTAATAATGAACCACTTGGAGTTCTCTTTTCTTGTTATAGTAAGTTTATTAACTATATAATATAATAATACAAAGAGACATGGTAAATATCATACTAATTAACTAAGAGTTAAACCTAAAAGATAAGGTCAATATAATAACCCAAACCTGTCTAAAATCAATTGGATGAATGGATTTTGATCCATCGCCACCTTATCCTAGAATTAAATCAATTTGGATCCATTAGAAACCAAAAATGAATTTATTATAAAATAATATTTCTAGATTTTCCTAAGGTGCCCCTCGCCCCTCTTATAAAAGGGCACTCACCCTTCTCTCAATATCACACCTTCAAAGCCTTTTGGATCATCCAAACTCTTCCCAAATATCCTCTAAAATTCCCTCACTTCATCCTAGAGGCCCTCCTTTAGTCAGAAATCCATCCTAAGGAGTCCTTTTGATCAAATCAGAACTCGAAGAAGAGGTAACATTTTCACCACCCTCTTTCAAGTTCCTTTCTTCTTACACTTCCTCTTTGTTTATTGTTTCCATTATAAAATAATAAATACAGTATTTTATATATACTGTGATGTTATTATAAATATGGTAAAACCATATTCAATATTCTACCCATCCTTTGAATGACATGTCACCATACGTGCGTACGTACGACTTACCGTCTCTACGTCGTGGTGTAATTGTTATTCAATATATTATTATTTGTATGGGTATAATAATGAGTAAAATGATGTAAATAATAAATATAAAATTATGATGATTATTTATATATGATATACCATCCAATTATATACCATATTAATATCAAAATAATGATATCGTCGCTCGTGCGTACGTACGGAATACCTTCTCCACGAACGCGAAAAGATTCATTCCCCATCCTATCCATTCAAGACTAGTTTCCATTTGATGGTTAAAAATTATTTTTATACACTTAGTATAATTATTAATATGAATATGATACAACCTATCCATTAAAAACATGGCTTACATAACCAAACTTATATGGAGAACGAATCGGTTATCACCTGAAATGACGATAATACTAAGATATTATTAATAAAGCAATGTTAAAAGATCATATATGATATCATATTAATGTATATGATTCTTTTATAATTTAATAACAATGAATTCACCATTATAAAAGAGTTTAACCTACCCACAACCAAGGAAAAGTACAAGGTATGGGTTAATTTCACAATCTCTTTATTATCCGAGGTTGTTTTTACGTAAGTATCTACTGGGACATCTTTGTCATCCACATCCATGTTTCTTAAAAATGTATTTCACAAAAAATTTACTATTTAATAGACTATGGATTAAAGACATGTATACCCTTTTTTGACTTTTTATAAGATGTTTGCAAAGGAATCTTTCCGTCATTTTCCAAACAAGGTCTTTTTTAACCTTTTCGACAAAATTAAGGTAAGAATGTCTTTTTTTATCTTATACGGCGGGTGCGGCTATTTTCCACTGTTATAAGATCGTCAAAGCTTCCACTACAATCTTATAAGAATATTTTAAAAGTAAAGGTTTTATTTTATAACTATGTGACTTTAAAATGATTTCAAAAATAGATAATTCTCTCAAATAGTTTTGATTTCAACTATGTCAACATCATTTGATGGATTTTAAGCTTATTTGTAGTTGATTTGTTATGATACAAAACATCCATATTGTATTGAAGGTTTTCTGATATGTTTGACTATGGATGTGTTATTTTTATACCATTCAGGGTTTATGGATAAATTGTTGACATTTCGTATGCTAGTTTCAATACGAATGTTTATGTTATGTTTAAAAATTTTCATATGAGGAATGCATTGGACTTAGTAAGTGATGGGTGGAGCCCGCTATAGCTCCTCGATGAATCGGTAGGTCTCATGAAAAAAACTAGTGTCTTGGAACAAGGCCTTGACATAATTTTATTTGTAGTCTTGGAAAAAGGAATTGAGTATGTGATTATGATAGTCTGGCATTATGTATTCCCTTATTATGAAAGTGGTTATTGATATTGCATGTGATTATTAGATTAGTAGAATATCAATGTGAATAAGTAAATGGAATTATTTCATTTTACCTTTTCCATTTTATGTTGAAGTTCAAGTTTAAAAGGATTTTGTTTTAGTTATACATTGACTTAAATTTTTATGGTTATTTATGTATGTTTCTGCTATATTGTTATCCTTACTGAGTATCTTATCTCACCCCTTTCAATGTTTTATTTTCCCTAGGATGTGAAGAAGTATATTATGACTGACCTATAGGGATAGTCTAAGGGATAAGTGTGTACAAAGGGGACAAGATGTTGTTGTTTTATTTCATTTTATGATGTAATGTAAGACTTATGAATATATCTAGTGTTTCCAAGGCTAGTAAACCAATCGGTCTTTCGAGATTTGATCCTTTGTGATCATGCCAATGATATGTAATAATGCACCGACTCTGGGTAACTGGGGTCTGGGCATTAAAGTTGGTATCAGATAATGTTTAGTAATAAACCTTGGAAGCTATATTTAGATAAACTCTGATAAAAGCACATAGGCGTAAGATAGAATTTGAGGATTAGTATATAAGAACTTCCTAGAATTTTGGTATTGTAGAGACTTTGTGAGTTTTTCCAAGAAATACATCCCTATCTAGATATGAGCACATAGAGGCGGCTCTGGGACAGATGTACCTAGGGGTAAAACCTGAAAACACCGCTTTGAGCTATACTCGAACGGGAACCGGTGCACGACAACGGGCCTTGCTGCACTCTTGGTTACAACACTCATGTGGGATATGCTTAGTATAATTCTCATTTTCTTTACAAACCATTATGAAGGGTTTATGAGTATATACTTACTCAAAGAAAACATTTTTATGATTATGAATTATATGCATAAACTATTTAATTTATGTTAAGTGTTTTACAAGTATGGAGTTATGTATTTCAATTCATAAACTAATCTAGTTTATGCCATTGTTTAGAAATGGCGCCTATTGTAAGGAATGGAAACCGTATCATTGCACGGACTCCATGTAGGGATTTCCCTCCCGCTGAAGATAATTATAGTGGAGCTGGTGATACAACTGGTGCTGATCAGCTTCTCACTATACTGGGACAGCTCACTCAGGTTATGAATAATAACCTTACCCATATTGAGCACCCTGATCCGCAGCATGGAGGATCAATGTTAGATCTCTTCCTAAGGCAACAACCACCAATTTTTAATGGGGGTACGAATCCACTAGTAGTTGAGAAATGGATCAATTCCTTAGAGAAAATATTCCAAGCCTTAGGGAGTAGTGAAAGGGAAAATGTTGTCTTGGCAGTTTACCGCCTTACTGGAGATGCTGATCAATGGTGGTCATTGATTCAAAATATAATGGAAGATGAAGAAGTATCATGCAAGGAATGGAGGGAGTTTAAATAAATTTTCCTAGAAAAATACTTTTCCCATGACCATCAAGAAGATATGGAAAGGAAATTTCTCAGTCTGAGGCACAAGGGGGATGAGAATGTTGCGTAGTATGAGGCTAACTTTACAAGGTTATTGAGGAATGCAGTTGATTATATACGTAACCCAAGAAGTAATATTGATCGTTTATTTTATGGGTTAAAACCATATCTCCATCAAGATTTTGTATCACAATCCTTCTCTTCATACGAAGACATTGTCTAATGTGCTATCAAGATGGAAAAGTAATTATCTAAGTCTTATGACTTTAAAGAAAAGAAAGAGAATAAGAGATCTACTGATCACTCTGGAAATGGAAATAAGGGAAATAAGGGAAATGTTGAATATCCATCCTGTAGTAAATGTGGGAAAAAACACCCTGGTACTTGCTTAAAGGGAATGGGAGTCTATTTCAAGTGTGGTGAAAAGGCCACCAAGCTCATGATTGCAAGGGGAAGAAATAATCTACCGATGTTTAGTTATACAATTGCAGGGAGATGGGACATTATGCAAATGAATGTCCTAAGAATCAGGGAAACTTACCTCAAAAGAGGCCAGGGGATCAAGGCCAGGCTTATGCTATCACTACTGCTGAGGTAGAAGCTCCGAAAGATGTGGTGGCATGTAATTTAATGGTTTCCTCAAGTTTAGAAAATACTTTATTTGATTCTGGATCATCGCATTATTTCATATCTTCCCAGTTTAATAAGAAAATTAGATATTTCCAATTTTATTTAACAAGGGAGTTGTCAGTTAAAACTCCTAAGGGAAGTATCATTGCAACAATGTTTTGTGAATCAGTTCCCATTAGAGCATATAAATGTTCTTTATCTGCTGATCTCATCGTCATACCCATGATTGAATTTGATATAATCCTCGGTATGAATTGGATTTCGGACCATGATGTGAAAATTTATTGTAAGAAGAAGGAGATTACTATTTTTGATGAAGATGATAAAGAATACCTTATCTTTAGAGCAGAAACATCACCACCTAATTCTTATCTAAATCCACCCCCAATAGCTCAACTAAATTCAATTATTGGGGAGGAAGAGAATTAAATAACTATGGGTGAGGAAAATAATGTTTGAATAGAGGATGTACCTATTGTGAAAGAATATGTTGATGTTTTTTCAGAGGATTTACTTGGACATCCTCCAGAACAAGAAATTGAGTTTTCCATTGACCTAATTCCTGGTTCAAGGCCCATATCAAAGACCCCTTATATAATGGACATTGTTGAATTAGTGGAACTAAAGGAATAACTAGAGGAATTGAGTAATAAGGGATTTATTCTCCCTAGTGCTTCTCCATGGGGAGCCACTATTTTTTTTTAAGAAGAAAGATGGATCTATGTGGTTGTGCATTGACTACAGGGAGATCAATTCTTTAACAATAAAGAACAAGTATCCCCTACCTCAGATTGATGATTTATTTGACGAACTTCACAGAGCCCAATACTTTTCGAAAATTGACCTTCGATCTGGATATCATCAGTTGTGTGTGAAGAAAGAAGACATTCTGAAAATATCATTTCAAACTAGGTACGGGAATTACGAGTTTACAGTAATCCCTTTTATATTGACTAATGAACCCTCTGTCTTCATGGATCTAATGAATAGAGTTTTCAAGGAATATCTTGATGACTTTGTAGTGGTATTTATTAATGATATCCTGGTATACTCCAAAAGATACGATGATCATGAAAATCACTTGTGCATTATTCTAAAGACTCTTAGAAGACATGAATTATATGGGAAGTTTAGAAAGTGTGAATTCTAGCTTCAAGAGATTTCTTTTCATGGCCATATTTTCACTAAATATGGAATCTCTATTGATCCATCTAAGACAAGAGCAATCTAAGAATGTCCAACACTGACGAGTATAACCGAGGTACGTAGTTTTATTGGTTTAGAAGGTTATTATCGGAGTTTCGTCCATAATTTTGCCCGGTTGGCTAACCCATTAACCAAGCTCACACGTAAAGGGGTTAAATTTGTATGGACAAAATAGTGTGAAGAATGTTTCGAAGAACTGAAGATAAGATTATTCAATGATCCTATCTTGACTCTACCATCGAGGAATGATGGGTTTGTTATTTATAGTGATGCTTCAAAGAAAGGACATGGTTGTGTCCTTATGAAAAATAATAGGGTTATTGCCTATGCATCACGACAGCTAAAAATTCAGGAGCAAAACTATCCTACTCATGATCTTGAGTTAGCAGCTGTAATCTTTGCTTTGAAGATTTGGAGACACTATCTCTATGGTGAAAATTTTGAGATATATATCGATCACAAGAGTTTGAAGTATATTTTCTCACAGAAATAACTCAACATGAGGCAAAGGAAATGGCTCAAGTTACTCAAGGATTATGATCGCACTACACACTACCACCTGGGGAAGGAAAATAAGGTAGCAGATGCTTTGAGCAGAAAGAATCATGGAGTTTTGAACAAGATGAGAGTTGAAATGGATCCTATTTTCATGTATCTAGTGAAGATAGATATGGGATTAACCATAGAAGATGAAACATTAATAGTTTTTCAAATGGTTGCCAAACCTTCTTTACTATAAAGGATAAAGAGTTCTCAACTCGGTGATGAAGAGTTTCAAAAGAATATTAAAGCAGTGAATGATGGGAGATTGAGTGACTTTGTATTTGAAGATGGAATTTTGAAATTTGGGAAGAGACATTGTGTTCCCAATATACCTGATCTAAAAAGGGAATTGTTGGATGATGCACATAGTTCCAATTTCTCTATACACCCTGGTAGCACTAAGATGTATAGAGATTTGAAGAAACATTTTTGGTGGGAAAACATGAAGAGGGAGATTGCTGATTTTGTGTCATGATGTATGGTTTTTCAACAAGTGAAAGCTGGAAGGCAACAGCTTGGAGGAGTCATGCAACCTCTTCCCATACCTGAGTGTAAATGGGATAATATTACGATTGACTTTTTCATGGGACTACCAAAGACTCCTAGAAGGAATGATGCAATATGGGTCATTGTTGACCATCTTACCAAGTCATCACATTTTGTTGTTATAAGATAACATCTACCACTTGAACGTCTAGCAAGACTATACATTAATGAAGTTGTGAGACTCCATGGAGTACCACTATCAATTGTTTCTGAACGTGACCCCAGTTTCACATCAAGATTCTGGAAAACTCTTCAGAGGGCCTTGGATACTGAACATCGTTTGAGCACTGCCTACCACCCTCAAAAAGATAGAAAATCAGAACGAACTATTCAAACCTTAGAAGACATGTTGATATCCTGCTCACTTGACTTTCAGGATATGTGAGATCAATATTTACCTCTAGTAGAATTTTCCTATAACAATAGATTTCATTTGAGTATTCAGATGGCACCATATGAAGCATTATACGGAAAGAGATGTCGCACACCATCCTGTTTGGATGATGTTGGTGAAAGAAAACTCATAGGCCCAGAACTTGTGGAGGAAAAAATGGAAAAGGTGAAGGTGATCCAAACCCACATCAAATCAGCTCAAAGTAGGTAGAAGTGCTATGTCGATAATCGAAGGAAGGATTTGGAATTTGAAGTTGTTGATCGTATTTTCTTGAAGGTATCTCCATGGAAGAGAGTTATAAGTTTTGGTAAGAAAGGTAAATTGAGTCCCAGGTACATCGGACCTTTCAAAATTCTAGAACGAGTTGGGGTTGTATCTTACCAATTGGCAATGCCGCCAAGTCTCTCCAAAGTTCACGATGTGTTCCACGTATCACTATTGAGAAAATACATGCATGAACCAATGGATGTACTAACCTATGAGGAATTAGAACTGGAACCCGATCTATCTAATTGCGAAGAGCCCGTCAGGATTCTTGATACTAGAGAACCAGTGCTGAGAAATCGGACGACTTATCTGGTAAAAGTTCTATGGAGATACCATAAGATGGAAGAGGCAATGTGGGAACCCAAGGAACATATGATGAAGAACCACCCGAGTATTTTTATGTAGTAATATTCTAGAAATTTCTAGGACACAATTATTTGAATGAGGGGATAATGTAACACCCCAAGCTTCCACAGTACATTTCGCTTTGAATAATGCTATAGCGTGTGTTGTACGAAACTTTGAGTTCTAACACACCACAACCAATCAAACTAGCCGTTATGAATGGTAATACCCAATTTTTAAAATTTTATAAATTTTATTATTCAAATTGGACTTCATTTTTGGATTCGGAATATCAAAATTATCCTAGGGTGAATTTTTGGTGTTTTTCTGAAAAATTTCAATTTTTGATGAATAGTGAAAAATACTAAATTTTAATTAAAAACAACTTTTTTAATCAAAATAATTTATAGTGCTAAATTATAATATTAAGTTGTTTTAAAGTATAATTAGAATATATTTTTACCATTTAATCCAATTTTGGTCATTGGATGTAATTTCACATTTAAACTGGACATAAACAAATATCAATCTTTTGATAGTTATTATTTCATAAAAACACGATTTTTATTTTGACAGTGGGAATTAACATTAAATTAACTTTTGATGCTTCTCTATTTTGAATTTAGAAAAATGGATTTCATATTTGGAATCAGAATGTCCAAATTGTGTAAATAGGTAACTTTTATTTTTAGAAATTTTGAAAAATTACTTCGGTAAATATTTTATTTACCATGGTTAAAGGGTAAATCTGGTAAATAAGGGTAACAAAATAATATTATAATAATATAAAATTACCCCAACACATGTCCTAACCCTATTTGATGATGCATTTCCGAGCATGGGCATCCTTGGGTCGATTTTGGGACCCCATAGAGCCACTTGTAATTGAAAATGACACTTTAAAATAAATACAAAGATGACATAAACATATATCTTTTACTAATACAATTTTTAAATAGGGTTATATATGTTATCATCTCGACTATAAATATTAATTTGAAATCTAAAAATATTTCCTACATCATGATAATTTTTTTCTAATTTTTAGAAATTAAATAATTTAATTTATTTATGACACAACCATGATGCAGTAATTACCGTATTAATGAAAGATCAACATAATTGATATTATAAATACCCAAATAAATATAATTAAAAACTTTTTATGAATTCCACTTATTTTATAGGTTAATATAACATGTTAGTATTGATTTAATTACCTTTTTTAGAAGTAATAATTCTATTATGATTTTCACAAAAATCAATTTCCAAATATTGTCAAAATTGACATAAAAGAGTTTTTAAAAAAATATTATATTATTAATTGATATAATATTCCTAAAAATATAAGGTTCGGCCAAATGACTTATATAAGGCTATATATATTAATAATGAACCACTTTGGGTTCTCTTGTCGTGTTATATTAAGTTTTTAACTATATAATATAATAATACAAAGAGACATGGTAAATATCAAACTAATTAAATAAGAGTTAAACCTAAAAGATAAGGTTAATATAATGACCCAAATCTATCTAAAATATATTGGTTGAATGGATTTCGACCCATACCCACCTTATCCTCGAATTAAATCAATTTGGATCCATTAGAAACTGAAAATTAATTTATTATAAAATAATATTTCTTGATTTTCCTAAGGTTCCCCTCACCCCTCTTATAAAAGGGCACTCCCCCTTCTCTCAATCTCGCAACTTCAAAGCCTTTTGGCTCGGACAACCTCTACCCAAATATCCTCTAAACTTTCCTCCCTTAATCCTAGGGTCCTTCTTTTAGTCATAAATCCATCCTGAGGAGTCCTTTTGATCAAATCAAAAGGAAGAACGCGAAGAAGATGTAACGTTTTCACCACCCTCTTTCAGGTTCTTTTCTTCTTCCACTTCCTTTTTGTTTATTGTTTCCATTATAAAATAATAACTCTAGTATATTATATATACTGTAATGTTATTATAAATATGGTACAACCATATTCAGTATTCAACCCATCCTTTGAATGACATGTCACCATACGTGCGTACGTACGGCTTACCGTCTCCACGTAATAGTGTAATTATTATTCAATATATTATTATTTGTATGGGTATAATAATGAGTATAAATGATGTAAATAATAATTATAACATTATTATTATTCTTTATATATGATATACCATCCAATTATATATGATATAAATATCAAAAGAATGTTATTGTCACTCGTGTGTACGTACGGAATACCGTCTCCACGAACGCGATAAGATTCATTCCCCATCGTATCCATTCAAGACTACTTTCCATTTGATTGTTAAAAATAATGTTTATAGACTTTATATAATTCTTAATATGAATAATATACAACCTATCCATTACAAACATGGCTTATGTTACCAAACTTATAAGGAGAATGAATCGGTTATCACACGAAATGACGATAATACTAAGATATTATTAGTAAATCAATGATAAAAGATAATATTTGATATCATATTAATGTATATGATTCTTGTATAATTTAATAACAATGATTTCACCATTATACAGGAGGTTAACCTACCCACAACCAAGGAAAAGTATAATGTAATCTTTAATTTCACAATCTCTTTATTATCTGAGGTTGTTTTTACGTAAGTATCTACTAGGACATCTTTATCATCCACATCCATGTTTCTTAAAAATGTATTTCAAAACTTTTTTACTATTTACTATATTATGGGTTAAAGTCATTTATACCATTTTTTTACTTTTTATAAGATGTTTTCCAAGGAATCTTTCCGTTGTTTTCCAAACACGGTCCTTTCTATCCTTTTCATCAAAATTAAGGTAAGAATGTCTCTTTTTTAACTTATACGGTGGGTGAGGCTATTTTCTGCCGTTATAAGATCATCTAAGATTCCCTTACAAGCTTATAAGAATATTTTCAAATTAAAGGTTTTCTTTTATAACTATGTTACTTTTAAATGATTTCAAAAATAGATAATTCTCTCAAATAGTTTTGATTTCATCCATGTCAACATCCTTTGATGGATTTTAAGCTTATTTGATGTTGATTTATTATGATACAAAACATCCATATTATATTGAAGGTTTTGTGATATGTTTGACTATTGATGTGTTATTTTTATACCATTCAGTTTTTATGGATAAATTATTGACATTTCGTATGCTAGTGTCAATACGAATGTTTATGTTATGTTTAAACCTTTTCATATGAGGAATTAATTGGACTTTGTAAGTGACGGGTGGAGCCCACTATAGATCCTCAATAGATCGGTAGGTCTCATGAGACAAACTAGTGTCTTGGCACAAGGCCTTGAAAAAATCGTATTTGTAGTCTTGGCATAAGTCCTTGACTATGTGGTTATGATAGTCTGGCATTATGCATTCCCTTATTATGAAAGTGGTTATTGATATTGCATGTGATTATTCTATTAGTAGAATATCCATGTGAATAAGTAAATGGAATTGTTTCATTTTACCTTTCCCATATTATGTTGAAGTTAAAGTTTAAAAGGACTTTGTTTTAGTTATACATTGCCTTCAATGTTTTTGTTTATTTATGTAAGTTTCCGCTATATTTTTATCCTTACTGATCATCTGAGCTCACCCATTTCAATGTTTTATTTTTCCCAGGATGTGAAGAAGTATATTATGACGGACCAGCAGGGATAGTCTAAGGGATAAGTGTGTACAAAGGGGACAATATGTTGTTGTTGTATTTCATTTTATGATGTAATGTAAGACATATGAATATATCTAGTGTTTCCAAGGATACTAAACCAATAGGTCTTTCAAGATTTTATCCTTTTTTATCATGCCAATGATATGTAATAATGCACCAAATTTCGGTAACTGGGGTCGGGGTGTTACAGCTTTGGTAAGGCAATACCTGCACAAAGGGGCACATATCTATGGTTGGTTGGGACTTCTCGTCTCACGTCCAAAGACATTTTCGGCCCCCTTTCCCAAGTTCTCATTAAGGATTGTGTGTTGTGGTATGGGTTTATGTCCTCATTCACGTCGGTCTATTTTTTCCATGCCACACATATCCCTTTGAGACATCTTCCCTTCATTCATTGTCCATACCGGATGACGTTAAATTTAATTATACCCTCCAAAACTACGTATGGATTGATTCCCATCCCCATGGGATACGTAGGACCACCAAGAAATTTAGTCTTCGGGCCCATCCATGTTTCCTAAAAACTCCTCAACTTTCTGGCCCCTTGGCGCGAGTTCCTTGGGAGGAGTTATGTGGTGTAGTATTGGCTTGCGTCCTCATTCACATTGGGTTTCTAACAGCCATGCCATATACCTCTCCCTCCTCAGAGCTCTTTGTTCCCATATTCTACACTCATCTTTTCAATTCATCTACTCTTGAGTTGGGCCCTATTCCCTCTTTGACATTTCACCAATGTTCCCAGAAACAATCTAGTTCAGTACCTAGAGTGTTGGATTCTACATAGACATTTAATCACCCATTTTTAGGCTTCATGCTCCCCTTAATTTGGGATTTCATCATATTTAACATTTGAAAGGACCCCCGTACAGTATGGATTCTAGGCCCCAGTGATCTTCTACCACCTTGGGATAACGACCCCGAGAATTTTGAATAGAAAATTGATACAACTCCTACTTTGAAAATATGGTCAACAGTCAATGCTCATTTGTTGTTCCCATTTCAGGTGACACAATATGGAAGTTGTGTCTCAAACATGGTCAATAGTCATCCTCCATCATAACACCACCCCCATCAAGCCGTAAATATTGGTTGCATGATTCACATCCCTTTCCACTCCATCATGTCAAGTAGAATTTTGACACTCTTGGTGTTGTCCCTCAATGCACGTTTTCACTTTAGAAGGAAAAAGCTATGCTGAGGTGTCATTCAGGGATCTGCACCAATTTCCCCTTTTCATGTATTCCATGTGTTGAAAAATACCTTTTTCACCCTTGTTTCCAACATCGAGCATATCTCACACGGTCTTAGGTATTTGGTCGAGTTTTGCACCCATTTTGAAGAGTCTTGTTTCTCTCTGGTCTGATCTCTAAGACCTAAAACTAAGATCTCTCTACGTCCTTTCCACAAGGTGTAAGAACCAAATCTCCTAGAACAATGTATATATTTGTTCCCATCCTTATGGGATACATAGGAATGCTTGAAAATCTCATCTTCGGGTCCATCTCAGGTTCTACTAATTACCTCTTCTGTTCGGCCTTTTGGCCCTCAATTTCATATGATTTTGTGTTTTGGTGTGTGTGGATTTATGTTCTCATTCACATCGGGTTTGCAATAGTCGCACCACGTACTCCCCTTCTAGGAGCTAGTCTCTCCTTCCTCTTGTCCCACATGATGTTAAAATGCACCCTCAAAATTACATATGGCTTGATTCCCATCCCCATGGGTTACATAGGATCACCTAGACGCTTCGTCAATGGGTCTAGACCCATATTCTATGACCTTTTCTAGCCCCTAGGCTCGAGGTGTCTTCCTCGAGATTTCACGTGGTGTGGTGTGGACCTCTTCCTCATTCACATCGGATATTCTTTATCACGTCACACTCTTTCCACCCTAAAACATAATTTCTTCTGTACGAGTCCAAGCCATATGACTTTAAACTATGCTGCCTAGTCCCATGCTAATTTAAATGTTTGTGTATCAACTGTAAGACGTTAAAATGTAGTGGTTGGTCCTATCACACAACCCTAAACTATGACATTATCATCTTGGCCGCATGACAAAAAACAACACTACGTTGGGATGTCCCCACTTGAGGGGACATCATGTTTGGTACCGGTTATCCGCCAAACCATTCTTCAATGTATTCATATGGCTTGATTCCCATAGAGATGCCTAGATTATCTGTACAAGTTTTATTGCTTCACAAAAAACACACCCATATATCCTAAAATAAAAACAAGATTTACCAAATGTTGTTTCTTTTTGTGCATGGGTCATACGCACACGACAATATTTTTTATGGAATTGGTACCTCACCATTCCACTTCTATAACTATGTATGTATTGATTCCCATCCTCATCAGATACGTAGGAATTCCCAAAAATTCCATCTGCAGGTCCAGCCCTAGGAATCTTAAATCCTTTCCCTCTGTGTTTGGCCCCTTAGCCCAAACTCTTTTGGGAGTATGTGGTGTGGATATTACCTCTGGGGTTCTCGTTTAAGTAAGTTTTTGACACACTACACCATGTGTCTCCCTTGTCTCTCTCCCAAACCTGACCCATGTTCTACAACCATAAAACAAGATTTTCCCACAAGAACTACACTTTGGGTTTGGCTTCTTCTCTACCCTGCACACATTCCAATAAACCAGGTCCCCTCTTAATGGTCCACTCTACAACCTTAAGCTTGGAGCATGCGACCCCAGTACCCTTTTCATTGGAAAGGTATTCAAATCCCTCTATATAACACATATCATTAGCATGCTCTAATGTGTTGTGGAAAAGAGCCCAAAGTGTGGAGTTTTCACATGGAAATTTCCTTGTTTCATTTCCATGATTAATGAGCCCTTTATATGGATATATATCCTCTTACATGTCTTAAGGGACACCCTCTATTGTCTGGTCTCATGCCACATTGGCTTACCTATCATCTTGGGCCAACACCTCGAAATAACTCAGACGGTATTTTGCAATAGGTCTCGTGTTGAGAACATGGTCTGCGGTCGGCCCTCATTTGTTATCCCCGTATCATGCTAATGAAATAGGGATATTGTATTTTGAACATAGTTAGTAGTTATCCTTCATTGTCACACCACCCCTATAGTGTTCCGAATTTTGGGTATCGTGATTCACACTTTCCACTTCCCAATGTTCGGATTGATTCTAACACCCCGGGCGTTACCCCGATCGTGCACTAGAGCATGTTGATAAAATATATATTCGACTGTATAAGAACATCATTCTCTAGTCAGGCCTCCCTATTTCTCCCCGGATACCCAGATTGGTCACATATACCCTGAATTCCTAAAGATTGGTTGGTGCTCCAACATCCAAACAATGTAATGACGTTACTATCTCTTGTTTCTCACATCAAGCATGACCCACATGATCTTAGGGATGGATTTCTAATTATTTAACAATTATGGTCAGAATGCATTGAAATAAACAAGTAAGTGAATAATCCGTCTATGCATACATTTCAGAATAAAAAATAAACCAAGAAGGATAGGTTTAAGAGTTTTTTCAAAATAGGTCCCTCAAGGATCAGCACCTTTGATAGATTGCTCCAGTGTTTCCACCTTCTAGCTTGTGGCCTCCATGATTTCTTCCACCCCCTAAGATCCATCTCTTCATTAGTGGCTATAGAGCGTAACTAATTATCCCTAGACTGCACTCATGCTTATTCAGTTTGGAGCTCAATCATTTGTTGACTCACCTACAATACCTTCTCCTGGGCATCCACCAGATGGGCCCTCAACTATTCAATGAGCTCAGTGTGGGTTGCGATAAATTCCTTACTTTCTCTTGCTTGTTCTTCAAGGTGTCAGACTTCTTGCTTAGCCTTAATGAATTCTTGTATATTCTCTGACTCCTCCTGGAATTGGGTGATATCTGAGCATTGGTTGTTCTCCCAAATTTTCTCATCCAGTTAACTACAGATCATTATATGAAGATGGTGAGCGTCTACCAATCCAGTGTAAAGAAAGTGTAGCCAGATGCAAATTGAACCCATCAGGTTTATCTATTCTACCTATGACTAACTGAAAAATTGTTTGGTGCACTTCCACGCCTTGCGCCGCATCATGCGGCTCTCCTCAACCATGTTTGGGTTAGAATCATCTATCCTCTCAGGATCTACAGGCATGTACATAGGAAAATTAGCCAGAGGTTCATCAAAAGTTTCCTCTTCTGGAATTCATCTTTATTTAGTGAATTCACCCTCACCCAACTAGAGCTCCACACTGGCAGCATTATCACCCATGATTGCATCTTCCACCTCACCGAGTACTAGGGTGGGGGCATCTCGAATAGTGGATCTGTAGGAGCTGATGTGATCACTTTCAGGGTTGTTGTAGATGTTCCAAACTCGGTGGCCCATTGATCCTCCAACCTTATGATCACTACAATGGGAATCGGTATCTTGGTTAGCTAAATTTCCCAATAAAAATGAGATCCAATGAAGATAAAGGCTTACATGAGCCAAGTGTGGCAGTATCCAATGCCTCCTTCATGGTGGTAGATTCCACCACTAGAGATCCCTCAGCACTTGTTAACTCAATCACTGGCACTGGCTCCTCCTGAATGATGAGAACGGTGGGAAACTAGGAGGTCGCCGCTTCATCTCCTCCTTCCAGCTCATCGTCGCATACTCCAACCATAGACGAACTTGCTCAGTTCCAAAGATAGGTTCCTAAGGATGTTCTCTTACCTCTATGGGAACATATTTATCCCATGTGGGGAAGGATTCATGGGCACCATCATCCATGTGTTCCTAAGAAGGGTAGAATTTTTTCGATTGGTTAGGATTGTGAGAAGAGAAAGGCTAGTAGAGAAAAGAGCTAAACTCGCCTTGAGCTGCTCATCCAGTTCTACATCGGAGCCTGCAATTTCACCTCTCATATATGATTCATTGGAAATCAGGTATTTCTAAAGATCCTTCACCACCGATACCTTCAACCTATTCTTTCTTTTCATCTTCTTCATCTTCATCTTCTTCATCTTCTTCATCTTCTTCCTCCTCTACATGTTCATCCTTGGATGGAATCTTTTCTGGGTCATGTTCCTGGACGAGCATCACATTCACCAGGATATGTGGATCTTCATACCTCCCCCACTGGCATGTGTATGTATCCATGGCTATCAGGTATGCATTCCAGTTATGAAAGATTACCTTGTCTGCCACCTGGATGCGCCTTATGTCTGGAAAGTGGAGCCCGGTATGCACCAACATCCTCCATGTCTCTTCGGTAGACATAGATTGTCACATCCTCCTCTAGGCAGACCATAGATATGAGAATATAGATTCGAAAGTTGGATATAGAAGTTTCCTGAGCTACTTCCCATGAAGTTCCCTAGCGGGACCACGAGGCCGCCCGTGGGACCACCCTTCCTCAGAAGGTGGAGGCACATTCTCACCTTGTGGTTCCCCTACCAGTGAAGTTCCAGCCCATGTCGTTCTAGCCACCTAGCCCGTTCTTCATCTCACCCCTCCCGTAGCACACTGTCTACCTCCTCACTCTTCGGGCTCCAAACTAGTCTCTTTGATTTTCCAGTTACGTTTCTGTAGAATCGCATCGGGGTATGTTATTGTCCAGTGTTAAGAATACTCTATTGGTAGGCCAACACTGACATCGGTAGGGGGAGAGTGATGATTTCACTCAGGCCTGCAGTTGTTAGCATAATCCATAGTTGGGGGAGAATTCAAGGATGTCTCTCTTCCTGAACCTATGTGTATACTTTCTTTGGCATCTGTTGCATGCACCCGAACTTCTTGGCAGACATGATCGAGGCGTATGGTTCGCAAAAGATTTTTCTATTGATCTATTCTACGAGAACACCACCCTTGATGCTTTGTAGGTATTCCCTCTACTCCAATGGGGCCCGCCCATCATCTTCCATCTAACAAACTGGGGTATGGAATGGGTGAAAGTTGAAATGGGTACGCCTACCGATCTTGATCTTGATCTTTTATTATCAGAGCGTCAGTGGGTGGATTCCAGCAATGTTCAAGAGGGGTGGTCACATACCGTCACCTCAAGGGAGAATGAAATTCGGGAATTCAGAACCACCATAGTGGGCTACGACCCAGCCATGAAGGATCTAGAATAGTACACATATCCTTATAGGTGTACTTCTCCTCGAGATACACCCCAAAATTTTGTATAGCCTAGACAATATGGGAACCCCTAGGTTAACCTTGTTCTTCACCGCCATGATATCGGCCATCACTAGTGTCCCTTGGCGGACCCCCATCCTTGTGTCCCTCATTGGAAATATCCACACACTCAAGAATTCAGAAAGGAACCCAACATATAATACATTCAGGTCCCGAACTTCATTTATTCCAATTCCCCATGATCGATACTCTCCTGCCTCCAGGACCATCCAATATGATCTTACCTTTCCCCTCTGAGATGTGTTCAAACATTTATTCCCTCGACCTAGCATCTTCACAGACTTTTCCTGCATCAGAAAAATAATGAATTGTCCTCGATAAGATATTTCCTTTAGAACATATTTTATTTTCAACTCGTCCTTATCCAGCACTAGTAGATGCCATGTCAAGATGGAGGTGTGTGTCATATCCCCCCAGGCGTTCTCTGTTTTCAAGAAATCATCCTACTGATACCCATATAAGGGGATTACCCCAAGGAAATAGATGTCCCACAGACTGATTCCTACCCCCCCATGGTGGAGGTGGAAGGTGTTGGTGTCGAGAGACCACCGGCTGAATTATTTCGATACCAGGTCCTGTTGTCGGTAAAAGTGAAATTGGGATGCCCAAAAAGCTTCAAAAACTTGATAGACTGCATCTCTAGCCCAAACTCCTCGCATTTTTGTTGTACTCATTATTCCCATGCCCATTCACTTGTGAATTTTCCCCCGAACCTGGAGTCCCATTCCTTCCAACCATTCGTCTCATCAGTAATGTTTCTTATAAAGGTGCTTACATAAAGGGCGGGAGATTCCTCGGGAACCAAATCACTCCCTATAATATTCCTAGTCTTCATATTCAATACATAGGTGTTTGTGTTCTATGTTTCCTTGGAAGGATGGCCTTTTTCGTGATGTTGAACTGTTGGAGACTATCCACATGTGTCACCCCTGACCGCAGTGTATCAGTTTCAAAGTCAGGCATCAAAACCTCCTCCAAAATTTCGAAGTTCCATATCGATAGGCTATCACTCAGGATGTAATATTTTTGAGCTTGTGTAAGGATGAAAAAAATCATTTGATTATTATACACGACCCTCCTCATGTGAAGAATCTGGGGGTTCGTGATCATCTGAGTCCTCCTTGCAGTCGTGGTAGCCTCCCTCTCAGCGTCGGTCTGTTGGGCAGCCATTTTTGTGAAGTTTTCAAAAAACCAAAGGAATGTTCTTGAAATAATGGAGAATTAGTATGAAAAAAATCCAATGGTGTGAAAGAATTCTTCTAAAAACATTCATTATGAAATAAATGGATGATGACAATAAAATGACCGAGGCGCGTGCAAAACACAGAATCAGCCAGGAGAACTTTTGTGAAGATGTGGATCTTTTTCTGCATGAGATAAAAATCATGTCATACAAAGAAAGTCAAATTAGGGACGTAATGGGGGGCCTCATCATATTTATAGGTGCGAACTACGCCTTTTGTGCATGCAGAAGTGGTTTGCGTGCCAAAAAACCATTTTTGTCCGCACTGACCGGGCACTTATCTATTTTTCAGCGTGACCCTCAGAATTCGGCCTTCAGATCCTCCTTCAGCTCTGATTTTGAGGGGGGCATTTTTTGACGCTGAATTTCAGATAGGTCCATGAGTGGGCTCTTTTAAAGAAACCAAATTCATATTGGAAATGAATGGATTATTCCATGACATGAGAGGGAGTTGCACGCAAGAATTATGGGATTCTCGCTAAAGTCATTGTGGCGCAGAAACCCTTGTGCGCCCAATGCAACATGAAATGAAGGCTTTTGAGGTGACCCACCACAAACCCTCCAAGGCACTGGCATGCAAGAGTCTAGGTGCATGCACAAGATTTCTTACGGCATGCAAACCCTTCCGTTCCTAATGCGACGTCGAAGGGACCCTTTCACAGAGACCTTCTCAAAATCTAGCCAAGACAAGGGCGTGAAGTAAGATATTCTGGAATGCAAGATTCCCCTAGGACCGAAAACCCTTCCATGCCCAATGCGACATCAAATGGACCCTTTCACATGGGTCCCCTTACATGCCGCCTCTGAGGTTTTCACCTATCAATAGAAGTATACCCCCCGTCCTTTAGGGACGATGAAAGAAGATGGACCGATGCTCTGCTGTGCGAAAGACACCTCTTCTGTAACCACGTGAAAAATACAATGGCCTCAAGGTATTGGATCTTGCACGATAGGTGTCCTAGGGGTCCTCCTTCAGGTGGGCCCATTTGGGATGGATCCTCTTCCATTTCTGTTTACCCTAAGGAATTTTTTCACAAAAGATCCATCTTGCGCGCAAGTTCCTCCTTACATAGGAAATGTTTTACGCACAACTCTCCCATCTTACATGAAAGATCTCCCTAACATTAAAACTATATTGTGCGCAAATTTCCCCTCTTGCACGCAACTATCCCATCTTATACACAGATTCTCATCTTTAGCACTCCGCTCATGGGTTTCGTGTGTCTCTATCACCCTAAGACACCATTTCTGAGCCCCTCTTATGCGTGACACCCCTTTCATGCCCACCCTTCTCTTGTATGACCCGCCAAGATCATAGGAATTGATTTCAAGGTCCCTTGGGAGGTGATTTATGTTTCATTGTTGAGCCTTATTCTTCTTCGCATATGCATATGCTAACAAAAATTGCTTCTTCGCATAATCACACTAACATGGGGCCCTCAGTGGATCACTCCACAACACCGCCTCGCCATGGAATTGTTGATGCCTTCCCTTCCCCAAGTGTGGGTGGGTATCGGTTATGTAAGTCCTAGGGGTGTGGAGTAAACCCACCTCATTCGAGCTGTAGGATTTTAAACTGCCAAGCACCATCGTCCTCAGCACATGATGTTAAATTGTGGCCTCGCCCCGGGCATCATACATGGGTTGACCCACCTCGAACATTATCCACGCCTGCTTGTCTCCAAGGGATTAAGATCTTCCTCACATGGAATAAGATCCTCTTTTTTAGAGCAGTGTCTATCTGTAGGGAAGGAAAACCATCTTAGTGTAAGCCCCTAGCCGTTATTGCGGGAGGTAGCATCTTTGATTCTCCTCTCTTATTTGGTTCCAAAGACCATAGGAGAGATAGGCATCGGGACCTTCGCTACCCCATCCCTCTCCCTCTAGGATTTTTCTCCATCAGGATATATCCTAGAGTAATTCCTAATATCCATCTCCCTTGGCCACTAACAACAAATAATCCCATGTTTCCTCTTTGGGCAGCTAACCACGTGTAATCCCCATTTCACTTCCTGCAAACGCACCTTTCACGATGTGATCGTCAGGTCTTTACTGCCTCTTGTTTCTCACACTGAGCATGACTCACGTGGGATTAGAGTAAGAATTGACCATGGCATCCTTCATGGGATGCCTTAGAATGTATGCTCTAAACCATTCCAAACTACGGGGTCTTTTATCCCTATCTTTTAGATAGGGTATGTAGGAAGCCTCCCTGAGGTTCAATCCCATCACCAACTTGTCCTGACCCATTCATGTCGATTCACCTTCATCCCGCATGACATTAAAATATATCCCTCATTCCGAAATACGTGGACTTTGATCACTGTCTCCTATATAAGGTACATAAGAATCATCCCTAAGGTTCAATCCCAACACGTACTTGTCCCGACCCCTTCACATCAATTCACCTTCGTCCCGCATGACATTAAACTATATCCCTCATTCTGAACTATGTGGACTTTGATCCCTGTCTACTAGATAGGGTATGTTGGAAGCCTCTATGAGGTTTAATCCCAACATCTACTTTTCTTGACCCATTCATGTTGGTTCACCTTCATCCTTCATAACGTTAAACTGTATCTCTCATTTCAAACTATGTGGAATTTGATCCTTGTATCCTAGGCAAGGTACATAGGAAACCTCCCTAAGGTTCCACCCAAACCAGTGGTAAGACATTGTCACCTTAACCAGCGGTATGTTGTTGTCAACCCCAACCAACGTTAAGCCGTTGAAGTCCCCAATAAACGGTATGCCATTTTCATATAAACTACATGGGTTTAGATTCATGTCACCTAGGCAAGGTACGTAGGAAGCCTCCCTAAGGTTCAAACCCAAAAAATGGTAAACTTTGGTGTCCACTTTGTGGGAACCACATCTCTAGTTTGTCCCAGTGTTATCAGACCAATCTGGGTTACTAACCACGCGTAATCCTCATCATGCCTTCAAGTCGCTGGCCTCTGCGCACACCCTGATTCCATGCCCCATCCCGAACTACATGGACTTTGATTCACTTCCACGAGGATACATAGGAATTATGTTTGAGGCCCAATCCCAATATCACTGCCGTCCTCACGTCAGTTCCATATCATTATCTATCCACTTCACTCAACCATCCATATCCATCCTAATTCTTACCCGGGTTGCCACATCCTTGTGAGATCATGTCACCCACTTTCTCACTACTCCTAACAGCAATCAGGTAACTAACCACACGTTATCCCCAGCATCAGTGTTCCCTCCTGGGGTTGTATCCATCCGATCCACTCTTATCAATGTTCTGATTAGTTTGGTCCATCTCCGCTAGATGTTAAACTTGTGTCATGACCTTTGTTAAACATGTGAAGTTGAGGAAAACTACATAGACATGTATATGGAATATAATTCCCTGAACTCGATGTGGGATTCCTCGAGCTTCGGTGCCCTCGAGAAGCCCTATAATAAGGGGAAGAAACCCAGATGCATCAGTGTTCCAGTGTCCAAACATTCCAACGATGTCCAACGTGACTACCCCCTGACCAAAGCTTGCTTCCATGACTGGACCCCTTGGAATGTTCAGACAAAATAAGCGTAATTAATCAACATCCATGAAGACATGGCACTAGGAAGAGTTTCAAAAACAATGTCTTAAGTCTATAAGGGAGACCCGGACCTGGTGATGAAATTAGAGGAGGAATCCACAGAAGGAGGACCCGAAATCCCATCATCCCATTTCGATCAAGGAGAAAATGTCCCTAAATAAGCAACGGATGTCTCCCACCTTTTGAAAGCGGGAATGTGGGGCAACAAATAGCACGTCCTCAACAGACGGATGTATGCCCCGAAAAAATCATCAAAAACAAACATCCTTAGAAATATTCCTAGAACCTTGGGTTACGTGGTGAGAATTTAAAAGTCCTTTTAGGAGTATATCTTTACCTCTATTTAAGGTTAGTGTTGTTAATTATGGTCGAAGACTGAGTTGTGTGAGGTTCCAACCTAGAAGAGGGATGTATAGGTATTTTATGTGTAGGATTTGGGGTAGGGAGTTGGTTTGTTTAATGGTGATACATGATTGGGGATACCTCTTATTATTTTATAAGGTATGTGGTCTTATAGAGATTTATAGTTATAGTTCTAGTTTGGGGTTGCCTATAAAATGGAGAGTTGAGATTATAGTGTGATTCATAGTCATTGAAGGGTATGATTATATTCTAAAAATAACTTAATGAATATATAATGGGAATAAATAAATGAATTTACTTAACATCATAGATTAATAAATTAATTGATAATCCCATATTAGGTTTTGAATCATGCTTGTGATGAATGAATAATAATTAAGAGGTTGGACTACTATAATTATGAACATATCAGATAAGCTTAATGATAATATAATGAATTTTGATTAAGTAATGTAATAAAAAAGTGATAAATAAATGAGTAATAAGTGAAATTCCTTTTTGGTAATGATATTACCTTGATTCAGACAGCCTTTTAATAACAATTTTTGTTAATTTATTTATCCATCACATTTATTGTTTATTAAATGCTAAAAACTCATGGTTATGATGACTACTTTTTGTGGGTTTACAATTGATATGATGTGGGTGGTAATGAATCAATGATATGACTTGTTCACTTATTATAGGTTTTAATAGATTAAGTTTATAACATGTACAAATTTCCCTCATGTTGTGATGGCCTAGGTTTGTGTTATATTCAAGGGTTGTAATGTTTTGAGGTTATATCATGGGTCCATGATATGATGTTGAGATTATATGAAACTTATGATGGGTTTAATAGGGTGTAGGAGGTGGTGGTGATGTTGTTTTATAGTGATTGTTTGAACTGAAGGTAGCATGGGATATTGGTCCTTGTGTAGGATTTGGGTAGGCAGGGCCAAGACATGACCCACATCAAAGGTGGAAAGGTATATGGGTTACACATGGTGAATGATGTGATAACTAATCATAGTATTTCTAATATGAAATCATGTTTATGTAGGATTTCATTCCCTATGGAAGGATGGAGTAGGTAGGGTTGAGGCCTGACCCACATCACAGAGGAATTGATATAGTGGATTGATCGACTAATGCTGATAAGAGATGTCAAGCCCTATGGAAGTCTAGGGTTGGTAGGGATATTCTCCAAACCACATAAAAGGTAATTAATAATTGATTGGGTAGAATGATTATTATTAGGATGTGATATATCTCCACTGGTTATGATTGGTTGATTGAATTTATTCTTGTTTTCATCTTATATTACCTGGTATTTTATATACATATTTGTACTCAAACATTGATTTCACATAGATTTTATTATGATTGGAAATATAATCCAAACATGTACTCATAAGTGCTCAAAAATATATACTTTTTCATTAGTTTTTTTTTTCAAGATAGTTTTGGGAAGATTGGGGGATGTTGTTGTTCAGATAGTGGGAGTGGAGCTTAGGAGATTAGTCTTGTATTTACAATGTTCATATAGTTTACATTTCATATAGTTGTATCCAAGATTGGGAAATGTTAACCACCCATTTATTAATGATTTAGAGTTTATTTTGTGATCACGTATCTCTTCTTGGATTATATGTATAAAGAAGCTATTGCCTCTCACAATTGTGAAAAAATACCCTTAGTGTTAATTGCTACCTTGTAGACAATTGGAGGTAGGCTTCAGGGCTACTCATCCGTTCAATGTCGGCCCGAGAGGGTATTAGTGGAGGGTTTCAAGACCAAATGATATTATAGATAATGGATTAGATATATGATTTAGTTTCAAGTTAGTATCAAGTAAGGTTATTGTGACATCCCAGCCCGGTTCACTATGAACAGTAACTAGACTGGTGGCACCACATTACCTCAGGCATTCCTCCTCATATACTAGAGGATTCCAACTAAAAGTGGGGGTCTAGGACGGTACTATTATAATATTATTCCACCTTTATATGAGTATCAATAATAGATATAAATAAAAAAATATTATACAAGATTTAAAAATGTCAAAGTAAATAGATATAATAAATAAATTTAACATGCTAAAACAAAATGTAATTCATTCATACAATCATAAAAGATATTTCATCTACTTGAATGATCACATATATAAAAAATAAATTAATAAATAAATATAGAAATAAAAATACAAGAGGATCTACTATAATCTCTAAGACATACCACATCCTGATCTCCCAATCCCATATGAGTTTCTTAATCTTGGTCAAGAAATATCAAGCATCAACCCAACCTAAACCTGAAGATAAGTGAGAGTTAATAAGGTACTAAAGTGAAATGGTGGCCTAATAAGGGTGTGAATACATAACTTAGTAGGTCACCCCCAACATGGTCCCCTATATACCTAGTAAATATAGAGATATATGCACATGACAAGCTCTAAGTAAAATAAAATAATTTAAATAAATAAATAAACCATCATCGACACTCAAGTTCATGACCCCAATTTAAAATACCTACTTTGGTTAGTGCCAAAGTGTATTTGATATCATCATAATGATCATTCCAACCATCATTTCAACCTAGAGGTCTTTCGCCTTGGCATATAGATAATGACCTGGGGGCCTAATCCACCCTTGATATCATATCTCTAGTATTATGGGAGACTTAACCATGATCAACAAAGATCTTATAGTCCCCAAATAGATAACACATGGAAGTAACTCTCTCCTCTTCTCAGAACTAATAATATCAGATCCAAATTCATGTCTTCCCCACCATTAGTGTCAAACAACCGTACAAAGGGTGTTCTCATTATTATCATGACCTCCCCATAGAGAGTTTTAATGACCACCCCATAGGGAGATTTTATAACCCCCCCATACAGAGTTTTCATGACCTCCCTGTAAAAAGTTTTCATGACCTTCCCATAGTGAATTATCACGAACTCCCCATAGGTAGTTTTCATGACCTCACCATATAGAATTTTCACTACCTATCCATAGGGACTTTTCATAACCAGTAATAAGGTTGTTTTATGCATAATATGAAAGAAAACCATAAATGCGTTTTATATTTTTTTATAATAGGAAATATGAATAAATAACTCGGCATTCGTACCTAGGAATATCCACCCCTATCCTACAAATGAATCAAAGAGTACTCTAGGGAATCCACTATCCATGGGCCTGTAATATCTTTTATGATCACCTATATATGTTTCCCATATTACCATTAAAAACGTTATTCCATTTATCATCGAAATAAAAAAACTTATATCACATTCCCAAGGCCTCATAGGTTTAGTTTAGGTTCTAAGGAGACACTCACAACTATCACAACCCAAGGTCCCACTTTCCCACACTTGGTTTATCATTCACTAGGAACCCACTAGGGTCCCATAATCTCAAAAACCATGTACACAATATATAGGCTTTATTTCCACCCTCAATTGGTCACCTGTAATCTTTAATCTCGAGTTAATCACATATATCACATGGGTTAACATTCATTTTTTAATTTTACAAAGTCACGCAATGGTCAATAGCTTTAACCCATCACCTCTCTCAAAAGGGAAACATTATAAGTCACCTACAAATGGTTCAGAAAGTCTTATGGGGGAGAAAGTATATGATACATCAAAAAAACCTATATGAAGATATCCTATAGCTCGTACACTATGTATAACTTGGTTAACACATTTTAATTCACTCAGTTCATCCCATCAAGAGGTTTAAGAGAAACATGTCACTTAATAATTAAAATTCCACATCCATCGGTGGTTGATTCTTTTGATCCAAACCATGAGGCCCTTAGTGGCCTTATATCTTGGTTCATTTCATTCATAATATTTTATATTTAATAAAATAATTAATTTTAATTAATTCAACCCACTTAACATTAATAGGGTCTACCACCATAGTGGCATGAACACATTCCATATGCAACATAAACTAGGCATAATACCATAGGGTTTTGTTCCAAGGACCACCTACCTTATATGATTATTTTCCCATTTTAATTTATCCTAGAAGATCTCTCCAAAACACATCCAAGGACCATCCCCGATCAGATGGATTTTGTCCGCTCCCCCAACCCTAACTCACAATAAAGAACCTAATTAAATTAATTATAATCATTTACAATCAATTAAAATAATAATAATTTAAAAGTACATAACTTTTGGATAACCCAATATACATCATTGTCATACTAAAACTATAACCAAGATTATTTTATAGGTATATGATGTACTCATAAAAAAAATCAGGCCTAAAATTTATCAAGAAATGCCAATAAAACGCCCAATTCTATTTAATTTTTAGTAAAACCCATAATAAAATTGGTGGTGTAACATACCTCCAATTAATCATTGAGAAACTGGGTGCAAATATCATCATGTGATTTCCTATTTATTTGAAGAGTGAAAGACCCATCATATTTATCCAATTCCACTATGATTTGGTGGAATCAAAATAGAACCCCTAACTAAAGAACACCAAAAATTAGAGATAAGAAAATGGGATAGGAGATGAGGCTATCAAAGGGAAGAAATCACAAAGAATAACCACTAAAATTATCCAAGAATGATCCAAATTATAGTGGTTTTAAGGATGAATAAGGGGGGACCACCCCAAGTCCACATGAGAAAGAAGAAGGGAAATATGGATTTTCACCTCTAAAAACTCAAGGGGTAATGTCATATTTCACCTTTAAAGGACATCAGCTAGCTTCTACAAGGACACTGGATAGTTTCTGTGCCTATCCAACCATCTAAGTCATTGTCTTGCCCAATAGATAGTTGGTATTGGACAACTAGGTAACTGGTAGACTAAGCAATCCTATAAGTCCACAATCCAAGCCACCGGTGATCTAGTGGTAATAGGATGTACACTCCGACACCTGAAATTCACCTAGAGATATATTTATGTTCTTGACCACCAAATAAACCTTCTTAAATTTCCAAAAACACCCATTTAACATTCTCAAACTCTTATAATACTGCTCCATTCCCAGCTCTCAAAATTACCCATCCAACAACTAGAAATTCAAATCCCCCTTCCCTAAATCCCATATCCTATATAGGCATAGATTCTTGCAACCTTACCACCATAACACTTATCATCCTCAAAAATCCCTGGTAGTTATCTACTCATACATTTCAACTTAACTCATTCATCAATTCTCATTCAAAACTACCATGATCCACCTATGGAATCAAACACACATTTAAAACACATTTCAAAATTCTAGACATTCTAACCACTAAAACCCAATCCAACACTCATAATCATCATAGAAACAACATAATGGCACATTATGATAACCTTTTATCCTAATAAGTGATTTTCACATCATTAAATTCATAATAGATTTTGTGGTGATACTCACCATATCCTCTACCCAAAGGGAAAATTTTGAGATTTAATTCTTCCCATAATTATAATTACCACCAAAAATGTGGTTCCTATATTATAATGATGCGACTGATGCAGTTCAAACACATCATGCTTGATCACCCATGAAAAACTAGTAATAGGCTGATGAAAATCTTCTTTTCAGATTCTGAATAAAAACAGAAGCGTACTCATCCATTAAAAAAGCCCAAACAAGCTAGTGTTTCCTCAGAAAAACTCAGTTGATTCTCATACATTACATATGAATCTAAAAACAACAATCTTGATACATATTCTCTCTATACACATCTAATTATAGACAAGACTAACAGTCAAACCCCCTCCATTCGACTTTTCTCGATATAACATGCCTCCACCATTGATGCATTACCCAAAATCACCTGATAATAAAATAATTAATCCTAAAATCCTCTATAGTCCATGTCTAATGCTTTATAAAATTAAAAAATTAAATTCCAATTTGGAGAATCCACTGTTCTTCCATTCTAACCCATGAGTATCAATGCCCCATATGCCCAATTGATGCTCGACCATCACTGTTACATTCTAAAATTGAAGCCTACACTTAGAATCTATACTAACACATTATCTAAATTCATATTTATAATTCATTGAGGAATCCATATAAAACCAAATTCATTTAATCACTAACATAATAATTCCAAAACAAGAATCCCACATCCATCTTAATCAATCCACAACCCAACTTACATGAGGGTCACACATCAATTACCAATGTGATGCTCCACATAATAAGTGTGTTCTTGTAATCTCTATACTTGATCAAAAATGCAATATTCAAAGACCATAAACCATCCATCACTTAACAAAATGATCAAATAAGGACAAACATCAAGGATACCTATTTTTGTCTCACATAGACACCATCACTCACATCATATATATAAATTCTTCAAACACTGAAGATCATGACCTTCAATGATTGATGGTCACCTCCTTAGCATCCAAATAACTCAATATATCACCTAAAGAAAAAATTAAATAAATTAGTTTGAAACCACCAACCCTCATCTCGCACTTTTCCACTCACCAATTTACAACTCAATAGAAACAATGTTTGAAAAGGTGTACTATCTATATCCTTATTATCATAATGATGCATAATATCATACCACCTGATCACTCACCAACCTAATCATTGTTCCATAATCAAAATCATCAATCCATTTCCTAACACTGGGATCATACCCAAAATCATTAGGTATAGACACCAAACTACTAATTCGCCTAATTTTTGACCATGATACCAAGAATTATCACTCAAGGTGATATCCTTGAAGTAGTCACCATGATTATTCCATATACCCAATCACACCTCAACTGTCCTAATCTCATACCCAAATAAATATAATATGTTTCTCATCTCTAATGAAGTCACAACCCCATGCTAACCCATCACTTGATTTATCCTATCACATCACTCATCTCATCAAAAACACCTGGTCCACTAACATCCTATTCTATATCCATAGAAACATTAGTCTCTCCCACATAATCCACATATTATATCTTATATTTCACTATTCAAGGTCAGCCTCATTGTTCCCTTCTTAAATTCATAATATGACTCACACACCAAAAACACCCACTATAAGGTTATTTTATCCACATAACTAGCATCATATCTCAAAATCACTACCCACACCTAGGGTACCCACCCTATATAAACATATTCACATCACACTTCTGCCTAGAGGATCCAATATCATCCACATGAACTCATACAACTAAAATTACCCTATGATGATTTTTATATAGTGAATCATAGTCACAGGTTTTTGTTATATAGAATTTCATTCAAATCTAAATAAGAAAATTCAATATATATTTTTTCTAAAAATTTAAGTAACCAAACTCGAATAGTAATCACCCAAAAGGGGTTCATCATATAGGAATATATTTCATGTAATAACCTACTAGGGTCACCACATGTCTACACACAAGGGACTGCATCCTCATCCTCATCATAGAGTATCTCATCATAGATCCAAATTACCAGCCATATAAATAAATATATACATGTCATTCCATATATGAATAATTCCACCAATCACTTATATGGGAAAACATTTTATCATCTATTATTTAAACATTAAGTAGTTAAACCTTGTCACTAGTAATAATAATTCTACTATAAGTCATATACATGTCATATGAATTCTACATGCCTAATATTAATGCATGAAACACCACTTTCCTCTATATCCAATAGAAAATTACATAAAAAATAACAAACCATAAATTCAAGAATCATGTACATCACATGAGGTGAAATCACAAATAACCATAATAATGTAGGAATGGAACCTTAATCACATGCCCATGTTAACTTGGACTTATAATAGAAAAAGTTTTCATGACGCATCAATTTGGGTTCTATCACAATCTCTAACATATTTCTATATCTTTGATCTACCATCTCCCCAAATAGTAAGAATAAAAAATCACCTTTGATACCAATTTGAAGCATCCATACCCAGTTCACTATGAACAATAGTTGAACTTGTGGTGCCATGTGGCCTTGGGAATTCCTCCATGTATGCTAGAGGCTATCGACTAATAGTGGGGATCTAGGGTGGTACTGTGAGCAGACAATACCCCTTGTATCATAGAATAAATAAAATATATAAATAAATAAGTATCATACATTATCCATAACCATAATAGTATGTAGATATAATAAATAAATTGTGCATTCTATAACAAAATTTATTGAAATCATAAAAGATACAAGGTATATTTCTTACTAGGCCGATCATATAGAGAAAAATCATAATAGAATAAATTATGATTGGAATAAAAATACAGGAGGATCCAGTACATTCCCCAATACTCACCTCATCCCATTATTAAAATCCCATCCAATATTATCTATCTTGATAAGAAAATTTATGGAACAACCCAACCTGAACCTATAGACAAGTGAGATCTACTCTGGTACCAAAGTCCAATAGAAACCTAAGCAGGGTGTGAGTACATAACTCAATAGGGAACCACCAACATGGACTAGTACATAGCCTATAAATGTAGTGATATGAACATGTGACATTTGTTGACGCTCCTTTCCTCACAGAATCTAAAGATCGGAAAAGGGAATATCTGAGCTCAAAGTGATTCAACCTTTGAAGAAAACATCAAAAATCAACAAAGGAAGGAAGAAAGGATCAACAACAACCTCACCGCGCAAGTTATCTAACTGGCGTGCAAGTGTACTTGCGTGGCTACCTTGGTCGCGCAAGTGACTTGCACGACCTAAGTGGTAACCGCTCGGTAACCGCCCAGGGCCGTCTTTTGCCTATAAATAGACCCTGTGGGCCCCCCATTTGAGAGGATCTTTTTCCAGAAACTCGGATTGAAGCTCCTGACGCCCAAGTCTCTTCTCAAAACTTCCGGAACACTTCTAAGGTAATTTCTTACCTAGAACGGAAGATCTAAAGAGAAGAAGGAAGGCCTAAGTGTTGAAACTTATCAAACACTTGCGCGCCGACTTATTTCCTTCAATATAACTTGCGCGTCCCTTTTCGGGAAGAGCCTCAAGAGGATTATAAAGGGATTTATAAAGAGTCGCTCAAATATTCTAATGATATTTGAGAATCACGCAAGTACCCCTCATGTCGCGCAAGTATACTTGCGCGACCAATACTTGCGCGCCGCCGCAATACTTGCACGCCTTTCAAGACTTGCACGCCCCTATCTTTTTGGGTGCCTATCTTGTTCATTTTACCCCTATTAAGCCATTACACCTTTCCTTTTCAAGATTCAGTCTTCAAGACACTCTTCAAAGCCATTTATGGCATGATTTATTGATTTGACTTCCTTATATGAAAGGAATTCTGTGGAATATATCTCAAAACCTAGGGATTTAAATATCCTTATGTCACCAAAGATTGAGAGTTCGTTCATTTAACCTCATCCTTTAAAATGAGAGAATCCTTAACCTGGGTCTCCTTTTCAGGAATAATCCCCAGTTATAAATCCTTTAACTTGGGCATCCTTCTTAGGAGTAAGCCCCAACCTCACATTGGGCATCCTTCTTAGGAGTAAGCCCCAAACCTCAAACATGGGCATCCTTCTTAGGAGTAAGCCCCAAACCTTAATCCCTAACCTGGGTCTCCTTTTTAGGAATAAGACTCAGTCATAACCTGGGCCTCCTTTTTTAGGAGTAAGTCCCAGTCATAATCTTGGGTTTCCTTTTCAGGAGTAAATCCCAATCCCCCTTAAATTTCTCTTAACCAGTCATAATTTACCTTTGATTTGGGTTTCCTTTTTAGGAGTAAAACCCAATCATAAATCCCCTCCTAACTTGGGCATCTTCCTTAGGAGTAAGCCCCAAGATTAGAGTATTCAAATCTCTATAAAGCACATATAACTTTATGGACCCTGTTCATGGATTTTCTCCCTAAAAGTAAATCCTAAACCTTCATCTATTTTGGGCAGTCATACATACATAAGCCCCAAACAATTCCTTATGATTGCATCTTTCATGGCACAATTGTCTATTTTTTACCAATACCTCTTGTTTCTCACACCGAGCATGACTCACGTGAGCTTAGAGTGTAAAAGTAATTATGACATTCTTCTTTGAGCCATCAATCATAAACATCATACTCCATTACTCGAACTACGTGGATTCTGATTCCTTTTCCAAAACAAAGGATACGTAGGTAGCCCATTTATGGGTTCGATCCCAACTTTGAAATAATCCATGTCCTTCTGAATGACGATAAACTTCAAGTGCCCCACTGAGTGGCTTTAAAACCAGCCTGGTCATCATAATGACCAAGAGACTTTTATATAAATGTTTTGAAGGATACCATTGACCAAGAATCTCTAAACAGATATAGATGATTCTCTATTGATGAAGAACCTCGAATACATATAAAAGATTCTCTAAATTTATTGCATATTTAATCATTGATTGTTAAAACTAAAGGATAGCACATTTTATACTTGGTAATGTAATAAGGATTCATGAACATAACATAAATCTATAAAGAGAGTCCCACAGTAGACAATAATTCCCCTCAAAAAGGTGTGATGAGTCCGACCTCCCATCCTCTCGACCAATGAAAATTCCTAAGCCTCATCAGTCCACAAGCTAATGAGCGCCTACCTTTGGAAAGTAGGTCCAAACGGATGTGGAATCATTGGATGTTTCCGGTTCTATGAACAAACCCGCTAGAAACCGATCGGAACGTTTGAATCTCCCGTCCAGGAGGTCATCCCCCAAATCCGTACGAAACAAAAATGGTGAACCCGACGTGAATCCTTAACCAAGTTAAAGTGATATTCTACTTATTTGTTAGGCCCCTTGGGCCAACAAAGCAATCATTGACATATGCTCATCCAAAAGATGCAGTGGCCGGATTCATATTGATTATGTCTGTTATATGGAACAGGCACTCTTTTCTCAAGATCTTCTGCAAAATGGCTTTCCTTAAATTCACCCCTGTGAATACTGCTGCTGTGAACACCTCTACTGTGAGGTCTGCTGCTGTGAAAACCAATGCTGCTACTCCTGCTGGAACGTCATCCGCTCTGAGGATGACATCACCAACTCAGCGTCTTCAACGCTGGGTTTCTAATGCACTGGTTAAGGAGTACCGTCGCAACGGTACTATCCCAACTCTGGAGGCCGCTCATCAAGCCCTCCAAGTTAACAACTCTACCTGGTCGTCCGGACAACGGCGGCCAGCAATCAAGAAGCAGGCGGTGCTGACTACCGTCTCCAACCGTTTCGGGTCGTTATCCCCGGAACGCAATTTCCATTCACTCCCTTACTCTGAGGAAGTGAATGAGAAGGTCCCTCAGGGCCTTAGTTCAAAAAGACAGGAGTCCTTCCTGAGGGCTCCCATCAACAATCGCCGCCAGACTCGTGCGGTAGTGCACCCTCAACATGATGAGGGTACCGACTCCAGGCATTCATCTCAGGTTCCTCGAACCCGAGCAGGAAAGATGAACCGCCAGAGACGGAATCCGGTTAACAATAGGCAGTTTGTCATCCCTGCCATCTCTGGAGAAGTCCACCAACCTAACTTGGTGGCAAATAATGAGCAGGCACAATCACCTGCCCGTTTTAATTCCGCTGTCCAGCAGACTCGTCTGGCAGCATCAAGTCGATCCCGCCAGGCAATTCCGGCGGAGTACCATAGGCAGGAACATACACCTGCTTATACATCACCAGTTAGTCAGCAGGCTCGTCTGACTACATATGATGGATCTCGTCAACCGCGTTTGGCGAAGTGTAATCAGCAGGCACATACACCTGCTAATACTAATCAAGCCTACCAACAGTCTCGCTTGGTAGCGCACGGAGAAGTCAGTCGGAAAGTCCCGATGACAAACAGGAGGCAGACTCAACTCTCTACCTCCACACTTGAGTACTGTCAGGATTCACTGACAGGAAAAGGAGGACAGGAGCAGGCACATACACCTACTCCAAGCCCGGAATGGACGTATATCCCCGTTCCGGCGGCTGAAGTCACCAAACATATTTTGTCAATGGTGAAAGAGCAGAAGCAAATTCCTGCTCATATTCTGGATGCTTGCCAGGATATCATAACAGCTTCAGAATTGTCACAGGGACAGACACATAAATCTATCCCTAGCAATGGAGTGACACATCAACGATTCACTCCGGAACAGACACACACATCCGTTCCAGTCCAAGAGGGTTATGGGGCATACTCCCCCATATCATACGGACAACCAAGTCAGGCACATACACCTGATTTGAGTGGAGATCGTCAGCCTAACCTGACCATCTTTCCTGATCAGGAACATACACCTGCTCAGAGCAATCACTTTCGTCATCAAGTGGTTTCTAAAGCGAGTAAGAAGGCATCTAAGAAAAAGATCCGCCCAGCACAGTCAGGAGATCAAAGTCCAATCTGCAACAAGGCCTTACTCGATGCTGGAGTTCTTGAAGCCCTTATACATTTATCTGTCGGAATTCATGATTCTACTCCCTCAGTTCCCAATAACGGGAACATTAATTCTGAAGGTCTTCAATAGAAACTTACTCATGAAGACTTGCTTCATGAAAATTCGGTCAATCTTGAAGTTTCTTCTTCAGATGAGAGCCACAGGAACCCTATGTGTGGTCAGAAGACCAAGGAGCAAGAGATTTCATCTTTTGATGTAACCCATCATGACGGTCCTCCTCATGGTGATGAACTTCGCTGCGAAAGTCCTCTCCGCAGTAGTGATTCACGTTGTCTCGAAAATTCTTCAGAAGGCAATGTAGTGACGAGAAAGACCTCCTATCTCGAGGCACTTGCAAACGTAAAACCAGTCATGTCTGATGCTTTACTATCGGCAGGTGAAACTCTTTCCCCATCAGAAGATAGCCTGGGGTTCAGGTTATTTTCCGAACCATCCCTGGGTCATTCATCTTCCAGCATGAATAGTGATATCTCTACCAGTCTTGTTGAATCCGATGAAGCAACAAGGAAACACCAACTCTGGTCAAAACAGGTAGAATAATCTTCATTTAATGATAAAGAGGAAATGCTGAACATGAGGAAAAAACTGGCAAAAGGTGAAGTACCAGTCATGTTTTGGCCTTTGGCTGACTCCCAGTACGACATTCCAAAGATGTTGACAGATGATGGAATCCATGATATTCGTCTCAACATATGGAAAACTCTTTGTCAATTAAAGAAGAAGGTATTATCTTATGATGAATATGAAAATCATCTTAAGATAATAGAAGGGCTACAACGTCAGATTGATTTGGCATCTCTATCAGTCTCTCGGTATCCGAAGGCTGAAAAGAAACCAAGAACCCTTCCACGTTCATGCCTTGGCGCACTAAGAAAATTGCATTAGTTAATTGCCAATGCTCCATCTGATGTTCATATCAGAGGATGGGGTGTTCACGGAGCACTACATTTCACAGTGCTTTCCGATCAGCAAAGCCCGCCGAAAATGGTCTCATGCAATGTTATTGCCCATGGCTGGCCACAGTCAATGGGCTTTGTTCATAATCAAAAGCTTGCTCAAGAACAGGCTTCAACTAGTTCCTCTCAAAATCAGGTATATAGAGAACAAGTTGTTGAATTGATCCTACATCAAGCAGGCGAGAATATTGCACAAGCCTCTCGTCTGGAGCAAACACGTCATCAAATGACAGAAGTTTCGGAAATCATCCAACGATCTGTTTTACCAGGTGATAAAAGCGGATACAGGTTAATGCATCCAGCTAAATTCCAAACTAAGATTCGCAAGATCAAGAGATATTTTAAGAAGATCTTAGGCATAGCATGTCAAGAGACACCCCAGCTTGCCAGACTGGGGACTTCTCTAACCCAACCCTCAGAGTCAACAAATGGGATTCGAGGAGTTGAGTGGAAGCAGCAGGAACATCCCCAGTCCACCGGACTGGGGACTTTTTCAAATCTTCAATCCCTCCCTCAGAGAAATTCAGTATTCTCTCGATTAGGGAATAAGCCTCAAGAGGAATGAAGAGCCAAGCTATCAGGAGATTCTCTCCAAGTGACGGTTCTCCAAGAAGTTCCTAAGGGATCAAGTCAACGGAATTCCATGTCTCATCATGGACATGGAAGAAGACAATATCACAGAAATGATGATAGAAAGGATTCCATGCAATATGCATCCATTAATGTCATCAATGCCATTGCTGCTGATTCACCAGATGAGGATCAATCAGAGGGATCAGACGAAGAGGTTCCTGCTCAAGAAGTTGCGCACACAGACCTAAATGAAGAAGGTGTGCGCACACGTAGTCAAAGGCTTACCCAAAATCTGGGTATTCCTTCAAGTAACCCACTTCCCCCTCTCCGAAAAGGATCCAATAAGGGGAAAAGAAAGAATCAGGTTACTTCTCACCCTTCCTCTGAAGGAGGTCAATCACTCTCATTAGAGCAAAGGTTTTCACAACAGGAGGAAGAAATGAAAGAATTAAGAAGGTTGAATGCAGAACTGCTTCAGAGTAGTCTTCTTCTTAAGAATGCAGAAGTCCGACAGCCGAAGGAATTTGTTGTAACTACTGAGATGGATCAAGAATATCCTACTTTATCAGTACACCCACAGAGGTCTAATCCTACGGGTCAAACGCAACAACGGTTGGCAGCACTACCATCAGTTGCAGCACCAACCACCACGTCTGTCCAAGCTCCATTCATTGCACCTACCCAAAACCAAGTTCAACCTGACGTTTCTCAAAATTTAATAACTACTATTGAGTCATTAACAGCTCGGTTAGAAACTATGGAAGGGAAACGGGCGCAAGTTCAACCTGAAAAGAAAGTTTACCCTGAATGGGTAGATTCAATTTCTCCTCCATCCAGTTTTGGAAACCCTGTTTTCCCTACTTTCAATGGATCAGGCGACCCCGAAAAACATTTGACGCATTACGTGTCTTGTTGTGATCCTATGATGGGAACTCCAGAGCAGAAAGAAGCAGTGAAACTCAGATGCTTCGTGCGAACCTTGCAAGGACCAGCTTTTGTCTGGTATACAAGCTTGCAATCCCGGTCAGTCATCGGATGGGAGGATCTTCGTCAAAAATTCCTTCTTCAGTTTAGCTCAACTTTTCAAAAAATGACAGTTTTCGATCTTACAAACTGAAAGCAAAGGGAGAATGAAAGAGTCTCTAATTTCATTACTCGTTGGAAGTGATTAACGTATTCCCTAAGTTTAGCACTCCCTCAGGAGGAATTTTTTCCAATCTGTGTGGCAAATTTGCGTGACGAATTACGCACACCATTGATCCCTGTGAAATACACAGGAGGGTTTCGATAACTTACTTCAATCGCTCAGCAGATTGAAGATTCCCTTATACAGGCTAAGGTTAAATCTCGTGTAATTCCATCAGCTCCAGGAAGGAGAATGGGTAAAGAGGAAACTGCTACAGTTATGCTTAAACAAGCACCTGTACCTATTTCTACTTAAAAACCTTCATCTTCTCGAAGGGATCCACCTCCTGAACGCCAACAACAAAGGCCGTTTCGTCCAAATGATCAAAGAGATCAATGACGAAAACAATTTGAGGATAAGAAGAGTAAAACATACTCTTTCCGAAGTGAGCAAGTTCCTGGTTACTTCATTGCAGCTCTGGAAAATAATTTGGTTCAATTACCAGTGCCCAAGAGGCCAAACAAGGAAGGAGATGAAGACCGTCCCAATTATTGTCCCTTTCATCAAATGTTGGGGCATCCCATCCAGGAGTGTTTTGTCTTTAAAGACCTCCTGCAAAAGATGGTCAACTTGGGACACGCCAAATTGAAGGGTTCTTCAGCTCATGTAGCATGTATTACCGCTACAGATCCAGAGGAAGGAGGCGAGTGGCAGGAAGTCAAAAGCAAAACTGCGAAAAAATATGAGGATTGGATGGTCAGAAAGACAATCAATCGGAACCATTACATTTTGCTAACACAATTGAAGAAGCTAATTGTGTCTCCTACAAAAGCTATAGTAAAGCCTCCATCAAAAGACAAATCCTCAAAAGGGCAGCGCAATTCAAAGAAGAAAGAGGAATCAGGAGAAGATGAGTATGTATCAAAGCCTAAATTGTCTTTGACTCTGGCAGATTTCATGCCATCTACTTCAAAGCCACGGGCACCGCCCCATCAAACGGCACAACCTAAACAGGCTAACCAGGCAGAGTCTTTATCAGACGAAGAGTTAATCTTTGGTTCTGTTAATATGATTCAATTAACAGATCCATATTCCAGTCTTGATGAGCCTGAATTCCCTGTATCAAATAAGGGAACCCGAGGAAGTTCTAGAGGTTCAGTATATAGGGGAAGACGTGGATCTTTCCGAAGCCACTACTCTAATTCCACCCCTGCTAGCACTGTATATGCAGCAGAAAATCGTGGTAGAGCCCTTCAGCGAGCTCAAAAAGAACAAGCAAGTTCTTCTGCCAATGGCCAACTCAGTTTTGGCACAGTTATTTTGGAAGACCGATTAAAGGTTCCATCTTCTTTATCTCAGCAAGTAAATAGATCTAATCAGTCTAATCTTCCAAAACCAAGGATGTTGCCAACTTCAATACAAGATGCATCAGCTTCCAAAGCATCTGCTTCCAAGGTACCTGCTAAACCACATATTCCTATTGGGAATCGCAGACCTCTAGATCAAAAGTATGATATATTGAAACACTTGGACCAAGTACCATCCAAGTTATCAATTTTGGATGCTTTGAATCTGTAAAAAGATCTTCGGGAAGAACTCATCGAAGCTTTGTCAAGTCCTCAGGAGTTTGAAGCTGAAATTGCTGCAGCTGAAATCTATCACATAGAGAATAATCCTGCAGAATGCCATGCAGTGATATCTTTTACTGATAAATATGAAGATGATGTTGTGATTGGGCACATAAAACCTTTGTACTTATCTGGCAAAGTCAATGGTATAGATGTTCGAAGAGCTTTCATTGACAATGGTTCAAGAGTCAACCTCATGCCCATTCGTACACTTCGTTGATTGGGCCTCACGGAATCTGATTTATCTCCTTCTACCATTATGTTGCAAGGATATGATAAAAATGAACAAGAACCACTGGGAGAAGTTACACTCAGAACTCAGTTTGGAGATCTTGTTTCCAATTCGGATTTCATGATTGTTGATCAAGACTCAGCTTTCAATATCTTGCTTGGAAGACCCTGGCTACATCAGCATGCAGCTATTCCGTCATCATACCATCAATGTCTCAAATACTGTTTCGATGGTCAAGTTGGAACATTGTATGGTGATAAGGCCCCATTCAAGACATGTGAGTCTCAATACATTGAGGCGGAATTTTATCACATGAAGGGAAGAGAAAAATATACAATGAAGGAAATTACCAAAGTTAATGCTCCATATGGTTTGGAGAAAATTCCAATAAATCCATTTTCACATTTGAGTACAGATTCTGTGTTACCTATCAGTCAAATTGACAAAATAGGCCCAAATCAAAATACTCTTATGGAAAGATCCATAATGTCAATTATGGCAATCGAGCCATACAACATGGGAGAAATTGGTAACTTACCAAGCAGTGATGAAAGCATAAGTGGTGACGTTTTTATTTCGTCTGCTGAAATCCAACAAGTCTATACTTCGCTAATCAGGCCAGAAGAAGTTATAGCAACACCAGAGGTGAATAATGATGTCGATTCTCAATCCATCATCTCCTCTTTATTTCCCAAAGAAGACCCTTTATCATCAATAGGGTCGGAAATGGAAGCTTCTTCTTCAAAATGTGAAAATTTTGACATCTCTTATGATCATGAGTATTTTGTTTTTTCATCTACTTTGCAAGTAGAAACGGAAGAAATAACACATGATGAAGAGGAATAGGACGATCTTAGAGATGCTCCTCCAACATTTGAAGAGGGTATCTCTACCACTATGGATGAACTCAGAGAAGTAAATCTGGGTACAGAGAAAGATCCACGCCCCACTTTAATTAGTGCGGCCATGACCCTTGAAGAGAAAGAGATGTATATTTCTTTTCTAAAGAAAAATAAAGATATTTTTGCTTGGAATTATACAGAGATTCCTGGCCTTGATCCTGATGTTTCCACCCATCATTTGGGTTTGCCAAAAGAACATCGAGGATTCAAGCAAGCCGCGAGAATAACACACCCAACCTATGCTTCCAAAATTGAGGCTGAAGTGGATAAGCTTATCAAAGCTAACTTCGTCAGAGAAGTTCAATATCCCAAGTGGTTGGCTAATATTGTCCCTGTAAAGAAGAAGAATGGACAAATTAGGGTTTGCATCGATTTCAGAGATCTTAATTGGTATTGTCCTAAAGATGATTTCCCAGTTCCGATTATAGAACTCTTAATTGATGCGACGACTGGCTATGAAGTACTTTCTTTCATGGATGGATATTCTGGATATAATCAGATCCGAATGGCCCCAGAAGATGAGGAATATACAGCCTTCAGAGATCCTCAAGGTGTGTTTTGTTACCAGGTGATGCCCTTTGGTTTAAAGAATGCAGGTGCAACATATCAACGCGCCATGCATCGTATCTTCAAACCTCTTTTAGGGAAGTTTGTTGAATGCTATGTAGATGATTTGGTGGTTAAATCCAAACAACGTTCTAATCACTTGGCTGATTTGGAAGTCATATTCCACAAGCTTTGACAACATAATTTCAAGATGAACCCCTTAAAATGTTCTTTTGGGGTAACCTCAGGAAAATTCCTCGGCTTTGTTGTACGCCATCGTGGTATTGAAGTCGATCCTGAGAAGACCAAATCAATCCTTGGTATGTCACCTCCTCATAATTTGAAATAATTAAGAGGACTTCAAGGGCACTTAGCCTATATTCGGTGTTTCATCGCCAATTTGGCAGGAAAAAGTTTACCCTTTACCAAATTATTGAAGAAAGGAGTCACTTACCAATGGACTGAAGAATGTCAAGAAGCATTTGATGTTCTCAAGAAATACCTCTTGAGTCCACCAGTACTCATGCCACGTGTTGAGGGTAGACCTCTTATCCTCTATGTGACAGCTTTAGAGCGATCATTGGGTGCCTTTATCGCTCAAATGAATGATGTTGGGAATGAAAATAGTCTCTACTATCTCAGTAGAACTATGCTTGAAGCAGAAACCCGGTATTCAAGTATTTAAAAGTGCTGCATAGCATTAATCTTTGCAGTTCAGAAACTGAGACACTACCTGCAACATCATGAGGTCCAATTGGTATCTCGTAATAATCCTCTCAAATTCATCCTTAGTCGTCCAATGCTTACAGGACGTCTGTCAAGGTGGGCGGTTATTCTACAGCAGTTCGACATTCAGTATGTGTCTCAAAAGGCAATTAAGGTCCAAGCTCTGGCTGATTTCCTGGCTGAACATCCTTCAGTGGAAGACACGTATTCAGATATCGAACTCCCTGATGAGGAAGTTTTCTCTATTCAAGAGAGTCCTCAAACATGGGAAATGTATTTTGATGGTGCTTCTAGAAGTCCAACAGGGAAGAAAATGGAAAATCCTAAATTCAACAAAGTTGGTTTAGGAATTGTGCTCATTTCTCCAGATAAGGCAGTGTTACCTTATTCCTTTTTGTTGTGGGAAGGTGGTACCAATAATGAAGCTGAATACCAAGCTCTCATTACAGGCTTGGAGTTAGCGCTTCAAGAACAAGTGAATCACTTAAAGGTGAAAGGTGATTCAGACCTGGTAATCAAACAAGTCAATGGGGATTATGCCATCAGAAAAGAAGAATTAATCCCTTTGTATGATTACGTCAGAGAGTTAATGTCGGAATTCCCTTCAGAACTGACATTTTCTTATGTCCCAAGATCACAAAATGCTCAAGTTGATGCACTGGCTAATATAGCCACAGCTTTAGCAGATCCAAATCGGGACGAGACAACCATCTGTATTGCCCACCGTCGTGCAATTTCACCTTATGTTCAAGTCAGAACAGAGGAAATTAATGAAATTAGTCCCATTCCTGAACCATATGGTCATACTACAGGATGGATGTCACCTATCGGGGAATACCTTCAAAATGGAACACTTCCACCTGATAGATCTGAGAAAGAACAAATTCGGCGACGTTTGGTCAATTTTACTATTTATGATAGCCCAAACTGCCTCAAGAAAATTCTCTACAAATGTGGTTTTGATGGAGTTCTCTTCAGATGTATTGATGGTGAAGAGACAATGGCTGTCATAAAAGAAGTGCATGCAGGAGTCTGTGGTACCCACCAGTCTGGACATAGACTGTCTGATCAAATTTGAAGGCTTGGATACTTTTGGCCTTCAATGATACAAGATTGTGTTAATTTCACAAAGAAGTGTCATTCATGCCAAGTATATGCCAACTTCATTCATAAACCTCCAGAGTTGCTTCATACAGCTAAATATTCATGGCCATTTTCCACATGGGTAATGGATGTGGTGGGACCTTACCCTTCAGCTACGGCCAAGCAGTTTAAGTACATTCTTACTGCTACTGATTTCTTTTCCAAATGGGCAGAGGCAGTACCTCTCAAAGAAGTCAGTTCTAAATGCATTGTTAGCTTCATCAAGTCTAACATCATTACTAGATTTGGTGTCCCTCATACCATATTGACGGACAACGGCACCAATTTCTGTTCTTCTGAGGTAAAGAAATTGTATCAAGAATACAACATTAAGTCCAACCATTCATCTTGATATCATGCAGCGGCTAATGGACAGATAGAGGCCTTCAACAAGACTCTTTCAAATATACTGCAAAAGATGGTGGATAAAGTTAAGAGGTCATGGCCTGATAAACTCTTTCATGCTTTATGGGCTTATCGGACTACCACTCGAAATGCAACGCGGTCAACTCCATATTCATTGGTATATGGAACAGAAGCAGTCTTTCCGATTGAAGTTCAATTTCCCTCACTCAGAATAGCCATTTGTGATCAGTTATCTACAGATGAGAAATCCCAAAAGCGGTTGAATGAATTGTAACAGTTAGATGAGAAAAGATTGTGCACTTTGCACCACTTGGAAATCTATCAGAATCGAATAGCATGAGCTTTTAACAAAAAAGTTCGTCTTCGTTCATTCATTCAGGGAGAATTGGTATTGGTTCTCAGAGCACCAATGATACCAGGAAAGAATCCTCCCAAGATTGAACCAAAATGGGAAGGACCTTATTTAATACATAAGGTCTACTCCAATGGAGCGTATTATCTAATCTCAATGGATGGAGAACACATCACAACTCCAACTAATGCCAGATTTCTGAAGAAGTATTTTGTATAAACACAAAATATTGTTCCCAAATCCAAAACCATCACATTGGTTCATGATTTTGTCCTACATGACACTAAACTGTATTATGTCCTATCTACATGACGTTAAACTGTACAGAAGTTCCTATATTTTGTCCAAGATGACATTAAACTATATTTTGTCCGAGATGACATTAAACTATATTGTTTCCTAGCAACATGACATTAAACTGTGTGGAACTTCCAACGTCCAGCATGACGATAAACTGTAAAAAGTCCCCAGAACTGATATCCTCGTATTGGTTCACCTTAGTCCTAGCTACATGACTTTAAACTATACAGCACCAGTTCGTCCTTGCTATATGACGTTAAACTATACAGCAATGGTCCAGTATGACTTTAAACTGCAACTTCGTCCCACATGACATTAAACTGTGAAAAAGTTCCATGAACCGTCCAGCATGACCTTAAACTGCATCATCCCTGGTCCATGTATATGACCATAAACTATTTGCAAAACCCTTATGTCCAGCAAGACGTTAAACTGTGACGTCCTAAATTACATGACGCTAAACTGTATAAAAGTCCCTCACGTCCGGAAAGACGTTAAACTATATAATCATCAAAGGTCCAACATGACGTTAAACTGAACCATCCACGGTCCATGAATATGACCTTAAACTATTCGCACTTTCGTCCAACATGACATAAATGGTGTGTTATTTTGTCCTTACTGCATGACATTAAACTGCACAATCCCCCTTTCGTCCAATATGACGTTAGACTGTATTGTCCCCATCGTCCTAACTACATGACGCTAAACTGTACAGAAAGCCCTTGATATGTCCTACATGACATTAAACTGTTATTTTGTCCCTGCTACATGACACTAAACTGTGAAGCACCAATAGTCCTAACTGCAAGACTTTAAACTGCATAGTCCCTTTTTTATGTCCTACATGACATTAAACTGTGCATCGTTAAGGTTGTTATTACCTCTTGTTTCTCACACCGAGTATGACTCACGTGAGCTTAGAGAAAACCTCAACCATATCACTCTCTTTGGTCCCCTAACCATGTGTAAGTCCCAACAACATTTTAATTAGATCGTTGTCCCCAAGAACAACTTGATCATTAATTCATTATTTAATTGAACTACACGGACTTTGATCCTTGCCCTCCAGGCTGGGTATGTAGGCAAACTCCCAAGGTTCAAGCCCAAAAATAATCTCTTCACATCGGTTCACCACCATCTCATATGATGTTGATTCATGAAACCGCCCCTAGAATCAATATTTTTTACATTGATTCACTTTCGTCCTTTTTATATGACGTTAAACTATGCAACACTTTTTTCCGGTACGACAATAAACTACAATATTCTTTGATTTCCTCATTTGAGAGAGAACTATTATTGACATTTATTTTTCAATCATGGTTTTCATTTTCAAAAGACTACATGCATACATGGTAATGCCTAAACTTTTTATCTTAGGTTAAACCATCATTTCACTAAAGTCCCCTTTTACCCTTCACATGTACGAACCAAATTTGTACAAAGGGTAGTTCTAGAACTACGTGGACTTGATTCCCATCCTTATGGGATACGTAGGAACATTCGAGTATCCCTTGAATCCAGTCCCAAGTCTTTTGGGCCTAACCCCAAATTTCACTTTCAGTCCCTTGGCTGAAAAGTCCTCATGAAAACACACACTGTGTATTCATTATTATGGTCCGAATTCTATGACCCTAAACTAAGATCACTCATACTTTCGTCCTGCACGACGTTAAAACTGCATTTCAAGAACTACGTATGGCTTGATTCTCATTCTTATGAGGTACGTAGTGAAGTCCAGGTTTTCAGGACCCAGCCACAACATGATCATGGTTTTCATTGACCTATGTATCTCTATATACATTGGACAATACCCATCTTTATGTGTTATAATCCTAACCTTAAATATTTTCAGATCTTCATAACCCTTTCCATGACTTCTAGTCACAAAAATGTCAAACTTCTGAGAAATCTTTTGCCTGACTATGCAGCACGTGCCCATAGGTGGCCTTGCATAAACAGTCCACATAACAGACTTGTCAGCCGAAAGATGCAATTTATTTGACCATGCAGCCAATGCCCTTAGATGGCCCAGCATATTTCAACCCCCTAACGGGTTTTGTTAAATAATAGTAACTTCATTCTTGGGAAGAATGCCTCTTTTGTCCTTATTTTTCCTAAACGACAGTATGTAGGGATCCGCAAAAAATAGTCATCCTTAACATATTTGTCCCATATCCTTTTTCATGATCTGAAAGTATTCAAGTCTATGGTTTATTCTTCTTCCCTACGTTTGGGTCAGACCTTCGTAGGAGTGATATTCATCCAGTTCTTCGATATTTTTGTTCGGAAATATCTTCTCCATATTCAAGTACCTCTTTCCATACAAAAAACTCTATACTTTAGAAAATTTGAATCTCCATAAACTTTCACTGGCTTTTAGCACTAGGAAAGTAAATTTCTAAGAGTTCTTTCGCCTGACTATGCAGCACGTGCCCATAGGTGGCCTTGCATAAACAGTCCACATAACAGACTTGTCAGCTGGAAGATGCTATTTATTTGACCATGCAGCCAATGCCCATAGGTGGACCTGCATATTTCAACCCCCTAACGGGTTTTGTTAAATAATAGTAACTTCATTCTTGGAAACTAATTCTTCTAATGCCTTTTAGCTCTTTTTCATATCATTCCTCAGATTCAAATATTCCTAAGCCATAGTTTACATTTTTTCCCTCATACTTGAGTATGGTAATTTGTTTTCAGATAAATTGTCAAGGAATTGAATCCATTTTTATCCATTTTGGTCAAAGCTATTTCGACCTTAAACATTAGCCCCTTTATGTCCGGCGTGCATGACTTTAAACTGCCCATAAAAACAAAGGAACTCTGAATAAAAGTCAAGTTCCAGCTCACTAAATATACATTTTTTTTGTATGATTTAGGTAAGATTGAGCAATTAAAAGGTTCAAAGTTTGTAGGATTATTTGTAATAATCCTAGTAAAAATCAAACTATTCTTACTAGGCCCATTGGCTTAAGTAAATTTGAAGCAGGTAGTGAAAAAAATGCAGGTACAAATGATTGAAGACAAAAGTGTTTTTCATTGATACACAAGAGCTAGAAGGACATCCACAGACTGGAGTCTCTTCTCTTTTTCGAGAATTACAAGAGGCTTTCAACATAACACTTCATTTGATTTACGGCATCCCGAGCTTCATCAGCAACCACCTGGAATTCATTCATTCAACTAGATACAATAAGAGATGCAGTGATACCAGCTCTTCTTGGAACAATTATAAAAGGATGTTCTTGAGTGCGGTTTGAGAAAATTTTTTGCTGATCAAACAGTGACTCTATTTCTGTCCAAGAGACTTGGAATATGGATACATGGATTTGAGAATGGAGTATTGGAAGTAAAGAGCCATTTGGAGAGAGTACTCTTTTCAGATATTTCTCTAATACCATGTTTGTCTTCTCTCCACCAACCATTAGTGGAAAACATTTCAGCCCATGGGTTATCCATTTTCATATCTGCAAGGAAATGACATGGAGGAAGAATTTGAAAGTTCACACCATTTTTGTTACTCTTAATGCACAGCATAACCGAAATAGAGAAGTAGCAGTGAAGCTGCATCTCAGGTGTATAATTGTTTACATTTGGAACATTGACTCCTTGCAGATGACCATGACCACACAGAGACAGGTAGATGCTCTGTAGGAAATTAAGATGATATTTCTTCAAGTACTTATCCAAATCTGGGAAAGTGTTGTCACAGATATCATAGTAATCATGGCCAATAATGTTCATCATGTCATCAATCCGCTTGCTAGCCAGTTCATCAGCCGTTCCAATTCCCTTAGGAGCCATTGAATCTGCACAAAAATTGAACAAATTTAACTCTTAAATGGGTTTATTTTTCATAAAATTTGTGAAAAGAATTCGGAAAAAATGGCCAAGGCATTAAGTCGCGCAAATCTAAACAATGGCGCGCAAGTATTTCGTGTGACGCGCTAGTTTTTGACGTGCAAGTCTAAATCGCGCAAGTAAGAATACCTTTACAGGAGCACGACAGCGAGGGAATAGTGGAAAAGAGACTTGCGCGGCTTAGGTGACCTGCGCGGCGAGAGCTCGAGAAGGTATGAAGTCCGGAAATCCGGATACTTGTACGGAGGTGAGGTCCATGTATTTATAGGCCAAGAATCCTATCTGCGCACCGCACTCAGAGCGCTTAAGGCCTGCGCGATGAAAACTTGTGCACTGAAGACTTACGCGACACCCTTTTCCTTTGAATGAATTTGATTTCCTCAGAGTCAAATCCTCATTTCTCTCCGGATCCAACTCTGAGGGGGGGACTTTTGTTGACGCTCCTTTCGTCACAGAATCTAAAGATCGGAAAAGGGAATATCTGAGCTCAAAGTGATTCAACCTTTGAAGAAAACATAAAAAATCAACAAAGGAAGGAAGAAAGGATCAACAACAACCTCACCGCGCAAGTTATCTAACTGGCGCGCAAGTGTACTTGCGCGGCTACCTTGGTCGCGCAAGTGACTTGCGCGACCTAAGTGGTAACCGCTCGGTAACCGCCCAGGGCCTTCTTTTGCCTATAAATAGACCCTGTGGGCCCCCCATTTGAGAGGATCTTTTTCCAGAAACTCGGATTGAGGCTCCCGACACCCAAGTCTCTTCTCAAAACTTCCGGAACACTTCTAAGGTAATTTCTTACCTAGAACGGAAGATCTAAAGAGAAGAATGAAGGCCTATGTGTTGAAACATATCAAACACTTGCGCGCCGACTTATTTCCTTCAATATAACTTGCGCGTCCCTTTTTGGGAAGAGCCTCGAGAGGATTCTAAAGGGATTTATAAAGAGTCGCTCAAATATTCTAATGATATTTGAGAATCGCGCAAGTACCCCTCATGTCGCGCAAGTATACTTGCGCGACCAATACTTGCGCGCCGCCGCAATACTTGCACGCCTTTCAAGACTTGCGCGCCCCTATCTTTTTGGGCGCCTATCTTGTTCATTTTACCCCTCTTAAGCCATTACACCTTTCCTTTTCAAGATTCAGTCTTCAAGACACTCTTCAAATCCATTTATGGCATGATTTCTTGATTTGACTTCCTTATCTGAAAGGAATTCCGTGGAATATCTCTCAAAAACTAGGGATTTAAATAACCTTATGTCACCAAAGATTGAGAGTTCATTCATTTAACCTCATCCTTTAAAATGAGAGAATCCTTAACCTGGGTCTCCATTTCAGGAATAATCCCCAGTTATAAATCCTTTAACTTGGGCATCCTTCTTAGGAGTAATCCCCAACCTCACATTGGGCATCCTTCTTAGGAGTAAGCCCAAAACCTCAAACTTGGGCATCCTTCTTATGAGTAAGCCCAAAACCTTAATCCCTAACCTGGGTCTCCTTTTCAGGAATAAGGCTCAGTCATAACCTGGGCCTCCTTTTTTAGGAGTATGTCCCAGTCATAATCTTGGGTTTCCTTTTCAGGAGTAAATCCCAAGCCCCCTTAAATTTCTCTTAACCAGTCATAATTTACCTTTGATTTGGGTTTCCTTTTTTGGAGTAAAACCCAATCATAAATCCCCTCATAACTTGGGCATCTTCCTTAGGAGTAATCCCCAAGATTAGAGTATTCAAATCTCCATAAAGCACATATAACTTTATGGACCCTGTTCATGGATTTTCTCCCTAAAAGTAAATCCTAAACCTTCATCTATTTTGGGCAGTCATACATACATAAGCCCCAAACAATTCCTTATGATTGCATCTTTCATGGCACAATTGTCTATTTTTTACCAATACCTCTTGTTTCTCACACCGAGCATGACTCACGTGAGCTTAGAGTGTAAAAGTAATTATGACATTCTTCTTTGAGCCATCAATCATAAACATCATACTCCATTACTTGAACTACGTGCATTCTGATTCCTTTTCCAAAACAAAGGATACGTAGGTAGCCCATTTATGGGTTCGATCCCAACTTTGAAATAATCCATGTCCTTCTGAATGACGATAAACTTCAAGTGCCCCACTAAGTGGCTTTAAAACTAGCCTGGTCATCATAATGACCAATAGACTTTTATATAAATGTTTTGAAGGATACCATTGACCAAGAATCTCTAAACAGATATAGATGATTCTCTATTGATGAAGAACCTCGAATACATATAAAAGATTCTCTAAATTTCTTGCATATTTAATCATTGATTGTTAAAACTAAAGGATAGCACATTTTATACTTGGTAATGTAATAAGGATTCACGAACATAACTTAAATCTATAAAGAGAGTCCCGGAGTAGACAATAATTCCCCTCAAAAAGGTGTGATGAGTCCGACCTCCCATCCTCTCGACCAATGCAAATTCCTAAGCCTCATCAGTCCACAAGCTAATGAGCGCCTACCTTTGGAAAGTAGGTCCAAACGGATGTGGAATCATTGGATGTTTTCGGTTCTACGAACAAACCCGCTAGAAACCGATCGGAACGTTTGAATCTCCCGTCTAGTAGGTCATCCCTGAAATCCGTACGAAACAACATTCTATAAATAAAATAAAAAACTATTGGAAATAAATAAATAGATAAATAAACCACTATCAATCTTCAATTCTGTGATCCCAATCAACCATAACTACTTCATTCAGTCCCGGAGTGTCTTTAAGAACATTGTGATGAATGTGACCACCATTATAAGGACCTTGAAATATTTTATCCAAGTATACATATAAAAATAAAAGGTCCATATCCACCCTAGTTTCAAGTGGTTACTAATAAAATTTTCCCAAAAGTGTGGGAGACTCGGTAATTCTCATTGAATACCCCCACAAGCCCCTGATGGATAGCACGTGGTAGGAACTATATCTCCTCTTCCCAAATCCAAAATATCCCACCTATAAATGCATGGAATCCACACCAGTATTGAAAAACCACCCTATAAGTGGTTTTTTAATTAGTATCACTACCTCCCCATAGTTAGTTTTTATGAGCTACCCATAGGTAGTTTTCACAACCTCCCCATAGGGAGTTTTCACAACCTCTTCATAGGGAGTTTTCATGGCCTCCCTGTAGAGAGTTTTCATGACCACCCATAAGGGTGTTTTCTATATATTATAAAATAATATCCCAAGGTATTTTTATATTTTAATATAATAGGAAATATGAATAAATAATTGGTAATGAGTACCAGATAAAGTCAACCACAAACTATAAAAAATCAATGAGAACTCATGGGAATCCACCATCCCTAGGGCCTCCCATCCCATTTATATTTACCTCTATCAGTTAAAAAATTACCATTCAATAAATTATTCCATTTATCATAAACATTACCACACTTATATCATGGACCGAAGGCCTCACATGTTCATTTTAGGTTTTAAGGTGACACTTGAAACTATTATTACCCAATGTCTCACATTCCCTCACATGGTTCATCATTCACCGAGAACCCACTAAGGTCATGAAATATCAACAACCATGGAAACCATAATTAGGAACTATTTATACCCTTACTAGGTCACCTACCATATGGAATATCAAGTTCATGATTTCTACCCTAGGTTTCAAAAATAATTTTGAAATTTTAAAAAGGCCTACACGGGTCAATCACTCTAAGACATAACCTCCATCAAAGGTAAAAGTTCTAAGGTACCTACAAAAGGTTTAATAAGGCCATTGTAGACGAAGTCTCTAATCCATCCCACACTACTGAATTTATATGTCCCAAGAATCTTACACTATGTATGACATGGTTAAAAAAATTTAATTCACTCAGTTTATACCCTTCAATGGGATTAAGATAAATAGGGCATATGTTAATGGAAATGCATCAATCATCAGTGGAAGAAACATTTGATCCAGCACGAGGCCGTTAGTAGTCTCATTACTTCATTTATTTCATTTTCAAAGGATATTAATTTAATAAAACAATTCATTTTAATTAAGGATTCCCACTTATATTCAATAGGGTCCACCATTGTGGCAGTGTGACCACATTCCATATGAAACATAAACAAGGCATAATAAATAGTGTCAGCTACCAAGGACCACCTATCCTATATGAATATTTCCCCATTTAATGTATCCTGATATCTCATACTGATATTCATTCAAGGAATGTTCATGATAAATTGGTCATCAACCTTCTCCATGGACCTAAATAATGACAAATCAACTAATTAAATTAATTATAATCATTTACAACCCATCCACCAACTAAAAATTCAAATTAATCCTAAATTTCATATCTTTTACGGACATGGGTTCTTATAGTTTCCATGTTCCTGGTATGGATATAGAGTCATTTAACCTTAACCAATTATGAATGCAGTGAACTGTTTTTGACATAGATATTTAGGTCCCCTTATGAATGATGTTATAAACCTAATGCCACGGAGACTAGCTAGGACACAGGTATCATGGAACCCTGTGGTCTTATTTAAGGACCAATATATCAAACTAAACATATTTATATGATAATTCGTTTATTTTAAATTAAAATGTTTAATATTGGTGCATGCATCATTTTCATAGGTTGCATTTAAGTTATAAATTTCAATTGTGATTTTGGTTTCTGTGTTTAATTATTATAACCTATGTTGATATGATTTATTATTACTAATGATGATACATCTTTTATGATAAATTGATTTAGGATAGATTAAACTTTTTTCCCCAAAATTATTTTTAATTTTGCATTTCATAATATTCAATTAATAGTTTTATGATTATATGTTTAATGCACGTTTATTAAAAAAATTATAAGATAATTTTAGGAACTAGAAGTTTTATTTTAAATTAAAACAATTCCATGCTAATGTTTTTTTTTTATTTTTGATAAAGAATTTATAAATATACATTTTTACCATGTATAACTTTCTAAAATCATATTCATTGTGTATACATTGACTCAATGTTGATTGAGTTAAACAATTTTAAAAAAAATATTTCGATAACATGTTTTGGAATTTGAACCTCTTGAAATGGAATATTATTCCATGTGTTAAGATGAACTAATAACTTGATAAATAATTGTAATTAATTCCAAGTTGTGAATATAGAGATCATTTACTTACCAAGAATGTTTTAGTTATGAATTCTTGTTAGTTAACATGTGAGACTTAAATAATTTTTTTACATATTGGTTACATGTTTTATATAAATATGAATTAATTATACTTGATTAAAATTGATAATTAATTTTTTATATAGGAATTGATTGATTTTTGACAAAATTTATAGGGATATCAAATTCTATACACATTGTTTTATACAATCATGCTAATATATGTGACCTATAATAATTTTTTACACCGTATTAAGCATGATGAATTTATTATTGTTGTATTGGATTTATATTTTTTTTACTACTCTATTAATGTATATTTTTATTAATAATTAAGTATGAAATAAAGATAAGTTGAAATATATGACAAGATATAATCATGCTAATATATTAATGAAAAAGTTATTTTCATTTGAGTACTATAAGAATGTGGTGATTCTTTATACAACAATAAATTGTGAAAGTATGAGTACAAGTATGTAATTTTCACCTCCCATTAAATATTTTTCTCATGTTATGAAATGATCATTGATATTTATATTGACTATCTAAATAATGGAATTACATTTTGATGAAGTGTTTTCTTAAATCTCTAATCTTGATCTGGTGGTTGTTGATTTATAATGCTTCGTGAAATCATGCATTTTAAAGATTCTATTAATATCCTATGAATGATATGGGATGAAATAATATAGAGGATATAGTTGATGAATAAATGATATGGTTGGTGTGGAAAATGAGTTGATGATGACATGATGGTTGGGTTGACATGGGGGTGTTTAGATACTTATGTCTCATGTTTTATCCACTATTTATTTATTTATTTGTCATTATTTTATATTTCTAGTTGTGGTTAGCTAGATTTATATCAATTTTTTGTTAAATTTTTTCATGTGATAGAATGTTTTCATATAAATATTATTTGTGTGTTTAATTTTTATTGGAAATCATATTTTTATTCCTTATAATCCATGATATGTATGCCTTACTAGGATTTAATGTTGGAGCCCAATTCTGTGTTGGTTGGAGGATTGTGATTCATTCCATATTTTTTATGTGATTTATGAGGTATGTGTTAACCAAGTTGTTTGATGTTAGATGAAATATATTCCTTCAAAACATAATAAAGATGATGGAAAATAGAATAATAAAGTGGAACCTTAGGATGAATCTAAACTAAATTTATAGCAGCAGGAAGTACAAAAGTTCCTCGAAGGAGGCTGGGGAATGGGTGAAAGAGTTTAAAGTTGTTTTAGAGCTAGTGAGTACTCTAAATCAATTATGATTCACATTTATGTTTTTTCTATTTGGGAGGTATCTTGAATATGGTGTAAGTTAAATCATGGATACCTGAGTAGGATGCTTATTTGAAACTTATTGAGATATACAAGAATATTTTCATCTCTCCTATGTGTATATGTATTCTAAGAGTTGAGTCTCAGGGTTTTTAGAATAGGAGAGTGGGAAAATATTCTAGATATCGATCATGACTTTGAGAATTGGATTTGATTAGCTCAAGGAGTACTATGTTATGTTAGATGATATATTTATATTATAATGTTGTGGGTAATTGGAAGTACAACTACCCAATGGATCATGGTGTTCCTTGGATTAAGAAAGGTATTATTTTGTTCATAAGGAGGTTTGGGTTTTATTGGGTAGTTATTTGGTGTATATTGAGTTCTACATATGGTTCGAGTGGTGATTATATATTGAATTAGTGAGTTTAATATTTTCCTAATAAATTATTTCTTTTAAAATAACCTTTGGAATATTTTTGTTTGAAGTGATTTTGAAATTTCCATTTCAAAAGAAAAGAGTGTGTTGATTTGGGTTTATGTTAATAAATTCCTCCCCCTAATATAATTTTTTAACCACATTCTAAAAGTTTTTAAAGTAAAATTGTTTTTATGGAATATAGAGGATTTAAATGGTACATGGCTTGGTTTACGTGATTTCAATGATGTTTCATCCTTTCATCAGATGAGTTATTGGAGATCTTATTATAAAAATATCCTCATTTGAGAGGTATCTCATATGATTTTTGTTCGGTGACATACCTTCCTCTCTATGTTTGTTTTTAGTTATCAAGTACATTAATTGTTTCATAGGTATCTAATGTAAAGGTGTGGATTACACTTAGGTATTTCCTTTTCTTTTTTGTAGGAGTTGGGGGAATAAAAATGGGTTTTGGAGGTGTTTTGAGTGTGGAGAGTCAAGTATTGGTACTCTGGGTTCCAAAACACCTATGGATCTATCTATATAGGAGGTTATAGCCCTATAAATTTAGTATTTGTGAGTATATTGAGTAAATATTCTGTATTTTTGTCCATGGAACTCAACCATTATAGATATTTGGGAAACATAGATTATGAAATTCCTTCAGTGGAATACATTTATTTTATAGTGTTTCCCTATGGGAAATGGGTAAGGAAAATACACCATGTTTATGGGAATGGTGGTTGTGTTGGTCTGAAGTCGTGTTATATAAGATTGGGAGAAATGATGATGGAGGATCTCCTATGCCATGGTGGTGAGTGTGGAACCTTGAGTTTTATTTAGGTTCCCCCTATAGTAAATTAAGAGACCAACACACCAGGTTGGTTGCAATTGTGGTCCTATGATGAGGTGAAGTTGAGATATATGAGAGGTGAGGAAAATGGAGTTGGTGGTCACACAATGTCATGGTCATGGGTGTGGTCAGCTGAAACAATGAGTGAAACCTCCCTACACTATAGTGTTATCCATTTTAATGATAAACCAACTTTTAAATCATCTAAAACAACCACCTTAGTAGGGAATCTAGCTATTTAAAATGGTTGAGATTTCATATCTTTCTTTGACAAGAACCATTTCATCTATTTTGAGATTCTCCATAGTGTGGTGGAGGTTGGTTGATTTCTATGTAAATAGGGGTTAACCATTCCTCTTGGTTTGACTTTATTTATTTCTATAAAACCATGGAATGTTCCAAGGTATCTTGTGAAGTGTTTTTATCATACCTTATATATCATAGAATTCTCAAAACATATCATTGATCCTCCTTCGATCTAAGGAGTCTCTCTCATCCCTTTTATTTTTTATTCCTATTCCTTCTTCAGGGACGATGGCATCATCTTTGGTTATTAGCTTTTATATATTATAGTTTATTTTTTAATGATTAATGTGATGTTATAGGTTCAAGGAAGATTCTCATGAATTCATTGGTTCTCAGTTTTAGTTATTTTGATATGGTGTCACATGGATTCCTTGAGGTATAGTATTTATTAGTATTTCTTTAATATTTTTAAATTACAAGTTTCTTTATATGACATGAAACCTCTATGTTACCCATTCTGAACATATAACCATTATATTTTCAACCCCTTAAATTGAAAGACTAGAATTATCATTATTCCTTTTTGATTGATAGCCCCTTAACATGAATGCTTGGAGCTTCCAAAATTCTATTTGATTGAAAACCACCAATGAAATCCTTTGACCAATGATCATTTATACTAATTCAACCATTTTTCATCAACCTATAACCAAAATTCATTTATAAATAGTAAGTGATTAATCACTCCTTGGATTTTATGGAGAAGTTTTAGGTTTTGGGGGAAAAATTTACTTATTCTTTTATTATCCAAATTTTCTCTCAGGACCTTATTTGGTCTTGGGAAAGGGGTTGTATTTACTTATGATTTTTTTATAATAATATTCTTATATAACCTTGTTTAATATAGGGGAAGAGTTGCCATTATAATTCCATCAATACCATTAATAATACCTTCTATCAGGCTCAGTGTTGTTAGTTTGGTTCGGAGTAAAAGGATGTTATTTTCATCCATAATTGTATTACTTGATATTAACTATTCCTTTTGAATCATTCATGTGACGAATGAAGAATAATTAATAGGATGTAGTATTTTGATTATGAACCCCTAAAGGATGATTAATTATTACAAGATCAATTTAAATTAAGTAACGAAATGGTAAAGTGATAAATAAAAGGTTAATAAGTGAACTTCCCTATTGATAATGGTATTACCTTGATTGTGACACCCTCATTATAGTGATGTCCAATAATCACTTTTTTCTATCATATTGTTTGTTTATTAAATTATTCTTTCTCATGGTTATGATAAATGTTTTATGGTGTATTTAAATTTGGTCTGATTCAAGTGGTAATGGATCAATGATATGACTCGTGCACCTATTATAGGTTGTAATGGATTAAGGTTAAATTGTGTATACATTTCAATTAGGTTATGATAGTCTTGGGTTATGTCATGTTCTTAGGATATAATGGATCATAGTTATAGCATGGATCAATGATATGATGTTGAGATAATTTGATGGATGTGATAGGTTACATGGAGTTTAGGATATATAGATAATGTGGATCTATGTTGACAATATATATTGATGCTAACATGTGATGTTGGGGCCTACATGAGACTACGGTAGGAAAGGTTGAGGCCTCACACACATTAGGAGTGGCATGATATATATGTTGTATGGGGTGTATAATATGATGTTTTATCATGGTATTATTGTTACAAACTAATGTTGACATAGGATTTCATTCCCTACGAGATGTTGGGATAGGTAGGGATAAGGACTAACCCACACTATAGGGGACTTGATATAGTGGATTGATTGACTGATTTTGACATGGGATATAGGGCCCTATGGGTGACTGAGGTGGGTAGGATTGTATTCTGAACCACATCATATGCGACTATAAATTGTTAGGTTTTAATGGTTATTATTGAGATATGATATATCTCCCTTAGTTATGATTGGATGATTTAACATGTTCTTATTTTCATCTTGTCTTATGTATCGGTTCTTACACATATTTTTCATGGAGGACTAATTTCAGATGGATATTGTTATGAGTTGAAATATGAATCTACTAAGTACCCCTAAGTGATCAACCCTATATATTTTTTATTTAGTTTTCTTATAGGATAGTTCAACAAAGATTGGGGAATATTGTTTCTTAGGTAGTGGGAGTGGAGATTTGAATCTTGGTCTTTCATTTATCCTGGTTTAGTTATTTAAAAATCATATTGTTTTATTCGTGATAGGGATATATTAACCTTCAATTTATTCATGATTTAGAGTTTATTGGTGGATATTATTGCTCATCTTGGATTATATATGTAAAGTGGGTAATGACTCCCATATTCTTGAAAACATACCCTTGGTGTTAGTTTCCACCTCATAGCCTATTGGAGGTGGTATTTAGGGGCCACTCCTACCTTCACTACTGGCCCAAGAGGGGTATTACTAGAGTAAGGTTCATTAAAACATCCAACTCTCTATATATTGACACCTTTGGAATACAAAATTATCATATATACTTCATAATATAAAATCCAACCTAGCCTCCACATATTTTAAAATCTATACATCATATATGCAATGATTGACCTTTCTATATTTAATATAATATTATATCTCAAGGCTTTAAATACTATTACAATATATCACATATACATTCTATATATCAAGGAATAATACTTGTTTTTATTCAACATAAAACTTTTTAATTATATCACAACTTTGGTTATATTACACAACCCTCGTGTAAACCTTTGGATAAAAATTACAACATCACTAATAAGTAAAGTGTCTTTCACAACACTTAGCATGACCCCTATGAATCCTAATATCTCATCATCTAAAGGAATATTATCATCAATTATTTCCTTCAAAAAGTTTCATGGTTCCATTTCCATTTAGAATGACCATGAACCAAATGTCATAAACCCATGATTGGAATCCATTTTAAAAAAACACCATGTTGTGATCAACACATTCTCAAAAAAAATTTGATAGTTTAAACAATAATTGTAATAGTCAAATATAAACCATATTCCCATTAATTTTTCAATATCAAAGAACCATTACCCCCATTTGAAAATCCATAATATCATAATAAAAAAATTGCACAACATATATAAATATAATCGATCATAAATCTTTTTTTAAAATAATTTAGAACTCACCCCCACTGATAACCTTTATTGGTCCTACAGTGACAACTAAAGTGTCCCTTGAGGCCCACCTTTAATTGGAAATGAGTCAGAGACTATAATTAGGGGTATAAATCATGCATATGGGAGGTATTACACCAGTACAAAATATATTTTCCCTAATACATTTTCCACATCGGTTATTTATAACTGGTGTGGAAAATAAAATTTCAATATTTTTCACATTTGTTATTAAATAACCAATGTAAAAAATATTGTGGTTTTATTTTCCACCTTTTTTATTCAATAAATGGGATGTAAAATAAGATATTTCATGTCAGTTATTGAATGAGTGATGTGGAAAATAAAACCAAGAGATTTTCCATGACATTTATTTGATAACCAATGAAAAAAATATTATTATCCATGTCAGTTATGGAATAACCAATGTATACTATATAATTTTTCATGTTTCTTATTAAATAACCAATGTGAACAGTATTTATAATTTTAATTGAGATCAAGAGGAGTAGTTTTTTTCATTCTTTCACATGATAAAAAAAATTTCTCTCACATGGTGAACACAAAACCTAGAAATATTTGATCTGTATATTCAAATCCACCCCTTCTTTAATTTTTGGCCTGAAATTTCTTCGTTATTTATCCTCTAATTTGAATATAATTTAATTTTTATTCACCACCACTGTGCATGGTCACCCGTTAATCATCCCCTTCACATGCTTCTTATCATTTGTGTTGCTCATCCTGATTTCGATTTCAAGATAAGTTTAGTGTTTTTATTTCCATTTTCCATGAATTTCAGCTATTTTTATTTGTGGTTTTAATTTCTATTTGATGTATCTTTATATTTATATTTTCATATACCACTACCATCCATGGTAAACCATTGTCAACTTCCACACATGCTTCATATCATTGGTTTTTTTGTACCGATTCTAATTTAAATCTACATTTAGTGTTTATTATATCCATTTTCTATGCATTATAGTTATTTGTATTTGTAGTTTCAATTTTTATTTTATGTCTCTTGGTATTTGATTTTTCATCTATCATTGTCATCCATCATCATCTTCTTGTGACATATTACAGTTTGTGTAAACTTATCAGTCATCTTAGATCTGATATAAATTTACTACATTTTTTGTTTCAATTTATCATCTATCAAAGGTATTTTCATTTTTATTTCTAGTTATAATTTTATATTAATGTCTCTTTATTTTTCAATCATCATTCACCACCACTTCCCACCACTATCCATCATCGGCCACTGTGTGCACCTTTTTACAGTTGGTGTCCCTTTTTCAATCATCCCAGTTTAAATATTAATTTATGATTTGAAATTATGGTTTTGATTTTTTGTACATCAAATGTACATTCATTTGTATTTATGGTTCCATTTTTTCATTGATGTTGCCTTATTTTTTCTATTTATATTTTCAAATTTGATTATTCTCACATCTTAAATATTTTTAAATTTATGAATTATTGATTTAGATTAAATTTTGAGTTTTTTTATTAAATAATGAAATTTTAATATGTTTAAAGCTATATTTTTTTATCAAATATGTTTTTTATGAAATATGTTATGGGTTCTTTATTTTTATTTATAAAATTAAACTTGTAATTAAACTTGAGATTATGATTACTTACATTATATTTTTGGTATCTATTATGAATAATAATAAGTCAAATTTCGATTACTACACTAAGAATAGGTGATGAATATGGGAAAGGTTTCAATGCTTTTTTAGAATTTTATAAACAAAATATTCCGAGAAATGTCATGTTTTCTGTCCATTCCTAAAATTTTTAAATATTAAGAAGTTAAAAGGCATATAAATCAAAGATAATTTAATTTTTCATGGTTTTAGTTCATGTTATAGCCCTTCTATTTTTCATGTTCAAATTAGGAAAATTTTCATATATATTGATATAATGATTTTTAAGATGATAAATTTGATTAAATTGAAGAAAAAATTCATGATATTGAGATAGAGGGAATTGATAAACAACCGAGAATTGAGTGTGTATATGGTGATGCTAAAAACCCATTGTATTTGGGTTGTACAAAATTTTGGGTTTTATTGATGTTGTTAAGATTGATTTACTTGAAGGAAAAAATGGATGGAGTGATAAGATTTTTATAGAGTTTCTATAATTATTGAAATACATTCTTCTTAAAAACAATGATCATTCATATTTACATTATAATGTGATTAAAATATTAGGCATGATGGGATTGGGGTATAAGAAAATGAATTCCTTCCTAAATGACTATGTGCTATATAGGAAAGGATATGGATTTATTTTTGAGTTTCAAAAAATGTGTGAAGGCGTGGTATAAGTTGAAAGAAAAATCATAGGCTAATTTATCAGTTATAGAGACTCCTCCAATGGAATTTTGGTATCTAACTATAATTCCTCATTTGAAAGATTTATATTCTAATTAAAATAATGCAAAAAGATTAGGATGTAATGAATATGAGAGGATGTGTGATGGAAAATTATGACATCTAGATGATTTTCAATCGTGGAAAAAAATTGATCAAAAATTTCTTATATTCAAAATTGAATCTTGAAATATCATACTTGGACTATGCATAGATGAAATAAATCTGTATAGAAGAATTCATATCACACATATTTCATGGATTATTTTATTGGTAATTTACAACTTATCTCCTAAATTTTGTATAAAGAAAAATTATGACATGCAGAGTTTAATGATATCTAGACCAAAGAAGCCTATAAATGATATTTATGTTTCATTATCACCATTAGTTGATGACTTATAAATTTTATAGGAGGAAGGTATTATGGCATGTGATTCAAATAAAATGGAATATTTTAAACTACTTGAAATTATTATTTTCACTATAAATGACTCTCATCATATGGAAATTTTTCTAGATACAGTGTTAAGGGGCATAAATCTTGTCTCATTTTTTAACAAAAGACTTCATATTTTCAACTACAACATGGAAGGAAAATAGTATACATGGGTCATTGATGGTTTTTTTATATGGATCACTCTTTTAAAATATTAAAAATCATTCAAAATCTCACAATAATTTGATATTGCTCCAAAAACTTTTTCCACTAATAATTATTTTGAGATGGTGAAAAACATCGCTGTCAAAATTGAAAAGTTGTAGAAATCTGGTGATGATAGTAATATTTGGGAGAAAAATTCAATATTTTTTGAGCTACCATAGTGGATATATAATATAGTGAAACATAACATTGATTCATACACGTGGAGAAGAATATCTATGACAACTTGTTTGGAAAATTGTTTGATATCAAAGGAAATACTAAAGATGTTTTGAATGTAATATTGGACTTACTCTAAATGGTGATATGTTTGTAGTTAACTCTCACTCAAAATGAAAGGAAACCAAACCTACCCCCAGTTTTTCATGCATTGTCTAAGAGGTATAAAATTATCTTTTGTAAATTTATTCATGATATGAAAGTACTCTAGGGTTATTCATAAAATGTAAAAAAATTTGTGCCATTAAATTTTTCAAGTTGACACCTATGAAATCTCATGATTATCACATCATGATGCAACATCTAATTCTAGTTGAATTGCATGGAATATTTCCCATATCTTTCATAATTACTATCATGAATGTGTGTTATTTTTACAATTCAATTTTGTAATAAGGTGGTCGATCTGAATGCTTTGAAAAAATTGGAGGACAAAGTAATTTCTATACTTAGTCAATTGTAAATGTATTTTCCTCCTTTTTTATATCATGGTGCATTTAATGGTTCATTTTTTCAAGAATTAAAGCATTATGTACATATATATCTACATTGGATATATTATTTTCAAAGGTATATAATGATATTGAAGGGGTATATTAAGAATCTTTATCAACCTAAAGCCTTGATTATTGATAAGTATATTTATAAGGAGGTTGCAGTGTATTTTATATGCTATGTGGATGTAGTGGAGAACATCATTTTTCCTAAATCTCACTATGAATGAGTCAATTATGGAAGAAAGGGGATTTTTGGCATGAAAGTAAAATCATTAAGAGGTGTACGCATAATGAAGGTATATTTTTACATCTTGAATAACATATATTATTCTCATCTATTATAAATTTTCATAATAATGTGTTAAAATAATATTATCCAAAGATGAAAGATATGTGGATTTTGAATGAGGATAAGAAAAAAAAAATTTGGTTTAAAGAGACCATTCATAGAATATTATATGCAATAGAAACATTTAGTTGGTTAGTGGTAAGTCCCAATTTAAACTTGATAACATGGTCTAGGTAAAACATTAATGGCTATAAATTTCATATGAAACATTTGGACAATAGAAGGGAAGTTCAAAATAGTAGTGTATTGGTCTTCAAAAAAGAAATCCATTTTTCATGTTCCAAACAAAAAACCCAATCTTTGTATCAAGTGGATATTATTGAGTCATTGAAGAAATATTAAATGTTGGATAAATTAAATTTTGAGTTCCAGTGTTTAATAAAAAATGGGATATCAATAAAAATAGTGTCAGACACAATGAATTTGGAATGACACTAGTTAATCTGAAATGATTGTAATACACAGCTGGTCCTATTATCATGGAAATGCATGAAAACAAATTATATTCTTGATCAATCCAACATATAGTGATCTATTGTTTTATAAGGAAAAAAATATATTGGTGATGAAAAAATTGATAAAGATTTTAATTTATGTGAGATACCTACATCCGTGGAGATATTAACAAATAATATTGATGATCATGTCATATACATGGTTTTTTCCATACATAATGATCTTGAAAAGGAATTTGGGAAAATAATACTTTATTAGATTTCAAATTATATAGGTAATATATGTTTATTTCTGATTTAATTTAAAATTTTCATAAAATTTTAGATATTTTAGTTTTATTTTCACTATTAAAACACATATCATAACTAATAAGTTAATTTTTTTTATATTAGTTCAATTTTATTTAATTTACCATGTGTACCATTACTTTACTTATCTATTTATTTATTTTGTGAAAAAAAAATATTTTAAAGCTAATATTTTATATAAAATAAATATATTCAATAAAACAGTATATTCAAAGAATGATTTTTATGTAAAAATGATTTAATACGTTGGAGATTTTCTACTATTAACATACCATTTATGGATTTGCTTTAATTATTTTATGTCTTTTCATCTCACATTAATGTTGTTAGAATTTCAATTTACTCTCACAAATATGAATAAAAATTTGGTATGTTTAGTTTACTTTTTATTAGATCATATTTCATATATTCAAAGAATGTTATTTTTAATATAAAAAATGGTGTAATACAGTAGAGGATTTTTACTATTAAAACACCATTTTTGGATATTTTTCATTCTTTTATGTCATTTCATCTCTGATTAATTTTGTTATAATTTTAGTTAACTATAAATATATGAATAAATTTTTTTTAGTTTAGTTTAATTTTTTTTATACTTTTTAATTTTTCATATACATTTTTATTTAATTATTGGATTTGTATATTTTTTTACTAATTGTTTATTACATTTATTTGAAGGATAATTACAGATCAAATATCTAATCTACCAAATAATTCTATAGAGTATTTTACACTTACCTCTAGGGAGTAATGTAAAAATACTTCTTTTGGTGATCCTCTGAATCTTCTGTATATGAGAAATTTACTTCCATAGGTAAAAATGAGTTTGAGGGTTGGTAAATGTGGTAGCACACATTTAATAAAATTTTCAACTACTCATAGCCATGACTAGAGTAAACCAGTTGAATTTTATGATAATGATATTCCAATAGGTCAAAATTCAAAACAATTAAACACTTTTATTACAATGTCGTCTAAAATCTAAGTTAGTATTTTCATTTATGATTAAAAAATACTAAAAAAATTAAAATATCTCAATTATGGGACACCATTTTGGTAAGAAGTTTTTATTTTACTAATCATAAAATGTTTATAATAATATATCTTTTCACCTTATTATTAGAAGATATATGATATACCTAATACTGGAGGATTCATGAAGGATTTTTTAATAATGAAAGCTTGGAGGTAGAGGGATTTTAAATCAACCCTCATGTTAAATTTTATTTTTTGGTATAGAAAACATAAAAATCCTTGGGATATATATTGATTTATATATAATGATACATGAATGGAATTTTTTGATAGTATACAACAGGAAGTGTTTTTGGTAATTACAATGTTACCATTTGGAATTTTTTTATATTAATGATCATATTAAAAATTTCATTATAATTAATTATAGAAAACGAGAAGATCAAATCATGAGATCCAATATAGAAATTTATACACTCATACTTTATCTTATGGAGGGTATATATTATTGGAATAATAAATTATAGTTGAAAATTTTCAAAAAATGAGATCTGATTCTTCAGGATCCGCAGAGGTTTCCCTCTTCCTCCCATCTAGATAGGAAAATGGAAGAGGGATATGATGATAAAAAAACAATATCTTAATAAACACTCAAGGTTTTTAGCTTATATGAATGTAAGATGTTTACTTTATTTATTTATTTAAGTTAATTTAATTCATTGTATATTTTTATTCACTGTGGATTGTTTCAAATATTCTAAACATTAATATTTTGAGGAGAAGATAACTCGAGGGGTCTTCATAGATGAGGGTATAAAGGATATTTTAGATACCTTATTGGGAGATCCCAAACACTAGGATCATCTACAAGGATACTCAACATGTCTATCGGTAAAAAAAGTGTTCCCACATTCTGATGCTTCTTTAATGGAGAATGTTTATAAAAAAATAGAATTTTTGGAATCTATATTTCAATATATTCATGATGCGATGGAGGATAATATCAGATCTTTAGTATAGTCTATGTTTGAAGATATACAAAGATAGTTTTAGGCTGTTGATCCTACTCCTACACATCTAAATTCATATCCCACTCCTCATATTTATCCTACTCCTACACCTCCTATAGTAGACCCCACTCCTCTTATTTATCCTATATATATACCTCTCCTCCAAAGAATCGTATATATTATGATTTGTATGTTGATGATCCCCAGCATCATGTTGTTTCATATGGGATGATATATTATATTCACGATACCATTTATCATCAAAATATATAGATAGAAAATAATAGGGCCACTATATAGGATATTATGGATAGATCATTAATAATATAATTTAGTATAGATGAGTTCAGTATAGTTGGAAAAGTATTAGTTTGGTCATCTATACTTGTTCGATAAATTACTATAAAGGTATGTTTATATTATATCCATTATTTAAATTTAATATTAAATTTATTTTAACACTTTAAAGTTTATATATTTATCTATTTTTTATAGTAATAATTTAAAGGTAAAGAAATATTGTATAGACAATTGAAAATACAAACTATTATGATGTTTGATACAACTTATACTAGACATGATAGATTGTCAACATATTCAAATTTTTTGTCCTATGTTAATGATATTGCAATATAAGTTGGAATTTATGGTACTAAAATGAATTTGATTTTTGAAAATAAGATCACATGAATTTTGTAATTGGATATGAGTTGGGAATCAATATGATGCAAGTTTTTTCCATATAAGTCAATTCACATAAAAATTAATGTTATTTTAATTTATTTCAAATTAATTATTATATTTTTTTTGTGTTATATATATTTATCCAATTTGGAAATAGAGTGACACTACATCAGTATATGGATTTTGGGATACATAACTTATTTCACCTATAGAAAGTACAATGACTGATACATAAATAACAATTTGTATTGCTAAAATAATTCAAAAGAAAACAATTATGAAAAGATGGATGTTTATTTATCTTCAATAGTATGAAACTTATAACTCATAAAGTGTTATATATCTCTTAAAAAAATAAAAAATTACATTATATTTTCTTAAATATTAATTTTCATTGGATTTTGAGTTTCTTTAAAGGGATAAGAGACTTTATTGGCTATGCTATATCCATAGTAAAGTGTGAGAATTTGTTTTGACTATATTGAACATGTATGTTTGAATGTTTCAATAATTTTATAAATTATGATGAAATTTAAAATTTTCTATTTATATTATTTTCAAAAAGACATTTAGTTAATTTATAGATATAACAACAAAGAAGAGGAGCAAGATCATATATGTAAAAGAAAATGCGACTTTTCATTTAAAATTACTATATTTTGGTTAGAGTAGGTAAAATGATATTTTGAATTTAAAAATTAATTTAAATATGAATTTCATAAACAAGAATGATTAAAGTAATTGGGATATTATTTTTTAATATTTATATTCGAAATAATTTCAACCATGATAGTTACGAGGTCTTAGAATATTAGATTTTTTTATAAACCTTTCCTTTAATTTTTCATTCATTATATTCAGAATACATGTTAAATGATTTCATTTTAATTTTTATACTTTTTATAACCCCTATAATTATACAAGAAAAGATCTATGACAATATAAAATTTAATGGTTTAATCATTTCACAAGTCTAATTGGGTTTTAGTGTCTTTATAATATACATCGTAATCTTGAAAGTTCAAATTGTAAATTTTTTTTCTACTACTGTTTTTATGTTGTTGATTTTTAGTTATACTATTTTTTCTTTTAATGGTTTGTTTTATTGTTGAAAGGTAGATAATTAATATAATTTTATTTAAAAAATATATCTTTTGAGTTGGTAATTTTATAACTGATGTCACAAATGTAAAAAATTATTTACCTCATCAGTTTAAAAAAAAGATAAATGTGGTAAAATATTTTTCACATTTGTTTTTATATAACATGTGTATTAAAACATGAATAATTTTCTTTTTCACATAGTTTATATGAACACCAATGTGGGAAAAAAAATTACAGATATTTCACATTGATTATGAAATAACCAACATGAAAAACATCCACCAAAATGTATTTGCAATGTCAATTTTTTTAATATACGCTAAAAAGTTATTTAAAATGTCTCCTGTAATAACATCATGAACTAATTGACGTTAGAAAACAAAAAAAACAATTCAAAAAAACATTTTTTACACTAGTTTTACCCTAAAATATCCTAAAACCTAATAATAAAACCACCAATCAATTCTATAATATAAAATAAATCATAAAACCCACAAAAAAAATAAAATTCATGATATGTTATATGAATATAAACCTCTAAAATAAATACAAAAAGGAAACTATTACGGAAGAATATCCAACCATGAATATGATTTCTAAGATAGTATTATTTATCTCAGCCTCCAAAATATCTCTGGAAACTTAAAAATAGTTTATATAAAGAGGGGTGATCATACATTTATATTCAGTAGGATCCTCTTCAAGATCTATCATGAAAATTTGTAAGAATCGTACTAATACTTTAGTGAATAAACAAAATAACTAGTAATCACTTACCAAGGAAATTATCACCCATCCTTACCAAGTATATATCACCTAATAGTGAGTCCAAGTATTATAAAATAACAATGAAAGAGTACAAAAAAGGGTAACCCGAAAACTTTTTCACTTGTTTTTCACTCTCATTACCCAATGTCAAATTTATTGTTCTTTAAACCCTTCCATATCATCAGAACCATATCCACATAGCATTCATAACGATTCATATATAATGTGGGTCAGATTGCATCCCAACCTATCCAAACCCATATAGGATCCAAAATACTCATTGGAATTAATCTACACCAAAAACATCATATCCACTGGTCAATTGTGAATCACTTTTCTATAATAATAAGGTTTTGTGAAAGTTAAATACATCAACCACATTCAATATTCCTACCATGCACGAACCTTACTATATATACCACATAATCATCCCACCATAATCACATTAATCACATTTTCAACCTTTTTATATCATTGAAATACCACATTTGTAATAGATTGAATGGAAGATGAAGTATTCGTCCACATTTTCCCATTCCAACTTAGATGTTTGGGAAATTTCCTAGAACCCAAAACATTTGGGAATCAGAAAGGTAACTCAAATTTGGTGGGGTGTATAAATAAATAAAAATAAAAATAAAGTATTGAATATACACATGAAATACCAACTTAATAGGTTCATGCTAAAATAGTATTACCAAAATTTTTAAACACCATCATACCTCTACCACTTTCCATTAGAAACCATTTCCACTTATACCTTATCAACCAGTCCACATTCCCATAAAAACAACGACAAAAACCATTAACAATTCCTATTTAATAACATAATTTAATTATTTACATATTTTTCATTTACCAACTATATTACATTAATTATATTTTTCAGATTCATATTATTGACAAACCATTCTTAGTCATCACCCACATTTGACCAAACCATTACGAATTCATTTAATTATTAATATTATCTATTGTTGTTATCATGAAACTATAAAATAATCCCACAAACACCATAAAACCATCCCACAACACATACCATACTAACCATTGTAATCCACTTTATAAATCTCCACACAACCAAATGTCAACAACCCCCACCACTATAAAAAACATTTCTATTCTGTAATACCAACCACAAACACTCTACCTAATACATTACACATATAAAACCATCTATAAAAATTACCTCAATGCATCAATCATAATAGTCACACCAGTGAAAACATAATTACAGGAAAAGAAACAACAATCAACACTCAATTCTAGTATTTAGACACTTACTCTCTCCCCATTCGTCCTGCAAGAAACAACAGTTAAATTTCAATTTTAAAAAACTAGTTCACTTGTTATCTTTATGTTATTAAAATTTTATTATTGTTGATTTAATCATTATATTCATAGTTATATCATACAATATTAATGAAATTAATAATTTTCATTAATATAATCAATTATGAATTAATTACATGATAAATATTATCAAAACAAGTAAACACATGTGGAACACCCTTTCCCATCAATTACCTTTTAAATTTAATTCATTATCCTCTATATATCTACGATTTCAATCCAAAAAATTAATTAAAGATAATAAAAAATCCAAAATTTAAAAATATAAAGACAGTTTTTGAATCCCCAACATCAAAGGACACATCACAAGCTATTGTTCATGAGTAAGTGAAGAGAAGATGGTAAACTCCAAGGATAATATAATTGGAGAAAAAAAGTATAAGAGGAGGTAATATCATATTGAATTATAAAATATGGATCTTATGATACTGAGGATCTAGGATAAGAAATAGTCTATTTAAAGTCCTTCCAAAAATGCACTTATGATCTCCAAAGATTGAGACAATCAAGGGAAATAAAATGAGATTCGAATGTGTTTTTGATTTTATACTCAGACTAGAAGACACAAAACTATAATACAAAGGGGATGTCACACCTTAATGAGTTTAAGTTGAATATATATATATATATATATATATCATTGAATATCTCCCATATATATTCCCTCACAAACCGAATAAACATTCCAAATATATTACAAATAAAGGAGGGAGAAAGAAAAAATGAAATCATCACACTATAGCATCCTATCTTCTGAAACTACAAGGGATCCCTTAATCCCAATAATAGTTTAGCTCAAGTCCCATGAAAGTGGTTTCCTAAAAGGTAGAACCACCAAAACCAACCACTCCAGGAGCTACACCATTACAGTAATAACCACACAGGAATCCATGTACTTCCCTTAATCCTGATCAAACCAAGACCAAAATCACAATGAAACTAAGGACTATGGTACTAGGACTCCATAAAAAGAAAAAAATATGGAATCATGACCCCTATGCTCCACTATTTACCTCCCAGTGATGATCTAAAAGGCTATTAATGGAAGAGTAAATAGATTAAAAAAACCATTTCATGATGTAATCGAGAAAACCACACCATATCATCCCATCTCCCAATAAAAATCTCAACATCATCTAAAACTTATTTCCTCTGATTGCCTCACAAAACATCCAATACACAACCCACATAAATTAATGGGATAGAAATTTATCTTTTATTACAATATATACCTCTAAAATGATTCTCATCCCTAACATTCAAAACCAACCTATAGAGAAATAGCCAACCTTTAACCCAAAAACCCCCATGATACTCCTCTCAAACTAAACAATGTTACCACCAAGACACAAATCAATACCAAAAGAATAAACCTAAAATGAAATTTATATATATAATTATATTTATAAATCAAATATGATATCAATCATTTATAACCTTATATAAAAATTAAGTTCAAAAGATTTAAGGATACTGAGTTCATATCTATGACTCACATTCCCTTTTACTTTATTTAGATTCTCCATTCCACCACAAAACATTAACCAATGGAATAGATTTCTCACAAAAAATCTTCCCTAAAAAATCCCAAATATCAAATAGTCACTCCATGAATGTCACATCATTATTAATATCCAACTACACCAGTCAATCACATGTGAATATTTATGAAGGTATCAATGAATCTGAGATAAATGGAAAATATTGTGGACCCAATACAATAATGGAGGAAGAACTAACCAACACACCACCTCACTAATGCAACCTAAAAGATTAAAAGGGACAATAAAATGTATCGAGATCTTACTCATTCAACTTAACCTTAACTTACCACAATGATGGGAAACCCTCAAGAACACATTATTTCTTACCTTGAAATCTATAGTTATCCTCATATTATATGAATACATATACTAATGTCCTTTTTCAACATTTATCCACCCATGAAAAATCTGAAACTTCTCTATAATATTTTCCACAACATCTGGTAAAACAACTACTGACTCTCCAACCTTGTTCCATCACAATTGTGACTTGAATGTTCATCCATAAAATACCTTGAAAAAATATATAATATTAGATGAGTGATAACTATTATTGTAATAAAATCAACTAAAGATAGGTTACTCAACCATGACCCACCAAAATCTATAACACAAGATCATAGCATATCTGCTAGTATCTGGATGGTTTTCTCTTTTTCCCTATCCTTATAAGGATAAAAGGTAGTTCTCAAGTGGAGTTGAGAGTAAAAAGAATATGAAGAACTACCCAAAACCATGAGGTAAAATGAGGATCCTTATAAGAAAAGATGGTACTCAGTACCCCATAAATTCACACTATCTCATTCACATACTTCATCACTAGAACATCCACATTACCTGACTCCTTGGCCTCTAGGATATAAGATGAATTTTTCAATCAATCCATGATCACAAAAATATAATCTAATAATCGTTAGGATTAAGGTAAACCAGTGACGATATCTATCAAGATTTCATCCTATTTACACTTGAGGAAATCCAATGGGTGTAACAAACCACTAAGAATGTGATTCTATACCTTTACCTATTGGTAGTCCAAATATTACAACATTACCTCTTCCACTGACCACTTAATTCCAAACCACTAAACATGAATCCTTATGGAATGAAACATCATGGAAACTACATGATGTACTACCAAATCTAGGATATGAAACTCTTAGGTAGAATCTTCTCACCTCACTAATAGTATAAACAATATCCACTAGAACAACATCTGATGTATACCATCCTTTAACCATCCATCTCATGAATCAACATAAAAGACATGGTCTCACGTTACCTCTAAATATAAGTATACCCATTAATACTCCCCTATATGATGCATCAAAGATGAATGAAATGTGATCTGATACATGCTACTTATACCACCCGGGTTTCCCACATCAAGATACATCAACGCAAGCTCCTCCATCACCCTCCAAGAAACTCTAAACTCTCAAATATCATCTTCCTATGATTTTATACTCATCATATTAATAACTTTATTTCCTTTCCTAAGTATATAGTAGATATTGGTGTTATAGAACTTTATCCACATCTATTTAATGAGATTTAGATCCCATTGAGAGAAAGACTCATAGAAAAATATGACTTTGTGTATGCATTTTAACATAAGTTTATCAGAAACTCACATCACAATGCATACAGAGGGACATTTAACATCATTTTTATTAAAAATGATGTTAAAAATATTTATAATATAATATTAACATTTGTTTCTTGTAAAAACAATGTTAAAATTATATAATTTTTCACTTTTTACATCATGTTTTAGTAAAACAAACATAAAATATTTTTCCACATTTCGACATCAATTTTTACAAAAATTGACTTCAATATATATATATATATAACTTCTCATATAATTTTTTATAAAAAATAACATTAAAACTATTCTCATTGGAATTTGCAACATTAGTTTTACATATAACAGATTTCAAAAGTAAAAAAATTATCAAACGAAAGTGGGATTTAATTTTTTTACAATGTGATTTTTAATTTTTTAATGCCATCTAAAATTAATTATATATCACTATAAATTCTAAAGAATATTTTATAAATTTTCACTCTCTAAAATTATTTATTTTTATTCTACTATTTTGATCCTCTTCATCATTCAACCAGTTCTTGATTTGGTGATTTTGAAATGGTTTTTATAATTATTCTCACATTATATAATTTATTTATGATTATTTTTATATATCAGTATAATTGTTAATTATAATATAATTTTCGATGAAGAAACCCCATTATATTGAGTAAAAAATATAAAGATTCCACGTGAGATTTATAGGATGAAGTCCAAAATTGTTTAAAAACCAGAACTTCAAATGCCACATGATTTCTTGCATCAAAATAAAATTAAGTCAATGGACACTACATCAAGAATTGAAATTAAGTTGAATATTTGGAATTATTTTTCTACATTTAATTTGGTTTCAATAATGTTCTACTGAATCAATCCTTTTTTTCATCTAAGTGAGTTGAACCATTAAGTTTAATATTAGATTCGAATATTTTTCTTTTATTTTTTATATTTTTTTAGTTTTTATAATTCTATACTTCATTGATCATATATTATCATACATGTGAGTAATGATAATTTTAATATTTTTTAAAAAAATATAGGGTTTTGACATCAGTTTTATTATAACTGACATTAAAATTGAATTTTGACACCAGTTATAACACAAAACAAACATAAAAAGTAATCTAGTAGCACTTTCAATGTCATTTATAACAAAAAAAGACTTCAAAAGTCATCAAGTGGAAATTTATAAGTCAGTTATGAAAAAAATGACATATAAAGTCTCTTAATTTAAAAAAATATGAATTTTATGGTTGGTTTTAATAACTGATGTTAAAAATGTATTCACAACCTTACTCACAAATTCATTTCCCCAAATACTGACATAAAACACCAAAAAACAATGTTAAAGTCTATTTTTTCTATTAGTGAAAATATAACTCAGATGAATGTGATCTATAAAGACTAAAATCACTCAATGTTGATGTAACGTTACAACAACTTTAGAGAGAAAACTATTTCCACTAACTCAATATAATGGGTGAAATATTTTTTCTTATGAGCATGTAAATACCTCAAACTATATGAGATCATCTCCATATATTTTATTAAGATACATCTTAGACTGAGATTATAATTATTACTATAAACATCAAACATCACTCCCTCTTATGGAAAGTAAATTATGGGAGCATTGACCAACTTCTTCCTCAGGTAGTCAAAAGTTGTATGACACTAATTAGTCCACACAAAATCTTGGTTATTCCTGGTCAAATATATCAATGAGTATATATACCAATATAATTCATGAATGAACATATGATAATATCCCATGATCCTAAAGAAACTATATACCATTGTAATATTATTAGGTTATACCCAATAAACAACCACCTAGATATTCAATGGATCGATTATCACTCCCTTCTAAGATACCACATGCCTCGAAAAATGTACATCTTTAATCCAAAACATTCACTTGTACAATTTCCTATAAATTTGATGGCACCACCAGACTTTCAGGATTTCCCTAAGATGCCTGACATTCCCCTACTCTAACCTTGAGTAGACAAGAATTTTGTTGATGAACGCCACCACAAACTATTCCAGGAACTCATGAAACTGAACGTTCAAGAGACCTATGAAAATATATAGGTCATTAATAACACATAATAAAATAAAAATGGACAAAAGTTGTCCCTATAAACATAAAAAAATAAGTCCTAGAGTTATTATCCTCTTTAACCCTCATCTAGTGATATCTACATTGTAGATTGATTTTTGAAAACTAGCTGGGTAAAATAAAACATCAATTCTTGGGAGGTATTAACAATTCTTGAATATCTTATGATTCATTCATTCGTAGTTTATACACAACCTAAGACCATAATCTTCCTTATTTATGAATAATATTGGAGAACCCCATGATAATACACTAGGTCATATGAAACCATTATTCATCACATAATCTATCTATACCATCAACTCCCATGTCTTAGAATGCGTCATCAGATAAGGGGTCATCAAAATAGGAGAGACACCCGGTTGAATATTTATCCCAAAATTTATGTTTCATCAATGGATTAGGGTTATAACCTCATTGGGGAAGACATCCAAGAATTCCTCAACAACTGTTGGAGTCCCCACCATCGATCCCTCTATGAAATCCAATTATAGCATTTCCAACTGTGAAAAAAGAGGAATTAAAGGACTACAAGACATTTAGTGATCCAAATCACCAAGGAACACCAAATTATGTACCTCCACATAATATAACATTATTCTTCTCTAGAAATAATTTATGACCTCACACATGGAATATAACCAGTCCATGTTGAAGATGAAATTGTATGGTTGTATCTGTATTAAGAATAAATCCTCAAATGATATGTGTTTCCCTATCATCATCTCAAAACCCCAAAAAACATAAAGAAAAAAACATGACCTTCAACTAGTGTGGTCAATAGTGGGGGCACTAGAAGCCTCTCCTCCTTAATTCCAAAGGCACCTACCAAGGTGAGTGAAATAAATGAGTGTGATACTATAGAATTAAACAAATAATAAAACAAGTTATAAAATTATCATATGTTACTTCAAATGATCTTTGGATCATATAGTTTCAACACTTCTATTACATGAAACTTCATGTATCCAGCTCCTCTACCTCACTTCTGAAAACCACCTCCATAGCCACACTCATCCCGATTCACCGAGGTATAAGGAATATAATAAGGCTGGACTCTACTAAATATATCCCCTCTCAATAGAACATAATCATGATTTCCATGTTGTGGATACATCCTCTGAGGTAGTTTGACACCCCAAGATCATATATATGATTCCCTTTAAATAACTGAATGTGTTTAATATCTTTTTCCACATGCAATGTCGAACTTAAACGAAACCATGATATATTTAGATCAAATATAAATATTTATGTATGATCATTAAAATTTATTTTTAGAATTAGATGGAATGAATAGGATTTAATTATGTATAAAATATATGTATAAATAAAATTAATTCTAATTTTAATATAAATTAAATTGGTTTACCTAAAATGACTAATAATATCATTTATTTTTTAGAAAAGCGCTTTTTGAAAAATTGTTTTCTATGTGACATTAATTTAAATTTCAAGAATCATGATATTAATTATTATATATTATGTTTTATATTAATAATTTGTTGATACCAATTTAGTTCATAAATGATATAAAATAAAAATAAAAACAATTAGTATTTGAAAATTTCATTTTCAAATAAAGACGGGTTTTCATTATATTTTACAATTTTATTAAAAAATTTGATTTCTAAATATTAGGATTTTAATTTTAACAAATGAATTTAATTTTTGTATTTATAATTAAAATATTATCAAAATATGATTTCTTCTATTTTTCTAAAATAATCATTTTTTAGGTGAATTGTGAAAAATACTGATTTTGATAATATTCTCACTTTAAAATAAATTAGATGTTTTTAAAACCATTTTTTATTTAAAAATATATAATTATAAATTAAAATAAATCATTTAAAAATAATATTTTTTATTTATAAAACACATGAATATCATATAATAAAATCAAGAAATATTTTATGAAAAATATTTTCCATCTGTTTATTTAATTACATTTACGAATGGGAAATTAGGTTTTATATTTATTTAAATATCAAATAACTCCTATTTGATAAATAATAATCTTATTAATTTCAATATAATTAATAATTTCAATATTTTTTTCTATACATATTCTTTATGATTAAAAATATATGTTTTCAAATAATGGGTTTTCACACATTATATGCACTAACATTAAAATTAAATATCCTACTTATAGAAATTAGACTTGATAAAATCTATATAATAGTTAAGCTCATAATTTTAATATTATATAATAAGTGCAATCTCATTTTTAGGTATATAAATTATATTACCTTGGTTAATGTTAACTACCATGTTAATAGTTAAAATGTTACATTTGAATTGTTTTAACGGTGACACATAATTTTTTCCTAATAAATTATATTAATATATTTTAAATTATGACTATAATTTTATGTTTAAACTTATTTATATATATATATTAAAAATCATTTCATGGTAAATAAATACTACAAAATATTAATAACACTTAAAAGAGAAAAAAATATTTTTCTAAAAAATATTTTTTCTATATGTATTGTGTTTTAATTTAAAAGTTAATTTTCTATAATTTATAAATTTATTTGTATTAAATGTAGATTAATTTTTTTTCATAAAATAAATATTAGGTAATGGGGGTCAACTTTTATAATTAATAATATATAAAATTACTTGTTTAAAAACTAGTTAACCTAGTAAAAGTTAATTTTAGTAAAAGGTTAAAAGTAAAAAAATAAAAGCCTAAAATCACTCTTACATTATATAAAAAATGTATGAGAGTATTTTCAACATAAAATTTTAAGAAACCCCATATTTTTCCACTTTTGAGCCATTTATCATTAAATTTTTCCACAGAATTACTGAAAATGATGAGTGTTTCTAAAACTTCCATTTTCCTCTCTTACAAAATGATACCACTTCCACCCTTTAAAATTTACACTTAACTATATAATTAATCCATGAAAATTTCCAATTTTTATCCTGATATAACCTAATACCACTTCCTAAATTCAATTTTCATGCTACTTTAGACTAATCCCTTCAATTTCAAGTAGCCTAAGGAAAGATCAACTCTCCAACCGAATTATTTTCTCTTTTTTATGTTTTTATTCTTAATATTACTCTTCCAAATATCCTATCAGCGTAATAATATGATGAATTAGTTATAATTATTATAATTATATGTTACTATACTAATTTTATAAACCTTATTTATTAATTTCCATCATCTTGGAAAAATAAATTAATTCACATCGTGTTTGTGATTGAACTACCGCCTCCATGAAGAACCATTTTTCATTTTTCATATATATTTTAATTATATATCCAAACATATTCAAATATAGTTATCCATTATAAAAAAATAAAATAATATCATTATGATTAAATAATATTATTATTATGACAAAATAAACACCTACTTAACCATACCCATCCATCGAGTTGAAGTGTGATCAAGTTTGAGTCGGTTTAACCCCCAACATGAATGATGCTATAAAAATATATAATGGATAACTATGGGAAAATAAATAAAAAAGTTATTTTAATATAATAATAAAATCATTATTGTTATATGGTTTGGGAAATATTATATTAAGTATTTAACTTATTGTTAAATTATCATCTTCATTCACTAAAATCACTAAAATAGGCTAACACTAATTCCAATTACATGCGGCATAACTAAAACACTTATGGATTGATATAATAAATTTATAAATAAATATAAGCTATTTATAAATAAATATAAGTTATATTTTTTATATTAAATGATATATTTATGATTAAGTTGGTATCAAATTGTGGGTAGTGATATCAACATTATAAAATGTGTACAAATGATGAAAGTTATTAACACTCGATGGTTGAAATAATCTATAAATAATAAATATTCTCATAATAAATAATTATAAATGAGGGATGAAAAAAGTAACATATAAGAATATGGTTATGAAATATTTTGTTAAGGTACCTATTTTTTTATAGGATTCTATATTTTCATTGACTAATCAAGGAAACCAAGTAAATTTTTTTCATCTCAATTTTCTATCTTTGAGACTTGTTGGGTATTATGATTCAAATTTCATTTATACGGTGTAAATAATGCATATTTGACAAATAATATAATTGATTATCATTTAATCAGGGTATTTTAAGTTCAATTACTATCCTAATCTTTTAAGGGTTTTTTAATTCAAAAGGTTCCTTTGTCTCAAACTTTAAATCCTTGAGGCATGTTTATGTTTTGTGTCATGTTTCCTTTTTATGGTGTATCATACTAATTGAATTTTGGGGGATTTACTATCCAACTAGTGTTCCCCTATTCAAGTGTATTTTGGTTTAAATTATTCCCTATTAGTAATTATTTTTGTAACACAACATTCATTCATTGAGTTATGGTCATTCTATTGAACTTATTTTATATAATTTGGGAATATTATTATCTTAGATTATAGTATACAATATTATATAATTCTATTTTATATACATTCCTACCACATATACCCTTTGAAAAATATTTATCACTTCTTTTGTTATATTCTTTTTCAACCATCCACCTTCTTTATCTGGATGTCTTATGATTATGTAATCCAAGTATGGACTTAGTCATGTACCCATTACTCTATACGGTATGAACATAAAATTTTACATAATTCAAATTAGATGTTGTTCACTTATAAAGAATTTAATTTTATTTACATGGGAAAAATTACAAGTGTTTTGTATATTTTTATTCCAATGTGCATGATTATTAGCAAGTTGACTATGTATTTTTAAACATTCACCTTCTTCCTCTAGATGGGTTATGATCATGTTATCCATTTTATTAAAATGGGAAAAGTATTGGTGATATTTATGTTATTATACCAATACTAATGTTTATTGGAAAAGTTAATTATTAATTGTTTATTTATTTTCTCATATGATGATTACATTGGACTTAAACAATTTAAAGGTGGGGACCAACATTACACAACCCCTCAATGCATTGGTAGGCATTATGAGACAGAAATTATTGGGTATTTTGGTGTATGTTTACCGAAAACAAAATATTTCTCTAATAGTAAAATCATTATGTCTTGGTTTATGGTATGGAATTAATTATCTGGTATTATATGGTTCATATCTAAGGATCCAATTACTGTTATCCATGTGAAAAATTTTTGGGAGATATTTAAGACTTAATATGGTTAAGTAGTTTATTATATAGTGAAAAATATCCATCATTTGTGAAACACATTGGTCTTGTTAGTTTGTGTTTTTTCATAATTATCTAATGATATAAAACTAAAATTCCCTGGTAATGTATGTAATTAACGTTTTCCTTTATGTTAATTAATATTGGGATAGTTATGTGTGAGAATATATTATTGGTATTGAATATATTATTTAAATTATATGTTTATGGAATCAGATATTAGAGTGTGGGTACAGAGCATCATAGTTTGAATTAGAGTACAATTATAAATAACTTTAGAGATTAGGATGTTTGTTGAGGATACTTTAAGGGTTGATAATTTTTATTTCACCATAATTTCAAATGTATAGATATCCCTTTTGGATAGTATATGATTAAATATTAAGTTAATAATGCACATTTTATTTGGGGCTTTGGGTTAGAAAAGATTAATGAAAACCCTAGAGATGGTTGTAAGTATAGGATAACATCTAGAAGTTTTGTTAAAGTAATGAGTAGGTGGTTCTCTTAGAAATATATCTCTATTGGGATATTAGAAAGGGGATATAAATGTGGACCAGATGCACCTAACAATAATAACACTAAAAGGGGTTAGTTGAGTATTTATTGAATCATTACATTGATGCTTGATGAGTGGGACTAAGACTACACACTTATATAGACACTCCTAGGGGATATTATTTGGTTATTAAAGTTATATTTATGAAATACTATGAAGGATTTTTTTCTTGTATTCTTTATGTTATTAGGTTAGTAAAGATAATATAACCTAACTTAAAACAAAGTAGATTGAACTTGAAGTATTAACAGATGAAATTAAGGTTTCACCAGAGAATTCATATAAGTATTTAGTTTTCATATTAATCTAATAATTTACTCCAATTTTATTAACAACCATTTTGGGTTTTACAATTTGGTTGAAACATGATCTTGTAAATGAAGTTGAGAATGGAGTGTACCTAGAAACAACTATGTTCTGTATGTGACTAAATGTGAATACTTAAATAGTTGAGAATCCTATTATTTTCCTATTATGATAGAAAATGTGTGTTTTCTAGACTTAACTAATGTAGTGAGATTGATATTTTAATAGAAATTAAATCTTGCAACTCTTATCAATTACCATTAGAGAGTGATATTTATCAATAACATTCTATTATTTCCTAAAAGTTATGAGTATATTGTGAAACATCTAAGTATTATTCTTCATTTGTTTTACTCTAAAGGTATAGAAACATATATTAATTTGCATTAATAACCTTGAAAAGTGATTTTATGATTAGGGTATATTTTTTAGGATACCTATTGGAAACAAAAGATTGAGTTATGGATAACTCTTAGATTTAATATATGCTTGATGTTGAGATAATGAATAGTGGTTTGATTTTGAAGAATTAATTGATATAGTATTGGTAACCTTATTATTAATAATTGATTCATGATATTTGTTATGAAGTTAAGTGAGTTTTTTGGATTATGATATTAACTAACTAGTTTGTGGACTTATTAACTAGTGGTTAATACCATTTGAGGGTTAAATATAAAATTAATTTTTGGAGGAATATATAAATTCACAATGTCTTATTCACTTTGATATTCAAATTGTTTTGGGAAAGGTATATTTTGGAGACTGTACGATTAGGGTATATAAATACTTTGGTATAAGATTGTATGAATGACTAATATTGTTTTAAGAAAGACAAGTAACTTTATATAGCCTAAGAGAGAGTGTTATATGTCATAGTGGTCATATCCCAAATGGTGAATATGTTAAGAATATCCTTTCTAATTTTCTTCAATGAGTAATAATTAAAATTATGACGATGAAATTTATTTATGTTGGGTATAATGTAACACCCCTAAGATCTAAATATATGACTACCTTTAAAAAATTCAATATGTTTGATAGCTTCATCCACACCCAACACTGAACTTAAACCGGACTGTGGTATATTTAGATAAAATATAAATATTTAAGTAAGGTAGTTAAACCCTAGTCATTGAATTTGTGGGAATTAAAAGGAGTGACCACTTTATATAATATATGTATATATAAAATAACGCCTACTTTATTATGAATTAAAATCAATTATTTTACCAAAAATAACTAAAAAGATCATTTATTGTATAGAAAAGTATTTTTCTAAAAATTTCTTTTCTATTCAATATAAATTTCTATTTCAAGAAATGTCATTAATGATGGTAAATTATGTTTCATATTAATAATTTTCTAACACTAATATAGTTGGTATATGACATGAAATAAGAATAATAAAATTTCATATTTCAAAATTCCATTTTCCAACATAAATGGTTTTAATTATATTTTATGATTTAATTCAAAATTTTAATTTTTCATTTTTAGTATTTTAATTTGAAAAAATTAAAAATCAGTTTTGGATTTATAATAACAATATTTTCTTAAGATAAAATTTTGGTATTTTTCTGAAATAATTAGTTCTTAGGTGAATGGGTAAAAATACTGATTTTTCCAATACCATCGATTTAATGACTTATAAATTTTTCAAACATTTTTATATAAAAATTATTATTTATAAATTAAATAAATCATTTTAAAATAATATGTTCAGTTTATAAAACCTATTAATATCATTTTATAAAATAAATTAATATTTTATGAAAATAATTTTTTTTCTGTTTCCTTAGTTAAATTCACAGATGAGAAAATATTTTTTTTATATATTTTAATGTCAAATAACTCCTCCTTAAAAAATAAAAAATATTATTAGTATAATTATAATTAAAATTTTGATATTTTTGGTTCATAAATAAATTTATTCCTGAAAATACACTGTCAAAAAATGGGTTTTTACGTGTTATATTTTTAAACAATAAAATTAATTTTCTTAATTACAGAAATTAAATTCGATAAAATGGATATAATATTTGATGTCATCATATTAATAGTTTATAATAAGTAAAATTTCATTTTTAGGAATAAAAATTAGATTACCATGGTTGATGCTAATTACCACATTAATAGTGAAAAGGTTACTCTTGAATTGTCTTAATGATGATGAGTAATTTTTATTGAATAAATTGTATTAATATATTATAAATTGTAATTAAATTATTATTTTTAACCATATATATAAATATTATGACATTCATTTAATGGTTAATCCTTACTAAAAAATATTAAGAACACTTAATGGCAAAACAACCTTTTTCTACAAATAAAGTTTTCCTATTTATAAATATCTTCAATTTGAAATTTAATATTACATCATTTAGAAATTTAATTGGATTAAATGGAGATTAAATTTTGTTTAATCACATAAAATTAGTAAATATTTTTTAACTTTTATATTTAATAAGATATAAAATTACTTAGTTAAAAACATGTTACCATAGTAAAAGTTAGTTTGGATAAAATGTCAACAGTAAAAAAATAAAATCCTTAAATCACTCATAAAATGTCTCAAAATGATCGGTGAAAGGATTATAGAACTTATTTTATACCACAACCCATATTTTTTCACTTTTTATCCATAAAAACTTTACTGGTGTCATGAAATTATTGAAAAATGATGAGTGTTTCCAAAAGTTCCATTTTTTTCTCTTAAAAAAGAATACCACTTCCACCCTTTGAAATTTACAATTCACCTTGTAATTAATAATTTAAACAAATTAATTTTTGTCCCACTATAAACCACTACAACTTCTTAAATCCCCTAGTCACACTATTTTATACTAATCCCTTCAATTCCCAGGAGTATATTAAGGATAGATCAAGTGTCCAATGTTAGTATTATCTCCCTTTCATGTTTTTCTTCTTAATATTAATCTTCAAAATATATTATCACTATAATAATATTATGAATTAGGTGTCAATTTTATATTTATATTTTATTATATTATTGGTATAACCATTATTTATTCATTTCCATTGACTTATAAAAACAAAGGAATGTCAATCATGTGTTTGAGCGGATCATCGCCTCCATGAAGAACCATTTTTTATTTGTCCTCTAGATTTTCATTATTTATCAAAAAAATTTATAATCTGGTAAACCATCATAAAAACATAAAATAATATCATTTTTTAATGATATTATTTCAAAATAAACACCTCCTTAATTATACTCACCCATCAATTTAAAGTGTTTTTAAGTTTGGATCGATTTAGCCACCTATATAAATGATGTTACAAAACTATATCATGGATTATATGGGAACACAAATACTAATATTATTATAATTTATTAATATAAAAATTATTTTTATATGGTTACTAAAATATTATATGAAGTATTTAACTTATTATTAAAGTAACATCTTCATTCTCTAAAATCACCGATATCGGCCAACACTAATTCCATTTTCAGGTAACATAACTAAAACAATTATAGAATGATATAAGTAATTTATTAATCAATATAAGTTTATATTATAATATATTAAATTATCTATTAATGGTGAACTTGGAATCAAATAAGTGTTAATGATATCAACATTATAAAACATGCATAGGCGGTGAAAGTTATTAACACATGACGGTTGAAATAAGCTATAACTAACCAATATGCCCATTATAAATAATTATAAATGAGGAAAATAAAATATAAAATATATGAATAATGTTAATTAATATATTATTAAGATAGATATTTTTTTTAAGGATACTATAGTGTCATCAACTAAGCAATGAAACAAAGTAAGGGTTCTTCATATCAAATTCCTCTATTTGAGACATGTTTGGTATTATGCACCAAATTTAATTTATGAAGTATATATATTAAATATTTGAAATATAATATAATTAATTATGAATTAATCGTGTTATTTTAAGTAAAATTACAATCCCTCTATTTCTAGTTGTTTTTATTAAAATGATACTCAAGTTGTAAGGGTCCTTTATCTCAAACATTAAATCAGTGAGACATGTTTTTGTTGTAAATTGTGTTTCCATTTTATATTTTATCATACTAATTATATTTAAGTAAGTTTAATATCCAAGTCATGTTACCTTATTCAAGTGTATATTGGTTATGTGTTTTCCACAGTAGTAATGATTTTCGTTAACTCAACTTTTGTTAACTGAGTTATGATCATTCTCTTGAACTTATTTCATAGAAGTTTGGTATATTATACTCTTTTATTACTTTATAGTTTAATATCTCATTGTTTTATAGGGATATAAATTCCTACCACATAAAATCCTTGAAAATATTTCTCTCTTGTTGGGTTATGTTATTTTTCATCCAACCACCTTCTTTCTCTGCATGGATTATGATCATGTTATCTTAGTATTGACTTCATTGTATACTCATTTCTTTATACATTTTGAATATAAAATTTTACATAATTTATATTGAATTATTTTAACAAATAAATAATGTTACTTTTTTGAAATGGTAAAAATTATTTTCATTTTGTTGTTGTTATTTTAATACAGATTATTTTTGGAAATTTCACTATATATTGTTTATGTAACATCACAAACATTTATTTTAGGTATATGATTTGGTTTACCTTGTTATATTTTGATCCTTAAGATAGTAAATATCAGTTTTAAAATATTTATAGTACGTTAGTGCCTTAAAATAGGTTTTTTTACTTTTTTAGTGTAAAACTAAGTTAGACCACACCTTCGTCTAAGCCGTTTTCACCTGGGTGTCACCTGTGTGAAATAGGTTGTGCCAAAATAGATAAAATCAATGTGGTGTAGGGTTTTTCATGTTTTTTGTTATACTATACACCATAGACAAAAAGTCACCACTAGGGTATGTTTAAGTCTACATATGGACTAAAATGGATTATAATTTTTCACTAGGTTTTGACGATGGGCGTTTCAAAATTTGAAATTCCCAAACAACTGCTTGAACTTTTCATGAGATTAACCTATCTATGTAGGATCAAAATGGATAGTTTTATTATGTATTTTATATCTATTTATCTCTATTTATCTCTATTAAACTATTTTTTATCCTAACATTGGATCTAATTTTTTTCCTAGGGTGTTTTCGGAAATGTTTTAGGAATTCCATATTTTATTAAAGGTGATTCATTCCTCTTGTATTATTTATTTCTCTTCCTTGTTGGGAGATTTTTGTAAGGGAAATACAGGATATTTATAATTGAAAATGTTTATGTAATCGTTGTGAATACTTATTTATCACTGGTTTTGGTTCCCTGTTTTGGTGGTTGATAATACCTTTCTTGAGGTTGGTGGTTTCATAATATCATTCCTATCAATTGAAATTGTTGTTTCATGGATGTTTTGAAATTTATTTCTAATTGAATTTCAAAATATAAAATTATATCCATGATAATTTCTTCTAAGATGGCATGGTGTGTGTTGAATCCCCCTGAAAATGGATTTTCAATGAAATTGTTGATTTTTTGAAAATGATTATAAATTGAAATAATGACTTGAAGAACGATTTTTTTGGTGATTCATGAGAAATGAATGAATGAAATTTTTTATTATTTTGAAATGAAATGAGTTATTTTTAAATGAAATATTTTTGATGAAATACCATTTTATGTTGATTTTTGAAATTAAAGACATGTTTGGAAACTTGATTTGGGAATTCTTGAATGATGAATGATAAAACTGATTTGAAATGAATGATTTTCCAGTTAATTGATTTACATGAATCACATGGGATTCTGGGTAGTTAGGTGGGTGACCTTGGATATGAATGAAATGCATGGATTACCTCTACCTTTAAATGCATTGATGATGAAAATTTTAACAAAACATGATGATGGTTTGTGGTTCATTATTTTGGGTGGACTCTTACTCCCCCCAATGATTGAGATATATAGAACTATCCACACCTGGAGCCATATTTAACTATAAATGTGCGAAACCTTAATCTTTGTTCTAACAAAACCCGGGTCTTATAAAAAGTCTTCTATGAATTAAAATTAATTATATGATCCAATGTTTGTAAAATTATTTAATCATGATTTTTTGATCGAGATACTTATACATGGATGAATTAATGGAAATTCACTTTTTTAAATATTTTATACTTTCCATTGAAACTATTTGAAGAATAATGTTTTATATTCAAATGTAAAAATATTTTGATGACATGTTTTATTTAAAAATAATCATATTTGGTATATTTGATATGGACTGCTTATGAAATGTCTTGGTATGATCCTACTAGTATAGTGTTTCTCACACACAACTTTTTTACTTTGAGTTTCTATTTTTTTTAACCGAGTCCAAGAAATTGGAAAAAACCCACTTAGAGGTAGTGGGTGTTCTTGATAGTGGGGCCTTGGGTGTTAGTGATGAAAAGTAGATTATGTGATCTACTTATTACGAGCATATATTACAATGATTTCATCTTTGTGTTTTGAGATCTTTGTGGGTTCCTTCCTATTTTGTGGTACTTTACTCTTGATTTCATATTGTAATACCAAACTTTTAGGTTTTATTTCCACTATTCTCATTTTTTTTATAATTATGGTGAAATTATTCTATATTGTTTGATTTTTTATTCCTAGGTGCTAGTCACCAGCTCGTGGGGTTCAAGAAAGACCTTTGGGTCATGTTAGGATTAATCTGGGTACTATTTTAGCAAGTTATTTAGGTTGGTTTGTGAAAAATTAATGTCAATGGAGGTTACCTCTCTTTTTGGATATTTGTATACAGTTTTTGATGTATTTGTTGATATAAGATCGATTTTTTGGGATATAAGGGGTATGCTACAAGTGAGTGTTCGACCATCACTCATCTTAATGATACATAAGTTACCATGGGTGGTTGGGAAAAATGTGTTTAAGGTGTTTTTTAATCTGATTCGGGACAATTCCAAAAAAAACATAGATTTTTATTTTTGAGTTGCGTTCTGACTAATAATGTTTACGCTTTTGTGTCTTTATACTGATTTTTCCTTGTAATCTGTTGATTTTTTATAGTACCATGCCCCCAAGAATATTCTGATTGCAATTCCAGAGGGATATTCTAGTGAACCATAGAAATAAAACCCTCCAATTGACCATAACCAAATAGTGGTAATTGTTTTCATGGTCTAACATCTAGTCTGAGGAGACACGCATATCCTCGTTTATGATGTAAATGTGAAATCTTGAATGGAAAATAGTATATACCAAATCTATGAGTTTCTTCATTAGAGACCATCATATTTATTGGAAATCAATGATCCTCAAGATGTAGAATATTATTTGGGAATGATTGAGCGACCCTCCTAGTTCTTATAGACATTTGATTCCATCAATGTTAAACGTATCATCTTTAAGCTTTTGGGGGATAGTAGGAGATGGTAGGATGTTATAGTTCTGGAAAACCAGAATGAGAACTTGGAGTATAAAAACTTCAAGAATATTTTTAAAGGTAAATTATATCTATATTCAATGGTATTGGATAATTCAATGAAGTTTCTCAACCATCATCGAGATGATCATATAGTGATTTAGTATGTCAATCAATTTATTTTATTTTAACAGTTTTCACATTAAGTTGTTTCAAACTAGAATTTAAAGGCCCATAGGTTTGATATGGGTCCTTGATTAGATACCTAGTATTAGGTATTTATGCTAAAATATACCTCTTACAATAATACCTTGGATAGGGATATGATGGAATAATTTGAGATGGATTATAATTCAAGGTTGACGGGAGTTCCTCATACCCCTAATGAAAGTTTTAGAACTTCCATTAAGGGGAAGAGGAATTGAAATGACTCTCATGGTGGAAATAATATTGGTGGTCCTTAATAGAAAATTTACCCCAATCTACTGTACTATAGAGTAAATTCCCACTAACTTGTTTCCAATGTTGTGATATTGGGTACTCGCAGCATTCTTTCATGGAGTCACCAAAGCTTTATTGATCATGAAATCATTCAGGCCACTTGCAGAACATTTTCCATATTTTAATACCACTCATGGTGTCTTGGTATCTTCAGTTATGAGAGAAATTGTGGCATATTCAAATGTATACAAAACAACGGGGTTACATCCATAGGTATCGGGATTAAATAAACATTACATAGTGGATGGATATACAGTGGTGTCTAATGTGGGTCATATGATTGGAGATGTACCATTTCTATTGTCTTATCTTTAGGGACTGTTTTATTTGATACCAATGACTTGTATTCTTTCATATCAACCCACACTATGAACCTATTGGATCTTCCAATGGATATTATAACTTTTTATGGAGATTTTGATGACTCTATGGATAAAGATACATAATGGTATTTGATGCCCCTCCTGTTGTTTTTCATTATCAAAGATCGTGTTTATTTGGGATTTTTTGGTTCTTGAAATGAGGTCCCTGGATGTTATTCTTGGGATGGACTAGAATATTACTCAAAAATATTGAATTTAATGTTATCATCGGTGAGTATTCATTACTTCCCCTCATGGAGAGTGTCATTTTTTAGGAAAAATGGGGCCTAAGGTCCAGCGGATCCTAAAAGACTCTTCTAGATCTAGGTATGATGTTATCTCTATGTGTTGTTGATCTAGAGTAGGAAGTATCTTATTTTGAACTTCTACTACTATATTTTCAGTTTCTAGAAGTGTTTCCTTTATAATTTTCTTATCTACCCCCAAAGAGGGATGTATAGTTCTCTATAGACTTGGTGTCGGGTAACCAACCAATATTAATTCCCTCCTATAAACTAGATAAACTGAAGGAGCTAAAGACTTAGTAGGATGAATTGATGGAAAATTGATTCATTCAACCTAGTGTGTCATCTTGGGTAGTATCATGTTTTCTCACCAAGAAGGCCAATGTAACCCTTTTCTTTTGTATTGGTTAACCAAAATTCAATTGGGTTACGGTTCGAAAAAATTACTTTTTCCCTACATCGGTGATTTTTTTAATTATATAAAAGGATAGAAGTTTTTTGTTATGATTAATCTTCATTATGGTTACTACCATCTTAGGATCAAGGAGTTTGATATACTAAAAATAGAATTTAGGAATATGTATGGATACTATGAATATCTTGTTATGTTATTTGGTATAACCAATGCTCTATATGTGTTTATGGCACTAATGAATAGTATTTTCCACCAAAATCTTGACTCTTTCCTTATGGTATTTGTGAATTAAATCTTGGTTTAATCTAAAACCAAGGAGGTTCGTGTCCTTAATTTTAAAGGATTTTTCAAAATCTTGAGTAATCATCCACATTATACCACGCTATCAAAGTGCTAATTCAAGATTTGGGAGGTAATATTCATGGAACACATGGTCTCAGGACATGGCATCTCAGTTGATCTTGAAAACATGTAAGATGTCTTTTCATGGGAGTAAGAGTAGAATTTCTCTGAGATTTATAGCTTAATGGTCTTGGTAGGGTATTACTGCTAATTTGTAAAAAATTTCCCCAAGAAATATTCTTCATTGAGTGTTGTCACTCGTAAGGGAGTAAAGTTCATTTGAGATTCAAAATTCTAGACTTCCTTCGATGAGTTGAATAATTTTTTGAATTCAACACCAATTTTGAATCTTCCATTGGTTGATCAATACTACTTGTTCTTTTGTGATGTTTATGTTCAATTTTGGTATGTGTTCTCATGCAGCTTAATCACGTGGTGGCTTATGGTTATCATTAACTTTAGACACATGAGAATAACTATACCACACATGATCTATAACTCATAGTTATGATGCACTATCTTAATAGTTTTTGGCACTAACTTTTCATATAAAATTTTACCATCTACTACTATCACAAAATCTTGAGTTATATCTTCTCATAAAAAGATTTGAATCTACATCATATGTGATGGGTGGAGTGCTTGTAATCTTTTGACTTTGACATCACCTACACCCCTAGAAATGGGAACATTGTTTTTGAAACTCTTATATTTAATTTTTAAATATCAAGTTGCGAAGTTTTAATCAAATAAGTGGAATATAATTTCCAATTTTTCTCACATGTGGTTGGGAGTTTGAAAGAATGATACTAGTTTTTCTTTATCAAGTGTCCATTCGACATCTTCACTTCTTGAGAAAATCCTCTAGGAGAAGTATCTTGATGATTAATTATGAGGTATCAAGAAATATTCATATATTTGGGAGACAATAAGTGATTGGTCTTTATCTCTATAGGGAATCCTTTTCTTTAGGAAATTTTATATCATTTCATCACCTATGATAAAGTTTGTGATGGGGTATTTTCATCATTCACATTCGGTGGTTCACCCATGCATGACTAAGATGTTTTATGATATGTGGAATCTATTCAGTTGGCCAAGTATCAAATGGCACATCACTAATTTTTTATCCAGTTATTACACCTGAAAACAAATCAAGGCCAGACATTATAAGACAATAGGTTTGTTTCAACCCATCCCTATGTCGACATGAAATCTTGGTGAGATATTGATGGGTTTTTTTGGATTTTGGCATACTCCTAAAGTAAATAATTATATTTGGGTTTTGATTTACTTAATAAAAAAATCAAATAACTTTTTTCCCATTCATGATACAAATAAAGTTGTGTAATTAGGGAATCTGTATGTGTCGAATATTGTCAGGTTGTATAGAGTTCTTTCAACCATTTTTTATGATAGGGATCCTTGGTTCACTTATGATTTTTAGAGAGGACTACATGGGGTGATTGGATCCCAGTTCAAGTTGATTATAACATACTATCCTCATATATATGGTCATATGAAAAGGTCTATATGGATTCTTGAGGACATGCTTAATTATTGTTTCCATGACTTTAGATGATATTGGGATTTCCATTTGGGGATGGTTAATTTTTACTACTACAATAGCTTCCAGTCATCCATAAAAATATCAGCCTTTGAGGCCTTTTATACTTAACCTTATAAATCTCAACTTTTTTGGTCAGGGATTACTGAACCTTCCATTGTTGGACCTAGTTTGGCCCAAGAGATAGCGGTGAAGATCTAGATTATTCGACTGAGAGGGTTGATAGTGTAGAGTTATTATAAATATTATTCAAATAATATTCAAATTACTTTGGAATTATTGGTTGGAGGATATGTTTTTTATATTCTCACCTCATTTGGGTCATAGATGGCTTGAAAATAGGTGAATTTAGCACTAAGATGTGTGGAACTGTTTGATGTTATTGAGCAGATTAAGAAGTGGCATACCATTTTTCCTTACCACCTCAAATTACTTCGATCTATAACATGTCTAATTTTCTCATAACTCAGGAGATATGTTTCAATCCCATCTCATTTTTTTTAATTGGGAGGACCCTAATTTGAAACTTTATATGATCATGACTGAGCAACCAGATCGGAATATTGATTTGTAATGGAAGGTTCTTCATGGGATGTTCATACCTTTGGAATGAATTATATGGAAACATAGTTCAGATGATCATGATATGTGGGACAATGAATTATTTATGAGTGAGAATTGGCATTATCACCTTGTGGAATAGTCATCGTGATGAGGATTTCTAAGGGTAGAAAGATTTTCTAGTGGGGAGAATTATAACATCTAAACCATTGCTTTTAGGTATGTTCTCTAGTTTACCTTGTTATATTGTGAGACCTAAGTTGGATAATATTGGTTTTAGAATCATTGGAGGAGATTGGTGAATTAAAAGTGTTTTTTCTACTTTTCTAGTACAAAAAAGGTTGGAGCATGCCCTGCCCCATGTCGTTTTTCACTTGGGTTTCACCTATGTGAAATGGGTTGTTCCAAAATGGTCGTCCCTGTTAATAATACCAGGCATGGGAGTTGGTGTTCACATTGTCCAGCATGATCATCAAGGACCCACCAGGGCATCGTGGAGGTCATATCTAGTCCCAAAACATCTTGGAATTTTTCACCAGGGCATGATGTTGGGTGTTTCAAAATATGAAACACTCGAACAGGTTCCTAAACTTTTGATGTGGTTACTAAATCCACATAAAATCATAATAGATGGTTTTAATGGGTCTTTTAACTATATTTCTCTCTATTAAACTAGTCATTCTCCTCTATTTTGCTTAGAATTTATTTTTATATTGTTTCAGAAGATGTTTTGGGCCATCAATATTTTTTAATAAAAGATATGTCCCTCTCATATTAGTTATTCATCTTCCTTATTGCGAGATCAGTGTAATGGAAATAAAGGTTGGTTTTCATTGATCACTGTATGGGAATCACTATGGATCCATATTTATTAAATATTTTTTATTCTTTTTTGGGTTCTTCACAATTCCATTCTTAAGGTATGTATTTTTTTAATTCAATTCCTATAAATTTAAACTATTACTTCTTGATTGATTTGAAATAGTTTTATAATTTACTTTCAAAAAATGAAATTTTATCCTAGATAAATGTTTCCAAAATGGAATGGTGTGTGGTGACCCTATTTTATAACTGATTTTTGAAATAAATTATTTATTCCTATAAAATTATTTTAATAATGATTCATTGAAAAACATTGATTATGATTCTTAATAAATGAAGGAATGGAATGTATTTATTGTTTTTAATTGAACTGAGTTATTTTTAAATACGTGATTTTTTATGAAAAAACATTCGATTTTGGTTTTTGAATTGAAATGCATGTTTTGAAACATGATTTGGGGTTTCTTGAATGATGAATGATTAAACATATTTGAGATTAATGACTTTAAAACTATTGTAAATGGAGGATATACCAACGGAAGTTTTCCAACGGTTTTCATAAACTGTTGGAATAGGGGTATGGAGAGGTCCTTACCCAACAGTTTCACTAAACCGTTGAAATAGAACTTTTTTTATGACTTCTACCCAACTATTTGATAAAACGGTTGAGATATATGAATTTTAGAGGAATTTTACCCAACTTTTTGATAAAACGATTGGGATATGTTAGTTTTAGGAAAGCTTTACCAAAGTTTTTTTAAACAGTTGGTAAATCTTACCTTTCCCAACGGGTTTTTAAAATTGTTGGGAAAGTTTTCCCCTAAATTACCAGGAAACCCAATCCCTCATCTGTACGATTGTATAAGTAAAGATGAAACCTAATAGCTCTCTCTCTTGGAAAATTATTCCACCATATCCAACTTCAATCAGAATTTTTTTTTCTACACTTCAAATATGTAAGTCGTACCTTAGGTTTAATGTTTTGCATCTATTTTTTTCTGTTTTGAATTTCCCTAAACCCGATGTCTGTGCGGTATACTATACCCAAAAATTTCAATTTGATTTGTTTTTTGTTTTAGTTCTACATTTCAACTGTCATTATTGTGTAGATCAAATTTATTTGAAGTGGGGGGTGCATGTGGGGGGTGCAGTGGGTGGGGGGAGGGGGTTTTGCTGGTGGGGGTGTTCAAGTGGTGGTGGGGATGTCCAGTGGGTGAAGGGGATCTGTAGGTGGGGTGTGTAGTGGGGGTGAGTCTGTTGGGCGTGATGTGGGGGGGGGGGTACAGGTGGGGGTGGGGGCTTTTTAGGTGGGGGTGGGGGAGGGGGGATTTACAAGTGGGGTTGTAGGCGGAGGGGGGGGGGGGGCTGTGAAAGTGGGTGGGGAATGGGAGTGTGTAGGTTGGGGGTGGGTTGGGCAAGTGGGAGTCTGTTGGGGGTGAGGTGGGGTGGGGGGCTGTGTAGGTGGGGGTGGGGGATGAGGGGCTATGCAAGTGGGGGGTGAAAGTGGGGGGGGGGGGGTTGTGTAGTGGGTGGATGTGAGGGGCTTGTTCAGGGGGAGTCTATTGGGGGTGAGGTGGGGAGGGGGGGTTGTGCAGGTGGGAAGTCATCACTTCTATAGTTCACCAATAAGCATAGGGAAGTAATCACTTCTAGAGATTTGGATAGGTATGAGGCCTCTTTGGTTTTGGTTCTTGTATAGTCATCATGATGAGTAAGGCATCACATCATCTAAAAGTGACATCAACTATATAAAATGAATTATTTCTCCCAAAACGCATTTTTCTAGAAAGAATATATCCTTAGAAGGTGGTGGGAGCCTTTTAGAATCCTTTCATACAGATACCAGTGGAGGAAAACCTTCATATATATCCACCTAGACCAGGGACCTAATATCATATACACATACCATATTCATAAGCCTACCTCTCCATGTATTAAATGAATAGTGATTCTATCTAGAATTCACCTTCTAATGACATCCTAAATTTAATTCATGTTATTATGAAAAACATATCGAGGAATCCAAAAAATTTCGTATAGAAAAAAACCCTTAATCATTATTACATGATGATGAAAATCCTTACAAACTCATTACCATACATCATATCATTCCTAATAAGTACCTATAGATATTCAGTAACCAGTATTCCTTCCACTAGAATCCAATGCTCCAACATTTTACCAATTAAAAACTTGATACCATCATGTCATAAAGTCACCAATCCTACCAAATTTAATTTTCACTAAAAAATACTAATCTAATCCTTAATAACCATAGTTTGTTTTTCATAACATGAATGACAACCCAATTAAATCTCATAGCTCTCAGTCACACCCTCGTGGACATCCCCCCAACCCCGTGGATAACATGTACTCCCCGGACAGCCCCCCACCCCTGTGGACAGCCCGCCCACCCCCTGGACACCCCACCCCACGAACACCCCCACCCCATGGACACCCCCTAGCCCCCTGGACACCCCCACCCCCTGGACACCCCCGACCCCCTGGATAGCCCCCAACCCCTGGACAACCCCTGAACAACCCCCCCCACCCCCCACCCCCCCCCCCCACCCCCCCACCCCCCCCCCCCCCACCCCCCCCCCCCCACCCCCCACCCCCCCCCCCCCCCCACCCCCGTGGACACACCCCCACCCCCGTGGACACCCCCCCCCCCCCACACCCCCTGGACACCCCTACCCCCTTTGGACACCCCCCCACCCCT